>OX253902.1:13836265-14475031 GCA_945999865.1 Vitis cinerea var. helleri x Vitis rupestris
TGGTGGCTTACAAGGAGATTTTGGGGATTTAAACAACAAAAATCTAAAGAAAAATATCTCCAAGTGTCGGTTACAAATATTGGGAAGCACTAAGGACCATTTCGCAGGTGAAAACATGGTCTGCGAAATTTCGCAGATGAACAAAAAGGGCTGCGAAATCACTTCGCAGCAAATGGCTTATTTCGCACCGCTGCGAAGTGGTCTTTCATCTTACGGTGTTTGGCTTCCATCGCATCGTGAAACTTCAGGAGGAATTCCTCAGCACTATGCAAAAAGGCTGCGAAATCATTCCGCAACAAAAGGGTGATTTCGCAACACTGTGCAAAATTCTTCCTTCAGCTTGGAGTGATCGGATGCCAATGGCTGTAACTCCTTCATTTCAACTCCGAATTGCATATCGTTTGAAGCATTGGATTTTTTACTTCCTAAGCTTTAAAATGACATATAGCATGCATAAATTGGACTTCGGGAAGTGCTCCAAAAGTAGCTGACATGACTGTCATCAAGAATGCTTCATGGCAGATTTCTCTTTGCTTCCCCTCCTTGCATTCCGGATTTGCTTATGGCAAAGGACTTCAAAGCTTTGGTTCTTCATGCTTCTGCTCTTTCCATCGCTTTGCCAAGGATTCCAAATAACTCTCCTCAATCTCATATTGCTTTGGTGATCAAAAAGCTGTCAAAAAATCAAAACTTAACACAATTTGATTAGAATTGATTGCAAGGGTCCTTAACATGTTAATTGGGTTAAAAGGCAATAACTACTACTCAAAAGTGTTTAAAAGGATTAATTACAAGCTATCAAATAGCACTTTTTGAGTAGTAATCATAGAGTCAGTATCAGTACCGAAAAATGGTAGAATCCGGGCCAGTACCGGGATAAGGTGGAATCCGTCTGAGTACCGAAAAACTGATCGGGAGAGTCCCGAAAAAGGCTAGAATCAGTGTTAGTACCGAAAAATGGTAGAGTCCGGGCCAGTACCGGGATCAGGTGAAATCTGTGCGAGTACCAAAAAACTGATCGGGCAAGTCCCGGAAAAGGGCTGAATCAGTGTCAGTACCGAAAAATGGTAGAATCCGGGCAAATACAGGGATCAGGTAGAATGCGAGCGAGTAACAAAAAACTGATCGGGCGAGTCCCGGAAAAGGGTAGAATCGGTGTCAGTACTGAAAATGGTAGAATCCGGGCAAGTACTAGGATCAGGTGGAATCCGTGCGAGTACCAAAAAACTGATCGGGCGAGTCCCGGAAAAGGGTAGAGTCAGTGTCAGTACCGAAAAATGGTAGAATCCGGGCAAATACAGGGATCAGGTAGAATCCGAGCGAGTAACAAAAAACTGATCGGGCGAGTCCCGGAAAAGGGTAGAATCGGTGTCAGTACTGAAAATGGTAGAATCCAGCCAAGTATCGGGATCAGGTGGAATCCGTGCGAGTACCGAAAAAGGGTAGAATTCGGGCCAATACCGGGATCAGGTGGAATCCGTCTGAGTACCGAAAAACTGATCGGGAGAGTCCCGGAAAAGGGTAGAATGAGTGTCAGTACCGAAAAATGGTAGAATCCGGGCCAGTACCGGGATCAGGTGAAATTCGTGCGAGTACCGAAAAACTGATTGGGCGAGTCCCGAAAAATGGTAGAGTGAGTGTCAGTACCGAAAAATGGTAGAATCCAGGCCTGTACCGGGATTAGGTGGAATCCATGCGAGTACTGAAAAACTGATCGGGCGAGTGCCAGAAAAAGGTAGAATCCGTGTCAGTACCGAAAAATGGTAGCATCCGGGGCAGTACCGGGATCAGGTGGAATCCGGGCGAGTCCCGGAAATGGGTAGAGTCAGTGTCAGAACCGAAAAATGGTAGAATCCGGGGCAGTACCGGGATCAGGTGAAATCCGTACGACTACCGAAAAGCTGATCGGGCGAGTGCCAGAAAAAGGTAGAATCCGTGTCAGTACCGAAAAATGGTAGCATCCGAGGCAGTACCGGGATCAGGTGGAATCCGTGCGAGTTACGAAAAAGTGATCGGGTGAGTCCCGAAAAAGGATAGAATTAGTGTCCGTACCGAAAAATGGTAGAATCCGGGGCAATACCGGGATCGGGTGGAATCCGTGCGAGTACCGAAAAAGTGATCGGGCGAGTCCCAAAAAAGGGTAGAGTTAGTGCCAATACCGAAAAATGGTCGAATCCGGGCAAGTACCGGGATCAGGTGGAAACTGTGCGAGTACCGAAAAACTGATCTGGCGAGTCCCGGAAAAGGGTAGAGTCGGTTTCAGTACCGAAAAATGGTAGAATCAGGGCATGTAGCGGGATAAGGTGGAATCCTTCTGAGTACCGAAAAACTGATCGGGAGAGTCCCGAAAAAGGGTAGACTCAATGTCAGTACCGAAAAATGGTAGAATCCGGGCTAGTACCGGGATCAGGCGAAATCCGTGCGAGTACCGAAAACTGATCGGGCGAGTCCCGGAAAAAGGATGAGATAGTGTCAGTACCGAAAAATGGTAGAATCCGGGCCGGTACCGGGATTAGGTGGAATCCGTGCGAGCACCAAAAAACTGATCGGGCGAGTCCCTGAAAATGGTGGAGTGAGTGTCAGTACCGAAAAATGGTAAAATCCGGGCCAGTACCGGGACAAGGTGGAATCCGTCTAAGTACCGAAAATCTGATCGGGAGAGTCCCAGAAAAGGGTAGAATCCGGGCCAGTACCAGGATCAGGTGAAATCCGTGCGAGTACCGAAAAACTGATTGGGCGAGTCCCGGAAAAGGGTAGAGTTAGTGTCAGTACCGAAAAATGGTAGAATCCGGGCCAGTACCGGGATCAGGTGGAATCCGTGCGAGTACCGAAAAACTCATCGGGCGAGTCCCCGAAAAGGTTAGAGTTAGTGTCAGTGCCGGAAAAGGGTAGAGTCAGTGTCAGTAACGAAAAATGGTAGAATCCAGCCAAGTACCGGGATCAGGTGGAATCCGTGCGAGTACCGAAAAACATTTGGGCGAGTCCCGGAAAAGGGTAGAGTCATTGTCAGTAACGAAAAATGGTAGAATCCGGGGCAGTACCGGGATCAGGTGGAATCCGTGCGAGTACTGAAAAAGTGATCGGGCGAGTCCCGAAAAAGGCTACAGTCATTGTCTGTACCAAAAAATGGTAGAATCTGGGCCAGTACCGGGATAAGGTGGAATCCGTCTGAGTACTGAAAAACTGATCGAGAGAGTCCCGAAAAAGGGTAGAATCAGTGTCAGTACCGAAAAATGGTAGAATCCGGGCCAGTAACGGGATCAGGTGAAATCCGTGCGAGCACCGAAAAACTGATCGGGCGAGTCTCGGAAAACGGTAGAGTCAGTGTTAGTACCGAAAAATGGTAGAATCCGGGCCAGTACCGGGATCAGGTGGAATCCATGCGAGTACCGAAAAACTCATCGGGCGAGTCCCGGAAAAGGGTAGAGTCAGTGTCAGTACCGAAAAATGGTAGAATCCGGGCCGGTACCGGGATGAGGTGGAATCCGTCTAAGTACCGAAAAACTAATCGGGAGAGTCCCGAAAAAAAGGTAGAATCAGTGTCTGTTCCGAAAAATGGTAGAATCCGGGGCAGTACTGGGATCAGGTGGAATCCGTGCGAGTACCGAAAAGGTGATCGGGCGAGTATCAAAAAAGGGTAGAGTCAGTCTCAGTACCGAAAAATGGTAGAATCCGGGCAAGTACCGGGATCAGGTGGAATCCGTGCGTGTACCGAAAAACTGATCGGGCGAGTCCCGAAAAATGGCAGAGTCAGTGTCAGTAGCAAAAAATGGTAGAATCTGGGCAAGTACCGGGATCAGGTGGAATCTGTGCGAGTACCGAAAAACTGATCGGGCGAGTCCCGGAAAAGGGTAGAGTCAGTGTCAGTACCAAAAAATGGTAGACCCCGGGCCAGTACCGGGATAACGTGGAATCCGTCTAAGTACCGAAAAACTGATCGGGAGAGTCCCAAAAAAGGGTAGAATCAGTGTCCGTACCGAAAAATGGTAGAATCCGGGCCAGTACCGGGATCAGGTGAAATACGTGCGAGTACCGAAAAACTGATCGGGAGAGTCCCGAAAAAGGGTAGAATCAGTCTCCGTACCGAAAAATGGTAGAATCCGGGGCAGTACCGAGATCAGGTGGAATCCGTACGAGTACCGAGAGAGTGATCGGGCGAGTCCCAAAAAAGGGTAGAGTTAGTGCCAATACCGAAAAAATGGTAGAATCTGGGCCGGTACCGGGATTAGGTGGAATCCGTGCAAGTACCGAAAAACAGATCAGGTGAGTGCGAGAAAAAGCTACAATCCGTGTCAGAAACGAAAAAATGGTAGAATCCGGGGCAGTACCGGGATCAAGTTGAATCCGTACGAGTACCGAAAAAGTGATCGGGCTAGTCCCGAAAAAGGGTAGAGTCAGTCTCAGTACCGAAAAATGGTAGAATCCGGGCAAGTACCGGGATAAGGTGGAATCCATGCGAGTACCGAAAAACTGAACGGGCGAGTCCAGGAAAAGGGCAGAGCCAATGTCAGAACCCAAAAATGGTAGAATCCGGGCCGGTACTAGGATTAGGTGGAATCCGTGCGAGCACCGAAAAACTGCTTGGGCGAGTCCCTGAAAAGGGTGGAATGAGTGTCAGTACCGAAAAATGGTAAAATCCGGGCCAGTACCGGGATAAGGTGAAATCCGTCTGAGTACCGAAAAACTGATCGGGAAAGTCCCGGAAAAGGGTAGATTTCGGGCCAGTACCGGGATCAGGTGAAATCCGTGCGAGTACCGAAAAACTGAACGGGCGAGTCCCGGAAAAGGGTAGAGTCAGTGTTAGTACCGAAAAATGGTAGAATCCCGGCCAGTACCGGGATTAGGTGGAATCCGTGCGAGTACCGACAAACTCATCGGGCGAGTCCCGGAAAAGGGTAGAGTTAGTGTCAGTACCGAAAAATGGTATAATCCGGGCCAGTACCGGGATCAGGTGGAATCCGTGCGAGTACCGAAAAACTCATCGGGCGAGTCCCCGAAAAGGTTAGAGTTAGTGTCAGTGCCGAAAAATGGTAGAATCCGAGCCGGTACCGGGATTAGGTGGAATCCGTGCAAGTACCGAAAAACTGATGGGGCGAGTGCCAGAAAAAGGTAGAATCCGTGTCAGTAGAGAAAAATGGTAGAATCCGGGGCAGTACCAGGATCAGGTGGAATCCGTGCGAGTACCGAAAAAGTGATCGGGCGAGTCCCGAAAAAGGGTAGAGTCATTGTCTGTACCGAAAAATGGCAGAATCCGGGCCAGTACCGGGATAAGGTGGATTCCGTCTGAGTACCGAAAAACTGATCGAGACAGTCCCGAAAAAGGGTAGAATCAGTGTTAGTACCAAAGAATGGTAGAATCCGGGCCAGTAACGGGATCAGGTGAAATCCGTTCGAGTACCGAAAAACTGATCGGCCGAGTCCCGGAAAAGGGTAGACTCAGTGTCAGTACCGAAAAATGGTATAATCCGGACCAGTACCGGGATCAGGTGCAATCCGTGCGAGTGACGAAAAACTGAACGGGCGAGTCCCGGAAAAGGGTAGACCCAGTGTCTGTAACGAAAAATGGTATTATCCAGGCCAGTACCGGGATCAGGTGAAATCCGTGCGAGTACCGAAAAACTGATCAGGCGAGTCCCGGAAAAGGGTAGACCCAGTGTCAGTAACGAAAAATGGTATAATCCGGGCCAGTACCGGGATCAGGTGAAATCCGTGCGAGTACCGAAAAACTGATCGGGCGAGTCCCGGAAAAGGGTAGACCCAGTGTCAGTAACGAAAAATGGTATAATCCGGGCCAGTACCGGGATCAGGTGAAATCCGTGCGAGTACCGAAAAACTGATCGGGCGAGTCCAGGAAAAGGATAGACCCAGTGTCAGTAACGAAAAATGGTATAATCCGGGCCAGTACCGGGATCAGGTGAAATCGGTGCGAGTACCGAAAAACTGATCGGGCGAGTCCCGTAAAAGGGTAGACCCAGTGTCAGTAACCAAAAATGGTATAATCCGGTCCAGTACCGGGATCAGGTGAAATCCGTGCGAGTACCGAAAAACTGATCGGGCGAGTCCCGAAAAAGGGTAGAGTCAGTGTCAGTACCGAAAAATGGTATGTTCCTGGCCAGTACCGGGATCAGGTGCAATCCATGCGAGTACCAAAAAACTGAACGGGCGAGTCCCGGAAAAGGGTAGACCCAGTGTCTGTAACGAAAAATGGTATTATCCAGGCTAGTACCGGGATCAGGTGAAATCCGCGCGAGTACCGAAAAACTGATCAGGCGAGTCCCGGAAAAGGGTAGACCCAGTGTCAGTAACGAAAAATGGTATAATCCGGGCCAGTACCGGGATCAGGTGAAATCCGTGCGAGTACCGAAAAACTGATCGGGCGAGTCCCGGAAAAGGGTAGACCCAGTGTCAGTAACGAAAAATGGTATAATCCGGGCCAGTACCGGGATCAGGTGAAATCCGTGCGAGTACCGAAAAACTGATCGGGCGAGTCCCGAAAAAGGGTAGAGTCAGCGTCAGTACCGAAAAATGGTATGTTCCTGGCCAGTACCGGGATCAGGTGCAATCCGTGCGAGTACCGAAAAACTGAACGGGCGAGTCCGGGAAAAGGGTAGACCCAGTGTCTGTAACGAAAAATGGTATTATCCAGGCCAGTACCGGGATCAGGTGAAATCCGTGCGACTACCGAAAAACTGATCGGGCGAGTCCCGGAAAAGGGTAGACCCAGTGTCAGTAACGAAAAATGGTATAATCCGGGCCAGTACCGGGATCAGGTGAAATCCGTGCGAGTACCGAAAAACTGATCGGGCGAGTCCCGGAAAAGGGTAGACCCAGTGTCAGTAACGAAAAATGGTATAATCCGGGCCAGTACCGGGATCAGGTGAAATCCGTGCGAGTACCGAAAAACTGATCGGGCGAGTCCCGGAAAAGGGTAGACCCAGTGTCAGTAACGAAAAATGGTATAATCCGGGCCAGTACCGGGATCAGGTGAAATCCGTGCGAGTACCGAAAAACTGATCGGGCGAGTCCCGAAAAAGGGTAGAGTCAGCGTCAGTACCGAAAAATGGTATGTTCCTGGCCAGTACCGGGATCAGGTGCAATCCATGCGAGTACCAAAAAACTGAACGGGCGAGTCCCGAAAAAGGG
Organism: Vitis cinerea var. helleri x Vitis rupestris; assembly: GCA_945999865.1. Taxonomy (NCBI): domain Eukaryota; kingdom Viridiplantae; phylum Streptophyta; class Magnoliopsida; order Vitales; family Vitaceae; genus Vitis; species Vitis cinerea var. helleri x Vitis rupestris. The sequence continues at coordinate 13,843,409 of OX253902.1, forward strand.
TAGACCCAGTGTCTGTAACGAAAAATGGTATTATCCAGGCTAGTACCGGGATCAGGTGAAATCCGCGCGAGTACCGAAAAACTGATCAGGCGAGTCCCGGAAAAGGGTAGACCCAGTGTCAGTAACGAAAAATGGTATAATCCGGGCCAGTACCGGGATCAGGTGAAATCCGTGCGAGTACCGAAAAACTGATCGGGCGAGTCCCGGAAAAGGGTAGACCCAGTGTCAGTAACGAAAAATGGTATAATCCGGGCCAGTACCGGGATCAGGTGAAATCCGTGCGAGTACCGAAAAACTGATCGGGCGAGTCCCGGAAAAGGGTAGACCCAGTGTCAGTAACGAAAAATGGTATAATCCGGGCCAGTACCGGGATCAGGTGAAATCCGTGCGAGTACCGAAAAACTGATCGGGCGAGTCCCGGAAAAGGGTAGACCCAGTGTCAGTAACGAAAAATGGTATAATCCGGGCCAGTACCGGGATCAGGTGAAATCCGTGCGAGTACCGAAAAACTGATCGGGCGAGTCCCGAAAAAGGGTAGAGTCAGCGTCAGTACCGAAAAATGGTATGTTCCTGGCCAGTACCGGGATCAGGTGCAATCCGTGCGAGTACCGAAAAACTGAACGGGCGAGTCCGGGAAAAGGGTAGACCCAGTGTCTGTAACGAAAAATGGTATTATCCAGGCCAGTACCGGGATCAGGTGAAATCCGTGCGACTACCGAAAAACTGATCGGGTGAGTCCCGGAAAAGGGTAGACCCAGTGTCAGTAACGAAAAATGGTATAATCCGGGCCAGTACCGGGATCAGGTGAAATCCGTGCGAGTACCGAAAAACTGATCGGGCGAGTCCAGGAAAAGGGTAGACCCAGTGTCAGTAACGAAAAATGGTATAATCCGGGCCAGTACCGGGATCAGGTGAAATCGGTGCGAGTACCGAAAAACTGATCGGGCGAGTCCCGTAAAAGGGTAGACCTAGTGTCAGTAACGAAAAATGGTATAATCCGGTCCAGTACCGGGATCAGGTGAAATCCGTGCGAGTACCGAAAAACTGATCGGGCGAGTCCCGAAAAAGGGTAGAGTCAGTGTCAGTACCGAAAAATGGTATGTTCCTGGCCAGTACCGGGATCAGGTGCAATCCATGCGAGTACCAAAAAACTGAACGGGCGAGTCCCGGAAAAGGGTAGACCCAGTGTCTGTAACGAAAAATGGTATTATCCAGGCTAGTACCGGGATCAGGTGAAATCCGCGCGAGTACCGAAAAACTGATCAGGCGAGTCCCGGAAAAGGGTAGACCCAGTGTCAGTAACGAAAAATGGTATAATCCGGGCCAGTACCGGGATCAGGTGAAATCCGTGCGAGTACCGAAAAACTGATCGGGCGAGTCCCGGAAAAGGGTAGACCCAGTGTCAGTAACGAAAAATGGTATAATCCGGGCCAGTACCGGGATCAGGTGAAATCCGTGCGAGTACCGAAAAACTGATCGGGCGAGTCCCGAAAAAGGGTAGAGTCAGCGTCAGTACCGAAAAATGGTATGTTCCTGGCCAGTACCGGGATCAGGTGCAATCCGTGCGAGTACCCAAAAACTGAACGGGCGAGTCCGGGAAAAGGGTAGACCCAATGTCTGTAACGAAAAATGGTATTATCCAGGCCAGTACCGGGATCAGGTGAAATCCGTGCGACTACCGAAAAACTGATCGGGTGAGTCCCGGAAAAGGGTAGACCCAGTGTCAGAAACGAAAAATGGTATAATCCGGGCCAGTACCGGGATCAGGTGAAATCCGTGCGAGTACCGAAAAACTGATCGGGCGAGTCCCGGAAAAGGGTAGACCCAGTGTCAGTAACGAAAAATGGTATAATCCGGGCCAGTACCGGGATCGGGTGAAATCCTTGCGAGTACCGAAAAACTGATCGGGCAAGTCCCGGAAAAGGGTAGACCCAGTGTCAGTAACGAAAAATGGTATAATCCGGGCCAGTACCGGGATCAGGTGAAATCCGTGCGAGTACCGAAAAACTGATCGGGCGAGTCCCGGAAAAGGGTAGACCCAGTGTCAGTAACGAAAAATGGTATAATCCGGGCCAGTACCGGGATCAGGTGAAATCCATGCGAGTACCGAAAAACTGATCGGGCAAGTCCCGGAAAAGGGTAGACCCAGTGTCAGTAACGAAAAATGGTATAATCCGGGCCAGTACCGGGATCAGGTGAAATCGTGCGAGTACCGAAAAACTGATCGGGCGAGTCCCGGAAAAGGGTAGACCCAGTGTCAGTAACGAAAAATGGGATAATCCGGGCCAGTACCGGGATCAGGTGAAATCCGTTCGAGTACCGAAAAACTGATCGAGCGAGTCCCGGAAAAGCGTAGACCCAGTGTCAGTAACGAAAAATGGTATAATCCGGGCCAGTACCGGGATCAGGTGAAATCCATGCGAGTACCGAAAAACTGATCGGGCAAGTCCCGGAAAAGGGTAGACCCAGTGTCAGTAACGAAAAATGGTATAATCCGGGCCAGTACCGGGATCAGGTGAAATCGTGCGAGTACCGAAAAACTGATCGGGCGAGTCCCGGAAAAGGGTAGACCCAGTGTCAGTAACGAAAAATGGGATAATCCGGGCCAGTACCGGGATCAGGTGAAATCCGTTCGAGTACCGAAAAACTGATCGGGCGAGTCCCGGAAAAGCGTAGACCCAGTGTCAGTAACGAAAAATGGTATAATCCGGGCCAGTACCGGGATCAGGTGAAATCCATGCGAGTACCGAAAAACTGATCGGGCAAGTCCCGGAAAAGGGTAGACCCAGTGTCAGTAACGAAAAATGGGATAATCCGGGCCAGTACCGGGATCAGGTGAAATCCGTTCGAGTACCGAAAAACTGATCGGGCGAGTCCCGGAAAAGCGTAGACCCAGTGTCAGTAACGAAAAATGGTATAATCCGGGCCAGTACCGGGATCAGGTGAAATCCGTGCGAGTACCGAAAAACTGATCGGGCGAGTCCCGGAAAAGGGTAGACCCAGTGTCAGTAACGAAAAATGGTATAATCCGGGCCAGTACCGGGATCAGGTGAAATCCGTGCGAGTACCGAAAAACTGATCGGGCGAGTCCCGAAAAAGGGTAGAGTCAGCGTCAGTACCGAAAAATGGTATGTTCCTGGCCAGTACCGGGATCAGGTGCAATCCATGCGAGTACCAAAAAACTGAACGGGCGAGTCCCGGAAAAGGGTAGACCCAGTGTCTGTAACGAAAAATGGTATTATCCAGGCTAGTACCGGGATCAGGTGAAATCCGCGCGAGTACCGAAAAACTGATCAGGCGAGTCCCGGAAAAGGGTAGACCCAGTGTCAGTAACGAAAAATGGTATAATCCGGGCCAGTACCGGGATCAGGTGAAATCCGTGCGAGTACCGAAAAACTGATCGGGCGAGTCCCGGAAAAGGGTAGACCCAGTGTCAGTAACGAAAAATGGTATAATCCGGGCCAGTACCGGGATCAGGTGAAATCCGTGCGAGTACCGAAAAACTGATCGGGCGAGTCCCGAAAAAGGGTAGAGTCAGCGTCAGTACCGAAAAATGGTATGTTCCTGGCCAGTACCGGGATCAGGTGCAATCCGTGCGAGTACCGAAAAACTGAACGGGCGAGTCCGGGAAAAGGGTAGACCCAGTGTCTGTAACGAAAAATGGTATTATCCAGGCCAGTACCGGGATCAGGTGAAATCCGTGCGACTACCGAAAAACTGATCGGGTGAGTCCCGGAAAAGGGTAGACCCAGTGTCAGTAACGAAAAATGGTATAATCCGGGCCAGTACCGGGATCAGGTGAAATCCGTGCGAGTACCGAAAAACTGATCGGGCGAGTCGAGGAAAAGGGTAGACCCAGTGTCAGTAACGAAAAATGGTATAATCCGGGCCAGTACCGGGATCAGGTGAAATCGGTGCGAGTACCGAAAAACTGATCGGGCGAGTCCCGTAAAAGGGTAGACCTAGTGTCAGTAACGAAAAATGGTATAATCCGGTCCAGTACCGGGATCAGGTGAAATCCGTGCGAGTACCGAAAAACTGATCGGGCGAGTCCCGAAAAAGGGTAGAGTCAGTGTCAGTACCGAAAAATGGTATGTTCCTGGCCAGTACCGGGATCAGGTGAAATCGTGCGAGTACCGAAAAACTGATCGGGCGAGTCCCGGAAAAGGGTAGACCCAGTGTCAGTAACGAAAAATGGGATAATCCGGGCCAGTACCGGGATCAGGTGAAATCCGTTCGAGTACCGAAAAACTGATCGGGCGAGTCCCGGAAAAGCGTAGACCCAGTGTCAGTAACGAAAAATGGTATAATCCGGGCCAGTACCGGGATCAGGTGAAATCCATGCGAGTACCGAAAAACTGATCGGGCAAGTCCCGGAAAAGGGTAGACCCAGTGTCAGTAACGAAAAATGGGATAATCCGGGCCAGTACCGGGATCAGGTGAAATCCGTTCGAGTACCGAAAAACTGATCGGGCGAGTCCCGGAAAAGCGTAGACCCAGTGTCAGTAACGAAAAATGGTATAATCCGGGCCAGTACCGGGATCAGGTGAAATCCGTGCGAGTACCGAAAAACTGATCGGGCGAGTCCCGGAAAAGGGTAGACCCAGTGTCAGTAACGAAAAATGGTATAATCCGGGCCAGTACCGGGATCAGGTGAAATCCGTGCGAGTACCGAAAAACTGATCGGGCGAGTCCCGAAAAAGGGTAGAGTCAGCGTCAGTACCGAAAAATGGTATGTTCCTGGCCAGTACCGGGATCAGGTGCAATCCATGCGAGTACCAAAAAACTGAACGGGCGAGTCCCGGAAAAGGGTAGACCCAGTGTCTGTAACGAAAAATGGTATTATCCAGGCTAGTACCGGGATCAGGTGAAATCCGCGCGAGTACCGAAAAACTGATCAGGCGAGTCCCGGAAAAGGGTAGACCCAGTGTCAGTAACGAAAAATGGTATAATCCGGGCCAGTACCGGGATCAGGTGAAATCCGTGCGAGTACCGAAAAACTGATCGGGCGAGTCCCGGAAAAGGGTAGACCCAGTGTCAGTAACGAAAAATGGTATAATCCGGGCCAGTACCGGGATCAGGTGAAATCCGTGCGAGTACCGAAAAACTGATCGGGCGAGTCCCGAAAAAGGGTAGAGTCAGCGTCAGTACCGAAAAATGGTATGTTCCTGGCCAGTACCGGGATCAGGTGCAATCCGTGCGAGTACCGAAAAACTGAACGGGCGAGTCCGGGAAAAGGGTAGACCCAGTGTCTGTAACGAAAAATGGTATTATCCAGGCCAGTACCGGGATCAGGTGAAATCCGTGCGACTACCGAAAAACTGATCGGGTGAGTCCCGGAAAAGGGTAGACCCAGTGTCAGTAACGAAAAATGGTATAATCCGGGCCAGTACCGGGATCAGGTGAAATCCGTGCGAGTACCGAAAAACTGATCGGGCGAGTCCAGGAAAAGGGTAGACCCAGTGTCAGTAACGAAAAATGGTATAATCCGGGCCAGTACCGGGATCAGGTGAAATCGGTGCGAGTACCGAAAAACTGATCGGGCGAGTCCCGTAAAAGGGTAGACCTAGTGTCAGTAACGAAAAATGGTATAATCCGGTCCAGTACCGGGATCAGGTGAAATCCGTGCGAGTACCGAAAAACTGATCGGGCGAGTCCCGAAAAAGGGTAGAGTCAGTGTCAGTACCGAAAAATGGTATGTTCCTGGCCAGTACCGGGATCAGGTGAAATCGTGCGAGTACCGAAAAACTGATCGGGCGAGTCCCGGAAAAGGGTAGACCCAGTGTCAGTAACGAAAAATGGGATAATCCGGGCCAGTACCGGGATCAGGTGAAATCCGTTCGAGTACCGAAAAACTGATCGGGCGAGTCCCGGAAAAGCGTAGACCCAGTGTCAGTAACGAAAAATGGTATAATCCGGGCCAGTACCGGGATCAGGTGAAATCCATGCGAGTACCGAAAAACTGATCGGGCAAGTCCCGGAAAAGGGTAGACCCAGTGTCAGTAACGAAAAATGGGATAATCCGGGCCAGTACCGGGATCAGGTGAAATCCGTTCGAGTACCGAAAAACTGATCGGGCGAGTCCCGGAAAAGCGTAGACCCAGTGTCAGTAACGAAAAATGGTATAATCCGGGCCAGTACCGGGATCAGGTGAAATCCGTGCGAGTACCGAAAAACTGATCGGGCGAGTCCCGGAAAAGGGTAGACCCAGTGTCAGTAACGAAAAATGGTATAATCCGGGCCAGTACCGGGATCAGGTGAAATCCGTGCGAGTACCGAAAAACTGATCGGGCGAGTCCCGAAAAAGGGTAGAGTCAGCGTCAGTACCGAAAAATGGTATGTTCCTGGCCAGTACCGGGATCAGGTGCAATCCATGCGAGTACCAAAAAACTGAACGGGCGAGTCCCGGAAAAGGGTAGACCCAGTGTCTGTAACGAAAAATGGTATTATCCAGGCTAGTACCGGGATCAGGTGAAATCCGCGCGAGTACCGAAAAACTGATCAGGCGAGTCCCGGAAAAGGGTAGACCCAGTGTCAGTAACGAAAAATGGTATAATCCGGGCCAGTACCGGGATCAGGTGAAATCCGTGCGAGTACCGAAAAACTGATCGGGCGAGTCCCGGAAAAGGGTAGACCCAGTGTCAGTAACGAAAAATGGTATAATCCGGGCCAGTACCGGGATCAGGTGAAATCCGTGCGAGTACCGAAAAACTGATCGGGCGAGTCCCGAAAAAGGGTAGAGTCAGCGTCAGTACCGAAAAATGGTATGTTCCTGGCCAGTACCGGGATCAGGTGCAATCCGTGCGAGTACCGAAAAACTGAACGGGCGAGTCCGGGAAAAGGGTAGACCCAGTGTCTGTAACGAAAAATGGTATTATCCAGGCCAGTACCGGGATCAGGTGAAATCCGTGCGACTACCGAAAAACTGATCGGGTGAGTCCCGGAAAAGGGTAGACCCAGTGTCAGTAACGAAAAATGGTATAATCCGGGCCAGTACCGGGATCAGGTGAAATCCGTGCGAGTACCGAAAAACTGATCGGGCGAGTCCAGGAAAAGGGTAGACCCAGTGTCAGTAACGAAAAATGGTATAATCCGGGCCAGTACCGGGATCACGTGAAATCGGTGCGAGTACCGAAAAACTGATCGGGCGAGTCCCGTAAAAGGGTAGACCTAGTGTCAGTAACGAAAAATGGTATAATCCGGTCCAGTACCGGGATCAGGTGAAATCCGTGCGAGTACCGAAAAACTGATCGGGCGAGTCCCGAAAAAGGGTAGAGTCAGTGTCAGTACCGAAAAATGGTATGTTCCTGGCCAGTACCGGGATCAGGTGCAATCCATGCGAGTACCAAAAAACTGAACGGGCGAGTCCCGGAAAAGGGTAGACCCAGTGTCTGTAACGAAAAATGGTATTATCCAGGCTAGTACCGGGATCAGGTGAAATCCGCGCGAGTACCGAAAAACTGATCAGGCGAGTCCCGGAAAAGGGTAGACCCAGTGTCAGTAACGAAAAATGGTATAATCCGGGCCAGTACCGGGATCAGGTGAAATCCGTGCGAGTACCGAAAAACTGATCGGGCGAGTCCCGGAAAAGGGTAGACCCAGTGTCAGTAACGAAAAATGGTATAATCCGGGCCAGTACCGGGATCAGGTGAAATCCGTGCGAGTACCGAAAAACTGATCGGGCGAGTCCCGAAAAAGGGTAGAGTCAGCGTCAGTACCGAAAAATGGTATGTTCCTGGCCAGTACCGGGATCAGGTGCAATCCGTGCGAGTACCCAAAAACTGAACGGGCGAGTCCGGGAAAAGGGTAGACCCAATGTCTGTAACGAAAAATGGTATTATCCAGGCCAGTACCGGGATCAGGTGAAATCCGTGCGACTACCGAAAAACTGATCGGGTGAGTCCCGGAAAAGGGTAGACCCAGTGTCAGAAACGAAAAATGGTATAATCCGGGCCAGTACCGGGATCAGGTGAAATCCGTGCGAGTACCGAAAAACTGATCGGGCGAGTCCCGGAAAAGGGTAGACCCAGTGTCAGTAACGAAAAATGGTATAATCCGGGCCAGTACCGGGATCGGGTGAAATCCTTGCGAGTACCGAAAAACTGATCGGGCAAGTCCCGGAAAAGGGTAGACCCAGTGTCAGTAACGAAAAATGGTATAATCCGGGCCAGTACCGGGATCAGGTGAAATCCGTGCGAGTACCGAAAAACTGATCGGGCGAGTCCCGGAAAAGGGTAGACCCAGTGTCAGTAACGAAAAATGGTATAATCCGGGCCAGTACCGGGATCAGGTGAAATCCGTGCGAGTACCGAAAAACTGATCGGGCGAGTCCCGAAAAAGGGTAGAGTCAGCGTCAGTACCGAAAAATGGTATGTTCCTGGCCAGTACCGGGATCAGGTGCAATCCATGCGAGTACCAAAAAACTGAACGGGCGAGTCCCGGAAAAGGGTAGACCCAGTGTCTGTAACGAAAAATGGTATTATCCAGGCTAGTACCGGGATCAGGTGAAATCCGCGCGAGTACCGAAAAACTGATCAGGCGAGTCCCGGAAAAGGGTAGACCCAGTGTCAGTAACGAAAAATGGTATAATCCGGGCCAGTACCGGGATCAGGTGAAATCCGTGCGAGTACCGAAAAACTGATCGGGCGAGTCCCGGAAAAGGGTAGACCCAGTGTCAGTAACGAAAAATGGTATAATCCGGGCCAGTACCGGGATCAGGTGAAATCCGTGCGAGTACCGAAAAACTGATCGGGCGAGTCCCGAAAAAGGGTAGAGTCAGCGTCAGTACCGAAAAATGGTATGTTCCTGGCCAGTACCGGGATCAGGTGCAATCCGTGCGAGTACCGAAAAACTGAACGGGCGAGTCCGGGAAAAGGGTAGACCCAGTGTCTGTAACGAAAAATGGTATTATCCAGGCCAGTACCGGGATCAGGTGAAATCCGTGCGACTACCGAAAAACTGATCGGGTGAGTCCCGGAAAAGGGTAGACCCAGTGTCAGTAACGAAAAATGGTATAATCCGGGCCAGTACCGGGATCAGGTGAAATCCGTGCGAGTACCGAAAAACTGATCGGGCGAGTCCAGGAAAAGGGTAGACCCAGTGTCAGTAACGAAAAATGGTATAATCCGGGCCAGTACCGGGATCACGTGAAATCGGTGCGAGTACCGAAAAACTGATCGGGCGAGTCCCGTAAAAGGGTAGACCTAGTGTCAGTAACGAAAAATGGTATAATCCGGTCCAGTACCGGGATCAGGTGAAATCCGCGCGAGTACCGAAAAACTGATCAGGCGAGTCCCGGAAAAGGGTAGACCCAGTGTCAGTAACGAAAAATGGTATAATCCGGGCCAGTACCGGGATCAGGTGAAATCCGTGCGAGTACCGAAAAACTGATCGGGCGAGTCCCGGAAAAGGGTAGACCCAGTGTCAGTAACGAAAAATGGTATAATCCGGGCCAGTACCGGGATCAGGTGAAATCCGTGCGAGTACCGAAAAACTGATCGGGCGAGTCCCGAAAAAGGGTAGAGTCAGCGTCAGTACCGAAAAATGGTATGTTCCTGGCCAGTACCGGGATCAGGTGCAATCCGTGCGAGTACCCAAAAACTGAACGGGCGAGTCCCGGAAAAGGGTAGACCCAGTGTCTGTAACGAAAAATGGTATTATCCAGGCTAGTACCGGGATCAGGTGAAATCCGCGCGAGTACCGAAAAACTGATCAGGCGAGTCCCGGAAAAGGGTAGACCCAGTGTCAGTAACGAAAAATGGTATAATCCGGGCCAGTACCGGGATCAGGTGAAATCCGTGCGAGTACCGAAAAACTGATCGGGCGAGTCCCGGAAAAGGGTAGACCCAGTGTCAGTAACGAAAAATGGTATAATCCGGGCCAGTACCGGGATCAGGTGAAATCCGTGCGAGTACCGAAAAACTGATCGGGCGAGTCCCGAAAAAGGGTAGAGTCAGCGTCAGTACCGAAAAATGGTATGTTCCTGGCCAGTACCGGGATCAGGTGCAATCCGTGCGAGTACCCAAAAACTGAACGGGCGAGTCCGGGAAAAGGGTAGACCCAATGTCTGTAACGAAAAATGGTATTATCCAGGCCAGTACCGGGATCAGGTGAAATCCGTGCGACTACCGAAAAACTGATCGGGTGAGTCCCGGAAAAGGGTAGACCCAGTGTCAGAAACGAAAAATGGTATAATCCGGGCCAGTACCGGGATCAGGTGAAATCCGTGCGAGTACCGAAAAACTGATCGGGCGAGTCCCGGAAAAGGGTAGACCCAGTGTCAGTAACGAAAAATGGTATAATCCGGGCCAGTACCGGGATCGGGTGAAATCCTTGCGAGTACCGAAAAACTGATCGGGCAAGTCCCGGAAAAGGGTAGACCCAGTGTCAGTAACGAAAAATGGTATAATCCGGGCCAGTACCGGGATCAGGTGAAATCCGTGCGAGTACCGAAAAACTGATCGGGCGAGTCCCGGAAAAGGGTAGACCCAGTGTCAGTAACGAAAAATGGTATAATCCGGGCCAGTACCGGGATCAGGTGAAATCCATGCGAGTACCGAAAAACTGATCGGGCAAGTCCCGGAAAAGGGTAGACCCAGTGTCAGTAACGAAAAATGGTATAATCCGGGCCAGTACCGGGATCAGGTGAAATCGTGCGAGTACCGAAAAACTGATCGGGCGAGTCCCGGAAAAGGGTAGACCCAGTGTCAGTAACGAAAAATGGGATAATCCGGGCCAGTACCGGGATCAGGTGAAATCCGTTCGAGTACCGAAAAACTGATCGAGCGAGTCCCGGAAAAGCGTAGACCCAGTGTCAGTAACGAAAAATGGTATAATCCGGGCCAGTACCGGGATCAGGTGAAATCCATGCGAGTACCGAAAAACTGATCGGGCAAGTCCCGGAAAAGGGTAGACCCAGTGTCAGTAACGAAAAATGGTATAATCCGGGCCAGTACCGGGATCAGGTGAAATCGTGCGAGTACCGAAAAACTGATCGGGCGAGTCCCGGAAAAGGGTAGACCCAGTGTCAGTAACGAAAAATGGGATAATCCGGGCCAGTACCGGGATCAGGTGAAATCCGTTCGAGTACCGAAAAACTGATCGGGCGAGTCCCGGAAAAGCGTAGACCCAGTGTCAGTAACGAAAAATGGTATAATCCGGGCCAGTACCGGGATCAGGTGAAATCCATGCGAGTACCGAAAAACTGATCGGGCAAGTCCCGGAAAAGGGTAGACCCAGTGTCAGTAACGAAAAATGGGATAATCCGGGCCAGTACCGGGATCAGGTGAAATCCGTTCGAGTACCGAAAAACTGATCGGGCGAGTCCCGGAAAAGCGTAGACCCAGTGTCAGTAACGAAAAATGGTATAATCCGGGCCAGTACCGGGATCAGGTGAAATCCGTGCGAGTACCGAAAAACTGATCGGGCGAGTCCCGGAAAAGGGTAGACCCAGTGTCAGTAACGAAAAATGGTATAATCCGGGCCAGTACCGGGATCAGGTGAAATCCGTGCGAGTACCGAAAAACTGATCGGGCGAGTCCCGAAAAAGGGTAGAGTCAGCGTCAGTACCGAAAAATGGTATGTTCCTGGCCAGTACCGGGATCAGGTGCAATCCATGCGAGTACCAAAAAACTGAACGGGCGAGTCCCGGAAAAGGGTAGACCCAGTGTCTGTAACGAAAAATGGTATTATCCAGGCTAGTACCGGGATCAGGTGAAATCCGCGCGAGTACCGAAAAACTGATCAGGCGAGTCCCGGAAAAGGGTAGACCCAGTGTCAGTAACGAAAAATGGTATAATCCGGGCCAGTACCGGGATCAGGTGAAATCCGTGCGAGTACCGAAAAACTGATCGGGCGAGTCCCGGAAAAGGGTAGACCCAGTGTCAGTAACGAAAAATGGTATAATCCGGGCCAGTACCGGGATCAGGTGAAATCCGTGCGAGTACCGAAAAACTGATCGGGCGAGTCCCGAAAAAGGGTAGAGTCAGCGTCAGTACCGAAAAATGGTATGTTCCTGGCCAGTACCGGGATCAGGTGCAATCCGTGCGAGTACCGAAAAACTGAACGGGCGAGTCCGGGAAAAGGGTAGACCCAGTGTCTGTAACGAAAAATGGTATTATCCAGGCCAGTACCGGGATCAGGTGAAATCCGTGCGACTACCGAAAAACTGATCGGGTGAGTCCCGAAAAAGGGTAGACCCAGTGTCAGTAACGAAAAATGGTATAATCCGGGCCAGTACCGGGATCAGGTGAAATCCGTGCGAGTACCGAAAAACTGAATGGGCGAGTCCAGGAAAGGGGTAGACCCAGTGTCAGTAACGAAAAATGGTATAATCCGGGCCAGTACCGGGATCAGGTGAAATCCATGCGAGTACCGAAAAACTGATCGGGCAAGTCCCGGAAAAGGGTAGACCCAGTGTCAGTAACGAAAAATGGTATAATCCGGGCCAGTACCGGGATCAGGTGAAATCCGTGCGAGTACCGAAAAACTGATCGGGCGAGTCCCGGAAAAGGGTAGACCCAGTGTCAGTAACGAAAAATGGTATAATCCGGGCCAGTACCGGGATCAGGTGAAATCCGTGCGAGTACCGAAAAACTGATTGGGCGAGTCCAGGAAAGGGGTAGACCCAGTGTCAGTAACGAAAAATGGTATAATCCGGGCCAGTACCGGGATCAGGTGAAATCCGTGCGAGTACCGAAAAACTGATCGGGCGAGTCCCGGAAAAGGGTAGACCCAGTGTCAGTAACGAAAAATGGTATAATCCGGGCCAGTACCGGGATCAGGTGAAATCCGTGCGAGTACCGAAAAACTGATCGGGCCAGTCCCGGAAAAGGGTAGACCCAGTGTCAGTAACGAAAAATGGTATAATCCGGGCCAGTACCGGGATCAGGTGAAATCCGTGCGAGTACCGAAAAACTGATCGGGCGAGTCCCGGAAAAGGGTAGACCCAGTGTCAGTAACGAAAAATGGTATAATCCGGGCCAGTACCGGGATCAGGTGAAATCCGTGCGAGTACCGAAAAACTGATCGGGCGAGTCCCGGAAAAGGGTAGACCCAGTGTCAGTAACGAAAAATGGTATAATCCGGGCCAGTACCGGGATCAGGTGAAATCCGTGCGAGTACCGAAAAACTGATCGGGCGAGTCCCGGAAAAGGGTAGACCCAGTGTCAGTAACGAAAAATGGTATAATCCGGGCCAGTACCGGGATCAGGTGAAATCCATGCGAGTACCGAAAAACTGATCGGGCCAGTCCCGGAAAAGGGTAGACCCAGTGTCAGTAACGAAAAATGTTATAATCCGGGCCAGTACCGGGATCAGGTGAAATCGTGCGAGTACCGAAAAACTGATCGGGCGAGTCCCGGAAAAGGGTAGACCCAGTGTCAGTAACGAAAAATGGTATAATCCGGGCCAGTACCGGGATCAGGTGAAATCCGTGCGAGTACCGAAAAACTGATCGGGCGAGTCCCGGAAAAGGGTAGACCCAGTGTCAGTAACGAAAAATGGTATAATCCGGGCCAGTACCGGGATCAGGTGAAATCCGTGCGAGTACCGAAAAACTGATCGGGCGAGTCCCGGAAAAGGGTAGACCCAGTGTCAGTAACGAAAAATGGGATAATCCGGGCCAGTACCGGGATCAGGTGAAATCCGTTCGAGTACCGAAAAACTGATCGGGCGAGTCCCGGAAAAGCGTAGACCCAGTGTCAGTAACGAAAAATGGTATAATCCGGGCCAGTACCGGGATCAGGTGAAATCCATGCGAGTACCGAAAAACTGATCGGGCAAGTCCCGGAAAAGGGTAGACCCAGTGTCAGTAACGAAAAATGGGATAATCCGGGCCAGTACCGGGATCAGGTGAAATCCGTTCGAGTACCGAAAAACTGATCGGGCGAGTCCCGGAAAAGCGTAGACCCAGTGTCAGTAACGAAAAATGGTATAATCCGGGCCAGTACCGGGATCAGGTGAAATCCGTGCGAGTACCGAAAAACTGATCGGGCGAGTCCCGGAAAAGGGTAGACCCAGTGTCAGTAACGAAAAATGGTATAATCCGGGCCAGTACCGGGATCAGGTGAAATCCGTGCGAGTACCGAAAAACTGATCGGGCGAGTCCCGAAAAAGGGTAGAGTCAGCGTCAGTACCGAAAAATGGTATGTTCCTGGCCAGTACCGGGATCAGGTGCAATCCATGCGAGTACCAAAAAACTGAACGGGCGAGTCCCGGAAAAGGGTAGACCCAGTGTCTGTAACGAAAAATGGTATTATCCAGGCTAGTACCGGGATCAGGTGAAATCCGCGCGAGTACCGAAAAACTGATCCGGCGAGTCCCGGAAAAGGGTAGACCCAGTGTCAGTAACGAAAAATGGTATAATCCGGGCCAGTACCGGGATCAGGTGAAATCCGTGCGAGTACCGAAAAACTGATCGGGCGAGTCCCGGAAAAGGGTAGACCCAGTGTCAGTAACGAAAAATGGTATAATCCGGGCCAGTACCGGGATCAGGTGAAATCCGTGCGAGTACCGAAAAACTGATCGGGCGAGTCCCGAAAAAGGGTAGAGTCAGCGTCAGTACCGAAAAATGGTATGTTCCTGGCCAGTACCGGGATCAGGTGCAATCCGTGCGAGTACCGAAAAACTGAACGGGCGAGTCCGGGAAAAGGGTAGACCCAGTGTCTGTAACGAAAAATGGTATTATCCAGGCCAGTACCGGGATCAGGTGAAATCCGTGCGACTACCGAAAAACTGATCGGGTGAGTCCCGAAAAAGGGTAGACCCAGTGTCAGTAACGAAAAATGGTATAATCCGGGCCAGTACCGGGATCAGGTGAAATCCGTGCGAGTACCGAAAAACTGAATGGGCGAGTCCAGGAAAGGGGTAGACCCAGTGTCAGTAACGAAAAATGGTATAATCCGGGCCAGTACCGGGATCAGGTGAAATCCATGCGAGTACCGAAAAACTGATCGGGCAAGTCCCGGAAAAGGGTAGACCCAGTGTCAGTAACGAAAAATGGTATAATCCGGGCCAGTACCGGGATCAGGTGAAATCCGTGCGAGTACCGAAAAACTGATCGGGCGAGTCCCGGAAAAGGGTAGACCCAGTGTCAGTAACGAAAAATGGTATAATCCGGGCCAGTACCGGGATCAGGTGAAATCCGTGCGAGTACCGAAAAACTGATTGGGCGAGTCCAGGAAAGGGGTAGACCCAGTGTCAGTAACGAAAAATGGTATAATCCGGGCCAGTACCGGGATCAGGTGAAATCCGTGCGAGTACCGAAAAACTGATCGGGCGAGTCCCGGAAAAGGGTAGACCCAGTGTCAGTAACGAAAAATGGTATAATCCGGGCCAGTACCGGGATCAGGTGAAATCCGTGCGAGTACCGAAAAACTGATCGGGCCAGTCCCGGAAAAGGGTAGACCCAGTGTCAGTAACGAAAAATGGTATAATCCGGGCCAGTACCGGGATCAGGTGAAATCCGTGCGAGTACCGAAAAACTGATCGGGCGAGTCCCGGAAAAGGGTAGACCCAGTGTCAGTAACGAAAAATGGTATAATCTGGGCCAGTACCGGGATCAGGTGAAATCCGTGCGAGTACCGAAAAACTGATCGGGCGAGTCCCGGAAAAGGGTAGACCCAGTGTCAGTAACGAAAAATGGTATAATCCGGGCCAGTACCGGGATCAGGTGAAATCCGTGCGAGTACCGAAAAACTGATCGGGCGAGTCCCGGAAAAGGGTAGACCCAGTGTCAGTAACGAAAAATGGTATAATCCGGGCCAGTACCGGGATCAGGTGAAATCCGTGCGAGTACCGAAAAACTGATCGGGCCAGTCCCGGAAAAGGGTAGACCCAGTGTCAGTAACGAAAAATGGTATAATCCGGGCCAGTACCGGGATCAGGTGAAATCCGTGCGAGTACCGAAAAACTGATCGGGCGAGTCCCGGAAAAGGGTAGACCCAGTGTCAGTAACGAAAAATGGTATAATCCGGGCCAGTACCGGGATCAGGTGAAATCCGTGCGAGTACCGAAAAACTGATCGGGCGAGTCCCGGAAAAGGGTAGACCCAGTGTCAGTAACGAAAAATGGTATAATCCGGGCCAGTACCGGGATCAGGTGAAATCCGTGCGAGTACCGAAAAACTGATCGGGCGAGTCCCGAAAAAGGGTAGAGTCAGCGTCAGTACCGAAAAATGGTATGTTCCTGGCCAGTACCGGGATCAGGTGCAATCCGTGCGAGTACCGAAAAACTGAACGGGCGAGTCCGGGAAAAGGGTAGACCCAGTGTCTGTAACGAAAAAAGGTATTATCCAGGCCAGTACCGGGATCAGGTGAAATCCGTGCGACTACCGAAAAACTGATCGGGTGAGTCCCGGAAAAGGGTAGACCCAGTGTCAGTAACGAAAAATGGTATAATCCGGGCCAGTACCGGGATCAGGTGAAATCCGTGCGAGTACCGAAAAACTGAATGGGCGAGTCCAGGAAAGGGGTAGACCCAGTGTCAGTAACGAAAAATGGTATAATCCGGGCCAGTACCGGGATCAGGTGAAATCCGTGCGAGTACCGAAAAACTGATCGGGCGAGTCCCGGAAAAGGGTAGACCCAGTGTCAGTAACGAAAAATGGTATAATCCGGGCCAGTACCGGGATCAGGTGAAATCCGTGCGAGTACCGAAAAACTGATCGGGCCAGTCCCGGAAAAGGGTAGACCCAGTGTCAGTAACGAAAAATGGTATAATCCGGGCCAGTACCGGGATCAGGTGAAATCCGTGCGAGTACCGAAAAACTGATCGGGCGAGTCCCGGAAAAGGGTAGACCCAGTGTCAGTAACGAAAAATGGTATAATCCGGGCCAGTACCGGGATCAGGTGAAATCCGTGCGAGTACCGAAAAACTGATCGGGCGAGTCCCGGAAAAGGGTAGACCCAGTGTCAGTAACGAAAAATGGTATAATCCGGGCCAGTACCGGGATCAGGTGAAATCCGTGCGAGTACCGAAAAACTGATCGGGCGAGTCCCGAAAAAGGGTAGAGTCAGCGTCAGTACCGAAAAATGGTATGTTCCTGGCCAGTACCGGGATCAGGTGCAATCCGTGCGAGTACCGAAAAACTGAACGGGCGAGTCCGGGAAAAGGGTAGACCCAGTGTCTGTAACGAAAAATGGTATTATCCAGGCCAGTACCGGGATCAGGTGAAATCCGTGCGACTACCGAAAAACTGATCGGGTGAGTCCCGGAAAAGGGTAGACCCAGTGTCAGTAACGAAAAATGGTATAATCCGGGCCAGTACCGGGATCAGGTGAAATCCGTGCGAGTACCGAAAAACTGAATGGGCGAGTCCAGGAAAGGGGTAGACCCAGTGTCAGTAACGAAAAATGGTATAATCCGGGCCAGTACCGGGATCAGGTGAAATCCATGCGAGTACCGAAAAACTGATCGGGCAAGTCCCGGAAAAGGGTAGACCCAGTGTCAGTAACGAAAAATGGTATAATCCGGGCCAGTACCGGGATCAGGTGAAATCCGTGCGAGTACCGAAAAACTGATCGGGCGAGTCCCGGAAAAGGGTAGACCCAGTGTCAGTAACGAAAAATGGTATAATCCGGGCCAGTACCGGGATCAGGTGAAATCCGTGCGAGTACCGAAAAACTGATTGGGCGAGTCCAGGAAAGGGGTAGACCCAGTGTCAGTAACGAAAAATGGTATAATCCGGGCCAGTACCGGGATCAGGTGAAATCCGTGCGAGTACCGAAAAACTGATCGGGCGAGTCCCGGAAAAGGGTAGACCCAGTGTCAGTAACGAAAAATGGTATAATCCGGGCCAGTACCGGGATCAGGTGAAATCCGTGCGAGTACCGAAAAACTGATCGGGCCAGTCCCGGAAAAGGGTAGACCCAGTGTCAGTAACGAAAAATGGTATAATCCGGGCCAGTACCGGGATCAGGTGAAATCCGTGCGAGTACCGAAAAACTGATCGGGCGAGTCCCGGAAAAGGGTAGACCCAGTGTCAGTAACGAAAAATGGTATAATCCGGGCCAGTACCGGGATCAGGTGAAATCCGTGCGAGTACCGAAAAACTGATCGGGCGAGTCCCGGAAAAGGGTAGACCCAGTGTCAGTAACGAAAAATGGTATAATCCGGGCCAGTACCGGGATCAGGTGAAATCCGTGCGAGTACCGAAAAACTGATCGGGCGAGTCCCGGAAAAGGGTAGACCCAGTGTCAGTAACGAAAAATGGTATAATCCGGGCCAGTACCGGGATCAGGTGAAATCCATGCGAGTACCGAAAAACTGATCGGGCCAGTCCCGGAAAAGGGTAGACCCAGTGTCAGTAACGAAAAATGTTATAATCCGGGCCAGTACCGGGATCAGGTGAAATCGTGCGAGTACCGAAAAACTGATCGGGCGAGTCCCGGAAAAGGGTAGACCCAGTGTCAGTAACGAAAAATGGTATAATCCGGGCCAGTACCGGGATCAGGTGAAATCCGTGCGAGTACCGAAAAACTGATCGGGCGAGTCCCGGAAAAGGGTAGACCCAGTGTCAGTAACGAAAAATGGTATAATCCGGGCCAGTACCGGGATCAGGTGAAATCCGTGCGAGTACCGAAAAACTGATCGGGCGAGTCCCGGAAAAGGGTAGACCCAGTGTCAGTAACGAAAAATGGTATAATCCGGGCCAGTACCGGGATCAGGTGAAATCCATGCGAGTACCGAAAAACTGATCGGGCAAGTCCCGGAAAAGGGTAGACCCAGTGTCAGTAACGAAAAATGTTATAATCCGGGCCAGTACCGGGATCAGGTGAAATCCGTGCGAGTACCGAAAAACTGATCGGGCGAGTCCCGGAAAAGGGTAGACCCAGTGTCAGTAACGAAAAATGGTATAATCCGGGCCAGTACCGGGATCAGGTGAAATCCATGCGAGTACCGAAAAACTGATCGGGCAAGTCCCGGAAAAGGGTAGACCCAGTGTCAGTAACGAAAAATGGGATAATCCGGGCCAGTACCGGGATCAGGTGAAATCCGTTCGAGTACCGAAAAACTGATCGGGCGAGTCCCGGAAAAGCGTAGACCTAGTGTCAGTAACGAAAAATGGTATAATCCGGGCCAGTACCGGGATCAGGTGAAATCCGTGCGAGTACCGAAAAACTGATCGGGCAAGTCCCGGAAAAGGGTAGACCCAGTGTCAGTAACGAAAAATGGTATAATCCGGGCCAGTACCGGGATCAGGTGAAATCCGTTCGAGTACCGAAAAACTGATCGGGCGAGTCCCGGAAAAGCGTAGACCCAGTGTCAGTAACGAAAAATGGTATAATCCGGGCCAGTACCGGGATCAGGTGAAATCCGTGCGAGTACCGAAAAACTGATCGGGCGAGTCCCGAAAAAGGGTAGAGTCAGCGTCAGTACCGAAAAATGGTATGTTCCTGGCCAGTACCGGGATCAGGTGCAATCCGTGCGAGTACCGAAAAACTGAACGGGCGAGTCCGGGAAAAGGGTAGACCCAGTGTCTGTAACGAAAAATGGTATTATCCAGGCCAGTACCGGGATCAGGTGAAATCCGTGCGACTACCGAAAAACTGATCGGGTGAGTCCCGGAAAAGGGTAGACCCAGTGTCAGTAACGAAAAATGGTATAATCCGGGCCAGTACCGGGATCAGGTGAAATCCGTGCGAGTACCGAAAAACTGAATGGGCGAGTCCAGGAAAGGGGTAGACCCAGTGTCAGTAACGAAAAATGGTATAATCCGTGCCAGTACCGGGATCAGGTGAAATCCATGCGAGTACCGAAAAACTGATCGGGCAAGTCCCGGAAAAGGGTAGACCCAGTGTCAGTAACGAAAAATGGTATAATCCGGGCCAGTACCGGGATCAGGTGAAATCCGTGCGAGTACCGAAAAACTGATCGGGCGAGTCCCGGAAAAGGGTAGACCCAGTGTCAGTAACGAAAAATGGTATAATCCGGGCCAGTACCGGGATCAGGTGAAATCCGTGCGAGTACCGAAAAACTGATTGGGCGAGTCCAGGAAAGGGGTAGACCCAGTGTCAGTAACGAAAAATGGTATAATCCGGGCCAGTACCGGGATCAGGTGAAATCCGTGCGAGTACCGAAAAACTGATCGGGCGAGTCCCGGAAAAGGGTAGACCCAGTGTCAGTAACGAAAAATGGTATAATCCGGGCCAGTACCGGGATCAGGTGAAATCCGTGCGAGTACCGAAAAACTGATCGGGCAAGTCCCGGAAAAGGGTAGACCCAGTGTCAGTAACGAAAAATGGTATAATCCGGGCCAGTACCGGGATCAGGTGAAATCCGTGCGAGTACCGAAAAACTGATCGGGCGAGTCCCGGAAAAGGGTAGACCCAGTGTCAGTAACGAAAAATGGTATAATCCGGGCCAGTACCGGGATCAGGTGAAATCCGTGCGAGTACCGAAAAACTGATCGGGCGAGTCCCGGAAAAGGGTAGACCCAGTGTCAGTAACGAAAAATGGTATAATCCGGGCCAGTACCGGGATCAGGTGAAATCCGTGCGAGTACCGAAAAACTGATCGGGCGAGTCCCGGAAAAGGGTAGACCCAGTGTCAGTAACGAAAAATGGTATAATCCGGGCCAGTACCGGGATCAGGTGAAATCCATGCGAGTACCGAAAAACTGATCGGGCAAGTCCCGGAAAAGGGTAGACCCAGTGTCAGTAACGAAAAATGTTATAATCCGGGCCAGTACCGGGATCAGGTGAAATCGTGCGAGTACCGAAAAACTGATCGGGCGAGTCCCGGAAAAGGGTAGACCCAGTGTCAGTAACGAAAAATGGGATAATCCGGGCCAGTACCGGGATCAGGTGAAATCCGTTCGAGTACCGAAAAACTGATCGGGCGAGTCCCGGAAAAGCGTAGACCCAGTGTCAGTAACGAAAAATGGTATAATCCTGGCCAGTACCGGGATCAGGTGAAATCCATGCGAGTACCGAAAAACTGATCGGGCAAGTCCCGGAAAAGGGTAGACCTAGTGTCAGTAACGAAAAATGGTATAATCCGGGCCAGTACCGGGATCAGGTGAAATCCGTGCGAGTACCGAAAAACTGATCGGGCTAGTCCCGGAAAAGGGTAGACCCAGTGTCAGTAACGAAAAATGGTATAATCCGGGCCAGTACCGGGATCAGGTGAAATCCGTGCGAGTACCGAAAAACTGATCGGGCGAGTCCCGGAAAAGGGTAGACCCAGTGTCAGTAACGAAAAATGGTATAATCCGGGCCAGTACCGGGATCAGGTGAAATCCATGCGAGTACCGAAAAACTGATCGGGCAAGTCCCGGAAAAGGGTAGACCCAGTGTCAGTAACGAAAAATGGGATAATCCGGGCCAGTACCGGGATCAGGTGAAATCCGTTCGAGTACCGAAAAACTGATCGGGCGAGTCCCGGAAAAGCGTAGACCTAGTGTCAGTAACGAAAAATGGTATAATCCGGGCCAGTACCGGGATCAGGTGAAATCCGTGCGAGTACCGAAAAACTGATCGGGCGAGTCCCGGAAAAGGGTAGACCCAGTGTCAGTAACGAAAAATGGTATAATCCGGGCCAGTACCGGGATCAGGTGAAATCCGTGCGAGTACCGAAAAACTGATCGGGCAAGTCCCGGAAAAGGGTAGACCCAGTGTCAGTAACGAAAAATGGTATAATCCGGGCCAGTACCGGGATCAGGTGAAATCCGTGCGAGTACCGAAAAACTGATCGGGCGAGTCCCGGAAAAGGGTAGACCCAGTGTCAGTAACGAAAAATGGTATAATCCGGGCCAGTACCGGGATCAGGTGAAATCCGTGCGAGTACCGAAAAACTGATCGGGCGAGTCCCGGAAAAGGGTAGACCCAGTGTCAGTAACGAAAAATGGTATAATCCGGGCCAGTACCGGGATCAGGTGAAATCCGTGCGAGTACCGAAAAACTGATCGGGCGAGTCCCGGAAAAGGGTAGACCCAGTGTCAGTAACGAAAAATGGTATAATCCGGGCCAGTACCGGGATCAGGTGAAATCCATGCGAGTACCGAAAAACTGATCGGGCAAGTCCCGGAAAAGGGTAGACCCAGTGTCAGTAACGAAAAATGTTATAATCCGGGCCAGTACCGGGATCAGGTGAAATCGTGCGAGTACCGAAAAACTGATCGGGCGAGTCCCGGAAAAGGGTAGACCCAGTGTCAGTAACGAAAAATGGGATAATCCGGGCCAGTACCGGGATCAGGTGAAATCCGTTCGAGTACCGAAAAACTGATCGGGCGAGTCCCGGAAAAGCGTAGACCCAGTGTCAGTAACGAAAAATGGTATAATCCTGGCCAGTACCGGGATCAGGTGAAATCCATGCGAGTACCGAAAAACTGATCGGGCAAGTCCCGGAAAAGGGTAGACCTAGTGTCAGTAACGAAAAATGGTATAATCCGGGCCAGTACCGGGATCAGGTGAAATCCGTGCGAGTACCGAAAAACTGATCGGGCTAGTCCCGGAAAAGGGTAGACCCAGTGTCAGTAACGAAAAATGGTATAATCCGGGCCAGTACCGGGATCAGGTGAAATCCGTGCGAGTACCGAAAAACTGATCGGGCGAGTCCCGGAAAAGGGTAGACCCAGTGTCAGTAACGAAAAATGGTATAATCCGGGCCAGTACCGGGATCAGGTGAAATCCATGCGAGTACCGAAAAACTGATCGGGCAAGTCCCGGAAAAGGGTAGACCCAGTGTCAGTAACGAAAAATGGGATAATCCGGGCCAGTACCGGGATCAGGTGAAATCCGTTCGAGTACCGAAAAACTGATCGGGCGAGTCCCGGAAAAGCGTAGACCTAGTGTCAGTAACGAAAAATGGTATAATCCGGGCCAGTACCGGGATCAGGTGAAATCCGTGCGAGTACCGAAAAACTGATCGGGCGAGTCCCGGAAAAGGGTAGACCCAGTGTCAGTAACGAAAAATGGTATAATCCGGGCCAGTACCGGGATCAGGTGAAATCCGTGCGAGTACCGAAAAACTGATCGGGCGAGTCCCGAAAAAGGGTAGAGTCAGCGTCAGTACCGAAAAATGGTATGTTCCTGGCCAGTACCGGGATCAGGTGCAATCCGTGCGAGTACCGGAAAACTGAACGGGCGAGTCCGGGAAAAGGGTAGACCCAGTGTCTGTAACGAAAAATGGTATTATCCAGGCCAGTACCGGGATCAGGTGAAATCCGTGCGACTACCGAAAAACTGATCGGGTGAGTCCCGGAAAAGGGTAGACCCAGTGTCAGTAACGAAAAATGGTATAATCCGGGCCAGTACCGGGATCAGGTGAAATCCGTGCGAGTACCGAAAAACTGAATGGGCGAGTCCAGGAAAGGGGTAGACCCAGTGTCAGTAACGAAAAATGGTATAATCCGGGCCAGTACCGGGATCAGGTGAAATCCGTGCGAGTACCGAAAAACTGATCGGGCGAGTCCCGGAAAAGGGTAGACCCAGTGTCAGTAACGAAAAATGGTATAATCCGGGCCAGTACCGGGATCAGGTGAAATCCGTGCGAGTATCGAAAAACTGATCGGGCGAGTCCCGGAAAAGGGTAGACCCAGTGTCAGTAACGAAAAATGGTATAATCCGGGCCAGTACCGGGATCAGGTGAAATCCGTGCGAGTACCGAAAAACTGATCGGGCGAGTCCCGAAAAAGGGTAGAGTCAGCGTCAGTACCGAAAAATGGTATGTTCCTGGCCAGTACCGGGATCAGGTGCAATCCGTGCGAGTACCGAAAAACTGAACGGGCGAGTCCGGGAAAAGGGTAGACCCAGTGTCTGTAACGAAAAATGGTATTATCCAGGCCAGTACCGGGATCAGGTGAAATCCGTGCGACTACCGAAAAACTGATCGGGGAGTCCCGGAAAAGGGTAGACCCAGTGTCAGTAACGAAAAATGGTATAATCCGGGCCAGTACCGGGATCAGGTGAAATCCGTTCGAGTACCGAAAAACTGATCGGGCGAGTCCCGGAAAAGCGTAGACCCAGTGTCAGTAACGAAAAATGGTATAATCCTGGCCAGTACCGGGATCAGGTGAAATCCATGCGAGTACCGAAAAACTGATCGGGCAAGTCCCGGAAAAGGGTAGACCTAGTGTCAGTAACGAAAAATGGTATAATCCGGGCCAGTACCGGGATCAGGTGAAATCCGTGCGAGTACCGAAAAACTGATCGGGCTAGTCCCGGAAAAGGGTAGACCCAGTGTCAGTAACGAAAAATGGTATAATCCGGGCCAGTACCGGGATCAGGTGAAATCCGTGCGAGTACCGAAAAACTGATCGGGCGAGTCCCGGAAAAGGGTAGACCCAGTGTCAGTAACGAAAAATGGTATAATCCGGGCCAGTACCGGGATCAGGTGAAATCCATGCGAGTACCGAAAAACTGATCGGGCAAGTCCCGGAAAAGGGTAGACCCAGTGTCAGTAACGAAAAATGGGATAATCCGGGCCAGTACCGGGATCAGGTGAAATCCGTTCGAGTACCGAAAAACTGATCGGGCGAGTCCCGGAAAAGCGTAGACCCAGTGTCAGTAACGAAAAATGGTATAATCCTGGCCAGTACCGGGATCAGGTGAAATCCATGCGAGTACCGAAAAACTGATCGGGCAAGTCCCGGAAAAGGGTAGACCTAGTGTCAGTAACGAAAAATGGTATAATCCGGGCCAGTACCGGGATCAGGTGAAATCCGTGCGAGTACCGAAAAACTGATCGGGCTAGTCCCGGAAAAGGGTAGACCCAGTGTCAGTAACGAAAAATGGTATAATCCGGGCCAGTACCGGGATCAGGTGAAATCCGTGCGAGTACCGAAAAACTGATCGGGCGAGTCCCGGAAAAGGGTAGACCCAGTGTCAGTAACGAAAAATGGTATAATCCGGGCCAGTACCGGGATCAGGTGAAATCCATGCGAGTACCGAAAAACTGATCGGGCAAGTCCCGGAAAAGGGTAGACCCAGTGTCAGTAACGAAAAATGGGATAATCCGGGCCAGTACCGGGATCAGGTGAAATCCGTTCGAGTACCGAAAAACTGATCGGGCGAGTCCCGGAAAAGCGTAGACCTAGTGTCAGTAACGAAAAATGGTATAATCCGGGCCAGTACCGGGATCAGGTGAAATCCGTGCGAGTACCGAAAAACTGATCGGGCGAGTCCCGGAAAAGGGTAGACCCAGTGTCAGTAACGAAAAATGGTATAATCCGGGCCAGTACCGGGATCAGGTGAAATCCGTGCGAGTACCGAAAAACTGATCGGGCGAGTCCCGAAAAAGGGTAGAGTCAGCGTCAGTACCGAAAAATGGTATGTTCCTGGCCAGTACCGGGATCAGGTGCAATCCGTGCGAGTACCGGAAAACTGAACGGGCGAGTCCGGGAAAAGGGTAGACCCAGTGTCTGTAACGAAAAATGGTATTATCCAGGCCAGTACCGGGATCAGGTGAAATCCGTGCGACTACCGAAAAACTGATCGGGTGAGTCCCGGAAAAGGGTAGACCCAGTGTCAGTAACGAAAAATGGTATAATCCGGGCCAGTACCGGGATCAGGTGAAATCCGTGCGAGTACCGAAAAACTGAATGGGCGAGTCCAGGAAAGGGGTAGACCCAGTGTCAGTAACGAAAAATGGTATAATCCGGGCCAGTACCGGGATCAGGTGAAATCCGTGCGAGTACCGAAAAACTGATCGGGCGAGTCCCGGAAAAGGGTAGACCCAGTGTCAGTAACGAAAAATGGTATAATCCGGGCCAGTACCGGGATCAGGTGAAATCCGTGCGAGTATCGAAAAACTGATCGGGCGAGTCCCGGAAAAGGGTAGACCCAGTGTCAGTAACGAAAAATGGTATAATCCGGGCCAGTACCGGGATCAGGTGAAATCCGTGCGAGTACCGAAAAACTGATCGGGCGAGTCCCGAAAAAGGGTAGAGTCAGCGTCAGTACCGAAAAATGGTATGTTCCTGGCCAGTACCGGGATCAGGTGCAATCCGTGCGAGTACCGAAAAACTGAACGGGCGAGTCCGGGAAAAGGGTAGACCCAGTGTCTGTAACGAAAAATGGTATTATCCAGGCCAGTACCGGGATCAGGTGAAATCCGTGCGACTACCGAAAAACTGATCGGGGAGTCCCGGAAAAGGGTAGACCCAGTGTCAGTAACGAAAAATGGTATAATCCGGGCCAGTACCGGGATCAGGTGAAATCCGTGCGAGTACCGAAAAACTGATCGGGCGAGTCCCGGAAAAGGGTAGACCCAGTGTCAGTAACGAAAAATGGTATAATCCGGGCCAGTACCGGGATCAGGTGAAATCCATGCGAGTACCGAAAAACTGATCGGGCAAGTCCCGGAAAAGGGTAGACCCAGTGTCAGTAACGAAAAATGGTATAATCCGGGCCAGTACCGGGATCAGGTGAAATCCGTGCGAGTACCGAAAAACTGATCGGGCGAGTCCCGGAAAAGGGTAGACCCAGTGTCAGTAACGAAAAATGGTATAATCCGGGCCAGTACCGGGATCAGGTGAAATCCATGCGAGTACCGAAAAACTGATCGGGCAAGTCCCGGAAAAGGGTAGACCCAGTGTCAGTAACGAAAAATGGTATAATCCGGGCCAGTACCGGGATCAGGTGAAATCGTGCGAGTACCGAAAAACTGATCGGGCGAGTCCCGGAAAAGGGTAGACCCAGTGTCAGTAACGAAAAATGGGATAATCCGGGCCAGTACCGGGATCAGGTGAAATCCGTTCGAGTACCGAAAAACTGATCGGGCGAGTCCCGGAAAAGCGTAGACCCAGT
Source organism: Vitis cinerea var. helleri x Vitis rupestris (assembly GCA_945999865.1). Lineage (NCBI taxonomy): Eukaryota > Viridiplantae > Streptophyta > Magnoliopsida > Vitales > Vitaceae > Vitis > Vitis cinerea var. helleri x Vitis rupestris. The sequence goes on from OX253902.1 coordinate 13,870,156, forward strand.
GTCAGTAACGAAAAATGGTATAATCCTGGCCAGTACCGGGATCAGGTGAAATCCATGCGAGTACCGAAAAACTGATCGGGCAAGTCCCGGAAAAGGGTAGACCTAGTGTCAGTAACGAAAAATGGTATAATCCGGGCCAGTACCGGGATCAGGTGAAATCCATGCGAGTACCGAAAAACTGATCGGGCAAGTCCCGGAAAAGGGTAGACCCAGTGTCAGTAACGAAAAATGGTATAATCCGGGCCAGTACCGGGATCAGGTGAAATCCGTGCGAGTACCGAAAAACTGATCGGGCGAGTCCCGGAAAAGGGTAGACCCAGTGTCAGTAACGAAAAATGGTATAATCCGGGCGAGTACCGGGATCAGGTGAAATCCGTGCGAGTACCGAAAAACTGATCGGGCAAGTCCCGGAAAAGGGTAGACCCAGTGTCAGTAACGAAAAATGGTATAATCCGGGCCAGTACCGGGATCAGGTGAAATCCGTGCGAGTACCGAAAAACTGATCGGGCGAGTCCCGAAAAAGGGTAGAGTCAGCGTCAGTACCGAAAAATGGTATGTTCCTGGCCAGTACCGGGATCAGGTGCAATCCGTGCGAGTACCGAAAAACTGAACGGGCGAGTCCGGGAAAAGGGTAGACCCAGTGTCTGTAACGAAAAATGGTATTATCCAGGCCAGTACCGGGATCAAGTGAAATCCGTGCGACTACCGAAAAACTGATCGGGGGAGTCCCGGAAAAGGGTAGACCCAGTGTCAGTAACGAAAAATGGTATAATCCGGGCCAGTACCGGGATCAGGTGAAATCCGTGCGAGTACCGAAAAACTGATGGGGCGAGTCCAGGAAAGGGGTAGACCCAGTGTCAGTAACGAAAAATGGTATAATCCGGGCCAGTACCGGGATCAGGTGAAATCCATGCGAGTACCGAAAAACTGATCGGGCTAGTCCCGGAAAAGGGTAGACCCAGTGTCAGTAACGAAAAATGGTATAATCCGGGCCAGTACCGGGATCAGGTGAAATCCGTGCGAGTACCGAAAAACTGATCGGGCGAGTCCCGGAAAAGGGTAGACCCAGTGTCAGTAACGAAAAATGGTATAATCCGGGCCAGTACCGGGATCAGGTGAAATCCATGCGAGTACCGAAAAACTGATCGGGCAAGTCCCGGAAAAGGGTAGACCCAGTGTCAGTAACGAAAAATGGGATAATCCGGGCCAGTACCGGGATCAGGTGAAATCCGTTCGAGTACCGAAAAACTGATCGGGCGAGTCCCGGAAAAGCGTAGACCTAGTGTCAGTAACGAAAAATGGTATAATCCGGGCCAGTACCGGGATCAGGTGAAATCCGTGCGAGTACCGAAAAACTGATCGGGCGAGTCCCGGAAAAGGGTAGACCCAGTGTCAGTAACGAAAAATGGTATAATCCGGGCCAGTACCGGGATCAGGTGAAATCCGTGCGAGTACCGAAAAACTGATCGGGCGAGTCCCGAAAAAGGGTAGAGTCAGCGTCAGTACCGAAAAATGGTATGTTCCTGGCCAGTACCGGGATGAGGTGCAATCCGTGCGAGTACCGGAAAACTGAACGGGCGAGTCCGGGAAAAGGGTAGACCCAGTGTCTGTAACGAAAAATGGTATTATCCAGGCCAGTACCGGGATCAGGTGAAATCCGTGTGACTACCGAAAAACTGATCGGGTGAGTCCCGGAAAAGGGTAGACCCAGTGTCAGTAACGAAAAATGGTATAATCCGGGCCAGTACCGGGATCAGGTGAAATCCGTGCGAGTACCGAAAAACTGAATGGGCGAGTCCAGGAAAGGGGTAGACCCAGTGTCAGTAACGAAAAATGGTATAATCCGGGCCAGTACCGGGATCAGGTGAAATCCGTGCGAGTACCGAAAAACTGATCGGGCGAGTCCCGGAAAAGGGTAGACCCAGTGTCAGTAACGAAAAATGGTATAATCCGGGCCAGTACCGGGATCAGGTGAAATCCGTGCGAGTATCGAAAAACTGATCGGGCGAGTCCCGGAAAAGGGTAGACCCAGTGTCAGTAACGAAAAATGGTATAATCCGGGCCAGTACCGGGATCAGGTGAAATCCGTGCGAGTACCGAAAAACTGATCGGGCGAGTCCCGAAAAAGGGTAGAGTCAGCGTCAGTACCGAAAAATGGTATGTTCCTGGCCAGTACCGGGATCAGGTGCAATCCGTGCGAGTACCGAAAAACTGAACGGGCGAGTCCGGGAAAAGGGTAGACCCAGTGTCTGTAACGAAAAATGGTATTATCCAGGCCAGTACCGGGATCAGGTGAAATCCGTGCGACTACCGAAAAACTGATCGGGGAGTCCCGGAAAAGGGTAGACCCAGTGTCAGTAACGAAAAATGGTATAATCCGGGCCAGTACCGGGATCAGGTGAAATCCGTGCGAGTACCGAAAAACTGATCGGGCGAGTCCCGGAAAAGGGTAGACCCAGTGTCAGTAACGAAAAATGGTATAATCCGGGCCAGTACCGGGATCAGGTGAAATCCATGCGAGTACCGAAAAACTGATCGGGCAAGTCCCGGAAAAGGGTAGACCCAGTGTCAGTAACGAAAAATGGTATAATCCGGGCCAGTACCGGGATCAGGTGAAATCCGTGCGAGTACCGAAAAACTGATCGGGCGAGTCCCGGAAAAGGGTAGACCCAGTGTCAGTAACGAAAAATGGTATAATCCGGGCCAGTACCGGGATCAGGTGAAATCCATGCGAGTACCGAAAAACTGATCGGGCCAGTCCCGGAAAAGGGTAGACCCAGTGTCAGTAACGAAAAATGGTATAATCCGGGCCAGTACCGGGATCAGGTGAAATCGTGCGAGTACCGAAAAACTGATCGGGCGAGTCCCGGAAAAGGGTAGACCCAGTGTCAGTAACGAAAAATGGGATAATCCGGGCCAGTACCGGGATCAGGTGAAATCCGTTCGAGTACCGAAAAACTGATCGGGCGAGTCCCGGAAAAGCGTAGACCCAGTGTCAGTAACGAAAAATGGTATAATCCTGGCCAGTACCGGGATCAGGTGAAATCCATGCGAGTACCGAAAAACTGATCGGGCAAGTCCCGGAAAAGGGTAGACCTAGTGTCAGTAACGAAAAATGGTATAATCCGGGCCAGTACCGGGATCAGGTGAAATCCATGCGAGTACCGAAAAACTGATCGGGCAAGTCCCGGAAAAGGGTAGACCCAGTGTCAGTAACGAAAAATGGTATAATCCGGGCCAGTACCGGGATCAGGTGAAATCCGTGCGAGTACCGAAAAACTGATCGGGCGAGTCCCGGAAAAGGGTAGACCCAGTGTCAGTAACGAAAAATGGTATAATCCGGGCTAGTACCGGGATCAGGTGAAATCCGTGCGAGTACCGAAAAACTGATCGGGCAAGTCCCGGAAAAGGGTAGACCCAGTGTCAGTAACGAAAAATGGTATAATCCGGGCCAGTACCGGGATCAGGTGAAATCCGTGCGAGTACCGAAAAACTGATCGGGCGAGTCCCGAAAAAGGGTAGAGTCAGCGTCAGTACCGAAAAATGGTATGTTCCTGGCCAGTACCGGGATCAGGTGCAATCCGTGCGAGTACCGAAAAACTGAACGGGCGAGTCCGGGAAAAGGGTAGACCCAGTGTCTGTAACGAAAAATGGTATTATCCAGGCCAGTACCGGGATCAAGTGAAATCCGTGCGACTACCGAAAAACTGATCGGGGGAGTCCCGGAAAAGGGTAGACCCAGTGTCAGTAACGAAAAATGGTATAATCCGGGCCAGTACCGGGATCAGGTGAAATCCGTGCGAGTACCGAAAAACTGATGGGGCGAGTCCAGGAAAGGGGTAGACCCAGTGTCAGTAACGAAAAATGGTATAATCCGGGCCAGTACCGGGATCAGGTGAAATCCATGCGAGTACCGAAAAACTGATCGGGCTAGTCCCGGAAAAGGGTAGACCCAGTGTCAGTAACGAAAAATGGTATAATCCGGGCCAGTACCGGGATCAGGTGAAATCCGTGCGAGTACCGAAAAACTGATCGGGCGAGTCCCGGAAAAGGGTAGACCCAGTGTCAGTAACGAAAAATGGTATAATCCGGGCCAGTACCGGGATCAGGTGAAATCCATGCGAGTACCGAAAAACTGATCGGGCAAGTCCCGGAAAAGGGTAGACCCAGTGTCAGTAACGAAAAATGGGATAATCCGGGCCAGTACCGGGATCAGGTGAAATCCGTTCGAGTACCGAAAAACTGATCGGGCGAGTCCCGGAAAAGCGTAGACCTAGTGTCAGTAACGAAAAATGGTATAATCCGGGCCAGTACCGGGATCAGGTGAAATCCGTGCGAGTACCGAAAAACTGATCGGGCGAGTCCCGGAAAAGGGTAGACCCAGTGTCAGTAACGAAAAATGGTATAATCCGGGCCAGTACCGGGATCAGGTGAAATCCGTGCGAGTACCGAAAAACTGATCGGGCGAGTCCCGAAAAAGGGTAGAGTCAGCGTCAGTACCGAAAAATGGTATGTTCCTGGCCAGTACCGGGATCAGGTGCAATCCGTGCGAGTACCGGAAAACTGAACGGGCGAGTCCGGGAAAAGGGTAGACCCAGTGTCTGTAACGAAAAATGGTATTATCCAGGCCAGTACCGGGATCAGGTGAAATCCGTGCGACTACCGAAAAACTGATCGGGTGAGTCCCGGAAAAGGGTAGACCCAGTGTCAGTAACGAAAAATGGTATAATCCGGGCCAGTACCGGGATCAGGTGAAATCCGTGCGAGTACCGAAAAACTGAATGGGCGAGTCCAGGAAAGGGGTAGACCCAGTGTCAGTAACGAAAAATGGTATAATCCGGGCCAGTACCGGGATCAGGTGAAATCCGTGCGAGTACCGAAAAACTGATCGGGCGAGTCCCGGAAAAGGGTAGACCCAGTGTCAGTAACGAAAAATGGTATAATCCGGGCCAGTACCGGGATCAGGTGAAATCCGTGCGAGTACCGAAAAACTGATCGGGCGAGTCCCGGAAAAGGGTAGACCCAGTGTCAGTAACGAAAAATGGTATAATCCGGGCTAGTACCGGGATCAGGTGAAATCCGTGCGAGTACCGAAAAACTGATCGGGCAAGTCCCGGAAAAGGGTAGACCCAGTGTCAGTAACGAAAAATGGTATAATCCGGGCCAGTACCGGGATCAGGTGAAATCCGTGCGAGTACCGAAAAACTGATCGGGCGAGTCCCGAAAAAGGGTAGAGTCAGCGTCAGTACCGAAAAATGGTATGTTCCTGGCCAGTACCGGGATCAGGTGCAATCCGTGCGAGTACCGAAAAACTGAACGGGCGAGTCCGGGAAAAGGGTAGACCCAGTGTCTGTAACGAAAAATGGTATTATCCAGGCCAGTACCGGGATCAAGTGAAATCCGTGCGACTACCGAAAAACTGATCGGGGGAGTCCCGGAAAAGGGTAGACCCAGTGTCAGTAACGAAAAATGGTATAATCCGGGCCAGTACCGGGATCAGGTGAAATCCGTGCGAGTACCGAAAAACTGATGGGGCGAGTCCAGGAAAGGGGTAGACCCAGTGTCAGTAACGAAAAATGGTATAATCCGGGCCAGTACCGGGATCAGGTGAAATCCATGCGAGTACCGAAAAACTGATCGGGCTAGTCCCGGAAAAGGGTAGACCCAGTGTCAGTAACGAAAAATGGTATAATCCGGGCCAGTACCGGGATCAGGTGAAATCCGTGCGAGTACCGAAAAACTGATCGGGCGAGTCCCGGAAAAGGGTAGACCCAGTGTCAGTAACGAAAAATGGTATAATCCGGGCCAGTACCGGGATCAGGTGAAATCCATGCGAGTACCGAAAAACTGATCGGGCAAGTCCCGGAAAAGGGTAGACCCAGTGTCAGTAACGAAAAATGGGATAATCCGGGCCAGTACCGGGATCAGGTGAAATCCGTTCGAGTACCGAAAAACTGATCGGGCGAGTCCCGGAAAAGCGTAGACCTAGTGTCAGTAACGAAAAATGGTATAATCCGGGCCAGTACCGGGATCAGGTGAAATCCGTGCGAGTACCGAAAAACTGATCGGGCGAGTCCCGGAAAAGGGTAGACCCAGTGTCAGTAACGAAAAATGGTATAATCCGGGCCAGTACCGGGATCAGGTGAAATCCGTGCGAGTACCGAAAAACTGATCGGGCGAGTCCCGAAAAAGGGTAGAGTCAGCGTCAGTACCGAAAAATGGTATGTTCCTGGCCAGTACCGGGATCAGGTGCAATCCGTGCGAGTACCGGAAAACTGAACGGGCGAGTCCGGGAAAAGGGTAGACCCAGTGTCTGTAACGAAAAATGGTATTATCCAGGCCAGTACCGGGATCAGGTGAAATCCGTGCGACTACCGAAAAACTGATCGGGTGAGTCCCGGAAAAGGGTAGACCCAGTGTCAGTAACGAAAAATGGTATAATCCGGGCCAGTACCGGGATCAGGTGAAATCCGTGCGAGTACCGAAAAACTGAATGGGCGAGTCCAGGAAAGGGGTAGACCCAGTGTCAGTAACGAAAAATGGTATAATCCGGGCCAGTACCGGGATCAGGTGAAATCCGTGCGAGTACCGAAAAACTGATCGGGCGAGTCCCGGAAAAGGGTAGACCCAGTGTCAGTAACGAAAAATGGTATAATCCGGGCCAGTACCGGGATCAGGTGAAATCCGTGCGAGTACCGAAAAACTGATCGGGCGAGTCCCGGAAAAGGGTAGACCCAGTGTCAGTAACGAAAAATGGTATAATCCGGGCTAGTACCGGGATCAGGTGAAATCCGTGCGAGTACCGAAAAACTGATCGGGCAAGTCCCGGAAAAGGGTAGACCCAGTGTCAGTAACGAAAAATGGTATAATCCGGGCCAGTACCGGGATCAGGTGAAATCCGTGCGAGTACCGAAAAACTGATCGGGCGAGTCCCGAAAAAGGGTAGAGTCAGCGTCAGTACCGAAAAATGGTATGTTCCTGGCCAGTACCGGGATCAGGTGCAATCCGTGCGAGTACCGAAAAACTGAACGGGCGAGTCCGGGAAAAGGGTAGACCCAGTGTCTGTAACGAAAAATGGTATTATCCAGGCCAGTACCGGGATCAAGTGAAATCCGTGCGACTACCGAAAAACTGATCGGGGGAGTCCCGGAAAAGGGTAGACCCAGTGTCAGTAACGAAAAATGGTATAATCCGGGCCAGTACCGGGATCAGGTGAAATCCGTGCGAGTACCGAAAAACTGATGGGGCGAGTCCAGGAAAGGGGTAGACCCAGTGTCAGTAACGAAAAATGGTATAATCCGGGCCAGTACCGGGATCAGGTGAAATCCATGCGAGTACCGAAAAACTGATCGGGCTAGTCCCGGAAAAGGGTAGACCCAGTGTCAGTAACGAAAAATGGTATAATCCGGGCCAGTACCGGGATCAGGTGAAATCCGTGCGAGTACCGAAAAACTGATCGGGCGAGTCCCGGAAAAGGGTAGACCCAGTGTCAGTAACGAAAAATGGTATAATCCGGGCCAGTACCGGGATCAGGTGAAATCCATGCGAGTACCGAAAAACTGATCGGGCAAGTCCCGGAAAAGGGTAGACCCAGTGTCAGTAACGAAAAATGGGATAATCCGGGCCAGTACCGGGATCAGGTGAAATCCGTTCGAGTACCGAAAAACTGATCGGGCGAGTCCCGGAAAAGCGTAGACCTAGTGTCAGTAACGAAAAATGGTATAATCCGGGCCAGTACCGGGATCAGGTGAAATCCGTGCGAGTACCGAAAAACTGATCGGGCGAGTCCCGGAAAAGGGTAGACCCAGTGTCAGTAACGAAAAATGGTATAATCCGGGCCAGTACCGGGATCAGGTGAAATCCGTGCGAGTACCGAAAAACTGATCGGGCGAGTCCCGAAAAAGGGTAGAGTCAGCGTCAGTACCGAAAAATGGTATGTTCCTGGCCAGTACCGGGATCAGGTGCAATCCGTGCGAGTACCGGAAAACTGAACGGGCGAGTCCGGGAAAAGGGTAGACCCAGTGTCTGTAACGAAAAATGGTATTATCCAGGCCAGTACCGGGATCAGGTGAAATCCGTGCGAGTACCGAAAAACTGATCGGGCGAGTCCCGGAGAAGGGTAGACCCAGTGTCAGTAACGAAAAATGGTATAATCCGGGCCACTACCGGGATCAGGTGCAATCCGTGCGAGTACCGAAAAACTGATCGGGCGAGTCCCGAAAAAGGGTAGAGTCAGCGTCAGTACCGAAAAATGGTATGTTCCTGGCCAGTACCGGGATCAGGTGAAATCCATGCGAGTACCGAAAAACTGATCGGGCAAGTCCCGGAAAAGGGTAGACCCAGTGTCAGTAACGAAAAATGGTATAATCCGGGCCAGTACCGGGATCAGGTGAAATCCGTGCGAGTACCGAAAAACTGATTGGGCGAGTCCAGGAAAGGGGTAGACCCAGTGTCAGTAACGAAAAATGGTATAATCCGGGCCAGTACCGGGATCAGGTGAAATCCCTGCGAGTACCGAAAAACTGATCGGGCGAGTCCCGGAAAAGGGTAGATCCAGTGTCAGTAACGAAAAATGGTATAATCCGGGTCAGTACCGGGATCAGGTGAAATCCGTGCGAGTACCGAAAAACTGATCGGGCGAGTCCCGAAAAAGGGTAGAGTCAGCGTCAGTACCGAAAAATGGTATGTTCCTGGCCAGTACCGGGATCAGGTGCAATCCGTGCGAGTACCGGAAAACTGAACGGGCGAGTCCGGGAAAAGGGTAGACCCAGTGTCTGTAACGAAAAATGGTATTATCCAGGCCAGTACCGGGATCAGGTGAAATCCGTGCGACTACCGAAAAACTGATCGGGTGAGTCCCGGAAAAGGGTAGACCCAGTGTCAGTAACGAAAAATGGTATAATCCGGGCCAGTACCGGGATCAGGTGAAATCCGTGCGAGTACCGAAAAACTGATCGGGCGAGTCCCGGAAAAGGGTAGACCCAGTGTCAGTAACGAAAAATGGTATAATCCGGGCCAGTACCGGGATCAGGTGAAATCCGTGCGAGTACCGAAAAACTGATCGGGCGAGTCCCGAAAAAGGGTAGAGTCAGCGTCAGTACCGAAAAATGGTATGTTCCTGGCCAGTACCGGGATCAGGTGCAATCCGTGCGAGTACCGAAAAACTGATCGGGCAAGTCCCGGAAAAGGGTAGACCCAGTGTCAGTAACGAAAAATGGTATAATCCGGGCCAGTACCGGGATCAGGTGAAATCCGTGCGAGTACCGAAAAACTGATTGGGCGAGTCCAGGAAAGGGGTAGACCCAGTGTCAGTAACGAAAAATGGTATAATCCGGGCCAGTACCGGGATCAGGTGAAATCCCTGCGAGTACCGAAAAACTGATCGGGCGAGTCCCGGAAAAGGGTAGATCCAGTGTCAGTAACGAAAAATGGTATAATCCGGGTCAGTACCGGGATCAGGTGAAATCCGTGCGAGTACCGAAAAACTGATCGGGCGAGTCCCGAAAAAGGGTAGAGTCAGCGTCAGTACCGAAAAATGGTATGTTCCTGGCCAGTACCGGGATCAGGTGCAATCCGTGCGAGTACCGGAAAACTGAACGGGCGAGTCCGGGAAAAGGGTAGACCCAGTGTCTGTAACGAAAAATGGTATTATCCAGGCCAGTACCGGGATCAGGTGAAATCCGTGCGACTACCGAAAAACTGATCGGGTGAGTCCCGGAAAAGGGTAGACCCAGTGTCAGTAACGAAAAATGGTATAATCCGGGCCAGTACCGGGATCAGGTGAAATCCGTGCGAGTACCGAAAAACTGAATGGGCGAGTCCAGGAAAGGGGTAGACCCAGTGTCAGTAACGAAAAATGGTATAATCCGGGCCAGTATCGGGATCAGGTGAAATCCGTGCGAGTACCGAAAAACTGATCGGGCGAGTCCCGGAAAAGGGTAGACCCAGTGTCAGTAACGAAAAATGGTATAATCCGGGCCAGTACCGGGATCAGGTGAAATCCGTGCGAGTACCGAAAAACTGATCGGGCGAGTCCCGGAAAAGGGTAGACCCAGTGTCAGTAACGAAAAATGGTATAATCCGGGCTAGTACCGGGATCAGGTGAAATCCGTGCGAGTACCGAAAAACTGATCGGGCAAGTCCCGGAAAAGGGTAGACCCAGTGTCAGTAACGAAAAATGGTATAATCCGGGCCAGTACCGGGATCAGGTGAAATCCGTGCGAGTACCGAAAAACTGATCGGGCGAGTCCCGAAAAAGGGTAGAGTCAGCGTCAGTACCGAAAAATGGTATGTTCCTGGCCAGTACCGGGATCAGGTGCAATCCGTGCGAGTACCGAAAAACTGAACGGGCGAGTCCGGGAAAAGGGTAGACCCAGTGTCTGTAACGAAAAATGGTATTATCCAGGCCAGTACCGGGATCAAGTGAAATCCGTGCGACTACCGAAAAACTGATCGGGGGAGTCCCGGAAAAGGGTAGACCCAGTGTCAGTAACGAAAAATGGTATAATCCGGGCCAGTACCGGGATCAGGTGAAATCCGTGCGAGTACCGAAAAACTGATGGGGCGAGTCCAGGAAAGGGGTAGACCCAGTGTCAGTAACGAAAAATGGTATAATCCGGGCCAGTACCGGGATCAGGTGAAATCCATGCGAGTACCGAAAAACTGATCGGGCTAGTCCCGGAAAAGGGTAGACCCAGTGTCAGTAACGAAAAATGGTATAATCCGGGCCAGTACCGGGATCAGGTGAAATCCATGCGAGTACCGAAAAACTGATCGGGCATGTCCCGGAAAAGGGTAGACCCAGTGTCAGTAACGAAAAATGGGATAATCCGGGCCAGTACCGGGATCAGGTGAAATCCGTTCGAGTACCGAAAAACTGATCGGGCGAGTCCCGGAAAAGCGTAGACCTAGTGTCAGTAACGAAAAATGGTATAATCCGGGCCAGTACCGGGATCAGGTGAAATCCGTGCGAGTACCGAAAAACTGATCGGGCGAGTCCCGGAAAAGGGTAGACCCAGTGTCAGTAACGAAAAATGGTATAATCCGGGCCAGTACCGGGATCAGGTGAAATCCGTGCGAGTACCGAAAAACTGATCGGGCGAGTCCCGAAAAAGGGTAGAGTCAGCGTCAGTACCGAAAAATGGTATGTTCCTGGCCAGTACCGGGATCAGGTGCAATCCGTGCGAGTACCGGAAAACTGAACGGGCGAGTCCGGGAAAAGGGTAGACCCAGTGTCAGTACCGAAAAATGGTATTATCCAGGCCAGTACCGGGATCAGGTGAAATCCGTGCGACTACCGAAAAACTGATCGGGTGAGTCCCGGAAAAGGGTAGACCCAGTGTCAGTAACGAAAAATGGTATAATCCGGGCCAGTACCGGGATCAGGTGAAATCCGTGCGAGTACCGAAAAACTGAATGGGCGAGTCCAGGAAAGGGGTAGACCCAGTGTCAGTAACGAAAAATGGTATAATCCGGGCCAGTACCGGGATCAGGTGAAATCCGTGCGAGTACCGAAAAACTGATCGGGCGAGTCCCGGAAAAGGGTAGACCCAGTGTCAGTAACGAAAAATGGTATAATCCGGGCCAGTACCGGGATCAGGTGAAATCCGTGCGAGTACCGAAAAACTGATCGGGCGAGTCCCGGAAAAGGGTAGACCCAGTGTCAGTAACGAAAAATGGTATAATCCGGGCCAGTACCGGGATCAGGTGAAATCCGTGCGAGTACCGAAAAACTGATCGGGCAAGTCCCGGAAAAGGGTAGACCCAGTGTCAGTAACGAAAAATGGTATAATCCGGGCCAGTACCGGGATCAGGTGAAATCCGTGCGAGTACCGAAAAACTGATCGGGCGAGTCCCGAAAAAGGGTAGAGTCAGCGTCAGTACCGAAAAATGGTATGTTCCTGGCCAGTACCGGGATCAGGTGCAATCCGTGCGAGTACCGAAAAACTGAACGGGCGAGTCCGGGAAAAGGGTAGACCCAGTGTCTGTAACGAAAAATGGTATTATCCAGGCCAGTACCGGGATCAAGTGAAATCCGTGCGACTACCGAAAAACTGATCGGGGGAGTCCCGGAAAAGGGTAGACCCAGTGTCAGTAACGAAAAATGGTATAATCCGGGCCAGTACCGGGATCAGGTGAAATCCGTGCGAGTACCGAAAAACTGATGGGGCGAGTCCAGGAAAGGGGTAGACCCAGTGTCAGTAACGAAAAATGGTATAATCCGGGCCAGTACCGGGATCAGGTGAAATCCATGCGAGTACCGAAAAACTGATCGGGCTAGTCCCGGAAAAGGGTAGACCCAGTGTCAGTAACGAAAAATGGTATAATCCGGGCCAGTACCGGGATCAGGTGAAATCCGTGCGAGTACCGAAAAACTGATCGGGCGAGTCCCGGAAAAGGGTAGACCCAGTGTCAGTAACGAAAAATGGTATAATCCGGGCCAGTACCGGGATCAGGTGAAATCCATGCGAGTACCGAAAAACTGATCGGGCAAGTCCCGGAAAAGGGTAGACCCAGTGTCAGTAACGAAAAATGGGATAATCCGGGCCAGTACCGGGATCAGGTGAAATCCGTTCGAGTACCGAAAAACTGATCGGGCGAGTCCCGGAAAAGCGTAGACCTAGTGTCAGTAACGAAAAATGGTATAATCCGGGCCAGTACCGGGATCAGGTGAAATCCGTGCGAGTACCGAAAAACTGATCGGGCGAGTCCCGGAAAAGGGTAGACCCAGTGTCAGTAACGAAAAATGGTATAATCCGGGCCAGTACCGGGATCAGGTGAAATCCGTGCGAGTACCGAAAAACTGATCGGGCGAGTCCCGAAAAAGGGTAGAGTCAGCGTCAGTACCGAAAAATGGTATGTTCCTGGCCAGTACCGGGATCAGGTGCAATCCGTGCGAGTACCGGAAAACTGAACGGGCGAGTCCGGGAAAAGGGTAGACCCAGTGTCTGTAACGAAAAATGGTATTATCCAGGCCAGTACCGGGATCAGGTGAAATCCGTGCGAGTACCGAAAAACTGATCGGGCGAGTCCCGGAGAAGGGTAGACCCAGTGTCAGTAACGAAAAATGGTATAATCCGGGCCACTACCGGGATCAGGTGCAATCCGTGCGAGTACCGAAAAACTGATCGGGCGAGTCCCGAAAAAGGGTAGAGTCAGCGTCAGTACCGAAAAATGGTATGTTCCTGGCCAGTACCGGGATCAGGTGAAATCCATGCGAGTACCGAAAAACTGATCGGGCAAGTCCCGGAAAAGGGTAGACCCAGTGTCAGTAACGAAAAATGGTATAATCCGGGCCAGTACCGGGATCAGGTGAAATCCGTGCGAGTACCGAAAAACTGATTGGGCGAGTCCAGGAAAGGGGTAGACCCAGTGTCAGTAACGAAAAATGGTATAATCCGGGCCAGTACCGGGATCAGGTGAAATCCCTGCGAGTACCGAAAAACTGATCGGGCGAGTCCCGGAAAAGGGTAGATCCAGTGTCAGTAACGAAAAATGGTATAATCCGGGTCAGTACCGGGATCAGGTGAAATCCGTGCGAGTACCGAAAAACTGATCGGGCGAGTCCCGAAAAAGGGTAGAGTCAGCGTCAGTACCGAAAAATGGTATGTTCCAGGCCAGTACCGGGATCAGGTGAAATCCGTGCGACTACTGAAAAACTGATCGGGTGAGTCGCGGAAAAGGGTAGACCCAGTGTCAGTAACGAAAAATGGTATAATCCGGGCCAGTACCGGGATCAGGTGAAATCCGTGCGAGTACCGAAAAACTGATCGGGCGAGTCCCGAAAAAGGGTAGAGTCAGCGTCAGTACCGAAAAATGGTATGTTCCTGGCCAGTACCGGGATCAGGTGCAATCCGTGCGAGTACCGAAAAACTTAACGGGCGAGTCCGGGAAAAGAGTACACCCAGTGTCTGTAACGAAAAATGGTATTATCCGGGCCAGTACCGGGATCAGGTGAAATCCGTGCGACTACCGAAAAACTGATCGGGTGAGTCCCGGAAAAGGGTAGACCCAGTGTCAGTAACGAAAAATGGTATAATCCGGGCCAGTACCGGGATCAGGTGAAATCCGTGCGAGTACCGAAAAACTGATTGGGCGAGTCCAGGAAAGGGGTAGATCCAGTGTCAGTAACGAAAAATGGTATAATCCGGGCCAGTACCGGGATCAGGTGAAATCCATGCGAGTACCGAAAAACTGATCGGGCAAGTCCCGGAAAAGGGTAGACCCAGTGTCAGTAACGAAAAATGGTATAATCCGGGCCAGTACCGGGATCAGGTGAAATCCGTGCGAGTACCGAAAAACTGATCGGGCGAGTCCCGGAGAAGGGTAGACCCAGTGTCAGTAACGAAAAATGGTATAATCCGGGCCACTACCGGGATCAGGTGCAATCCGTGCGAGTACCGAAAAACTGATCGGGCGAGTCCCGAAAAAGGGTAGAGTCAGCGTCAGTACCGAAAAATGGTATGTTCCTGGCCAGTACCGGGATCAGGTGAAATCCATGCGAGTACCGAAAAACTGATCGGGCAAGTCCCGGAAAAGGGTAGACCCAGTGTCAGTAACGAAAAATGGTATAATCCGGGCCACTACCGGGATCAGGTGCAATCCGTGCGAGTACCGAAAAACTGATCGGGCGAGTCCCGAAAAAGGGTAGAGTCAGCGTCAGTACCGAAAAATGGTATGTTCCTGGCCAGTACCGGGATCAGGTGAAATCCATGCGAGTACCGAAAAACTGATCGGGCAAGTCCCGGAAAAGGGTAGACCCAGTTTCAGTAACGAAAAATGGTATAATCCGGGCCAGTACCGGGATCAGGTGAAATCCGTGCGAGTACCGAAAAACTGATTGGGCGAGTCCAGGAAAGGGGTAGACCCAGTGTCAGTAACGAAAAATGGTATAATCCGGGCCAGTACCGGGATCAGGTGAAATCCCTGCGAGTACCGAAAAACTGATCGGGCGAGTCCCGGAAAAGGGTAGATCCAGTGTCAGTAACGAAAAATGGTATAATCCGGGTCAGTACCGGGATCAGGTGAAATCCGTGCGAGTACCGAAAAACTGATCGGGCGAGTCCCGAAAAAGGGTAGAGTCAGCGTCAGTACCGAAAAATGGTATGTTCCAGGCCAGTACCGGGATCAGGTGAAATCCGTGCGACTACTGAAAAACTGATCGGGTGAGTCGCGGAAAAGGGTAGACCCAGTGTCAGTAACGAAAAATGGTATAATCCGGGCCAGTACCGGGATCAGGTGAAATTCGTGCGAGTACCGAAAAACTGATCGGGCGAGTCCCGGAAAAGGGTAGACCCAGTGTCAGTAACGAAAAATGGTATAATCCGGGCCAGTACCGGGATCAGGTGAAATCCGTGCGAGTACCGAAAAACTGATCGGGCGAGTCCCGGAAAAGGGTAGACCCAGTGTCAGTAACGAAAAATGGTATAATCCGGGCCAGTACCGGGATCAGGTGAAATCCCTGCGAGTACCGAAAAACTGATCGGGCAAGTCCCGGAAAAGGGTAGACCCAGTGTCAGTAACGAAAAATGGTATAATCCGGGCCAGTACCGGGATCAGGTGAAATCCCTGCGAGTACCGAAAAACTGATCGGGCGAGTCCCGGAAAAGGGTAGATCCAGTGTCAGTAACGAAAAATGGTATAATCCGGGTCAGTACCGGGATCAGGTGAAATCCGTGCGAGTACCGCAAAACTGATCGGGCGAGTCCCGAAAAAGGGTAGAGTCAGCGTCAGTACCGAAAAATGGTATGTTCCAGGCCAGTACCGGGATCAGGTGA
Organism: Vitis cinerea var. helleri x Vitis rupestris; assembly: GCA_945999865.1. NCBI lineage: Eukaryota > Viridiplantae > Streptophyta > Magnoliopsida > Vitales > Vitaceae > Vitis > Vitis cinerea var. helleri x Vitis rupestris. The sequence continues at coordinate 13,885,932 of OX253902.1, forward strand.
AATCCGTGCGACTACCGAAAAACTGATCGGGTGAGTCCCGGAAAAGGGTAGACCCAGTGTCAGTAACGAAAAATGGTATAATCCGGGCCAGTACCGGGATCAGGTGAAATCCGTGCGAGTACCGAAAAACTGATCGGGCGAGTCCCGGAAAAGGGTAGACCCAGTGTCAGTAACGAAAAATGGTATAATCCGGGCCAGTACCGGGATCAGGTGAAATCCGTGCGAGTACCGAAAAACTGATCGGGCGAGTCCCGGAAAAGGGTAGACCCAGTGTCAGTAACGAAAAATGGTATAATCCGGGCCAGTACCGGGATCAGGTGAAATCCCTGCGAGTACCGAAAAACTGATCGGGCAAGTCCCGGAAAAGGGTAGACCCAGTGTCAGTAACGAAAAATGGTATAATCCGGGCCAGTACCGGGATCAGGTGAAATCCGTGCGAGTACCGAAAAACTGATCGGGCGAGTCCCGGAAAAGGGTAGACCCAGTGTCAGTAACGAAAAATGGTATAATCCGGGCCAGTACCGGGATCAGGTGAAATCCGTGCGAGTACCGAAAAACTGATCGGGCGAGTCCCGAAAAAGGGTAGAGTCAGCGTCAGTACCGAAAAATGGTATGTTCCTGGCCAGTACCGGGATCAGGTGCAATCCGTGCGAGTACCGAAAAACTGAACGGGCGAGTCCGGGAAAAGAGTAGACCCAGTGTCTGTAACGAAAAATGGTATTATCCAGGCCAGTACCGGGATCAGGTGAAATCCGTGCGACTACCGAAAAACTGATCGGGTGAGTCCCGGAAAAGGGTAGACCCAGTGTCAGTAACGAAAAATGGTATAATCCGGGCCAGTACCGGGATCAGGTGAAATCCGTGCGAGTACCGAAAAACTGATCGGGCGAGTCCCGGAAAAGGGTAGACCCAGTGTCAGTAACGAAAAATGGTATAATCCGGGCCAGTACCGGGATCAGGTGAAATCCGTGCGAGTACCGAAAAACTGATCGGGCGAGTCCCGGAAAAGGGTAGACCCAGTGTCAGTAACGAAAAATGGTATAATCCGGGCCAGTATCGGGATCAGGTGAAATCCGTGCGAGTACCGAAAAACTGATCGGGCGAGTCCCGGAAAAGGGTAGACCCAGTGTCAGTAACGAAAAATGGTATAATCCGGGCAAGTACCGGGATCAGGTGAAATCCCTGCGAGTACCGAAAAACTGATCGGGCGAGTCCCGGAAAAGGGTAGACCCAGTGTCAGTAACGAAAAATGGTATAATCCGGGCCACTACCGGGATCAGGTGCAATCCGTGCGAGTACCGAAAAACTGATCGGGCGAGTCCCGAAAAAGGGTAGAGTCAGCGTCAGTACCGAAAAATGGTATGTTCCTGGCCAGTACCGGGATCAGGTGCAATCCGTGCGAGTACCGAAAAACTGAACGGGCGAGTCCGGGAAAAGGGTAGACCCAGTGTCTGTAACGAAAAATGGTATTATCCAGGCCAGTACCGGGATCAGGTGAAATCCGTGCGACTACCGAAAAACTGATCGGGTGAGTCCCGGAAAAGGGTAGACCCAGTGTCAGTAACGAAAAATGGTATAATCCGGGCCAGTACCGGGATCAGGTGAAATCCGTGCGAGTACCGAAAAACTGATCGGGCGAGTCCCGGAAAAGGGTAGACCCAGTGTCAGTAACGAAAAATGGTATAATCCGGGCCAGTACCGGGATCAGGTGCAATCCGTGCGACTACCGAAAAACTGATCGGGCGAGTCCCGAAAAAGGGTAGAGTCAGTGTTAGTACCGAAAAATGGTATGTTCCGGGCTAGTACCGGGATCAGGTGCAATCCGTGCGAGTAACGAAAAACTGATCGGGCGAGTCCCGAAAAAGGGTAGACTCAGTGTTAGTACCCAAAAATGATAGAATCCGGGCCAGTACCGGGATCAGGTGAAATCCGTGCGAGTACCGAAAAACTGATCGGGCGAGTCCCGGAAAAGGGTAGACCCAGTGTCAGTAACGAAAAATGGTATAATCCGGGCCAGTACCGGGATCAGGTGAAATCCCTGCGAGTACCGAAAAACTGATCGGGCAAGTCCCGGAAAAGGGTAGACCCAGTGTCAGTAACGAAAAATGGTATAATCCGGGCCAGTACCGGGATCAGGTGAAATCCCTGCGAGTACCGAAAAACTGATCGGGCGAGTCCCGGAAAAGGGTAGATCCAGTGTCAGTAACGAAAAATGGTATAATCCGGGTCAGTACCGGGATCAGGTGAAATCCGTGCGAGTACCGAAAAACTGATCGGGCGAGTCCCGAAAAAGGGTAGAGTCAGCGTCAGTACCGAAAAATGGTATGTTCCAGGCCAGTACCGGGATCAGGTGAAATCCGTGCGACTACCGAAAAACTGATCGGGTGAGTCCCGGAAAAGGGTAGACCCAGTGTCAGTAACGAAAAATGGTATAATCCGGGCCAGTACCGGGATCAGGTGAAATCCGTGCGAGTACCGAAAAACTGATCGGGCGAGTCCCGGAAAAGGGTAGACCCAGTGTCAGTAACGAAAAATGGTATAATCCGGGCCAGTACCGGGATCAGGTGAAATCCGTGCGAGTACCGAAAAACTGATCGGGCGAGTCCCGGAAAAGGGTAGACCCAGTGTCAGTAACGAAAAATGGTATAATCCGGGCCAGTACCGGGATCAGGTGAAATCCGTGCGAGTACCGAAAAACTGATCGGGCGAGTCCCGGAAAAGGGTAGACCCAGTGTCAGTAACGAAAAATGGTATAATCCGGGCCAGTACCGGGATCAGGTGAAATCCGTGCGAGTACCGAAAAACTGATCGGGCGAGTCCCGGAAAAGGGTAGACCCAGTGTCAGTAACGAAAAATGGTATAATCCGGGCCAGTACCGGGATCAGGTGAAATCCGTGCGAGTACCGAAAAACTGATCGGGCGAGTCCCGAAAAAGGGTAGAGTCAGCGTCAGTACCGAAAAATGGTATGTTCCTGGCCAGTACCGGGATCAGGTGCAATCCGTGCGAGTACCGAAAAACTGAACGGGCGAGTCCGGGAAAAGAGTAGACCCAGTGTCTGTAACGAAAAATGGTATTATCCAGGCCAGTACCGGGATCAGGTGAAATCCGTGCGACTACCGAAAAACTGATCGGGTGAGTCCCGGAAAAGGGTAGACCCAGTGTCAGTAACGAAAAATGGTATAATCCGGGCCAGTACCGGGATCAGGTGAAATCCGTGCGAGTACCGAAAAACTGATCGGGCGAGTCCCGGAAAAGGGTAGACCCAGTGTCAGTAACGAAAAATGGTATAATCCGGGCCAGTACCGGGATCAGGTGAAATCCGTGCGAGTACCGAAAAACTGATCGGGCGAGTCCCGGAAAAGGGTAGACCCAGTGTCAGTAACGAAAAATGGTATAATCCGGGCCAGTATCGGGATCAGGTGAAATCCGTGCGAGTACCGAAAAACTGATCGGGCGAGTCCCGGAAAAGGGTAGACCCAGTGTCAGTAACGAAAAATGGTATAATCCGGGCAAGTACCGGGATCAGGTGAAATCCCTGCGAGTACCGAAAAACTGATCGGGCGAGTCCCGGAAAAGGGTAGACCCAGTGTCAGTAACGAAAAATGGTATAATCCGGGCCACTACCGGGATCAGGTGCAATCCGTGCGAGTACCGAAAAACTGATCGGGCGAGTCCCGAAAAAGGGTAGAGTCAGCGTCAGTACCGAAAAATGGTATGTTCCTGGCCAGTACCGGGATCAGGTGCAATCCGTGCGAGTACCGAAAAACTGAACGGGCGAGTCCGGGAAAAGGGTAGACCCAGTGTCTGTAACGAAAAATGGTATTATCCAGGCCAGTACCGGGATCAGGTGAAATCCGTGCGACTACCGAAAAACTGATCGGGTGAGTCCCGGAAAAGGGTAGACCCAGTGTCAGTAACGAAAAATGGTATAATCCGGGCCAGTACCGGGATCAGGTGAAATCCGTGCGAGTACCGAAAAACTGATCGGGCGAGTCCCGGAAAAGGGTAGACCCAGTGTCAGTAACGAAAAATGGTATAATCCGGGCCAGTACCGGGATCAGGTGCAATCCGTGCGACTACCGAAAAACTGATCGGGCGAGTCCCGAAAAAGGGTAGAGTCAGTGTTAGTACCGAAAAATGGTATGTTCCGGGCTAGTACCGGGATCAGGTGCAATCCGTGCGAGTACCGAAAAACTGATCGGGCGAGTCCCGAAAAAGGGTAGACTCAGTGTTAGTACCCAAAAATGATAGAATCCGGGCCAGTACCGGGATCAGGTGAAATCCGTGCGAGTACCGAAAAACTGATCGGGCGAGTCCCGGAAAAGGGTAGACCCAGTGTCAGTAACGAAAAATGGTATAATCCGGGCCAGTACCGGGATCAGGTGAAATCCGTGCGAGTACCGAAAAACTGATCGGGCGAGTCCCGGAAAAGGGTAGACCCAGTGTCAGTAACGAAAAATGGTATAATCCGGGCCAGTACCGGGATCAGGTGAAATCCGTGCGAGTACCGAAAAACTGATCGGGCGAGTCCCGAAAAAGGGTAGAGTCAGCGTCAGTACCGAAAAATGGTATGTTCCTGGCCAGTACCGGGATCAGGTGCAATCCGTGCGAGTACCGAAAAACTGAACGGGCGAGTCCGGGAAAAGGGTAGACCCAGTGTCTGTAACGAAAAATGGTATTATCCGGGCCAGTACCGGGATCAGGTGAAATCCGTGCGAGTACCGAAAAAGTGATTGGGCGAGTCCCGAAAAAGGGTACACTCAGTGTCAGTACCGAAAAATGGTATAATCCGGGCCAGTACCGGGATCAGGTGCAATCCGTGTGACTACCGAAAAACTGATCGGGCGAGTCTCGAAAAAGGATAGATTTAGTGTTAGTACCCAAAAATGATAGAATCCGGGCCAGTACCGGGATCAGGTGAAATCCGTGCGAGTACCGAAAAACTGATCGGGCGAGTCCCGGAAAAGGGTAGGCCCAGTGTCAGTAACGAAAAATGGTATAATCCGGGCCAGTACCGGGATCAGGTGAAATCCGTGCGAGTACCGAAAAACTGATCGGGCGAGTCCCGGAAAAGGGTAGACCCAGTGTCAGTAACGAAAGATGGTATAATCCGGGCCAATACCGGGATCAGGTGCAATCCGTGCGAGTACCGAAAAAGGGTAGAGTCAGTGTTAGTACCGAAAAATGGTATGTTCCGGGCTAGTACCGGGATAAGGTGAAATCGTGCGAGTACCGAAAAACTGATCGGGCGAGTCCCGGAAAAGGGTAGACGCAGTGTCAGTAACGAAAAATGGTATAATCCGGGCCAGTACCGGGATCAGGTGAAATCCGTGCGAGTACCGAAAAACTGATCGGGCGAGTCCTGGAAAAGGGTAGACCCAGTGTCAGTAACGAAAAATGGTATAATCCGGGCCAGTACCGGGATCAGGTGAAATCTGTGCGAGTACCGAAAAATGGTATAATCCGGGACAGTACCGGGATTAGGTGAAATCCGTGCGAGTACCGAAAAACTGATCGGGCGAGTCCCGGAAAAGGGTAGACCCAGTGTCAGTAACGAAAAGTGGTATAATCTGGGCCAGTACCGGGATCAGGTTAAATCCGTGCGAGTATCGAAAAACTGATCGGGCGAGTCCCGAAAAAGGGTAGACTCAGTGTCAGTACCGAAAAATGGTATAATCCGGGCCAAAACCGGGATCAGGTGCAATCCGTGCAAGTACCAAAAAACTGATCGGGCGAGTCCCGAAAAAGGGTAGAGTCAGCGTCAGTACCGAAAAATGGTATGTTCCTGGCCAGTACCGGGATGAGGTGCAATCCGTGCGAGTACCGAAAAACTGAACGGGCGAGTCCGGGAAAAGGGTAGACCCAGTGTCTGTAACGAAAAATGGTATTATCCAGGCCAGTACCGGGATCAGGTGAAATCCGGCTAAACCGAAAAACTGATCGGGTGAGTCCCGGAAAAGGGTAGACCCAGTGTCAGTAACGAAAAATGGTATAATCCGGGCCAGTACCGGGATCAGGTGAAATCCGTGCGAGTACCGAAAAACTGATCGGGCGAGTCCCGAAAAAGGGTAGAGTCAGTGTCAGTACCGAAAAATGGTATGTTCCTGGCCAGTACCGGGATCAGGTGCAATCCATGCGAGTACAAAAAAACTGAACGGGCGAGTCTGGGAAAAGGGTAGACCCAGTGTCTGTAACAAAAAATGGTATTATCCGGGCCAGTACCGGGATCAGGTGAAATCCGTGCGAGTACCGAAAAAGTGATTGGGCGAGTCCCGAAAAAGGGTACACTCAGTGTCAGTACCGAAAAATGGTATAATCCGGGCCAGTACCGGGATCAGGTGCAATCCGTGCGACTACCGAAAAACTGATCGGGCGAGTCTCGAAAAAGGATAGATTTAGTGTTAGTACCCAAAAATGATAGAATCCGGGCCAGTACCGGGATCAGGCGAAATCCGTGCGAGTACCGAAAACTGATCGGGCGAGTCCCGGAAAAAGGATGAGATAGTGTCAGTACCGAAAAATGGTATAATCCGGGCCAGTACCGGGATCAGGTGAAATCCGTGCGAGTACCGAAAAACTGATCGGGCGAGTCCCGGAAAAGGGTAGACCTAGTGTCAGTAACGAAAAATGGTATAATCCGGGCCAGTACCGGGATCAGGTGCAATCCGTGCGAGTACCGAAAAAGGGTAGAGTCAGTGTTAGTACCGAAAAATGGTATGTTCCGGGCTAGTACCGGGATCAGGCGCAATCCGTGCGAGTACCGAAAAACTGATCGAGCGAGTCCCGGAAAAGGGTAGACCCAGTGTCAGTAACGAAAAATGGTATAATCCGGGCCAGTACCGGGATCAGGTGAAATCTGTGCGAGTACCGAAAAACTGATCGGGCGAGTCCCGGAAAAGGGTATAATCCGGGCCAGTACCGGGATCAGGTGCAATCCGTGCGAGTACCAAAAAACTTATCGGGCGAGTCCCGGAAAAGGGTAGACGCAGTGTCAGTACCGAAAAATGGTATAATCCGGGCCAGTACCGGGATTAGGTGAAATCCGTGCGAGTACCGAAAAACTGATCGGGCGAGTCCCGGAAAAGGGTAGACCCAGTGTCAGTAACGAAAAATGGTATAATCCGGGCCAGTACCGGGATCAGGTGAAATCCGTGCGAGTACCGAAAAACTGATCGGGCGAGTCCCGAAAAAGGGTAGAGTCAGCGTCAGTACCGAAAAATGGTATGTTCCTGGCCAGTACCGGGATCAGGTGCAATCCGTGCGAGTACCGAAAAACTGAACGGGCGAGTCCGGGAAAAGGGTAGACCCAGTGTCTGTAACGAAAAATGGTATTATCCGGGCCAGTACCGGGATCAGGTGAAATCCGTGCGAGTACCGAAAAAGTGATTGGGCGAGTCCCGAAAAAGGGTACACTCAGTGTCAGTACCGAAAAATGGTATAATCCGGGCCAGTACCGGGATCAGGTGCAATCCGTGCGACTACCGAAAAACTGATCGGGCGAGTCTCGAAAAAGGATAGATTTAGTGTTAGTACCCAAAAATGATAGAATCCGGGCCAGTACCGGGATCAGGTGAAATCCGTGCGAGTACCGAAAAACTGATCGGGCGAGTCCCGGAAAAGGGTAGGCCCAGTGTCAGTAACGAAAAATGGTATAATCCGGGCCAGTACCGGGATCAGGTGAAATCCGTGCGAGTACCGAAAAACTGATCGGGCGAGTCCCGGAAAAGGGTAGACCCAGTGTCAGTAACGAAAAATGGTATAATCCGGGCCAATACCGGGATCAGGTGCAATCCGTGCGAGTACCGAAAAAGGGTAGAGTCAGTGTTAGTACCGAAAAATGGTATGTTCCGGGCTAGTACCGGGATAAGGTGAAATCCGTGCGAGTACCGAAAACTGATCGGGCGAGTCCCGGAAAAAGGATGAGATAGTGTCAGTACCGAAAAATGGTATAATCCGGGCCAGTACCGGGATCAGGTGAAATCCGTGCGAGTACCGAAAAACTGATCGGGCGAGTCCCGGAAAAGGGTAGACCTAGTGTCAGTAACGAAAAATGGTATAATCCGGGCCAGTACCGGGATCAGGTGCAATCCGTGCGAGTACCGAAAAAGGGTAGAGTCAGTGTTAGTACCGAAAAATGGTATGTTCCGGGCTAGTACCGGGATCAGGCGCAATCCGTGCGAGTACCGAAAAACTGATCGAGCGAGTCCCGGAAAAGGGTAGACCCAGTGTCAGTAACGAAAAATGGTATAATCCGGGCCAGTACCGGGATCAGGTGAAATCTGTGCGAGTACCGAAAAACTGATCGGGCGAGTCCCGGAAAAGGGTATAATCCGGGCCAGTACCGGGATCAGGTGCAATCCGTGCGAGTACCAAAAAACTTATCGGGCGAGTCCCGGAAAAGGGTAGACGCAGTGTCAGTACCGAAAAATGGTATAATCCGGGCCAGTACCGGGATTAGGTGAAATCCGTGCGAGTACCGAAAAACTGATCGGGCGAGTCCCGGAAAAGGGTAGACCCAGTGTCAGTAACGAAAAATGGTATAATCCGGGCCAGTACCGGGATCAGGTGAAATCCGTGCGAGTACCGAAAAACTGATCGGGCGAGTCCCGAAAAAGGGTAGAGTCAGCGTCAGTACCGAAAAATGGTATGTTCCTGGCCAGTACCGGGATCAGGTGCAATCCGTGCGAGTACCGAAAAACTGAACGGGCGAGTCCGGGAAAAGGGTAGACCCAGTGTCTGTAACGAAAAATGGTATTATCCGGGCCAGTACCGGGATCAGGTGAAATCCGTGCGAGAACCGAAAAAGTGATTGGGCGAGTCCCGAAAAAGGGTACACTCAGTGTCAGTACCGAAAAATGGTATAATCCGGGCCAGTACCGGGATCAGGTGCAATCCGTGCGACTACCGAAAAACTGATCGGGCGAGTCTCGAAAAAGGATAGATTTAGTGTTAGTACCCAAAAATGATAGAATCCGGGCCAGTACCGGGATCAGGTGAAATCCATGCGAGTACCGAAAAACTGATCGGGCAAGTCCCGGAAAAGGGTAGACCCAGTGTCAGTAACGAAAAATGGTATAATCCGGGCCAGTACCGGGATCAGGTGAAATCCGTGCGAGTACCGAAAAACTGATCGGGCGAGTCCCGGAAAAGGGTAGACCCAGTGTCAGTAACGAAAAATGGTATAATCCGGGCCAGTACCGGGATCAGGTGAAATCCGTGCGAGTACCGAAAAACTGATCGGGCGAGTCCCGGAAAAGGGAAGACCCAGTGTCAGTAACGAAAAATGGTATAATCCGGGCCAGTACCGGGATCAGGTGAAATCCGTGCGAGTACCGAAAAACTGATCGGGCGAGTCCCGGAAAAGGGTAGACCTAGTGTCAGTAACGAAAAATGGTATAATCCGGGCCAGTACCGGGATCAGGTGAAATCCATGCGAGTACCGAAAAACTGATCGGGCAAGTCCCGGAAAAGGGTAGACCCAGTGTCAGTAACGAAAAATGGTATAATCCGGGCCAGTACCGGGATCAGGTGAAATCCGTGCGAGTACCGAAAAACTGATCGGGCGAGTCCCGGAAAAGGGTAGACCTAGTGTCAGTAACGAAAAATGGTATAATCCGGGCCAGTACCGGGATCAGGTGCAATCCGTGCGAGTACCGAAAAAGGGTAGAGTCAGTGTTAGTACCGAAAAATGGTATGTTCCGGGCTAGTACCGGGATCAGGCGCAATCCGTGCGAGTACCGAAAAACTGATCGAGCGAGTCCCGGAAAAGGGTAGACCCAGTGTCAGTAACGAAAAATGGTATAATCCGGGCCAGTACCGGGATCAGGTGAAATCTGTGCGAGTACCGAAAAACTGATCGGGCGAGTCCCGGAAAAGGGTATAATCCGGGCCAGTACCGGGATCAGGTGCAATCCGTGCGAGTACCAAAAAACTGATCGGGCGAGTCCCGGAAAAAGGTAGACGCAGTGTCAGTACCGAAAAATGGTATAATCCGGGCCAGTACCGGGATTAGGTGAAATCCGTGCGAGTACCGAAAAACTGATCGGGCGAGTCCCGGAAAAGGGTAGACCCAGTGTCAGTAACGAAAAATGGTATAATCCGGGCCAGTACCCGGATCAGGTGCAATCCGTGCGAGTACCGAAAAAGGGTAGAGTCAGTGTTAGTACCGAAAAATGGTATGTTCCGGGCTAGTACCGGGATCAGGTGCAATCCGTGCGAGTACCGAAAAACTGATCGGGCGAGTCCCGGAAAAGGGTAGACCCAGTGTCAGTAACGAAAAATGGTATAATCCGGGCCAGTACCGGGATCAGGTGAAATCTGTGCGAGTACCGAAAAACTGATCGGGCGAGTCCCGAAAAAGGGTAGACTCAGTGTCAGTACCGAAAAATGGTATAATCTGGGCCAGTACCGGGATCAGGTGCAATCCGTGCGAGTACCAAAAAATTGATCGGGCGAGTCCAGGAAAAGGGTAGACTCAGTGTCAGTACCGAAAAATGGTATAATCCGGGCCAGTACCGGGATTAGGTGAAATCCGTGCGAGTACCGAAAAACTGATCGGGCGAGTCCCGGAAAAGGGTAGACGCAGTGTCAGTAACGAAAAATGGTATAATCCGGGCCAGTACCGGGATCAGGTGAAATCCGTGCGAGTACCGAAAAACTGATCGGGCGAGTCCCGGAAAAGGGTAGACCCAGTGTCAGTAACGAAAAATGGTATAATCCGGGCCAGTACCGGGATCAGGTGCAATCCGTGCAAGTACCAAAAAACTGATTGGGCGAGTCCCGGAAAAGGGTAGACTCAGTGTCAGTACCGAAAAATGGTATAATCCGGGCCAGTACCGGGATCAGGTGAAATCCGTGTGAGTACCGAAAAACTGATCGGGCGAGTCCCGGAAAAGGGTAGACCCAGTGTCAGTAACGAAAAATGGTATAATCTGGACCAGTACCGGGATCAGGTGAAATCCGTGCGAGTATCGAAAAACTGATCGGGCGAGTCCCGAAAAAGGGTAGACTCAGTGTCAGTACCGAAAAATGGTATAATCCGGGCCAGTACCGGGATCAGGTGCAATCCGTGCGAGTACCAAAAAACTGATCGGGCGAGTCCCGGAAAAGGGTAGACTCAGTGTCAGTACCGAAAAATGGTATAATCCGGGCCAGTACCGGGATTAGGTGAAATCCGTGCGAGTACCGAAAAACTGATCGGGCGAGTCCCGGAAAAGGGTAGACCCAGTGTCAGTAACGAAAAATGGTATAATCCGGGCCAGTACCCGGATCAGGTGCAATCCGTGCGAGTACCGAAAAAGGGTAGAGTCAGTGTTAGTACCGAAAAATGGTATGTTCCGGGCTAGTACCGGGATCAGGTGCAATCCGTGCGAGTACCGAAAAACTGATCGGGCGAGTCCCGGAAAAGGGTAGACCCAGTGTCAGTAACGAAAAATGGTATAATCCGGGCCAGTACCGGGATCAGGTGAAATCTGTGCGAGTACCGAAAAACTGATCGGGCGAGTCCCGAAAAAGGGTAGACTCAGTGTCAGTACCGAAAAATGGTATAATCCGGGCCAGTACCGGGATCAGGTGCAATCCGTGCGAGTACCAAAAAATTGATCGGCCGAGTCCAGGAAAAGGGTAGACTCAGTGTCAGTACCGAAAAATGGTATAATCCGGGCCAGTACCGGGATTAGGTGAAATCCGTGCGAGTACCGAAAAACTGATCGGGCGAGTCCCGGAAAAGGGTAGACCCAGTGTCAGTAACGAAAAGTGGTATAATCTGGGCCAGTACCGGGATCAGGTGAGATCCGTGCGAGTATCGAAAAACTGATCGGGCGAGTCCCGAAAAAGGGTAGACTCAGTGTCAGTACCGAAAAATGGTATAATCCGGGCCAGTACCGGGATCAGGTGCAATCCGTGCGAGTACCAAAAAACTGATCGGGCGAGTCCCGGAAAAGGGTAGACTCAGTGTCAGTACCGAAAAATGGTATAATCCGGGCCAGTACCGGGATTAGGTGAAATCCGTGCGAGTACCGAAAAACTGATCGGGCGAGTCCCGGAAAAGGGTAGACCCAGTGTCAGTAACGAAAAATGGTATAATCCGGGCCAGTACCCGGATCAGGTGCAATCCGTGCGAGTACCGAAAAAGGGTAGAGTCAGTGTTAGTACCGAAAAATGGTATGTTCCGGGCTAGTACCGGGATCAGGTGCAATCCGTGCGAGTACCGAAAAACTGATCGGGCGAGTCCCGGAAAACGGTAGACCCAGTGTCAGTAACGAAAAATGGTATAATCCGGGCCAGTACCGGGATCAGGTGAAATCTGTGCGAGTACCGAAAAACTGATCGGGCGAGTCCCGAAAAAGGGTAGACTCAGTGTCAGTACCGAAAAATGGTATAATCCGGGCCAGTACCGGGATCAGGTGCAATCCGTGCGAGTACCAAAAAATTGATCGGGCGAGTCCAGGAAAAGGGTAGACTCAGTGTCAGTACCGAAAAATGGTATAATCCGGGCCAGTACCGGGATTAGGTGAAATCCGTGCGAGTACCGAAAAACTGATCGGGCGAGTCCCGGAAAAGGGTAGACCCAGTGTCAGTAACGAAAAGTGGTATAATCTGGGCCAGTACCGGGATCAGGTGAAATCCGTGCAAGTATCGAAAAACTGATCGGGCGAGTCCCGAAAAAGGGTAGACTCAGTGTCAGTACCGAAAAATGGTATAATCCGGGCCAGTACCGGGATCAGGTGCAATCCGTGCGAGTACCAAAAAATTGATCGGCCGAGTCCAGGAAAAGGGTAGACTCAGTGTCAGTACCGAAAAATGGTATAATCCGGGCCAGTACCGGGATTAGGTGAAATCCGTGCGAGTACCGAAAAACTGATCGGGCGAGTCCCGGAAAAGGGTAGACCCAGTGTCAGTAACGAAAAGTGGTATAATCTGGGCCAGTACCGGGATCAGGTGAGATCCGTGCGAGTATCGAAAAACTGATCGGGCGAGTCCCGAAAAAGGGTAGACTCAGTGTCAGTACCGAAAAATGGTATAATCCGGGCCAGTACCGGGATCAGGTGCAATCCGTGCGAGTACCAAAAAACTGATCGGGCGAGTCCCGGAAAAGGGTAGACTCAGTGTCAGTACCGAAAAATGGTATAATCCGGGCCAGTACCGGGATTAGGTGAAATCCGTGCGAGTACCGAAAAACTGATCGGGCGAGTCCCGGAAAAGGGTAGACCCAGTGTCAGTAACGAAAAATGGTATAATCCGGGCCAGTACCCGGATCAGGTGCAATCCGTGCGAGTACCGAAAAAGGGTAGAGTCAGTGTTAGTACCGAAAAATGGTATGTTCCGGGCTAGTACCGGGATCAGGTGCAATCCGTGCGAGTACCGAAAAACTGATCGGGCGAGTCCCGGAAAACGGTAGACCCAGTGTCAGTAACGAAAAATGGTATAATCCGGGCCAGTACCGGGATCAGGTGAAATCTGTGCGAGTACCGAAAAACTGATCGGGCGAGTCCCGAAAAAGGGTAGACTCAGTGTCAGTACCGAAAAATGGTATAATCCGGGCCAGTACCGGGATCAGGTGCAATCCGTGCGAGTACCAAAAAATTGATCGGGCGAGTCCAGGAAAAGGGTAGACTCAGTGTCAGTACCGAAAAATGGTATAATCCGGGCCAGTACCGGGATTAGGTGAAATCCGTGCGAGTACCGAAAAACTGATCGGGCGAGTCCCGGAAAAGGGTAGACCCAGTGTCAGTAACGAAAAGTGGTATAATCTGGGCCAGTACCGGGATCAGGTGAAATCCGTGCAAGTATCGAAAAACTGATCGGGCGAGTCCCGAAAAAGGGTAGACTCAGTGTCAGTACCGAAAAATGGTATAATCCGGGCCAGTACCGGGATCAGGTGCAATCCGTGCGAGTACCAAAAAATTGATCGGCCGAGTCCAGGAAAAGGGTAGACTCAGTGTCAGTACCGAAAAATGGTATAATCCGGGCCAGTACCGGGATTAGGTGAAATCCGTGCGAGTACCGAAAAACTGATCGGGCGAGTCCCGGAAAAGGGTAGACCCAGTGTCAGTAACGAAAAGTGGTATAATCTGGGCCAGTACCGGGATCAGGTGAGATCCGTGCGAGTATCGAAAAACTGATCGGGCGAGTCCCGAAAAAGGGTAGACTCAGTGTCAGTACCGAAAAATGGTATAATCCGGGCCAGTACCGGGATCAGGTGCAATCCGTGCGAGTACCAAAAAACTGATCGGGCGAGTCCCGGAAAAGGGTAGACTCAGTGTCAGTACCGAAAAATGGTATAATCCGGGCCAGTACCGGGATTAGGTGAAATCCGTGCGAGTACCGAAAAACTGATCGGGCGAGTCCCGGAAAAGGGTAGACCCAGTGTCAGTAACGAAAAATGGTATAATCCGGGCCAGTACCCGGATCAGGTGCAATCCGTGCGAGTACCGAAAAAGGGTAGAGTCAGTGTTAGTACCGAAAAATGGTATGTTCCGGGCTAGTACCGGGATCAGGTGCAATCCGTGCGAGTACCGAAAAACTGATCGGGCGAGTCCCGGAAAAGGGTAGACCCAGTGTCAGTAACGAAAAATGGTATAATCCGGGCCAGTACCGGGATCAGGTGAAATCTGTGCGAGTACCGAAAAACTGATCGGGCGAGTCCCGAAAAAGGGTAGACTCAGTGTCAGTACCGAAAAATGGTATAATCCGGGCCAGTACCGGGATCAGGTGCAATCCGTGCGAGTACCAAAAAATTGATCGGGCGAGTCCAGGAAAAGGGTAGACTCAGTGTCAGTACCGAAAAATGGTATAATCCGGGCCAGTACCGGGATTAGGTGAAATCCGTGCGAGTACCGAAAAACTGATCGGGCGAGTCCCGGAAAAGGGTAGACGCAGTGTCAGTAACGAAAAATGGTATAATCCGGGCCAGTACCGGGATCAGGTGAAATCCGTGCGAGTACCGAAAAACTGATCGGGCGAGTCCCGGAAAAGGGTAGACTCAGTGTCAGTACCGAAAAATGGTATAATCCGGGCCAGTACCGGGATCAGGTGCAATCCGTGCGAGTACCAAAAAACTGATCGGGCGAGTCCCGGAAAAGGGTAGACTCAGTGTCAGTACCGAAAAATGGTATAATCCGGGCCAGTACCGGGATTAGGTGAAATCCGTGCGAGTACCGAAAAACTGATCGGGTGAGTCCCGGAAAAGGGTAGACCCAGTGTCAGTAACGAAAAATGGTATAATCCGGGCCAGTACCGGGATCAGGTGAAATCCGTGCGAGTATCGAAAAACTGATCGGGCGAGTCTCGAAAAAGGATAGATTCAGTGTTAGTACCCAAAAATGATAGAATCCGGGCCAGTACCGGGATCAGGTGAAATCCGTGCGAGTACCGAAAAACTGATCGGGCGAGTCCCGGAAAAGGGTAGACCCAGTGTCAGTAACGAAAAATGGTATAATCCGGGCCAGTACCGGGATCAGGTGAAATCCGTGCGAGTACCGAAAAACTGATCGGGCGAGTCTCGAAAAAGGATAGATTCAGTGTAAGTACCCAAAAATGATAGAATCCGGGCCAGTACCGGGATCAGGTGAAATCCGTGCGAGTACCGAAAAACTGATCGGGCGAGCCCCGAAAAAGGGTAGAGTCAGTGTCAGTACCGAAAAATGGTATGTTCCTGGCCAGTACCGGGATCAGGTGCAATCCGTGCGAGTACCGAAAAGCTGAACGGGCGAGTCCCGGAAAAGGGTAGACCCAGTGTCTGTAACGAAAAAAGGTATTATCCAGGCCAGTACCGGGATCAGGTGAAATCCGTGCGACTACCGAAAAACTGATCGGGCGAGTCCCGGAAAAGGGTAGACCCAGTGTCAGTAACGAAAAATGGTATAATCCGGGCCAGTACCGGGATCAGGTGAAATCCGTGCGAGTACCGAAAAACTGATCGGGCGAGTCCCGGAAAAGGGTAGACCCAGTGTCAGTAACGAAAAATGGTATAATCCGGGCCAGTACCGGGATCAGCTGCAATCCGTGCGACTACCGAAAAACTGATCGGGCGAGTCCCGAAAAAGGGTAGACTCAGTGTTAGTACCCAAAAATGATAGAATTCGGGCCAGTACCGGGATCAGGTGAAATCCGTGCGAGTACCGAAAAACTGATCGGGCGAGTCCCGGAAAAGGGTAGACCCAGTGTCAGTAACGAAAAATGGTATAATCCGGGCCAGTACCGGGATCAGGTGAAATCCATGCGAGTACCGAAAAACTGATCGGGCGAGTCTCGAAAAAGGATAGATTCAGTGTTAGTACCCAAAAATGATAGAATCCGGGCCAGTACCGGGATCAGGTGAAATCCGTGCGAGTACCGAAAAACTGATCGGGCGAGTCCCGGAAAAGGGTAGACCCAGTGTCAGTAACGAAAAATGGTATAATCCGGGCCAGTACCGGGATCAGGTGAAATCCGTGCGAGTACCGAAAAACTGATCGGGCGAGTCTCGAAAAAGGATAGATTCAGTGTAAGTACCCAAAAATGATAGAATCCGGGCCAGTACCGGGATCAGGTGAAATCCGTGCGAGTACCGAAAAACTGATCGGGCGAGTCCCGGAAAAGGGTAGACTCAGTGTCAGTACCGAAAAATGGTATAATCCGGGCCAGTGCCGGGATCAGGTGCAATCCGTGCGACTACCGAAAAACTGATCGGGCGAGTCTCGAAAAAGGATAGATTCAGTGTTAGTACCCAAAAATGATAGAATCCGGGCCAGTACCGGGATCAGGTGAAATCCGTGCGAGTACCGAAAAACTGATCGGGCGAGCCCCGAAAAAGGGTAGAGTCAGTGTCAGTACCGAAAAATGGTATGTTCCTGGCCAGTACCGGGATCAGGTGCAATCCGTGCGAGTACCGAAAAGCTGAACGGGCGAGTCCCGGAAAAGGGTAGACCCAGTGTCTGTAACGAAAAATGGTATTATCCAGGCCAGTACCGGGATCAGGTGAAATCCGTGCGACTACCGAAAAACTGATCGGGCGAGTCCCGGAAAAGGGTAGACCCAGTGTCAGTAACGAAAAATGGTATAATCCGGGCCAGTACCGGGATCAGGTGAAATCCGTGCGAGTACCGAAAAACTGATCGGGCGAGTCCCGGAAAAGGGTAGACCCAGTGTCAGTAACGAAAAATGGTATAATCCGGGCCAGTACCGGGATCAGCTGCAATCCGTGCGACTACCGAAAAACTGATCGGGCGAGTCCCGAAAAAGGGTAGACTCAGTGTTAGTACCCAAAAATGATAGAATTCGGGCCAGTACCGGGATCAGGTGAAATCCGTGCGAGTACCGAAAAACTGATCGGGCGAGTCCCGGAAAAGGGTAGACCCAGTGTCAGTAACGAAAAATGGTATAATCCGGGCCAGTACCGGGATCAGGTGAAATCCATGCGAGTACCGAAAAACTGATCGGGCGAGTCTCGAAAAAGGATAGATTCAGTGTTAGTACCCAAAAATGATAGAATCCGGGCCAGTACCGGGATCAGGTGAAATCCGTGCGAGTACCGAAAAACTGATCGGGCGAGTCCCGGAAAAGGGTAGACCCAGTGTCAGTAACGAAAAATGGTATAATCCGGGCCAGTACCGGGATCAGGTGAAATCCGTGCGAGTACCGAAAAACTGATCGGGCGAGTCTCGAAAAAGGATAGATTCAGTGTAAGTACCCAAAAATGATAGAATCCGGGCCAGTACCGGGATCAGGTGAAATCCGTGCGAGTACCGAAAAACTGATCGGGCGAGTCCCGGAAAAGGGTAGACTCAGTGTCAGTACCGAAAAATGGTATAATCCGGGCCAGTGCCGGGATCAGGTGCAATCCGTGCGACTACCGAAAAACTGATCGGGCGAGTCTCGAAAAAGGATAGATTCAGTGTTAGTACCCAAAAATGATAGAATCCGGGCCAGTACCGGGATCAGGTGAAATCCGTGCGAGTACCGAAAAACTGATCGGGCGAGCCCCGAAAAAGGGTAGAGTCAGTGTCAGTACCGAAAAATGGTATGTTCCTGGCCAGTACCGGGATCAGGTGCAATCCGTGCGAGTACCGAAAAGCTGAACGGGCGAGTCCCGGAAAAGGGTAGACCCAGTGTCTGTAACGAAAAATGGTATTATCCAGGCCAGTACCGGGATCAGGTGAAATCCGTGCGACTACCGAAAAACTGATCGGGCGAGTCCCGGAAAAGGGTAGACCCAGTGTCAGTAACGAAAAATGGTATAATCCGGGCCAGTACCGGGATCAGGTGAAATCCGTGCGAGTACCGAAAAACTGATCGGGCGAGTCCCGGAAAAGGGTAGACCCAGTGTCAGTAACGAAAAATGGTATAATCCGGGCCAGTACCGGGATCAGCTGCAATCCGTGCGACTACCGAAAAACTGATCGGGCGAGTCCCGAAAAAGGGTAGACTCAGTGTTAGTACCAAAAAATGATAGAATCCGGGCCAGTACCGGGATCAGGTGAAATCCGTGCGAGTACCGAAAAACTGATCGGGCGAGTCCCGGAAAAGGGTAGACCCTGTGTCAGTAACGAAAAATGGTATAATCCGGGCCAGTACCGGGATCAGGTGAAATCCATGCGAGTACCGAAAAACTGATCGGGCGAGTCTCGAAAAAGGATAGATTCAGTGTTAGTACCCAAAAATGATAGAATCCGGGCCAGTACCGGGATCAGGTGAAATCCGTGCGAGTACCGAAAAACTGATCGGGCGAGTCCCGGAAAAGGGTAGACCCAGTGTCAGTAACGAAAAATGGTATAATCCGGGCCAGTACCGGGATCAGGTGAAATCCGTGCGAGTACCGAAAAACTGATCGGGCGAGTCTCGAAAAAGGATAGATTCAGTGTAAGTACCCAAAAATGATAGAATCCGGGCCAGTACCGGGATCAGGTGAAATCCGTGCGAGTACCGAAAAACTGATCGGGCGAGTCCCGGAAAAGGGTAGACTCAGTGTCAGTACCGAAAAATGGTATAATCCGGGCCAGTGCCGGGATCAGGTGCAATCCGTGCGACTACCGAAAAACTGATCGGGCGAGTCTCGAAAAAGGATAGATTCAGTGTTGTACCCAAAAATGATAGAATCCGGGCCAGTACTGGGATCAGGTGAAATCCGTGCGAGTACCGAAAAACTGATCGGGCGAGTCCCGGAAAAGGGTAGACCCAGTGTCAGTAACGAAAAATGGTATAATTCGGGCCAGTACCGGGATCAGGTGAAATCCGTGCGAGTTCCGAAAAACTGATCGGGCGAGTCCCGGAAAAGGGTAGACCCAGTGTCAGTAACGAAAAATGGTATAATCCGGGCCAGTACAGGGATCAGGTGCAATCCGTGCGAGTACCGAAAAAGGGTAGAGTCAGTGTTAGTACCGAAAAATGGTATGTTCCGGGCTAGTACCGGGATCAGGTGCAATCCGTGCGAGTACCGAAAAACTGATCGGGCGAGTCCCGGAAAACGGTAGACCCAGTGTCAGTAACGAAAAATGGTATAATCCGGGCCAGTACCGGGATCAGGTGAAATCTGTGCGAGTACCGAAAAACTGATCGGGCGAGTCCCGAAAAAGGGTAGACTCAGTGTCAGTACCGAAAAATGGTATAATCCGGGCCAGTACCGGGATCAGGTGCAATCCGTGCGAGTACCAAAAAATTGATCGGGCGAGTCCAGGAAAAGGGTAGACTCAGTGTCAGTACCGAAAAATGGTATAATCCGGGCCAGTACCGGGATTAGGTGAAATCCGTGCGAGTACCGAAAAACTGATCGGGCGAGTCCCGGAAAAGGGTAGACCCAGTGTCAGTAACGAAAAGTGGTATAATCTGGGCCAGTACCGGGATCAGGTGAAATCCGTGCGAGTATCGAAAAACTGATCGGGCGAGTCCCGAAAAAGGGTAGACTCAGTGTCAGTACCGAAAAATGGTATAATCCGGGCCAGTACCGGGATCAGGTGCAATCCGTGCAAGTACCAAAAAACTGATCGGGCGAGTCCTGGAAAAGGGTAGACTCAGTGTCAGTACCGAAAAATGGTATAATCCGGGCCAGTACCGGGATCAGGTGAAATCCGTGTGAGTACCGAAAAACTGATCGGGCGAGTCCCGGAAAAGGGCAGACCCAGTGTCAGTAACGAAAAATGGTATAATCTGGACCAGTACCGGGATCAGGTGAAATCCGTGCGAGTATCGAAAAACTGATCGGGCGAGTCCCGAAAAAGGGTAGACTCAGTGTCAGTACCGAAAAATGGTATAATCCGGGCCAGTACCGGGATCACGTGCAATCCGTGAGAGTACCAAAAAACTGATCGGGCGAGTCCCGGAAAAGGGTAGACTCAGTGTCAGTACCGAAAAATGGTATAATCCGGGCCAGTACAGGGATTAGGTGAAATCCGTGCGAGTACCGAAAAACTGATCGGGCGAGTCCCGGAAAAGGGTAGACCCAGTGTCAGTAACGAAAAATGGTATAATCCGGGCCAGTACCAGGATCAGGTGCAATCCGTGCGAGTACCGAAAAAGGGTAGAGTCAGTGTTAGTATCGAAAAATGGTATGTTCCGGGCTAGTACCGGGATAAGGTGCACTCCGTGCGAGTACCGAAAAACTGATCGGGCGAGTCCTGGAAAAGGGTAGACCCAGTGTCAGTAACGAAAAATGGTATAATCCGGGCCAGTACCGGGATCAGGTGAAATCTGTGCGAGTACCGAAAAACTGATCGGGCGAGTCCCGAAAAAGGGTAGACTCAGTGTCAGTACCAAAAAATGGTATAATCCGGGCCAGTACCGGGATTAGGTGAAATCCGTGCGAGTACCGAAAAACTGATCGGGCGAGTCCCGGAAAAGGGTAGACCCAGTGTCAGTAACGAAAAGTGGTATAATCTGGGCCAGTACCGGGATCAGGTGAAATCCGTGCGAGTATCGAAAAACTGATCGGGCGAGTCCCGAAAAAGGTTAGACTCAGTGTCAGTACCGAAAAATGGTATAATCCGGGCCAGTACCGGGATCAGGTGCAATCCGTGCAAGTACCAAAAAACTGATCGGGCGAGTCCTGGAAAAGGGTAGACTCAGTGTCAGTACCGAAAAATGGTATAATCCGGGCCAGTACCGGGATCAGGTGAAATCCGTGTGAGTACCGAAAAACTGATCGGGCGAGTCCCGGAAAAGGGCAGACCCAGTGTCAGTAACGAAAAATGGTATAATCTGGACCAGTACCGGGATCAGGTGAAATCCGTGCGAGTATCGAAAAACTGATCGGGCGATTCCCGAAAAAGGGTAGACTCAGTGTCAGTACCGAAAAATGGTATAATCCGGGCCAGTACCGGGATCAGGTGCAATCCGTGAGAGTACCAAAAAACTGAACGGGCGAGTCCCGGAAAAGGGTAGACTCAGTGTCAGTACCGAAAAATGGTATAATCCGGGCCAGTACAGGGATTAGGTGAAATCCGTGCGAGTACCGAAAAACTGATCGGGCGAGTCCCGGAAAAGGGTAGACCCAGTGTCAGTAACGAAAAATGGTATAATCCGGGCCAGTACCGGGATCAGGTGCAATCCGTGCGAGTACCGAAAACGGGTAGAGTCAGTGTTAGTATCGAAAAATGGTATGTTCCGGGCTAGTACCGGGATCAGGTGCAATCCGTGCGAGTACCGAAAAACTGATCGGGCGAGTCCCGGAAAACGGTAGACCCAGTGTCAGTAACGAAAAATGGTATAATCCGGGCCAGTACCGGGATCAGGTGAAATCTGTGCGAGTACCGAAAAACTGATCGGGCGAGTCCCGAAAAAGGGTAGACTCAGTGTCAGTACCGAAAAATGGTATAATCCGGGCCAGTACCGGGATCAGGTGCAATCCGTGCAAGTACAAAAACTGATCGGGCGAGTCCCGGAAAAGGGTAGACTCAGTGTCAGTACCGAAAAATGGTATAATCCGGGCCAGTACCGGGATCAGGTGCAATCCGTGCGAGTACCAAAAAATTGATCGGGCGAGTCCAGGAAAAGGGTAGACTCAGTGTCAGTACCGAAAAATGGTATAATCCGGGCCAGTACCGGGATTAGGTGAAATCCGTGCGAGTACCGAAAAACTGATCGGGCGAGTCCCGGAAAAGGGTAGACCCAGTGTCAGTAACGAAAAATGGTATAATCCGGGCCAGTACCGGGATCAGGTGCAATCCGTGCGAGTACTGAAAAAAGGGTAGAGTCAGTGTTAGTATCGAAAAATGGTATGTTCCGGGCTAGTACCGGGATCAGGTGCAATCCGTGCGAGTACCGAAAAACTGATCGGGCGAGTCCCGGAAAAGGGTAGACCCAGTGTCAGTAACGAAAAGTGGTATAATCTGGGCCAGTACCGGGATCAGGTGAAATCCGTGCGAGTATCGAAAAACTGATCGGGCGAGTCCCGAAAAAGGGTAGACTCAGTGTCAGTACCGAAAAATGGTATAATCCGGGCCAGTACAGGGATTAGGTGAAATCCGTGCGAGTACCGAAAAACTGATCGGGCGAGTCCCGGAAAAGGGTAGACCCAGTGTCAGTAACGAAAAATGGTATAATCCGGGCCAGTACCGGGATCAGGTGCAATCCGTGCGAGTACCGAAAAAGGGTAGAGTCAGTGTTAGTATCGAAAAATGGTATGTTCCGGGCTAGTACCGGGATCAGGTGCAATCCGTGCGAGTACCGAAAAACTGATCGGGCGAGTCCCGGAAAAGGGTAGACCCAGTGTCAGTAACGAAAAGTGGTATAATCTGGGCCAGTACCGGGATCAGGTGAAATCCGTGCGAGTATCGAAAAACTGATCGGGCGAGTCCCGAAAAAGGTTAGACTCAGTGTCAGTACCGAAAAATGGTATAATCCGGGCCAGTACCGGGATCAGGTGCAATCCGTGCAAGTACCAAAAAACTGATCGGGCGAGTCCTAGAAAAGGGTAGACTCAGTGTCAGTACCGAAAAATGGTATAATCCGGGCCAGTACCGGGATCAGGTGAAATCCGTGTGAGTACCGAAAAACTGATCGGGCGAGTCCCGGAAAAGGGCAGACCCAGTGTCAGTAACGAAAAATGGTATAATCTGGACCAGTACCGGGATCAGGTGAAATCCGTGCGAGTATCGAAAAACTGATCGGGCGAGTCCCGAAAAAGGGTAGACTCAGTGTCAGTACCGAAAAATGGTATAATCCGGGCCAGTACCGGGATCAGGTGCAATCCGTGAGAGTACCAAAAAACTGATCGTGCGAGTCCCGGAAAAGGGTAGACTCAGTGTCAGTACCGAAAAATGGTATAATCCGGGCCAGTACAGGGATTAGGTGAAATCCGTGCGAGTACCGAAAAACTGATCGGGCGAGTCCCGGAAAAGGGTAGACCCAGTGTCAGTAACGAAAAATGGTATAATCCGGGCCAGTACCGGGATCAGGTGCAATCCGTGCGAGTACCGAAAAAGGGTAGAGTCAGTGTTAGTATCGAAAAATGGTATGTTCCGGGCTAGTACCGGGATCAGGTGCAATCCGTGCGAGTACCGAAAAACTGATCGGGCGAGTCCCGGAAAACGGTAGACCCAGTGTCAGTACCGAAAAATGGTATAATCCGGGCCAGTACCGGGATCAGGTGCAATCCGTGAGAGTACCAAAAAACTGATCGGGCGAGTCCCGGAAAAGGGTAGACTCAGTGTCAGTACCGAAAAATGGTATAATCCGGGCCAGTACAGGGATTAGGTGAAATCCGTGCGAGTACCGAAAAACTGATCGGGCGAGTCCCGGAAAAGGGTAGACCCAGTGTCAGTAACGAAAAATGGTATAATCCGGGCCAGTACCGGGATCAGGTGCAATCCGTGCGAGTACCGAAAAAGGGTAGAGTCAGTGTTAGTATCGAAAAATGGTATGTTCCGGGCTAGTACCGGGATCAGGTGCAATCCGTGCGAGTACCGAAAAACTGATCGGGCGAGTCCCGGAAAACGGTAGACCCAGTGTCAGTAACGAAAAATGGTATAATCCGGGCCAGTACCGGGATCAGGTGAAATCTGTGCGAGTACCGAAAAACTGATCGGGCGAGTCCCGAAAAAGGGTAGACTCAGTGTCAGTACCGAAAAATGGTATAATCCGGGCCAATACCGGGATCAGGTGCAATCCGTGCGAGTACCAAAAAATTGATCGGGCGAGTCCAGGAAAAGGGTAGACTCAGTGTCAGTACCGAAAAATGGTATAATCCGGGCCAGTACCGGGATTAGGTGAAATCCGTGCGAGCACCGAAAAACTGATCGGGCGAGTCCCGGAAAAGGGTAGACCCAGTGTCAGTAACGAAAAGTGGTATAATCTGGGCCAGTACCGGGATCAGGTGAAATCCGTGCGAGTATCGAAAAACTGATCGGGCGAGTCCCGAAAAAGGGTAGACTCAGTGTCAGTACCGAAAAATGGTATAATCCGGGCCAGTACCGGGATCAGGTGCAATCCGTGCAAGTACCAAAAAACTGATCGGGCGAGTCCCGGAAAAGGGTAGACTCAGTGTCAGTACCGAAAAATGATAGAATCCGGGCCAGTACCGGGATCAGGTGAAATCCGTGCGACTACCGAAAAACTGATCGGGCGAGTCCCGAAAAAGGGTAGAGTCAGCGTCAGTACCGAAAAATGGTATGTTCCTGGCCAGTACCGGGATCAGGTGCAATCCGTGCGAGTACCGAAAAACTGAACGGGCGAGTCCGGGAAAAGGGTAGACCCAGTGTCTGTAACGAAAAATGGTATTATTCAGGCCAGTACCGGGATCAGGTGAAATCCGTGCGACTACCGAAAAACTGATCGGGCGAGTCCCGGAAAAGGGTAGACCCAGTGTCAGTAACGAAAAATGGTATAATCCGGGCCAGTACCGGGATCAGGTGAAATCCGTGCGAGTACAGAAAAACTGATCGGGCGAGTCCCGGAAAAGGGTAGACCCAGTGTCAGTAACGAAAAATGGTATAATCCGGGCCAGTACCGGGATCAGGTGAAATCCATGCGAGTACCGAAAAACTGATCGGGCAAGTCCCGGAAAAGGGTAGACCCAGTGTCAGTAACGAAAAATGGTATAATCTGGACCAGTACCGGGATCAGGTGAAATCCGTGCGAGTATCGAAAAACTGATCGGGCGAGTCCCGAAAAAGGGTAGACTGAGTGTCAGTACCGAAAAATGGTATAATCCGGGCCAGTACCGGGATCACGTGCAATCCGTGAGAGTACCAAAAAACTGATCGGGCGAGTCCCGGAAAAGGGTAGACTCAGTGTCAGTACCGAAAAATGGTATAATCCGGGCCAGTACAGGGATTAGGTGAAATCCGTGCGAGTGCCGAAAAACTGATCGGGCGAGTCCCGGAAAAGGGTAGACCCAGTGTCAGTAACGAAAAATGGTATAATCCGGGCCAGTACCGGGATCAGGTGCAATCCGTGCGAGTACTGAAAAAAGGGTAGAGTCAGTGTTAGTATCGAAAAATGGTATGTTCCGGGCTAGTACCGGGATCAGGTGCAATCCGTGCGAGTACCGAAAAACTGATCGGGCGAGTCCCGGAAAAGGGTAGACCCAGTGTCAGTAACGAAAAGTGGTATAATCTGGGCCAGTACCGGGATCAGGTGAAATCCGTGCGAGTATCGAAAAACTGATCGGGCGAGTCCCGAAAAAGGGTAGACTCAGTGTCAGTACCGAAAAATGGTATAATCCGGGCCAGTACAGGGATTAGGTGAAATCCGTGCGAGTACCGAAAAACTGATCGGGCGAGTCCCGGAAAAGGGTAGACCCAGTGTCAGTAACGAAAAATGGTATAATCCGGGCCAGTACCGGGATCAGGTGCAATCCGTGCGAGTACCGAAAAAGGGTAGAGTCAGTGTTAGTATCGAAAAATGGTATGTTCCGGGCTAGTACCGGGATCAGGTGCAATCCGTGCGAGTACCGAAAAACTGATCGGGCGAGTCCCGGAAAAGGGTAGACCCAGTGTCAGTAACGAAAAGTGGTATAATCTGGGCCAGTACCGGGATCAGGTGAAATCCGTGCGAGTATCGAAAAACTGATCGGGCGAGTCCCGAAAAAGGTTAGACTCAGTGTCAGTACCGAAAAATGGTATAATCCGGGCCAGTACCGGGATCAGGTGCAATCCGTGCAAGTACCAAAAAACTGATCGGGCGAGTCCTGGAAAAGGGTAGACTCAGTGTCAGTACCGAAAAATGGTATAATCCGGGCCAGTACCGGGATCAGGTGAAATCCGTGTGAGTACCGAAAAACTGATCGGGCGAGTCCCGGAAAAGGGCAGACCCAGTGTCAGTAACGAAAAATGGTATAATCTGGACCAGTACCGGGATCAGGTGAAATCCGTGCGAGTATCGAAAAACTGATCGGGCGAGTCCCGAAAAAGGGTAGACTCAGTGTCAGTACCGAAAAATGGTATAATCCGGGCCAGTACCGGGATCAGGTGCAATCCGTGAGAGTACCAAAAAACTGATCGTGCGAGTCCCGGAAAAGGGTAGACTCAGTGTCAGTACCGAAAAATGGTATAATCCGGGCCAGTACAGGGATTAGGTGAAATCCGTGCGAGTACCGAAAAACTGATCGGGCGAGTCCCGGAAAAGGGTAGACCCAGTGTCAGTAACGAAAAATGGTATAATCCGGGCCAGTACCGGGATCAGGTGCAATCCGTGCGAGTACCGAAAAAGGGTAGAGTCAGTGTTAGTATCGAAAAATGGTATGTTCCGGGCTAGTACCGGGATCAGGTGCAATCCGTGCGAGTACCGAAAAACTGATCGGGCGAGTCCCGGAAAACGGTAGACCCAGTGTCAGTACCGAAAAATGGTATAATCCGGGCCAGTACCGGGATCAGGTGCAATCCGTGAGAGTACCAAAAAACTGATCGGGCGAGTCCCGGAAAAGGGTAGACTCAGTGTCAGTACCGAAAAATGGTATAATCCGGGCCAGTACAGGGATTAGGTGAAATCCGTGCGAGTACCGAAAAACTGATCGGGCGAGTCCCGGAAAAGGGTAGACCCAGTGTCAGTAACGAAAAATGGTATAATCCGGGCCAGTACCGGGATCAGGTGCAATCCGTGCGAGTACCGAAAAAGGGTAGAGTCAGTGTTAGTATCGAAAAATGGTATGTTCCGGGCTAGTACCGGGATCAGGTGCAATCCGTGCGAGTACCGAAAAACTGATCGGGCGAGTCCCGGAAAACGGTAGACCCAGTGTCAGTAACGAAAAATGGTATAATCCGGGCCAGTACCGGGATCAGGTGAAATCTGTGCGAGTACCGAAAAACTGATCGGGCGAGTCCCGAAAAAGGGTAGACTCAGTGTCAGTACCGAAAAATGGTATAATCCGGGCCAATACCGGGATCAGGTGCAATCCGTGCGAGTACCAAAAAATTGATCGGGCGAGTCCAGGAAAAGGGTAGACTCAGTGTCAGTACCGAAAAATGGTATAATCCGGGCCAGTACCGGGATTAGGTGAAATCCGTGCGAGCACCGAAAAACTGATCGGGCGAGTCCCGGAAAAGGGTAGACCCAGTGTCAGTAACGAAAAGTGGTATAATCTGGGCCAGTACCGGGATCAGGTGAAATCCGTGCGAGTATCGAAAAACTGATCGGGCGAGTCCCGAAAAAGGGTAGACTCAGTGTCAGTACCGAAAAATGGTATAATCCGGGCCAGTACCGGGATCAGGTGCAATCCGTGCAAGTACCAAAAAACTGATCGGGCGAGTCCCGGAAAAGGGTAGACTCAGTGTCAGTACCGAAAAATGATAGAATCCGGGCCAGTACCGGGATCAGGTGAAATCCGTGCGACTACCGAAAAACTGATCGGGCGAGTCCCGAAAAAGGGTAGAGTCAGCGTCAGTACCGAAAAATGGTATGTTCCTGGCCAGTACCGGGATCAGGTGCAATCCGTGCGAGTACCGAAAAACTGAACGGGCGAGTCCGGGAAAAGGGTAGACCCAGTGTCTGTAACGAAAAATGGTATTATTCAGGCCAGTACCGGGATCAGGTGAAATCCGTGCGACTACCGAAAAACTGATCGGGCGAGTCCCGGAAAAGGGTAGACCCAGTGTCAGTAACGAAAAATGGTATAATCCGGGCCAGTACCGGGATCAGGTGAAATCCGTGCGAGTACAGAAAAACTGATCGGGCGAGTCCCGGAAAAGGGTAGACCCAGTGTCAGTAACGAAAAATGGTATAATCCGGGCCAGTACCGGGATCAGGTGAAATCCATGCGAGTACCGAAAAACTGATCGGGCAAGTCCCGGAAAAGGGTAGACCCAGTGTCAGTAACGAAAAATGGTATAATCTGGACCAGTACCGGGATCAGGTGAAATCCGTGCGAGTATCGAAAAACTGATCGGGCGAGTCCCGAAAAAGGGTAGACTGAGTGTCAGTACCGAAAAATGGTATAATCCGGGCCAGTACCGGGATCACGTGCAATCCGTGAGAGTACCAAAAAACTGATCGGGCGAGTCCCGGAAAAGGGTAGACTCAGTGTCAGTACCGAAAAATGGTATAATCCGGGCCAGTACAGGGATTAGGTGAAATCCGTGCGAGTGCCGAAAAACTGATCGGGCGAGTCCCGGAAAAGGGTAGACCCAGTGTCAGTAACGAAAAATGGTATAATCCGGGCCAGTACCGGGATCAGGTGCAATCCGTGCGAGTACTGAAAAAAGGGTAGAGTCAGTGTTAGTATCGAAAAATGGTATGTTCCGGGCTAGTACCGGGATCAGGTGCAATCCGTGCGAGTACCGAAAAACTGATCGGGCGAGTCCCGGAAAACGGTAGACCTAGTGTCAGTAACGAAAAATGGTATAATCCGGGCCAGTACCGGGATCAGGTGAAATCTGTGCGAGTACCGAAAAACTGATCGGGCGAGTCCCGAAAAAGGGTAGACTCAGTGTCAGTACCGAAAAATGGTATAATCCGGGCCAGTACCGGGATCAGGTGCAATCCGTGCGAGTACCAAAAAATTGATCGGGCGAGTCCAGGAAAAGGGTAGACTCAGTGTCAGTACCGAAAAATGGTATAATCCGGGCCAGTACCGGGATTACGTGAAATCCGTGCGAGTACCGAAAAACTGATCGGGCGAGTCCCGGAAAAGGGTAGACCCAGTGTCAGTAACGAAAAGTGGTATAATCTGGGCCAGTACCGGGATCAGGTGAAATCCGTGCGAGTATCGAAAAACTGATCGGGCGAGTCCCGAAAAAGGGTAGACTCAGTGTCAGTACCGAAAAATGGTATAATCCGGGCCAGTACCGGGATCAGGTGCAATCCGTGCAAGTACCCAAAAACTGATCGGGCGAGTCCCGGAAAAGGGTACACTCAGTGTCAGTACCGAAAAATGATAGAATCCGGGCCAGTACCGGGATCAGGTGAAATCCGTGCGACTACCGAAAAACTGATCGGGCGAGTCCCGAAAAAGGGTAGAGTCAGCGTCAGTACCGAAAAATGGTATGTTCCTGGCCAGTACCGGGATCAGGTGCAATCCGTGCGAGTACCGAAAAACTGAACGGGCGAGTCCGGGAAAAGGGTACACCCAGTGTCTGTAACGAAAAATGGTATTATTCAGGCCAGTACCGGGATCAGGTGAAATCCGTGCGACTACCGAAAAACTGATCGGGCGAGTCCAGGAAAAGGGTAGACTCAGTGTCAGTACCGAAAAATGGTATAATCCGGGCCAGTACCGGGATTAGGTGAAATCCGTGCGAGTACCGAAAAACTGATCGGGCGAGTCCCGGAAAAGGGTAGACCCAGTGTCAGTAACGAAAAGTGGTATAATCTGGGCCAGTACCGGGATCAGGTGAAATCCGTGCGAGTATCGAAAAACTGATCGGGCGAGTCCCGAAAAAGGGTAGACTGAGTGTCAGTACCGAAAAATGGTATAATCCGGGCCAGTACAGGGATTAGGTGAAATCCGTGCGAGTACCGAAAAACTGATCGGGCGAGTCCCGGAAAAGGGTAGACCCAGTGTCAGTAACGAAAAATGGTATAATCCGGGCCAGTACCGGGATCAGGTGCAATCCGTGCGAGTACCGAAAAAGGGTAGAGTCAGTGTTAGTATCGAAAAATGGTATGTTCCGGGCTAGTACCGGGATCAGGTGCAATCCGTGCGAGTACCGAAAAACTGATCGGGCGAGTCCCGGAAAAGGGTAGACCCAGTGTCAGTAACGAAAAGTGGTATAATCTGGGCCAGTACCGGGATCAGGTGAAATCCGTGCGAGTATCGAAAAACTGATCGGGCGAGTCCCGAAAAAGGTTAGACTCAGTGTCAGTACCGAAAAATGGTATAATCCGGGCCAGTACCGGGATCAGGTGCAATCCGTGCAAGTACCAAAAAACTGATCGGGCGAGTCCTGGAAAAGGGTAGACTCAGTGTCAGTACCGAAAAATGGTATAATCCGGGCCAGTACCGGGATCAGGTGAAATCCGTGTGAGTACCGAAAAACTGATCGGGCGAGTCCCGGAAAAGGGCAGACCCAGTGTCAGTAACGAAAAATGGTATAATCTGGACCAGTACCGGGATCAGGTGAAATCCGTGCGAGTATCGAAAAACTGATCGGGCGAGTCCCGAAAAAGGGTAGACTCAGTGTCAGTACCGAAAAATGGTATAATCCGGGCCAGTACCGGGATCAGGTGCAATCCGTGAGAGTACCAAAAAACTGATCGGGCGAGTCCCGGAAAAGGGTAGACTCAGTGTCAGTACCGAAAAATGGTATAATCCGGGCCAGTACAGGGATTAGGTGAAATCCGTGCGAGTACCGAAAAACTGATCGGGCGAGTCCCGGAAAAGGGTAGACCCAGTGTCAGTAACGAAAAATGGTATAATCCGGGCCAGTACCGGGATCAGGTGCAATCCGTGCGAGTACCGAAAAAGGGTAGAGTCAGTGTTAGTATCGAAAAATGGTATGTTCCGGGCTAGTACCGGGATCAGGTGCAATCCGTGCGAGTACCGAAAAACTGATCGGGCGAGTCCCGGAAAACGGTAGACCCAGTGTCAGTAACGAAAAATGGTATAATCCGGGCCAGTACCGGGATCAGGTGAAATCTGTGCGAGTACCGAAAAACTGATCGGGCGAGTCCCGAAAAAGGGTAGACTCAGTGTCAGTACCGAAAAATGGTATAATCCGGGCCAGTACCGGGATCAGGTGCAATCCGTGCAAGTACAAAAACTGATCGGGCGAGTCCCGGAAAAGGGTAGACTCAGTGTCAGTACCGAAAAATGATAGAATCCGGGCCAGTACCGGGATCAGGTGAAATCCGTGCGACTACCGAAAAACTGATCGGGCGAGTCCCGAAAAAGGGTAGAGTCAGCGTCAGTACCGAAAAATGGTATGTTCCTGGCCAGTACCGGGATCAGGTGCAATCCGTGCGAGTATCGAAAAACTGAACGGGCGAGTCCGGGAAAAGGGTAGACCCAGTGTCTGTAACGAAAAATGGTATTATTCAGGCCAGTACCGGGATCAGGTGAAATCCGTGCGACTACCGAAAAACTGATCGGGCGAGTCCCGGAAAAGGGTAGACCCAGTGTCAGTAACGAAAAATGGTATAATCCGGGCCAGTACCGGGATCAGGTGAAATCCGTGCGAGTACCGAAAAACTGATCGGGCGAGTCCCGGAAAAGGGTAGACCCAGTGTCAGTAACGAAAAATGGTATAATCCGGGCCAGTACCGGGATCAGGTGAAATCCGTGCGAGTACCGAAAAACTGATCGGGCGAGTCCCGGAAAAGGGTAGACCCAGTGTCTGTAACGAAAAATGGTATAATCCGGGCCACTACCGGGATCAGGTGCAATCCGTGCGACTACCGAAAAACTGATCGGGCGAGTCCCGAAAAAGGGTAGAGTCAGTGTGAGTACCGAAAAATGGTATGTTCCGGGCTAGTACCGGGATCAGGTGCAATCCGTGCGAGTACCGAAAAACTGATCGGGCGAGTCCCGGAAAACGGTAGACCCAGTGTCAGTAACGAAAAATGGTATAATCCGGGCCAGTACCGGGATCAGGTGAAATCTGTGCGAGTACCGAAAAACTGATCGGGCGAGTCCCGAAAAAGGGTAGACTCAGTGTCAGTACCGAAAAATGGTATAATCCGGGCCAGTACCGGGATCAGGTGCAATCCGTGCAAGTACAAAAACTGATCGGGCGAGTCCCGGAAAAGGGTAGACTCAGTGTCAGTACCGAAAAATGATAGAATCCGGGCCAGTACCGGGATCAGGTGAAATCCGTGCGACTACCGAAAAACTGATCGGGCGAGTCCCGAAAAAGGGTAGAGTCAGCGTCAGTACCGAAAAATGGTATGTTCCTGGCCAGTACCGGGATCAGGTGCAATCCGTGCGAGTATCGAAAAACTGAACGGGCGAGTCCGGGAAAAGGGTAGACCCAGTGTCTGTAACGAAAAATGGTATTATTCAGGCCAGTACCGGGATCAGGTGAAATCCGTGCGACTACCGAAAAACTGATCGGGCGAGTCCCGGAAAAGGGTAGACCCAGTGTCAGTAACGAAAAATGGTATAATCCGGGCCAGTACCGGGATCAGGTGAAATCCGTGCGAGTACCGAAAAACTGATCGGGCGAGTCCCGGAAAAGGGTAGACCCAGTGTCAGTAACGAAAAATGGTATAATCCGGGCCAGTACCGGGATCAGGTGAAATCCGTGCGAGTACCGAAAAACTGATCGGGCGAGTCCCGGAAAAGGGTAGACCCAGTGTCTGTAACGA
This sequence comes from Vitis cinerea var. helleri x Vitis rupestris, assembly GCA_945999865.1. Classification (NCBI taxonomy): domain Eukaryota; kingdom Viridiplantae; phylum Streptophyta; class Magnoliopsida; order Vitales; family Vitaceae; genus Vitis; species Vitis cinerea var. helleri x Vitis rupestris. The sequence continues at coordinate 13,918,582 of OX253902.1, forward strand.
AAAATGGTATAATCCGGGCCACTACCGGGATCAGGTGCAATCCGTGCGACTACCGAAAAACTGATCGGGCGAGTCCCGAAAAAGGGTAGAGTCAGTGTGAGTACCGAAAAATGGTATGTTCCGGGCTAGTACCGGGATCAGGTGCAATCCGTGCGAGTACCGAAAAACTGATCGGGCGAGTCCCGAAAAAGGGTAGACTCAGTGTTAGTACCCAAAAATGATAGAATCCGGGCCAGTACCGGGATCAGGTGAAATCCGTGCGAGTACCGAAAAACTGATCGGGCGAGTCCCGGAAAAGGGTAGACCCAGTGTCAGTAACGAAAAATGGTATAATCTGGACCAGTACCGGGATCAGGTGAAATCCATGCGAGTATCGAAAAACTGATCGGGCGAGTCCCGAAAAAGGGTAGACTCAGTGTCAGTACCGAAAAATGGTATAATCCGGGCCAGTACCGGGATCAGGTGCAATCCGTGCGAGTACCAAAAAACTGATCGGGCGAGTCCCGGAAAAGGGTAGACTCAGTGTCAGTACCGAAAAATGGTATAATCCGGGCCAGTACTGGGATTAGGTGAAATCCGTGCGAGTACCGAAAAACTGATCGGGCGAGTCCCGGAAAAGGGTAGACCTAGTGTCAGTAACGAAAAATGGTATAATCCGGGCCAGTACCGGGATCAGGTGAAATCCATGCGAGTATCGAAAAACTGATCGGGCGAGTCCCGAAAAAGGGTAGACTCAGTGTCAGTACCGAAAAATGGTATAATCCGGGCCAGTACCGGGATCAGGTGCAATCCGTGCAAGTACCAAAAAACTGATCGGGCGAGTCCCGGAAAAGGGTAGACTCAGTGTCAGTACCGAAAAATGATAGAATCCGGGCCAGTACCGGGATCAGGTGAAATCCGTGCGACTACCGAAAAACTGATCGGGCGAGTCCCTAAAAATGGTAGAGTCAGCGTCAGTACCGAAAAATGGTATGTTCCTGGCCAGTACCGGGATCAGGTGCAATCCGTGCGAGTACCGAAAAACTGAACGGGCGAGTCCGGGAAAAGGGTAGACCCAGTGTTTGTAACGAAAAATGGTATTATCCAGGCCAGTACCGGGATCAGGTGAAATCCGTGCGACTACCGAAAAACTGATCGGGCGAGTCCCGGAAAAGGGTAGACCCAGTGTCAGTAACGAAAAATGGTATAATCCGGGCTAGTACCGGGATCAGGTGAAATCCGTGCGAGTACAGAAAAACTGATCGGGCGAGTCTCGGAAAAGGGTAGACCCAGTGTCAGTAACGAAAAATGGTATAATCCGGGCCAGTACCGGGATCAGGTGAAATCCGTGCGAGTACCGAAAAACTGATCGGGCGAGTCCCGGAAAAGGGTAGACCCAGTGTCAGTAACGAAAAATGGTATAATCCGGGCCACTACCGGGATCAGGTGCAATCCGTGCGACTACCGAAAAACTGATCGGGCGAGTCCCGAAAAAGGGTAGACCCAGTGTCTGTAACGAAAAATGGTATAATCCGGGCCACTACCGGGATCAGGTGCAATCCGTGCGACTACCGAAAAACTGATCGGGCGAGTCCCGAAAAAGGGTAGAGTCAGTGTGAGTACCGAAAAATGGTATGTTCCGGGCTAGTACCGGGATCAGGTGCAATCCGTGCGAGTACCGAAAAACTGATCGGGCGAGTCCCGAAAAAGGGTAGACTCAGTGTTAGTACCCAAAAATGATAGAATCCGGGCCAGTACCGGGATCAGGTGAAATCCGTGCGAGTACCGAAAATTTGATCGGGCGAGTCCCGGAAAAGGGTAGATCCAGTGTCAGTAACGAAAAATGGTATAATCTGGACCAGTACCGGGATCAGGTGAATTCCGTGCGAGTATCGAAATACTGATCGGGCGAGTCCCGGAAAAGGGTAGACCTAGTGTCAGTAACGAAAAATGGTATAATCCGGGCCAGTACCGGGATCAGGTGAAATCCGTGCGAGTACCGAAAAAATGATCGGGCGAGTCCCGGAAAAGGGTAGACCCAGTGTCAGTAACGAAAAATGGTATAATCTGGACCAGTACCGGGATCAGGTGTAATCCGTGCGAGTATCGAAAAACTGATCGGGCGAGTCCCGAAAAAGGGTAGACTCAGTGTCAGTACCGAAAAATGGTATAATCCGGGCCAGTACCGGGATCAGGTGCAATCCGTGCGAGTACCAAAAAACTGATCGGGCGAGTCCCGGAAAAGGGTAGACTCAGTGTCAGTACCGAAAAATGGTATAATCCGGGCCAGTACCGGGATGAGGTGAAATCCGTGCGAGTACCGAAAAACTGATCGGGCGAGTCCCGGAAAAGGGTAGACCCAGTGTCAGTAACAAAAAATGGTATAATCCGAGCCAGTACCGGGATCAGGTGAAATCCGTGCGAGTATCGAAAAACTGATCGGGCGAGTCCCGAAAAAGGGTAGACTCAGTGTCAGTACCGAAAAATATTATAATCCGGGCCAGTACCGGGATCAGGTGCAATCCGTGCAAGTACCAAAAAACTGATCGGGCGAGTCCCGGAAAAGGGTAGACTCAGTGTCAGTACCGAAAAATGATAGAATCCGGGCCAGTACCGGGATCAGGTGAAATCCGTGCGACTACCGAAAAACTGATCGGGCGAGTCCCGAAAAATGGTAGAGTCAGCGTCAGTACCGAAAAATGGTATGTTCCTGGCCAGTACCGGGATCAGGTGCAATCCGTGCGAGTACCGAAAAACTGAACGGGCGAGTCCGGGAAAAGGGTAGACCCAGTGTCTGTAACGAAAAATGGTATTTTCCAGGCCAGTACCGGGATCAGGTGAAATCCGTGCGACTACCGAAAAACTGATCGGGCGAGTCCCGGAAAAGGGTAGACCCAGTGTCAGTAACGAAAAATGGTATAATCCGGGCCAGTACCGGGATCAGGTGAAATCTGTGCGAGTACCGAAAAACTGATCGGGCGAGTCCCGAAAAAGGGTAGACTCAGTGTCAGTACCGAAAAATGGTATAATCCGGGCCAGTACCGGGATCAGGTGCAATCCGTGCAAGTACAAAAACTGATCGGGCGAGTCCCGGAAAAGGGTAGACTCAGTGTCAGTACCGAAAAATGATAGAATCCGGGCCAGTACCGGGATCAGGTGAAATCCGTGCGACTACCGAAAAACTGATCGGGCGAGTCCCGAAAAAGGGTAGAGTCAGCGTCAGTACCGAAAAATGGTATGTTCCTGGCCAGTACCGGGATCAGGTGCAATCCGTGCGAGTATCGAAAAACTGAACGGGCGAGTCCGGGAAAAGGGTAGACCCAGTGTCTGTAACGAAAAATGGTATTATTCAGGCCAGTACCGGGATCAGGTGAAATCCGTGCGACTACCGAAAAACTGATCGGGCGAGTCCCGGAAAAGGGTAGACCCAGTGTCAGTAACGAAAAATGGTATAATCCGGGCCAGTACCGGGATCAGGTGAAATCCGTGCGAGTACCGAAAAACTGATCGGGCGAGTCCCGGAAAAGGGTAGACCCAGTGTCAGTAACGAAAAATGGTATAATCCGGGCCAGTACCGGGATCAGGTGAAATCCGTGCGAGTACCGAAAAACTGATCGGGCGAGTCCCGGAAAAGGGTAGACCCAGTGTGTGTAACGAAAAATGGTATAATCCGGGCCACTACCGGGATCAGGTGCAATCCGTGCGACTACCGAAAAACTGATCGGGCGAGTCCCGAAAAAGGGTAGAGTCAGTGTGAGTACCGAAAAATGGTATGTTCCGGGCTAGTACCGGGATCAGGTGCAATCCGTGCGAGTACCGAAAAACTGATCGGGCGAGTCCCGAAAAAGGGTAGACTCAGTGTTAGTACCCAAAAATGATAGAATCCGGGCCAGTACCGGGATCAGGTGAAATCCGTGCGAGTACCGAAAAACTGATCGGGCGAGTCCCGGAAAAGGGTAGACCCAGTGTCAGTAACGAAAAATGGTATAATCTGGACCAGTACCGGGATCAGGTGAAATCCATGCGAGTATCGAAAAACTGATCGGGCGAGTCCCGAAAAAGGGTAGACTCAGTGTCAGTACCGAAAAATGGTATAATCCGGGCCAGTACCGGGATCAGGTGCAATCCGTGCGAGTACCAAAAAACTGATCGGGCGAGTCCCGGAAAAGGGTAGACTCAGTGTCAGTACCGAAAAATGGTATAATCCGGGCCAGTACTGGGATTAGGTGAAATCCGTGCGAGTACCGAAAAACTGATCGGGCGAGTCCCGGAAAAGGGTAGACCTAGTGTCAGTAACGAAAAATGGTATAATCCGGGCCAGTACCGGGATCAGGTGAAATCCATGCGAGTATCGAAAAACTGATCGGGCGAGTCCCGAAAAAGGGTAGACTCAGTGTCAGTACCGAAAAATGGTATAATCCGGGCCAGTACCGGGATCAGGTGCAATCCGTGCAAGTACCAAAAAACTGATCGGGCGAGTCCCGGAAAAGGGTAGACTCAGTGTCAGTACCGAAAAATGATAGAATCCGGGCCAGTACCGGGATCAGGTGAAATCCGTGCGACTACCGAAAAACTGATCGGGCGAGTCCCTAAAAATGGTAGAGTCAGCGTCAGTACCGAAAAATGGTATGTTCCTGGCCAGTACCGGGATCAGGTGCAATCCGTGCGAGTACCGAAAAACTGAACGGGCGAGTCCGGGAAAAGGGTAGACCCAGTGTTTGTAACGAAAAATGGTATTATCCAGGCCAGTACCGGGATCAGGTGAAATCCGTGCGACTACCGAAAAACTGATCGGGCGAGTCCCGGAAAAGGGTAGACCCAGTGTCAGTAACGAAAAATGGTATAATCCGGGCTAGTACCGGGATCAGGTGAAATCCGTGCGAGTACAGAAAAACTGATCGGGCGAGTCTCGGAAAAGGGTAGACCCAGTGTCAGTAACGAAAAATGGTATAATCCGGGCCAGTACCGGGATCAGGTGAAATCCGTGCGAGTACCGAAAAACTGATCGGGCGAGTCCCGGAAAAGGGTAGACCCAGTGTCAGTAACGAAAAATGGTATAATCCGGGCCACTACCGGGATCAGGTGCAATCCGTGCGACTACCGAAAAACTGATCGGGCGAGTCCCGAAAAAGGGTAGACCCAGTGTCTGTAACGAAAAATGGTATAATCCGGGCCACTACCGGGATCAGGTGCAATCCGTGCGACTACCGAAAAACTGATCGGGCGAGTCCCGAAAAAGGGTAGAGTCAGTGTGAGTACCGAAAAATGGTATGTTCCGGGCTAGTACCGGGATCAGGTGCAATCCGTGCGAGTACCGAAAAACTGATCGGGCGAGTCCCGAAAAAGGGTAGACTCAGTGTTAGTACCCAAAAATGATAGAATCCGGGCCAGTACCGGGATCAGGTGAAATCCGTGCGAGTACCGAAAATTTGATCGGGCGAGTCCCGGAAAAGGGTAGATCCAGTGTCAGTAACGAAAAATGGTATAATCTGGACCAGTACCGGGATCAGGTGAATTCCGTGCGAGTATCGAAATACTGATCGGGCGAGTCCCGGAAAAGGGTAGACCTAGTGTCAGTAACGAAAAATGGTATAATCCGGGCCAGTACCGGGATCAGGTGAAATCCGTGCGAGTACCGAAAAAATGATCGGGCGAGTCCCGGAAAAGGGTAGACCCAGTGTCAGTAACGAAAAATGGTATAATCTGGACCAGTACCGGGATCAGGTGTAATCCGTGCGAGTATCGAAAAACTGATCGGGCGAGTCCCGAAAAAGGGTAGACTCAGTGTCAGTACCGAAAAATGGTATAATCCGGGCCAGTACCGGGATCAGGTGCAATCCGTGCGAGTACCAAAAAACTGATCGGGCGAGTCCCGGAAAAGGGTAGACTCAGTGTCAGTACCGAAAAATGGTATAATCCGGGCCAGTACCGGGATGAGGTGAAATCCGTGCGAGTACCGAAAAACTGATCGGGCGAGTCCCGGAAAAGGGTAGACCCAGTGTCAGTAACAAAAAATGGTATAATCCGAGCCAGTACCGGGATCAGGTGAAATCCGTGCGAGTATCGAAAAACTGATCGGGCGAGTCCCGAAAAAGGGTAGACTCAGTGTCAGTACCGAAAAATATTATAATCCGGGCCAGTACCGGGATCAGGTGCAATCCGTGCAAGTACCAAAAAACTGATCGGGCGAGTCCCGAAAAATGGTAGAGTCAGCGTCAGTACCGAAAAATGGTATGTTCCTGGCCAGTACCGGGATCAGGTGCAATCCGTGCGAGTACCGAAAAACTGAACGGGCGAGTCCGGGAAAAGGGTAGACCCAGTGTCTGTAACGAAAAATGGTATTTTCCAGGCCAGTACCGGGATCAGGTGAAATCCGTGCGACTACCGAAAAACTGATCGGGCGAGTCCCGGAAAAGGGTAGACCCAGTGTCAGTAACGAAAAATGGTATAATCCGGGCCAGTACCGGGATCAGGTGAAATCCGTGCGAGTACAGAAAAACTGATCGGGCGAGTCCCGGAAAAGGGTAGACCCAGTGTCAGTAACGAAAAATGGTATAATCCGGGCCAGTACCGGGATCAGGTGAAATCCGTGCGAGTACCGAAAAACTGATCGGGCGAGTCCCGGAAAAGGGTAGACCCAGTGTCTGTAACGAAAAATGGTATAATCCGGGCCACTACCGGGATCAGGTGCAATCCGTGCGACTACCGAAAAACTGATCGGGCGAGTCCCGAAAAAGGGTAGAGTCAGTGTGAGTACCGAAAAATGGTATGTTCCGGGCTAGTACCGGGATCAGGTGCAATCCGTGCGAGTACCGAAAAACTGATCGTGCGAGTCCCGAAAAAGGGTAGACTCAGTGTTAGTACCCAAAAATGATAGAATCCGGGCCAGTACCGGGATCAGGTGAAATCCGTGCGAGTACCGAAAAACTGATCGGGCGAGTCCCGGAAAAGGGTAGACCCAGTGTCAGTAACGAAAAATGGTATAATCCGGGCCAGTACCGGGATTAGGTGAAATCCGTGCGAGTACCGAAAAACTGATCGGGCGAGTCCCGGAAAAGGGTAGACCCAGTGTCAGTAACAAAAAATGGTATAATCCGGGCCAGTACCGGGATCAGGTGAAATCCGTGCGAGTATCGAAAAACTGATCGGGCGAGTCCCGAAAAAGGGTAGACTCAGTGTCAGTACCGAAAAATGGTATAATCCGGGCCAGTACCGGGATCAGGTGCAATCCGTGCAAGTACCAAAAAACTGATCGGGCGAGTCCCGGAAAAGGGTAGACTCAGTGTCAGTACCGAAAAATGATAGAATCCGGGCCAGTACCGGGATCAGGTGAAATCCGTGCGACTACCGAAAAACTGATCGGGCGAGTCCCGAAAAATGGTAGAGTCAGCGTCAGTACCGAAAAATGGTATGTTCCTGGCCAGTACCGGGATCAGGTGCAATCCGTGCGAGTACCGAAAAACTGAACGGGCGAGTCCGGGAAAAGGGTAGACCCAGTGTCTGTAACGAAAAATGGTATTATTCAGGCCAGTACCGGGATCAGGTGAAATCCGTGCGACTACCGAAAAACTGATCGGGCGAGTCCCGGAAAAGGGTAGACCCAGTGTCAGTAACGAAAAATGGTATAATCCGGGCCAGTACCGGGATCAGGTGAAATCCGTGCGAGTACCGAAAAACTGATCGGGCGAGTCCCGGAAAAGGGTAGACCCAGTGTCAGTAACGAAAAATGGTATAATCCGGGCCACTACCGGGATCAGGTGCAATCCGTGCGACTACCGAAAAACTGATCGGGCGAGTCCCGAAAAAGGGTAGAGTCAGTGTGAGTACCGAAAAATGGTATGTTCCGGGCTAGTACCGGGATCAGGTGCAATCCGTGCGAGTACCGAAAAACTGATCGGGCGAGTCCCGAAAAAGGGTAGACTCAGTGTTAGTACCCAAAAATGATAGAATCCGGGCCAGTACCGGGATCAGGTGAAATCCGTGCGAGTACCGAAAAACTGATCGGGCGAGTCCCGGAAAAGGGTAGACCCAGTGTCAGTAACGAAAAATGGTATAATCTGGACCAGTACCGGGATCAGGTGAATTCCGTGCGAGTATCGAAATACTGATCGGGCGAGTCCCGGAAAAGGGTAGACCCAGTGTCAGTAACGAAAAATGGTATAATCCGGGCCAGTACCGGGATCAGGTGAAATCCGTGCGAGTACCGAAAAAATGATCGGGCGAGTCCCGGAAAAGGGTAGACCCAGTGTCAGTAACGAAAAATGGTATAATCTGGACCAGTACCGGGATCAGGTGTAATCCGTGCGAGTATCGAAAAACTGATCGGGCGAGTCCCGAAAAAGGGTAGACTCAGTGTCAGTACCGAAAAATGGTATAATCCGGGCCAGTACCGGGATCAGGTGCAATCCGTGCGAGTACCAAAAAACTGATCGGGCGAGTCCCGGAAAAGGGTAGACTCAGTGTCAGTACCGAAAAATGGTATAATCCGGGCCAGTACCGGGATTAGGTGAAATCCGTGCGAGTACCGAAAAACTGATCGGGCGAGTCCCGGAAAAGGGTAGACCCAGTGTCAGTAACAAAAAATGGTATAATCCGGGCCAGTACCGGGATCAGGTGAAATCCGTGCGAGTATCGAAAAACTGATCGGGCGAGTCCCGAAAAAGGGTAGACTCAGTGTCAGTACCGAAAAATGGTATAATCCGGGCCAGTACCGGGATCAGGTGCAATCCGTGCAAGTACCAAAAAACTGATCGGGCGAGTCCCGGAAAAGGGTAGACTCAGTGTCAGTACCGAAAAATGATAGAATCCGGGCCAGTACCGGGATGAGGTGAAATCCGTGCGACTACCGAAAAACTGATCGGGCGAGTCCCGAAAAATGGTAGAGTCAGCGTCAGTACCGAAAAATGGTATGTTCCTGGCCAGTACCGGGATCAGGTGCAATCCGTGCGAGTACCGAAAAACTGAACGGGCGAGTCCGGGAAAAGGGTAGACCCAGTGTCTGTAACGAAAAATGGTATTATTCAGGCCAGTACCGGGATCAGGTGAAATCCGTGCGACTACCGAAAAACTGATCGGGCGAGTCCCGGAAAAGGGTAGACCCAGTGTCAGTAACGAAAAATGGTATAATCCGGGCCAGTACCGGGATCAGGTGAAATCCGTGCGAGTACCGAAAAACTGATCGGGCGAGTCCCGGAAAAGGGTAGACCCAGTGTCAGTAACGAAAAATGGTATAATCCGGGCCACTACCGGGATCAGGTGCAATCCGTGCGACTACCGAAAAACTGATCGGGCGAGTCCCGAAAAAGGGTAGAGTCAGTGTGAGTACCGAAAAATGGTATGTTCCGGGCTAGTACCGGGATCAGGTGCAATCCGTGCGAGTACCGAAAAACTGATCGGGCGAGTCCCGAAAAAGGGTAGACTCAGTGTTAGTACCCAAAAATGATAGAATCCGGGCCAGTACCGGGATCAGGTGAAATCCGTGCGAGTACCGAAAAACTGATCGGGCGAGTCCCGGAAAAGGGTAGACCCAGTGTCAGTAACGAAAAATGGTATAATCTGGACCAGTACCGGGATCAGGTGAATTCCGTGCGAGTATCGAAATACTGATCGGGCGAGTCCCGGAAAAGGGTAGACCCAGTGTCAGTAACAAAAAATGGTATAATCCGGGCCAGTACCGGGATCAGGTGAAATCCGTGCGAGTATCGAAAAACTGATCGGGCGAGTCCCGAAAAAGGGTAGACTCAGTGTCAGTACCGAAAAATGGTATAATCCGGGCCAGTACCGGGATCAGGTGCAATCCGTGCAAGTACCAAAAAACTGATCGGGCGAGTCCCGGAAAAGGGTAGACTCAGTGTCAGTACCGAAAAATGATAGAATCCGGGCCAGTACCGGGATCAGGTGAAATCCGTGCGACTACCGAAAAACTGATCGGGCGAGTCCCGAAAAATGGTAGAGTCAGCGTCAGTACCGAAAAATGGTATGTTCCTGGCCAGTACCGGGATCAGGTGCAATCCGTGCGAGTACCGAAAAACTGAACGGGCGAGTCCGGGAAAAGGGTAGACCCAGTGTCTGTAACGAAAAATGGTATTATCCAGGCCAGTACCGGGATCAGGTGAAATCCGTGCGACTACCGAAAAACTGATCGGGCGAGTCCCGGAAAAGGGTAGACCCAGTGTCAGTAACGAAAAATGGTATAATCCGGGCCAGTACCGGGATCAAGTGAAATCCGTGCGAGTACAGAAAAACTGATCGGGCGAGTCCCGGAAAAGGGTAGACCCAGTGTCAGTAACGAAAAATGGTATAATCCGGGCCAGTACCGGGATCAGGTGAAATCCGTGCGAGTACCGAAAAACTGATCGGGCGAGTCCCGGAAAAGGGTAGACCCAGTGTCTGTAACGAAAAATGGTATAATCCGGGCCACTACCGGGATCAGGTGCAATCCGTGCGACTACCGAAAAACTGATCGGGCGAGTCCCGAAAAAAGGTAGAGTCAGTGTGAGTACCGAAAAATGGTATGTTCCGGGCTAGTACCGGGATCAGGTGCAATCCGTGCGAGTACCGAAAAACTGATCGGGCGAGTCCCGAAAAAGGGTAGACTCAGTGTTAGTACCCAAAAATGATAGAATCCGGGCCAGTACCGGGATCAGGTGAAATCCGTGCGAGTACCGAAAAACTGATCGGGCGAGTCCCGGAAAAGGGTAGACCCAGTGTCAGTAACGAAAAATGGTATAATCTGGACCAGTACCGGGATCAGGTGAAATCCGTGCGAGTATCGAAAAACTGATCGGGCGAGTCCCGAAAAAGGGTAGACTCAGTGTCAGTACCGAAAAATGGTATAATCCGGGCCAGTACCGGGATCAGGTGCAATCCGTGCGAGTACCAAAAAACTGATCGGGCGAGTCCCGGAAAAGGGTAGACTCAGTGTCAGTACCGAAAAATGGTATAATCCGGGCCAGTACAGGGATTAGGTGAAATCCGTGCGAGTACCGAAAAACTGATCGGGCGAGTCCCGAAAAAGGGTAGCCTCAGTGTCAGTACCGAAAAATGGTATAATCCGGGCCAGTACCGGGATCAGGTGCAATCCGTGCGACTACCGAAAAACTGATCGGGCGAGTCTCGAAAAAGGATAGATTCAGTGTTAGTACCCAAAAATGATAGAATCCGGTCCACTACCGGGATCAGGTGAAATCCGTGCGAGTACCGAAAAACTGATCGAGCGAGCCCCGAAAAAGGGTAGAGTCAGTGTCAGTACCGAAAAATGGTATGTTCCTGGCCAGTACCGGGATCAGGTGCAATCCGTGCGAGTATCGAAAAGCTGAACGGGCGAGTCCCGGAAAAGGGTAGACCCAGTGTCTGTAACGAAAAATGGTATTTTCCAGGCCAGTACCGGGATCAGGTGAAATCCGTGCGACTACCGAAAAACTGATCGGGCGAGTCCCGGAAAAGGGTAGACCCAGTGTCAGTAACGAAAAATGGTATAATCCGGGCCAGTACCGGGATCAGGTGAAATCCGTGCGAGTACCGAAAAACTGATCGGGCGAGTCCCGGAAAAGGGTAGACCCAGTGTCAGTAACGAAAAATGGTATAATCCGGGCCAGTACCGGGATCAGGTGAAATCTGTGCGAGTACCGAAAAACTGATCGGGCGAGTCTCGAAAAAGGATAGATTCAGTGTTACTACCCAAAAATGATAGAATCCGGGCCAGTACCGGGATCAGGTGAAATCCGTGCGAGTACAGAAAAACTGATCGGGCGAGTCCCGGAAAAGGGTAGACCCAGTGTCAGTAACGAAAAATGGTATAATCCGGGCCAGTACCAGGATCAGGTGAAATCCGTGCGAGTACCGAAAAACTGATCGGGCGAGTCCCGGAAAAGGGTAGACCCAGTGTCAGTAACGAAAAATGGTATAATCCGGGCCAGTACCGGGATCAGGTGAAATCCGTGCGAGTACCGAAAAACTGATCGGGCGAGTCCCGGAAAAGGGTAGACCCAGTGTCTGTAACGAAAAATGGTATAATCCGGGCCACTACCGGGATCAGGTGTAATCCGTGAGACTACCGAAAAACGGATCGGGCGAGTCCCGAAAAAGGGCAGACTCAGTGTCAGTACCGAAAAATGGTATTATCCGGGCCAGTACCGGGATCAGGTGCAATCCGTGCGACTACCGAAAAACTGATCGGGCGAGTCTCGAAAAAGGATAGATTCAGTGTTAGTGCCCAAAAATGATAGAATCCGGGCCAGTACCGGGATCAGGTGAAATCCGTGCGAGTACCGAAAAACTGATCAGGCGAGTCCCGAAAAAGGGTAGCGTCAGTGTCAGTACCGAAAAATGGTATGTTCCGTGCCAGTACCGGGATCAGGTGCAATCCGTGCGAGTACCGATAAACTGCTCGGGCGAGTCCCGGAAAAGGGTAGAGTCAGTGTCAGTACCGAAAAATGGTATGTTCCTGGCCAGTACCGGGATCAGGTGCAATCCGTGCGAGTACCGAAAAATGGTATAATCCAGGCCAGTACCGGGATCAGGTGCAATCCGTGCGAGTACCGAAAAACTGATCGGGCGAGTCCCGAAAAAGGGTAGAGTCAGTGTCAGTACCGAAAAATGGTATGTTCCGGGCCAGTACCGGGATCAGGTGCAATCCGTGCGAGTACCGAAAAACTGCTCGGGCGAGTCCCGGAAAAGGGTAGAGTCAGTGTCAGTACCGAAAAATGGTATGTTCCTGGCCAGTACCGGGATCAGGTGCAATCCATGCGAGTACCAAAAAACTGAACGGGCGAGTCCCGGAAAAGGGTAGACCCAGTGTCTGTAACGAAAAATGGTATTATCCAGGCTAGTACCGGGATCAGGTGAAATCCGCGCGAGTACCGAAAAACTGATCAGGCGAGTCCCGGAAAAGGGTAGACCCAGTGTCAGTAACGAAAAATGGTATAATCCGGGCCAGTACCGGGATCAGGTGAAATTCGTGCGAGTACCGAAAAACTGATCGGGCGAGTCCCGGAAAAGGGTAGACCCAGTGTCAGTAACGAAAAATGGTATAATCCGGACCAGTACCGGGATCAGGTGAAATCCGTGCAAGTACCGAAAAACTGATCGGGCGAGTCCCGAAAAAGGGTAGAGTCAGCGTCAGTACCGAAAAATGGTATGTTCCTGGCCAGTACCGGGATCAGGTGCAATCCGTGCGAGTACCGAAAAACTGAACGGGCGAGTCCGGGAAAAGGGTAGACCCAGTGTCAGTAACGAAAAATGGTATAATCCGGGCCAGTACCGGGATCAGGTGAAATTCGTGGGAGTACCGAAAAACTGATCGGGCGAGTCCCGAAAAAGGGTAGACTCAGTGTCAGTACCGAAAAATGGTATTATTCGGGCCAGTACCGGGATCAGGTGCAATCCGTGCGACTACCGAAAAACTGATCGGGCGAGTCTCGAAAAAGGATAGATTCAGCGTTAGTACCAAAAAATGATAGAATCCGGGCCAGTACCGGGATAAGGTGCAATCCGTGCGAGTACCGAAAAACTGATCGGGCGAGTCTCGAAAAAGGATAGATTCAGTGTTACTACCCAAAAATGATAGAATCCGGGCCAGTACCGGGATCAGGTGAAATCCGTGCGACTACCGAAAAACTGATCGGGCGAGTCCCGAAAAAGGGTAGAGTCAGTGTCAGTAACGAAAAATGGTATAATCCGGGCCAGTACCAGGATCAGGTGAAATCCGTGCGAGTACCGAAAAACTGATCGGGCGAGTCCCGGAAAAGGGTAGACCCAGTGTCAGTAACGAAAAATGGTATAATCCGGGCCAGTACCGGGATCAGGTGCAATCCGTGCGACTACCGAAAAACTGATCGGGCGAGTCCCGAAAAAGGGTAGAGTCAGTGTTAGTACCGAAAAATGGTATGTTCCGGGCTAGTACCGGGATCAGGTGAAATCCCTGCGAGTACCGAAAAACTGATCGGGCGAGTCCCGAAAAACGGTAGACTCAGTGTTAGTACCCAAAAATGATAGAATCCGGGCCAGTACCGGGATCAGGTGCAATCCGTGCGACTACCGAAAAATGGATCGGGCGAGTCCCGAAAAAGGGCAGACTCAGTGTCAGTACCGAAAAATGGTATTATCCGGGCCAGTACAGGGATCAGGTGAAATCCGTACGAGTACCGAAAAACTGATCAGGCGAGTCCCGAAAAAGGGTAGCGTCAGTGTCAGTACCGAAAAATGGTATGTTCCGTGCCAGTACCGGGATCAGGTGCAATCCGTGCGAGTACCGATAAACTGCTCGGGCGAGTCCCGGAAAAGGGTAGACCCAGTGTCAGTAACGAAAAATGGTATAATCCGGGCCAGTACCGGGATCAGGTGCAATCCGTGCGACTACCGAAAAACTGATCGGGCGAGTCCCGGAAAAGGGTAGACCCAGTGTCAGTAACGAAAAATGGTATAATCCGGGCCAGTACCGGGATCAGGTGCAATCCGTGCGACTACCGAAAAACTGATCGGGCGAGTCCCGAAAAAGGGTAGCCTCAGTGTCAGTACCGAAAAATGGTATAATCCGGGCCAGTACCGGGATCAGGTGAAATCCGTGCGAGTACCGAAAAACTGATCGGGCGAGTCCCGAAAAAGGGTAGACTCAGTGTCAGTACCGAAAAATGGAATAATCCGGGCCAGTACCGGGATCAGGTGCAATCCGTGCGACTACCGAAAAACTGATCGGGCGAGTCTCGAAAAAGGATAGATTCAGTGTTAGTACCCAAAAATGATAGAATCCGGGCCAGTACCGGGATCAGGTGCATTCCGTGCGACTACCGAAAAACGGATCGGGCGAGTCCCGAAAAAGGGCAGACTCAGTGTCAGTACCGAAAAATGGTATAATCCGGGCCAGTACCGGGATCAGGTGCAATCGGTGCGAGTACCGAAAAACTGATCGGGCGAGTCCCGGAAAAGAGTAGACCCAGTGTCAGTAACGAAAAATGGTATAATCCGGGCCAATACCGGGATCAGGTGAAATCCGTGCGAGTACCGAAAAACTGATCGGGCGAGTCCCGGAAAAGGGTGGAGCCAGTGTCAGTAACGAAAAATGGTATAATCCGGGCCAGTACCGGGATCAGGTGAAATCCGTGCGAGTACCGAAAAACTGAACGGGCGAGTCCCGAAAAAGGGTAGAGTCAGTGTCAGTACCGAAAAAGGGTAGAGTCAGTGTCAGTACCGAAAAATGGTATGTTCCTGGCCAGTACCGGGATCAGGTGCAATCCGTGCGAGTACCGAAAAACTGAACGGGCGAGTCCCGGAAAAGGGTAGACCCAGTGTCTGTAACGAAAAATGGAATTATCCAGGCCAGTACCGGGATCAGGTGAAATCCGTGCGAGTACCGAAAAACTGATCGGGCGAGTCCCGGAAAAGGGTAGACCCAGTGTCAGTAACGAAAAATCGTATAATCCGAGCCAGTACCGGGATCAGGTGAAATTCGTGCGAGTACCGAAAAACTGACCAAGCGAGTCCCGGAAAAGGGTAGACCCAGTGTCAGTAACGAAAAATTGTATAATCCGGGCCAGTACCGGGATTAGGTGAAATCCGTGCGAGTACCGAAAAACTGATCGGGCGAGTCCCGGAAAAGGGTAGACCCAGTGTCAGTAAAGAAAAATGGTATAATCCGGGCCAGTACCGGGATCAGGTGAAATCCATGCGAGTACCGAAAAACTGATCGGGCAAGTCCCGGAAAAGGGTAGACCCAGTGTCAGTAACGAAAAATGGTATAATCCGGGCCAGTACCGGGATCAGGTGAAATCCGTGCGAGTACCGAAAAAGTGATCGGGCGAGTCCCGGAAAAGGGTAGACCCAGTGTCAGTACCGAAAAATGGTATAATTCGGGCCAGTACCGGGATCAGGTGCAATCCGTGCGACTACCGAACAACTGATCGGGCGAGTACCGAAAAACTGATCGGGCGAGTCCCGGAAAAGGGTAGACCCAGTGTCAGTAACGAAAAATGGTATAATCCGGGCCAGTACCGGGATCAGGTGAAATCCGTGCGAGTACCGAAATACTGATCGGGCGAGTCCCGAAAAAGGGTAGACTCAGTGTCAGTACCGAAAAATGGTATAATTCGGGCCAGTACCGGGATCAGGTGCAATCCGTGCGAGTACCGAAAAACTGATCGGGCGAGTCCCGAAAAAGGGTAGAGTCAGTGTCAGTACCGAAAAATGGTATGTTCCTGGCCAGTACCGGGATCAGGTGCAATCCGTGCGAGTACCGAAAAACTGAACGGGCGAGTCCCGGAAAAGTGTAGACCCAGTGTCTGTAACGAAAAATGGTATTATCCAGGCCAGTACCGGGATCAGGTGAAATCCGTGCGAGTACCGAAAAACTGATCGGGCGAGTCCCGGAAAAGGGTAGACCCAGTGTCAGTAACGAAAAATGGTATAATCCGGGCCAGTACCGGGATCAGGTGAAATCCGTGCGACTACCGAAAAACTGATCGGGCGAGTCCCGGAAAAGGGTAGACCCAGTGTCAGTAACGAAAAATGGTATAATCCGGGCCAGTACCGGGATCAGGTGCAATCCGTGCGACTACCGAAAAACTGATCGGGCGAGTCCCGGAAAAGGGTAGACCCAGTGTCAGTAACGAAAAATGGTATAATCCGGGCCAGTACCGGGATCAGGTGAAATCCGTGCGAGTACCGAAAACTGATCGGGCGAGTCCCGGAAAAGGGTAGACCCAGTGTCAGTAACGAAAAATGGTATAATCCGGGCCAGTACCGGGATCAGGTGCAATCCGTGCGACTACCGAAAAACTGATCGGGCGAGTCCCGGAAAAGGGTAGACCCAGTGTCAGTAACGAAAAATGGAATAATCCGGGCCAGTACCGGGATCAGGTGAAATCCGTGCGAGTACCGAAAAAGTGATTGGGCGAGTCCCGAAAAAGGGTACACTCAGTGTCAGTACCGAAAAATGGTATAATCCGGGCCAGTACCGGGATCAGGTGCAATCCGTGCGACTATCGAAAAACTGATCGGGCGAGTCTCGAAAAAGGATAGATTTAGTGTTAGTACCCAAAAATGATAGAATCCGGGCCAGTACCGGGATCAGGTGAAATCCGTGCGAGTACCGAAAAACTGATCGGGCGAGTCCCGGAAAAGGGTAGACCCAGTGTCAGTAACGAAAAATGGTATAATCCGGGCCAGTACCGGGATCAGGTGAAATCCGTGCGAGTACAGAAAAACTGATCGGGCGAGTCCCGGAAAAGGGTAGACCCAGTGTCAGTAACGAAAAATGGTATAATCCGGGCCAGTACCGGGATCAGGTGAAATCCGTGCGAGTACCGAAAAACTGATCGGGCGAGTCCCGGAAAAGGGTAGACCCAGTGTCTGTAACGAAAAATGGTATAATCCGGGCCACTACCGGGATCAGGTGCAATCCGTGCGACTACCGAAAAACTGATCGGGCGAGTCCCGAAAAAGGGTAGAGTCAGTGTGAGTACCGAAAAATGGTATGTTCCGGGCTAGTACCGGGATCAGGTGCAATCCGTGCGAGTACCGAAAAACTGATCGGGCGAGTCCCGAAAAAGGGTAGACCCAGTGTCAGTAACGAAAAATGGTATAATCCGGGCCAGTACCGGGATCAGGTGCAATCCATGCGACTACCGAAAAACTGATCGGGCGAGTCCCCAAAAAGGGTAGAGTCAGTGTTAGTACCGAAAAATGGTATGTTCCGGGCTAGTACCGGGATTAGGTGCAATCTGTGCGAGTACCGAAAAACTGATCGGGCGAGTCCCGGAAAAGAGTAGACCCAGTGTCAGTAACGAAAAATGGTATAATCCGGGCCAGTACCGGGATCAGGTGCAATCCGTGCGACTACCGAAAAACTGATCGGGCGAGTCTCGAAAAAGGATAGATTCAGTGTTAGTACCCAAAAATGATAGAATCCGGGCCAGTACCGGGATCAGGTGAAATCCGTGCGAGTACCGAAAAACTGATCGGGCTAGTCCCAAAAAAGGGTAGAGTCAGTGTCAGTACCGAAAAATGGTATGTTCCTGGCCAGTACCGGGATCAGGTGCAATCCGTGCGAGTACCGAAAAACTGAACGGGCGAGTCCCGGAAAAGGGTAGACCCAGTGTCTGTAACGAAAAATGGAATTATCCAGGCCAGTACCGGGATCAGGTGAAATCCGTGCGAGTACCGAAAAACTGATCGGGCGAGTCCCGGAAAAGGGTAGACCCAATGTCAGTAACGAAAAATAGTATAATCCGAGCCAGTACCGGGATCAGGTGAAATTCGTGCGAGTACCGAAAAACTGACCAGGCGAGTCCCGGAAAAGGGTAGACCCAGTGTCAGTAACGAAAAATTGTATAATCCGGGCCAGTACCGGGATTAGGTGAAATCCGTGCGAGTACCGAAAAACTGATCGGGCGAGTCCCGAAAAAGGGTAGAGTCAGTGTCAGTACCGAAAAATGGTATGTTCCGGGCCAATACCGGGATCAGGTGCAATCCGTGCGAGTACCGAAAAACTGATCGGGCGAGTCCCGAAAAAGGGTAGACTCAGTGTCAGTACCGAAATATGGTATAATCTGGGCCAGTACCGGGATCAGGTGCAATCCGTGCGACTACCGAAAAACTGATCGGGCGAGTCTCGAAAAAGGATAGATTCAGCGTTAGTACCAAAAAATGATAGAATCCGGGCCAGTACCTGGATAAGGTGCAATCCGTGCGAGTACCGAAAAACTGATCGGGCGAGTCTCGGAAAAGCGTAGACTCAGTGTCACTACCGAAAAATGGTATAATCCGGGCCAGTACCGGGATCAGGTGCAATCCGTGCGACTACCGAAAAACTGATCGGGCGAGTCCCGGAAAAGGGTAGACCCAGTGTCAGTAACGAAAAATGGTAAAATCCGGGCCAGTACCGGGATCAGGTAAAATCCGTGCGAGTACCGAAAAACTGATCGGGCGAGTCCCGAAAAAGGGTAGACTCAGTGTCAGTACCGAAAAATGGTATAATTCGGGCCAGTACCGGGATCAGGTGCAATCCGTGCGACTACCGAAAAACTGATCGGGCGAGTCCCGAAAAAGGGTAGACCCAGTGTCAGTAACGAAAAATGGTATGTTCCTGGCCAGTACCGGGATCAGGTGCAATCCGTGCGAGTACCGAAAAACTGAACAGGCGAGTCCCGGAAAAGGGTAGACCCAGTGTCAGTAACGAAAAATTGTATAATTCGGGCCAGTACCGGGATCAGGTGCAATCCGTGCGACTACCGAAAAACTGATCGGGCGAGTCTCGAAAAAGGATAGATTCAGCGTTAGTACCAAAAAATGATAGAATACGGGCCAGTACCGGGATCAGGTGAAATCCGTGCGAGTACAGAAAAACTGATCGGGCGAGTCCCGGAAAAGGGTAGACCCAGTGTCAGTAACGAAAAATGGTATAATCCGGGCCAGTACCGGGATCACGTGAAATCCGTGCGAGTACCGAAAAACTGATCGGGCGAGTCCCGGAAAAGGGTAGACCCAGTGTCAGTAACGAAAAATGGTATAATCCGGGCCAGTACCGGGATCAGGTGAAATCCGTGCGAGTACCGAAAAAGTGATCGGGCGAGTCCCGGAAAAGGGTAGACCCAGTGTCAGTACCGAAAAATGGTATAATTCGGGCCAGTACCGGGATCAGGTGCAATCCGTGCGACTACCGAAAAACTGATCGGGCGAGTCCCGAAAAAGGGTAGACCCAGTGTCAGTAACGAAAAATGGTATGTTCCTGGCGAGTACCGGGATCAGGTGCAATCCGTGCGAGTACCGAAAAACTGAACGGGCGAGTCCCGGAAAAGGGTAGACCCAGTGTCAGTAACGAAAAATGGTATAATTCGGGCCAGTACCGGGATCAGGTGCAATCCGTGCGACTACCGAAAAACGAATCGGGCGAGTACCGAAAAACTGATCGGGCGAGTCCCGGAAAAGGGTAGACCCAGTGTCAGTAACGAAAAATGGTATATTCCGGGCCAGTACCAGGATCAGGTGAAATCCGTGCGAGTACCGAAATACTGATCGGGCGAGTCCCGAAAAAGGGTAGACTCAGTGTCAGTACCGAAAAATGGTATAATTCGGGCCAGTACCGGGATCAGGTGCAATCCGTGCGACTACCGAAAAACGAATCGGGCGAGTACCGAAAAACTGATCGGGCGAGTCCCGGAAAAGGGTAGACCCAGTGTCAGTAACGAAAAATGGTATATTCCGGGCCAGTACCAGGATCAGGTGAAATCCGTGCGAGTACCGAAATACTGATCGGGCGAGTCCCGAAAAAGGGTAGACTCAGTGTCAGTACCGAAAAATGGTATAATCCGGGCCAGTACCGGGATCAGGTGCAATCCGTGCGACTACCGAAAAACTGATCGGGCGAGTCTCGAAAAAGGATAGATTCAGTGTTACTACCCAAAAATGATAGAATCCGGGCCAGTACCGGGATCAGGTGAAATCCGTGCGAGTACCGAAAAACTGATCGGGCGAGTCCCGGAAAAGGGTAGACCCAGTGTCTGTAACGAAAAATGGTATAATCCGGGCCACTACCGGGATCAGGTGCAATCCGTGCGACTACCGAAAAACTGATCGGGCGAGTCCCGAAAAAGGGTAGAGTCAGTGTGAGTACCGAAAAATGGTATGTTCCGGGCTAGTACCGGGATCAGGTGCAATCCGTGCGAGTACCGAAAAACTGATCGGGCGAGTCCCGAAAAAGGGTAGACCCAGTGTCAGTAACGAAAAATGGTATAATCCGGGCCAGTACCGGGATCAGGTGCAATCCATGCGACTACCGAAAAACTGATCGGGCGAGTCCCCAAAAAGGGTAGAGTCAGTGTTAGTACCGAAAAATGGTATGTTCCGGGCTAGTACCGGGATTAGGTGCAATCTGTGCGAGTACCGAAAAACTGATCGGGCGAGTCCCGGAAAAGAGTAGACCCAGTGTCAGTAACGAAAAATGGTATAATCCGGGCCAGTACCGGGATCAGGTGAAATCCGTGCGAGTACCGAAAAAGTGATCGGGCGAGTCCCGAAAAAGGGTACACTCAGTGTCAGTACCGAAAAATGGTATAATCCGGGCCAGTACCGGGATCAGGTGCAATCCGTGCGACTACCGAAAAACTGATCGGGCGAGTCTCGAAAAAGGATAGATTCAGTGTTAGTACCCAAAAATGATAGAATCCGGGCCAGTACCGGGATCAGGTGAAATCCGTGCGAGTACCGAAAAACTGATCGGGCTAGTCCCAAAAAAGGGTAGAGTCAGTGTCAGTACCGAAAAATGGTATGTTCCTGGCCAGTACCGGGATCAGGTGCAATCCGTGCGAGTACCGAAAAACTGAACGGGCGAGTCCCGGAAAAGGGTAGACCCAGTGTCTGTAACGAAAAATGGAATTATCCAGGCCAGTACCGGGATCAGGTGAAATCCGTGCGAGTACCGAAAAACTGATCGGGCGAGTCCCGGAAAAGGGTAGACCCAATGTCAGTAACGAAAAATAGTATAATCCGAGCCAGTACCGGGATCAGGTGAAATTCGTGCGAGTACCGAAAAACTGACCAGGCGAGTCCCGGAAAAGGGTAGACCCAGTGTCAGTAACGAAAAATTGTATAATCCGGGCCAGTACCGGGATTAGGTGAAATCCGTGCGAGTACCGAAAAACTGATCGGGCGAGTCCCGAAAAAGGGTAGAGTCAGTGTCAGTACCGAAAAATGGTATGTTCCGGGCCAATACCGGGATCAGGTGCAATCCGTGCGAGTACCGAAAAACTGATCGGGCGAGTCCCGAAAAAGGGTAGACTCAGTGTCAGTACCGAAATATGGTATAATCCGGGCCAGTACCGGGATCAGGTGCAATCCGTGCGACTACCGAAAAACTGATCGGGCGAGTCTCGAAAAAGGATAGATTCAGCGTTAGTACCAAAAAATGATAGAATCCGGGCCAGTACCTGGATAAGGTGCAATCCGTGCGAGTACCGAAAAACTGATCGGGCGAGTCTCGGAAAAGCGTAGACTCAGTGTCACTACCGAAAAATGGTATAATCCGGGCCAGTACCGGGATCAGGTGCAATCCGTGCGACTACCGAAAAACTGATCGGGCGAGTCCCGGAAAAGGGTAGACCCAGTGTCAGTAACGAAAAATGGTATAATCCGGGCCAGTACCGGGATCAGGTAAAATCCGTGCGAGTACCGAAAAACTGATCGGGCGAGTCCCGAAAAAGGGTAGACTCAGTGTCAGTACCGAAAAATGGTATAATTCGGGCCAGTACCGGGATCAGGTGCAATCCGTGCGACTACCGAAAAACTGATCGGGCGAGTCCCGAAAAAGGGTAGACCCAGTGTCAGTAACGAAAAATGGTATGTTCCTGGCCAGTACCGGGATCAGGTGCAATCCGTGCGAGTACCGAAAAACTGAACAGGCGAGTCCCGGAAAAGGGTAGACCCAGTGTCAGTAACGAAAAATGGTATAATTCGGGCCAGTACCGGGATCAGGTGCAATCCGTGCGACTACCGAAAAACTGATCGGGCGAGTCTCGAAAAAGGATAGATTCAGCGTTAGTACCAAAAAATGATAGAATACGGGCCAGTACCGGGATCAGGTGAAATCCGTGCGAGTACAGAAAAACTGATCGGGCGAGTCCCGGAAAAGGGTAGACCCAGTGTCAGTAACGAAAAATGGTATAATCCGGGCCAGTACCGGGATCACGTGAAATCCGTGCGAGTACCGAAAAACTGATCGGGCGAGTCCCGGAAAAGGGTAGACCCAGTGTCAGTAACGAAAAATGGTATAATCCGGGCCAGTACCGGGATCAGGTGAAATCCGTGCGAGTACCGAAAAAGTGATCGGGCGAGTCCCGGAAAAGGGTAGACCCAGTGTCAGTACCGAAAAATGGTATAATTCGGGCCAGTACCGGGATCAGGTGCAATCCGTGCGACTACCGAAAAACTGATCGGGCGAGTCCCGAAAAAGGGTAGACCCAGTGTCAGTAACGAAAAATGGTATGTTCCTGGCCAGTACCGGGATCAGGTGCAATCCGTGCGAGTACCGAAAAACTGAACGGGCGAGTCCCGGAAAAGGGTAGACCCAGTGTCAGTAACGAAAAATGGTATAATTCGGGCCAGTACCGGGATCAGGTGCAATCCGTGCGACTACCGAAAAACGAATCGGGCGAGTACCGAAAAACTGATCGGGCGAGTCCCGGAAAAGGGTAGACCCAGTGTCAGTAACGAAAAATGGTATATTCCGGGCCAGTACCAGGATCAGGTGAAATCCGTGCGAGTACCGAAATACTGATCGGGCGAGTCCCGAAAAAGGGTAGACTCAGTGTCAGTACCGAAAAATGGTATAATTCGGGCCAGTACCGGGATCAGGTGCAATCCGTGCGAGTACCGAAAAACTGATCGGGCGAGTCCCGAAAAAGGGTAGAGTCAGTGTCAGTACCGAAAAATGGTATGTTCCTGGCCAGTACCGGGATCAGGTGCAATCCGTGCGAGTACCGAAAAACTGAACGGGCGAGTCCCGGAAAAGGGTAGACCCAGTGTCTGTAACGAAAAATGGTATTATCCAGGCCAGTACCGGGATCAGGTGAAATCCGTGCGAGTACCGAAAAACTGATCGGGCGAGTCCCGGAAAAGGGTAGACCCAGTGTCAGTAACGAAAAATGGTATAATCCGGGCCAGTACCGGGATCAGGTGAAATCCGTGCGACTACCGAAAAACTGATCGGGCGAGTCCCGGAAAAGGGTAGACCCAGTGTCAGTAACGAAAAATGGTATAATCCGGGCCAGTACCGGGATCAGGTGAAATCCGTGCGAGTACCGAAAAACTGATCGGGCGAGTCCCGGAAAAGGGTAGACCCAGTGTCAGTAACGAAAAATGGTATAATCCGGGCCAGTACCGGGATCAGGTGAAATCCGTGCGAGTACCGAAAAACTGATTGGGCGAGTCCCGAAAAAGGGTAGACTCAGTGTCAGTACCGAAAAATGGTATAATTCGGGCCAGTACCGGGATCAGGTGCAATCCGTGCGACTACCGAAAAACGGATCGGGCGAGTCCCGAAAAAAGGTAGACTCAATGTCAGTACCGAAAAATGGTATTATCCGGGCCAGTACCGGGATCAGGTGCAATCCGTGCGACTACCGAAAAACTGATCGGGCGAGTCTCGAAAAAGGATAGATTCAGTGTTAGTACCCAAAAATGATAGAATCCGGGCCAGTACCGGGATCAGGTGAAATCCGTGCGAGTACCGAAAATCTGATCGGCCGAGTCCCGAAAAAGGGTAGAGTCAGTGTGAGTACCGAAAAATGGTATGTTCCTGGCCAGTACCGGGATCAGGTGCAATCCGTGCGAGTACCGAAAAACTGCTCGGGCGAGTCCCGGAAAAGGGTAGACCCAGTGTCAGTAACGAAAAATGGTATAGTCGGGGCCAGTACCGGGATCAGGTGAAATCCGTGCGACTACCGAAAAACTGATCGGGCGAGTCCCGGAAAAGGGTAGACCCAGTGTCAGTAACGAAAAATGGTATAATCCGGGCCAGTACCGGGATCAGGTGCAATCCGTGCGAGTACCGAAAAACTGATCGGGCGAGTCTCGAAAAAGGGTAGACTCAGTGTCAGTACCGAAAAATGGTATAATTCGGGCCAGTACCGGGATCAGGTGCAATCCGTGCGAGTACCGAAAAACTGATCGGGCGAGTCCCGAAAAAGGGTAGAGTCAGTGTCAGTACCGAAAAATGGTATGTTCCTGGCCAGTACCGGGATCAGGTGCAATCCGTGCGAGTACCGAAAAACTGAACGGGCGAGTCCCGGAAAAGGGTAGACCCAGTGTCTGTAACGAAAAATGGTATTATCCAGGCCAGTACCGGGATCAGGTGAAATCCGTGCGAGTACCGAAAAACAGATCGGGCGAGTCCCGAAAAAGGGTAGAGTCAGTGTCAGTACCGAAAAATGGTATGTTCCGGGCCAGTACCGGGATCAGGTGCAATCCGTGCGAGTACCGAAAAACAGCTCGGGCGAGTCCCGGAAAAGGGTAGACCCAGTGTCTGTAACGAAAAATGGTATTATCCAGGCCAGTACCGGGATCAGGTGAAATCCGTGCGAGTACCGAAAAACTGATCGGGCGAGTCCCGGAAAAGGGTAGACCCAGTGTCAGTAACGAAAAATGGTATAATCCGGGCCAGTACCGGGATCAGGTGAAATCCGTGCGAGTACCGAAAAACTGATCGGGCGAGTCCCGGAAAAGGGTAGACCCAGTGTCTGTAACGAAAAATGGTATAATCCGGGCCACTACCGGGATCAGGTGTAATCCGTGCGACTACCGAAAAACGGATCGGGCGAGTCCCGAAAAAGGGCAGACTCAGTGTCAGTACCGAAAAATGGTATTATCCGGGCCAGTACCGGGATCAGGTGAAATCCGTGCGACTACCGAAAAACTGATCGGGCGAGTCCCGGAAAAGGGTAGACCCAGTGTCAGTAACGAAAGATGGTATAATCCGGGCCAGTACCGGGATCAGGTGAAATCCGTGCGAGTACCGAAAAACTGATCGGGCGAGTCCCGGAAAAGGGTAGACCCAGTGTCAGTAACGAAAAATGGTATAATCCGGGCCAGTACCGGGATCAGGTGAAATCCGTGCGAGTACCGAAAAACTGATTGGGCGAGTCCCGAAAAAGGGTAGACTCAGTGTCAGTACCGAAAAATGGTATAATTCGGGCCAGTACCGGGATCAGGTGCAATCCGTGCGACTACCGAAAAACGGATCGGGCGAGTCCCGAAAAAAGGTAGACTCAATGTCAGTACCGAAAAATGGTATTATCCGGGCCAGTACCGGGATCAGGTGCAATCCGTGCGACTACCGAAAAACTGATCGGGCGAGTCTCGAAAAAGGATAGATTCAGTGTTAGTACCCAAAAATGATAGAATCCGGGCCAGTACCGGGATCAGGTGAAATCCGTGCGAGTACCGAAAAACTGATCGGGCGAGTCTCGGAAAAGCGTAGAGTCAGTGTCAGTACCGAAAAATGGTATAATCCGGGCCAGTACCGGGATCAGGTGCAATCCGTGCGACTACCGAAAAACTGAACGGGCGAGTCCCGGAAAAGGGTAGACCCAGTGTCTCTAACGAAAAATGGTATTATCCAGGCCAGTACCGGGATCAGGTGAAATCCGTGCGAGTACCGAAAAACTGCTCGGGCGAGTCCCGGAAAAGGGTAGACCCAGTGTCAGTAACGAAAAATGGTATAATCGGGGCCAGTACCGGGATCAGGTGAAATCCGTGCGACTACCGAAAAACTGATCGGGCGAGTCCCGAAAAAGGGTAGACCCAGTGTGAGTAACGAAAAATGGTATAATCCGGGCCAGTACCGGCATCAGGTGAAATCCGTGCGAGTACCGAAAAACTGATCGGGCGAGTCCCGGAAAAGGGTAGACCCAGTGTCAGTAACGAAAAATGGTATAATCCGGGCCAGTACCGGGATCAGGTGCAATCCGTGCGAGTACCGAAAAACTGATCGGGCGAGTCCCGAAAAAGGGTAGACTCAGTGTCAGTACCGAAAAATGGTATAATTCGGGCCAGTACCGGGATCAGGTGCAATCCGTGCGACTACCGAAAAACGGATCGGGCGAGTCCCGAAAAAAGGTAGACTCAGTGTCAGTACCGAAAAATGGTATTATCCGGGCCAGTACCGGGATCAGGTGCAATCCGTGCGACTACCGAAAAACTGATCGGGCGAGTCTCGAAAAAGGATAGATTCAGTGTTAGTACCCAAAAATGATAGAATCCGGGCCAGTACCGGGATCAGGTGAAATCCGTGCGAGTACCGAAAAACTGATCGGGCGAGTCCCGGAAAAGGGTAGACCCAGTGTCAGTAACGAAAAATGGTATAATCCGGGCCAGTACCGGCATCAGGTGAAATCCGTGCGAGTACCGAAAAACTGATCGGGCGAGTCCCGGAAAAGGGTAGACCCAGTGTCAGTAACGAAAAATGGTATAATCCGGGCCAGTACCGGGATCAGGTGCAATCCGTGCGAGTACCGAAAAACTGATCGGGCGAGTCCCGAAAAAGGGTAGACTCAGTGTCAGTACCGAAAAATGGTATAATTCGGGCCAGTACCGGGATCAGGTGCAATCCGTGCGACTACCGAAAAACGGATCGGGCGAGTCCCGAAAAAAGGTAGACTCAGTGTCAGTACCGAAAAATGGTATTATCCGGGCCAGTACCGGGATCAGGTGCAATCCGTGCGACTACCGAAAAACTGATCGGGCGAGTCTCGAAAAAGGATAGATTCAGTGTTAGTACCCAAAAATGATAGAATCCGGGCCAGTACCGGGATCAGGTGAAATCCGTGCGAGTACCGAAAAACTGATCGGGCGATTCCCGAAAAAGGGTAGAGTCAGTGTCAGTACCGAAAAATGGTATGTTCCGGGCCAGTACCGGCATCAGGTGCAATCCGTGCGAGTACCGAAAAACAGCTCGGGCGAGTCCCGGAAAAGGGTAGACCCAGTGTCTGTAACGAAAAATGGTATTATCCAGGCCAGTACCGGGATCAGGTGAAATCCGTGTGAGTACCGAAAAACTGATCGGGTGAGTCCCGGAAAAGGGTAAACTCAGTGTCAGTACCGAAAAATGGTATAATCCGGGCCAGTACCGGGATCAGGTGCAATCCGTGCGACTACCGAAAAACTGATCGGGCGAGTCTCGAAAAAGGATAGATTCAGCGTTAGTACCAAAAAATGATAGAATCCGGGCCAGTACCGGGATAAGGTGCAATCCGTGCGAGTACCGAAAAGCTGATCGGGCGAGTCTCGAAAAAGGATAGATTCAGTGTTAGTACCCAAAAATGATAGAATCCGGGCCAGTACCGGGATCAAGTGAAATCCGTGCGAGTACCGAAAAACTGATCGGGCGAGTCTCGGAAAAGCGTAGACTCAGTGTCACTACCGAAAAATGGTATAATCCGGGCCAGTACCGGGATCAGGTGCAATCCGTGCGACTACCGAAAAACTGAACGGGCGAGTCCCGGAAAAGGGTAGACCCAGTGTCTGTAACGAAAAATGGTATTATCCAAGCCAGTACCAGGATCAGGTGAAATCCGTGCGAGTACCGAAAAACTGATCGGGCGAGTCCCGAAAAAGGGTAGAGTCAGTGTCAGTACCGAAAAATGGTATGTTCCTGGCCAGTACCGGGATCAGGTGCAATCCGTGCGAGTACCGAAAAACTGCTCGGGCGAGTCCCGGAAAAGGGTAGACCCAGTGTCAGTAACGAAAAATGGTATAATCCGGGCCAGTACCGGGATCAGGTGAAATCCGTGCGAGCACCGAAAAACTGATCGGGCGAATCCCGAAAAAGGGTAGACTCAGTGTCAGTACCGAAAAATGGTATAATCCGGGCCAGTACCGGGATCAGGTGAAATCCGTGCGAGTACCGAAAAACTGATCGGGCGAGTCCCGGAAAAGGGTAGACCCAGTGTCAGTAACGAAAAATGGTATAATCCGGGCCAGTACCGGGATCAGGTGAAATCCGTGCGACTACCGAAAAACTGATCGGGCGAGTCCCGAAAAAGGGTAGACTCAGTGTCAGTACCGAAAAATGGTATAATCCGGGCCAGTACCGGGATCAGGTGCAATCCGTGCGACTACCGAAAAACTGATCGGGCGAGTCTCGAAAAAGGATAGATTCAGCGTTAGTACCAAAAAATGATAGAATCCGGGCCAGTACCGGGATAAGGTGCAATCCGTGCGAGTACCGAAAAACTGATCGGGCGAGTCTCGAAAAAGGATAGATTCAGTGTTAGTACCCAAAAATGATAGAATCCGGGCCAGTGCCGGGATCAGGTGAAATCCGTGCGAGTACCGAAAAACTGATCGGGCGAGTCTCGGAAAAGCGTAGACTCAGTGTCACTACCGAAAAATGGTATAATCCGGGCCAGTACCGGGATCAGGTGCAATCCGTGTGACTACCGAAAAACTGATCGAGCGAGTCTCGGAAAAGCGTAGACTCAGTGTCACTACCGAAAAATGGTATAATCCGGGCCAGTACCGGGATCAGGTGCAATCCGTGCGACTACCGAAAAACTGATCGGGCGAGTCTCGGAAAAGCGTAGACTCAGTGTCACTACCGAAAAATGGTATAATCCGGGCCAGTACCGGGATCAGGTGCAATCCGTGCGACTACCGAAAAACTGATCGGGCGAGTCTCGAAAAAGGATAGATTCAGCGTTAGTACCAAAAAATGATAGAATCCGGGCCAGTACCGGGATAAGGTGCAATCCGTGCGAGTACCGAAAAGCTGATCGGGCGAGTCTCGAAAAAGGATAGATTCAGTGTTAGTACCCAAAAATGATAGAATCCGGGCCAGTACCGGGATCAAGTGAAATCCGTGCGAGTACCGAAAAACTGATCGGGCGAGTCTCGAAAAAGCGTAGACTCAGTGTCACTACCGAAAAATGGTATAATCCGGGCCAGTACCGGGATCAGGTGCAATCCGTGCGACTACCGAAAAACTGATCGGGCGAGTCCCGAGAAAGGGTAGACTCAGTGTCAGTACCGAAAAATGGTATAATCCGGGCCAGTACCGGGATCAGGTGCAATCCGTGCTACTACCGAAAAACTGATCGGGCGAGTCTCGAAAAAGGATAGATTCAGTGTTAGTACCAAAAAATGATAGAATCCGGGCCAGTACTGGGATCAGGTGAAATCCGTGCGAGTACCGAAAAACTGATCGGGCGAGTCCCGAAAAAGGGTAGAGTCAGTGTCAGTACCGAAAAATGGTATGTTCCGGGCCAGTACCGGGATCAGGTGAAATCCGTGCGAGTACCGAAAAACTGATCGGGCGAGTCCCGAAAAAGGGTAGAGTCAGTGTCAGTACCGAAAAATGGTATGTTCCGGGCCAGTACCGGGATCAGGTGCAATCCGTGCGAGTACCGAAAAACTGCTCGGACGAGTCCCGGAAAAGGGTAGACCCAGTGTCAGTAACGAAAAATGGTATAATCCGGGCCAGTAACGGGATCAGGTGAAATCCGTGCGAC
The DNA here is from genome assembly GCA_945999865.1 of Vitis cinerea var. helleri x Vitis rupestris. NCBI lineage: Eukaryota > Viridiplantae > Streptophyta > Magnoliopsida > Vitales > Vitaceae > Vitis > Vitis cinerea var. helleri x Vitis rupestris. The sequence goes on from OX253902.1 coordinate 13,948,551, forward strand.
TACCGAAAAACTGATCGGGCGAGTCCCGAAAAAGGGTAGACTCAGTGTCAGTACCGAAAAATGGTATAATCCGGGCCAGTACCGGGATCAGGTGCAATCCGTGCGACTACCGAAAAACTGATCGGGCGAGTCTCGAAAAAGGATAGATTCAGCGTTAGTACCAAAAAATGATAGAATCCGGGCCAGTACCGGGATAAGGTGCAATCCGTGCGAGTACCGAAAAACTGATCGGGCGAGTCTCGAAAAAGGATAGATTCAGTGTTAGTACCCAAAAATGATAGAATCCGGGCCAGTACCGGGATCAGGTGAAATCCGTGCGAGTACCGAAAAACTTATCGGGCGAGTCTCGGAAAAGCGTAGACTCAGTGTCACTACCGAAAAATGGTATAATCCGGGCCAGTACCGGGATCAGGTGCAATCCGTGCGACTACCGAAAAACTGATCGGGCGAGTCTCGGAAAAGCGTAGACTCAGTGTCACTACCGAAAAATGGTATAATCCGGGCCAGTACCGGGATCAGGTGCAATCCATGCGACTACCGAAAAACTGATCGGGCGAGTCTCGGAAAAGCGTAGACTCAGTGTCACTACCGAAAAATGGTATAATCCGGGCCAGTACCGGGATCAGGTGAAATCCGTGCGAGTACCGAAAAACTGATCGGGCGAGTCCCGGAAAAGGGTAGACTCAGTGTCAGTATCGAAAAATGGTATAATCCGGGCCAGTTCCAGGATCAGGTGCAATCCGTGAGAGTACTGAAAAACTAATCGGGCGAGTCCCAGAAAAGGGTAGACTGAGTGTGAGTACCGAAAAATGGTATAATCCGGGCCAGCACCGGGATCAGGTGAAATCCTGGCGAGTACAGAAAAACTGATCGGGCGAGTCCCAGAAAAGAGTATACTCAATGTCAGTACCGAAAAATAGTATAATCCGGGCCAGTTCCAGGATCAGGTGCAATCCGTGAGAGTACAGAAAAACTGATCGGGCGAGTCCCAGAAAAGGGTAGACTGAGTGTGAGTACCGAAAAATGGTATAATCCGGGCCAGTACCGGGATCACGTGAAATCCTTGCGAGTACTGAAAAGCTGATGGGGCGAGTCCCGGAAAACGGTAGACTGAGTGTGAGTACCGAAAAATGGTATAATCCGGGCCACTACCGGGATCAGGTGAAATCCTTGCGAGTACCAAAAAACTGATGGGACGAGTCCCAAAAAAGGCTAGATTCAGTGTTAGTACCCAAAAATGATAGAATCCGGGCCAGTAATGGGATCAGGTGAAATCCGTGCGAGTACCGAAAAACTAATGGGACGAGTCCCAAAAAAGGGTAGATTCAGTGTCAGTACCCAAAAATGATAGAATCCGGGCCAGTAACGGGATCAGGTGAAATCCGTGCGAGTACCGAAAAACTGATCGGGCGAGTCCCGGAAAAGGGTAGAATCAGTGTCAGTACCGAAAAATGGTATAATCCGGGCCAGTACCGAGATCAGGTGCAGTCCGTGCGAGTACCAAAAAGCTGATGGGGCGAGTCCCGGAAAAGGGTAGACTGAGTGTGAGTACCGAAAAATTGTATAATCCGGGCCAGTACCGGGATCAGGTGAAATCCTGGCGAGTACCGAAAAACTGATGGGACGAGTCCCAAAAAAGGCTAGATTCAGTGTCAGCACCCAATAATGATAGAATCCGGGCCAGTACCGGGATCAGGTGAAATCCGTGCGAGTACCGAAAAACTGATCGGGCGAGTCCCTGAAAAGGGTAGACTCAGTGTCAGTACCGAAAAATGGTATAATCCGGGCCAGTTCAAGGATCAGGTGCAATCCGTGAGAGTACTGAAAAACTGATCGGGCGAGTCCCAGAAAAGGGTAGACTGAGTGTGAGTACCGAAAAATGGTATAATCCGGGCCAGTACCGGGATCAGGTGAAATCCTAGCGAGTACCGAAAAACTGATGGGACGAGTCCCAAAAAAGGCTAGATTCAGTGTCAGCACCCAAAAATGATAGAATCGGGGCCAGTACCGGGATCAGGTGAAATCCGTGCGAGTACCGAAAAACTGATCGGGAGAGTCCCGGAAAAGGGTAGACTCAGGGTCAGTACCGAATAATGGTATAATCCGAGCCAGCACCGGGATCAGGTGCAATCCGTGCAAGTACCGAAAAACTGATCGGGCGAGTCCCAGAAAAGAGTAGACTCAATGTCAGTACCGAAAAATGGTATAATCCGGGCCGGTTCCAGCATAAGGTGCAATTCGTGAGAGTAATGAAAAACTGATCGGGCGAGTCCCGGAAAAGGGTAGAATCAGTGTCAGTACCGAAAAATGGTATAATCCGGGCCAGTACCGGGATCAGGTGAAATCCGTGCGAGTACCGAAAAACTGATCGGGCGAGTCCCGGAAAAGGGTAGACTCAGTCTCAGTACCGAAAAATGGTATAATCCGGGCCAGTTCCAGGATCAGGTGCAATCCGTGAGAGTACTGAAAAACTGATCGGGCGAGTCCCAGAAAAGGGTAGAGTGAGTGTGAGTACCGAAAAATGGTATAATCCGGGCCAGTACCGGGATCAGGTGAAATCCTTGCGAGTAGAGAAAAACTGATGGGACGAGTCCCAAAAAAGGCTAGATTCAGTGTCAGCACCCAAAAATGATAGAATCCGGGCCAGTACCGGGATCAGGTGAAATCCGTGCGAGTACCGAAAAACTGATCGGGAGAGTCCCGGAAAAGGGTAGACTCAGGGTCAGTACCGAATAATGGTATAATCCGAGCCAGCACCGGGATAAGGTGCAATCCGTGCGAGTACCGAAAAACTGATCGGGCGAGTCCCAGAAAAGAGTAGACTCAGTGTCAGTACCGAAAAATGGTATAATCCGGGCCAGTTCCAGGATCAGGTGCAATTCGTGAGAGTACTGAAAAACTGATCGGGCGAGTCCCGGAAAAGGGTAGAATCAGTGTCAGTACCGAAAAATGGTATAATCCGGGCAAGTACCGGGATCAGGTGAAATTCGTGCGAGTACCGAAAAACTGATCGGGCGAGTCCCGGAAAAGGGTAGACTCAGTGTCAGTACCGAAAAATGGTATAATCCGGGCCAGTTCCAGGATCAGGTGCAATCCGTGAGAGTACTGAAAAACTGATCGGGCGAGTCCCAGAAAAGGGTAGTCTGAGTGTGAGTACCGAAAAATGGTATAATCCGGGCCAGTACCGGGATCAGGTGAAATCCTTGCGAGTACAGAAAAACTGATGGGACGAGTCCCAAAAAAGGCTAGATTCAGTGTCAGCACCCAAAAATGATAGAATCCGGGCCAGTACCGGGATCAGGTGAAATCCGTGCGAGTACCGAAAAACTGATCGGGAGAGTCCCGGAAAAGGGTAGACTCAGGGTCAGTACCGAATAATGGTATAATCCGAGCCAGCACCGGGATCAGGTGCAATCCGTGCAAGTACCGAAAAACTGATCGGGCGAGTCCCAGAAAAGAGTAGACTCAATGTCAGTACCGAAAAATGGTATAATCCGGGCCAGTTCCAGGATCAGGTGCAATCCGTGAGAGTACTGAAAAACTGATCGGGCGAGTCCTAGAAAAGGGTAGACTGAGTGTGAGTACCGAAAAATGGTATAATCCGGGCCAGTACCGGGATCAGGTGAAATCCTTGCGAGTACCGAAAGGCTGATGGGGCGAGTCTCGGAAAACGGTAGACTGAGTGTGAGTACCGAAAAATGGTATAATCCGGGCCAGTACCGGGATCAGGTGAAATCCTTGCGAGTACCGAAAAACTGATGGGACGAGTCCCAAAAAAGGCTGGATTCAGTGTCAGTACTCAAAAATGATAGAATCCGGGCCAGTAACGGGATCAAGTGAAATCCGTGCGAGTACCGAAAAACTGATCGGGCGAGTCCCGAAAAAGTGTAGACTCAGTGTCAGTACCGAAAAATGGTATAATCCGGGCCAGTTCCAGGATCAGGTGCAATCCGTGAGAGTACTGAAAAACTGATCGGGCGAGTCCCAGAAAAGGGTAGACTGAGTGTGAGTATCGAAAAATGGTATAATCCGGGCCAGTACCGGGATCAGGTGAAATCCTTGCGAGTACCGAAAAGCTGATGGGGCGAGTCCCGGAAAACGGTAGACTGAGTGTGAGTACCGAAAAATGGTATAATCCGGGCCACTACCGGGATCAGGTGAAATCCTTGCGAGTACCGAAAAACTGATGGGACGAGTCCCAAAAAAGGCTAGATTCAGTGTCAGCACCCAAAAATGATAGAATCCGGGCCTGTACCGGGATCAGGTGAAATCCGTGCGAGTACCGAAAAACTGATCGGGAGAGTCCCGGAAAAGGGTAGACTCAGGGTCAGTACCGAATAATGGTATAATCCGAGCCAGCACCGGGATCAGGTGCAATCCGTGCAAGTACCGAAAAACTGATCGGGCGAGTCCCAGAAAAGAGTAGACTCAATGTCAGTACCGAAAAATGGTATAATCCGGGCCAGTTCCAGGATCAGGTGCAATCCGTGAGAGTACTGAAAAACTGATCGGGCGAGTCCCAGAAAAGGGTAGACTGAGTGTGAGTACCGAAAAATGGTATAATCCGGGCCAGTACCGGGATCAGGTGAAATCCTTGCGAGTACCGAAAAGCTGATGGGGCGAGTCCCGGAAAACGGTAGACTGAGTGTGAGTACCGAAAAATGGTATAATCCGGGCCAGTACCGGGATCAGGTGAAATCCTTGCGAGTACCGAAAAACTGATGGGACGAGTCCCAAAAAAGGCTGGATTCAGTGTCAGTACTCAAAAATGATAGAATCCGGGCCAGTACCGGGATCAGGTGAAATCCGTGCGAGTACCGAAAAACTGATCGGGCGAGTCCCGAAAAAGGGTAGACTCAGTGTCAGTACCGAAAAATGGTATAATCCGGGCCAGTTCCAGGATCAGGTGCAATCCGTGAGAGTACTGAAAAACTGATCGGGCGAGTCCCAGAAAAGGGTAGACTGAGTGTGAGTATCGAAAAATGGTATAATCCGGGCCAGTACCGGGATCAGGTGAAATCCTTGCGAGTACAGAAAAACTGATGGGACGAGTCCCAAAAAATGCTAGATTCAGTGGCAGCACCCAAAAATGATAGAATCCGGGCCAGTACCGGGATCAGGTGAAATCCGTGCGAGTATCGAAAAACTGATCGGGAGAGTCCCGGAAAAGGGTAGACTCAGGGTCGGTACCGAATAATGGTATAATCCGAGCCAGCACCGGGATCAGGTGCAATCCGTGCACGGACCGAAAAACTGATCGGGCGAGTCCCAAAAAAGAGTAGACTCAGTGTCAGTACCGAAAAATGGTATAATCCGGGCCAGTACCGGGATCAGGTGCAGTCCGTGCGAGTACCAAAAAGCTGATGGGGCGAGTCCCGGAAAAGGGTAGACTGAGTGTGAGTACCGAAAAATTGTATAATCCGGGCCAGTACCGGGATCAGGTGAAATCCTTGCGAGTACCGAAAAACTGATGGGACGAGTCCCAAAAAAGGCTAGATTCAGTGTCAGCACCCAAAAATGATAGAATCCGGGCCAGTACCGGGATCAGGTGAAATCCGTGCGAGTACCGAAAAACTGATCGGGCGAGTCCCGGAAAAGGGTAGACTCAGTGTCAGTATCGAAAAATGGTATAATCCGGGCCAGTTCCAGGATCAGGTGCAATCCGTGAGAGTACTGAAAAACTGATCGGGCGAGTCCCAGAAAAGGGTAGACTGAGTGTGAGTACCGAAAAATGGTATAATCCGGGCCAGCACCGGGATCAGGTGAAATCCTTGCGAGTACAGAAAAACTGATGGGACGAGTCCTAAAAAAGGCTAGATTCAGTGTCAGCACCCAAAAATGATAGAATCCGGGCCAGTACCGGGATCAGGTGAAATCCGTGCGAGTACCGAAAAACTGATCGGGAGAGTCCCGGAAAAGGGTAGACACAGTGTCAGTACCGAATAATGGTATAATCCGAGCCAGCACCGGGATCAGGTGCAATCCGTGCAAGTACCGAAAAACTGATCGGGCGAGTCCCAGAAAAGAGTAGACTCAATGTCAGTACCGAAAAATGGTATAATCCGGGCCAGTTCCAGCATAAGGTGCAATTCGTGAGAGTACTGATAAACTGATCGGGCGAGTCCCAGAAAAGGGTAGAATCAGTGTCAGTACCGAAAAATGGTATAATCCGGGCCAGTACCGGGATCAGGTGAAATCCGTGCGAGTACCGAAAAACTGATCGGGCGAGTCCCGGAAAAGGGTAGACTCAGTCTCAGTACCGAAAAATGGTATAATCCGGGCCAGTTCCGGGATCAGGTGCAATCCGTGAGAGTACTGAAAAACTGATCGGGCGAGTCCCAGAAAAGGGTAGACTGAGTGTGAGTACCGAAAAATGGTATAATCCGGGCCAGTACCGGGATCAGGTGAAATCCTTGCGAGTATAGAAAAACTGATGGGACGAGTCCCAAAAAAGGCTAGATTCAGTGTCAGCACCCAAAAATGATAGAATCCGGGCCAGTACCGGGATCAGGTGAAATCCGTGCGAGTACCGAAAAACTGATCGGGCGAGTCCCGGAAAAGGGTAGACTCAGTGTCAGTATCGAAAAATGGTATAATCCGGGCCAGTTCCAGGATCAGGTGCAATCCGTGAGAGTACTGAAAAACTGATCGGGCGAGTCCCAGAAAAGGGTAGACTGAGTGTGAGTACCGAAAAATGGTATAATCCGGGCCAGCACCGGGATCAGGTGAAATCCTTGCGAGTACAGAAAAACTGATGGGACGAGTCCCAAAAAAGGCTAGATTCAGTGTCAGCACCCAAAAATGATAGAATCCGGGCCAGTACCGGGATCAGGTGAAATCCGTGCGAGTACCGAAAAACTGATCGGGAGAGTCCCGGAAAAGGGTAGACTCAGGGTCAGTACCGAATAATGGTATAATCCGAGCCAGCACCGGGATCAGGTGCATTCCGTGCAAGTACCGAAAAACTGATCGGGCGAGTCCCAGAAAAGAGTAGACTCAATGTCAGTACTGAAAAATGGTATAATCCGGGCCAGTTCCAGCATAAGGTGCAATTCGTGAGAGTACTGATAAACTGATCGGGCGAGTCCCAGAAAAGGGTAGAATCAGTGTCAGTACCGAAAAATGGTATAATCCGGGCCAGTACCGGGATCAGGTGAAATCCGTGCGAGTACCGAAAAACTTATCGGGCGAGTCCCGGAAAAGGGTAGACTCAGTCTCAGTACCGAAAAATGGTATAATCCGGGCCAGTTCCGGGATCAGGTGCAATCCGTGAGAGTACTGAAAAACTGATCGGGCGAGTCCCAGAAAAGGGTAGACTGAGTGTGAGTACCGAAAAATGGTATAATCCGGGCCAGTACCGGGATCAGGTGAAATCCTTGCGAGTATAGAAAAACTGATGGGACGTGTCCCAAAAAAGGTTATATTCAGTGTCAGCACCCAAAAATGATAGAATCCGGGCCAGTACCGGGATCAGGTGAAATCCGTGTGAGTACCGAAAAACTGATCGGGCGAGTCCCAGAAAAGAGTAGACTCAGTGTCAGTACCGAAAAATGGTATAATCCGGGCCAGTTCCAGGATCAGGTGCAATTCGTGAGAGTACTGAAAAACTGATCGGGCGAGTCCCGGAAAAGGGTAGAATCAATGTCAGTACCAAAAAATGGTATAATCCGGGCCAGTACCGGGTTCAGGTGAAATCCGTGTGTGTACCGAAAAACTGATCGGGCGAGTCCAGGAAAAGGGTAGACTCAGTGTCAGTACCGAAAAATGGTATAATCCGGGCCAGTTCCGGGATCAGGTGCAATCCGTGAGAGTACTGAAAAACTGATCGGGCGAGTCCCAGAAAAGGGTAGACTGAGTGTGAGTACCGAAAAATGGTATAATCCGGGCCAGTACCGGGATCAGGTGAAATCCTTGCGAGTATAGAAAAACTGATGGGACGAGTCCCAAAAAAGGCTAGATTCAGTGTCAGCACCCAAAAATGATAGAATCCGGGCTAGTACCGGGATCAGGTGAAATCCGTGCGAGTACCGAGAAACTGATCGGGCGAGTCCCGGAAAAGGGTAGAATCAGTGTCAGTATCGAAAAATGGTATAATCCGGGCCAGTTCCAGGATCAGGTGCATTCCGTGAGAGTACTGAAAAACTGATCGGGCGAGTCCCAGAAAAGGGTAGACTGAGTGTGAGTACCGAAAAATGGTATAATCCGGGCCAGTACCGGGATCAGGTGAAATCCTAGCGAGTCCTGAAAAACTGATGGGACGAGTCCCAAAAAAGGCTAGATTCAGTGTCAGCACCCAAAAATTATAGAATCGGGGCTAGTACCGGGATCAGGTGAAATCCGTGCGAGTACCGAAAAACTGATTGGGCGAGTCCCGGAAAAGGGTAGACTCAGTGTCAGTACCGAAAAATGGTATAATCCGGCCAGTTCCAGGATCAGGTGCAATTCGTGAGAGTACTGAAAAACTGATCGGGCGAGTCCCGGAAAAGGGTAGAATCAGTGTCAGTACCGAAAAATGGTATAATCCGGGCCAGTTCCAGGATCAGGTGCAATCCGTGAGAGTACTGAAAAACTGATCGGGCGAGTCCCGGAAAAGGGTAGAATCAGTGTCAGTACCGAAAAATGGTATAATCCGGGCCAGTACCGGGATCAGGTGCAGTCCGTGCGAGTACCAAAAAGTTGATGGGGCGAGTCCCGGAAAAGGGTAGACTGAGTGTGAGTACCGAAAAATTGTATAATCCGGGCCAGTACCGGGATCAGGTGAAATCCTAGCGAGTACCGAAAAACTGATGGGACGAGTCCCAAAAAAGGCTAGATTCAGTGTCAGTACCCTAAAATGATAGAATCCGGGCCAGTAACGGGATCAGGTGAAATCCGTGCGAGTACCGAAAAACTGATCGGGCGAGTCCCGGAAAAGGGTAGAATCAGTGTCAGTACCGAAAAATGGTATAATCCGGGCCAGTTCCGGGATCAGGTGCATTCCGTGAGAGTACTGAAAAACTGATCGGGCGAGTCCCAGAAAAGGGTAGACTGAGTGTGAGTACCGAAAAATGGTATAATCCGGGCCAGTACCGGGATCAGGTGAAATCCTAGCGAGTCCTGAAAAACTGATGGGACGAGTCCCAAAAAAGGCTAGATTCAGTGTCAGCACCCAAAAATTATAGAATCGGGGCTAGTACCGGGATCAGGTGAAATCCGTGCGAGTACCGAAAAACTGATCGGGCGAGTCCCGGAAAAGGGTAGACTTAGTGTCAGTACCGAAAAATGGTATAATCCGGCCAGTTCCAGGATCAGGTGCAATTCGTGAGAGTACTGAAAAACTGATCGGGCGAGTCCCGGAAAAGGGTAGAATCAGTGTCAGTACCGAAAAATGGTATAATCCGGGCCAGTTCCAGGATCAGGTGCAATCCGTGAGAGTACTGAAAAACTGATCGGGCGAGTCCCGGAAAAGGGTAGAATCAGTGTCAGTACCGAAAAATGGTATAATCCGGGCCAGTACCGGGATCAGGTGCAGTCCGTGCGAGTACCAAAAAGCTGATGGGGCGAGTCCCGGAAAAGGGTAGACTGAGTGTGAGTACCGAAAAATTGTATAATCCGGGCCAGTACCGGGATCAGGTGAAATCCTAGCGAGTACCGAAAAACTGATGGGACGAGTCCCAAAAAAGGCTAGATTCAGTGTCAGTACCCTAAAATGATAGAATCCGGGCCAGTAACGGGATCAGGTGAAATCCGTGCGAGTACCGAAAAACTGATCGGGCGAGTCCCGGAAAAGGGTAGAATCAGTGTCAGAACCGAAAAATGGTATAATCCGGGCCAGTACCGGGATCAGGTGCAGTCCGTGCGAGTACCAAAAACCTGATGGGGCGAGTCCCAGAAAAGGGTAGACTGAGTGTGAGTACCGAAAAATGGTATAATCCGGGCCAGTACCGGGATCAGGTGAAATCCTAGCGAGTACTGAAAAACTGATGGGACGAGTCCCAAAAAAGGCTAGATTCAGTGTCAGCACCCAAAAATGATAGAATCCGGGCCAGTACCGGGATCAGGTGAAATCCGTGCGAGTACCGAAAAACTGATCGGGCGAGTCCCATAAAAGGGTAGACTTAGTGTCAGTACCGAAAAATGGTATAATTCGGGCCAGTTCCAGGATCAGGTGCAATTCGTGAGAGTACTGAAAAACTGATCGGGCGAGTCCCGGAAAAGGGTAGAATCAGTGTCAGTACCGAAAAATGGTATAATCCGGGCCAGTTCCAGGATCAGGTGCAATCCGTGAGAGTACTGAAAAACTGATCGGGCGAGTCCCAGAAAGGGGTAGACTGAGTGTGAGTACCGAAAAATGGTATAATCCGGGCCAGTACCGGGATCAGGTGAAATCCTTGCGAGTACAGAAAAACTGATGGGACGAGTCCCAAAAAAGGCTACATTCAGTGTCAGCACCCAAAAATGATAGAATCCGGGCCAGTACCGGGATCAGGTGAAATCCGTGCGAGTACCGAAAAACTGATCGGGAGAGTCCTGGAAAAGGGTAGACTCAGGGTCAGTACCGAATAATGGTATAATCCGAGCCAGCACCGGGATCAGGTGCAATCCGTGCGAGTACCGAAAAACTGATCGGGCGAGTCCCAGAAAAGAGTAGACTCAGTGTCAGTACCGAAAAATGGTATAATCCGGGCCAGTTCCAGGATAAGGTGCAATTCGTGAGAGTACTGAAAAACTGATCGGGCGAGTCCCGGAAAAGGGTAGAATCAGTGTCAGTACCGAAAAATGGTATAATCCGGGCCAGTACCGGGATCAGGGGAAATCCGTGCGAGTACCGAAAAACTGATCGGGCGAGTCCCGGAAAAGGGAAGACTCAGTGTCAGTACCGAAAAATGGTATAATCCGGTCCAGTTCCAGGATCAGGTGCAATCCGTGAGAGTACTGAAAAACTGATCGGGCGAGTCCCAGAAAAGGGTAGACTGAGTGTGAGTACCGAAAAATGGTATAATCCGTGCCAGTACCGGGATCAGTTGAAATCCTTGCGAGTACAGAAAAACTGATGGGACGAGTCCCAAAAAAGGCTAGATTCAGTGTCAGCACCCAAAAATGATAGAATCCGGGCCAGCACCGGGATCAGGTGAAATCCGTGCGAGTACCGAAAAACTGATCGGGAGAGTCCCGGAAAAGGGTAGACTCAGGGTCAGTACCGAATAATGGTATAATCCGAGCCAGCACCGGGATCAGGTGCAATCCGTGCGAGTACCGACAAACTGATCGGGCGAGTCCCAGAAAAGAGTAGACTCAATGTCAGTACCGAAAAATGGTATAATCCGGGCCAGTTCCAGGATAAGGTGCAATTCGTGAGAGTACTGAAAAACTGATCGGGCGAGTCCCGGAAAAGGGTAGAATCAGTGTCAGTACCGAAAAATAGTATAATCCGGGCCAGTACCGGGATCAGGTGAAATCCGTGCGAGTACCGAAAAACTGATCGGGTGAGTCCCGGAAAATGGTAGACTCAGTGTCAGTACCGAAAAATGGTATAATCCGGGCCAGTTCCAGGATCAGGTGCAATCCGTGAGAGTACCGAAAAACTGATCGGGCGAGTCCCGAAAAAGGGTAGACTCAGTGTCAGTACCGAAAAATGGTATAATCCGGGCCAGTTCCAGGATCAGGTGCAATCCGTGAGAGTACTGAAAAACTGATCGGGCGAGTCCCAGAAAAGGGTAGACTGAGTGTGAGTACCGAAAAATGGTATAATCCGGGCCAGTACCGGGATCAGGTGAAATCCTAGCGAGTACTGAAAAACTGATGGGACGAGTCCCAAAAAAGGCTAGATTCAGTGTCAGCACCCAAAAATGATAGAATCCGGGCCAGTACCGGGATCAGGTGAAATCCGTGCGAGTACCGAAAAACTGATCGGGCGAGTCCCGGAAAAGGGTAGACTCAGTGTCAGTACCGAAAAATGGTATAATTCGGGCCAGTTCCAGGATCAGGTGCAATTCGTGAGAGTACTGAAAAACTGATCGGGCGAGTCCCGGAAAAGGGTAGAATCAGTGTCAGTACCGAAAAATGGTATAATCCGGGCCAATTCCAGGATCAGGTGCAATCCGTGAGAGTACTGAAAAACTGATCGGGCGAGTCCCAGAGAGGGGTAGACTGAGTGTGAGTACCGAAAAATGGTATAATCCGGGCCAGTACCGGGATCAGGTGAAATCCTTGCGAGTACAGAAAAACTGATGGGACGAGTCCCAAAAAAGGCTACATTCAGTGTCAGCACCCAAAAATGATAGAATCCGGGCCAGTACCGGGATCAGGTGAAATCCGTGCGAGTACCGAAAAACTGATCGGGAGAGTCCTGGAAAAGGGTAGACTCAGGGTCAGTACCGAATAATGGTATAATCCGAGCCAGCACCGGGATCAGGTGCAATCCGTGCGAGTACCGAAAAACTGATCGGGCGAGTCCCAGAAAAGAGTAGACTCAGTGTCAGTACCGAAAAATGGTATAATCCGGGCCAGTTCCAGGATAAGGTGCAATTCGTGAGAGTACTGAAAAACTGATCGGGCGAGTCCCGGAAAAGGGTAGAATCAGTGTCAGTACCGAAAAATGGTATAATCCGGGCCAGTACCCGGGATCAGGGGAAATCCGTGCGAGTACCGAAAAACTGATCGGGCGAGTCCCGGAAAAGGGAAGACTCAGTGTCAGTACCGAAAAATGGTATAATCCGGTCCAGTTCCAGGATCAGGTGCAATCCGTGAGAGTACTGAAAAACTGATCGGGCGAGTCCCAGAAAAGGGTAGACTGAGTGTGAGTACCGAAAAATGGTATAATCCGTGCCAGTAGCGGGATCAGTTGAAATCCTTGCGAGTACAGAAAAACTGATGGGACGAGTCCCAAAAAAGGCTAGATTCAGTGTCAGCACCCAAAAATGATAGAATCCGGGCCAGTACCGGGATCAGGTGAAATCCGTGCGAGTACCGAAAAACTGATCGGGAGAGTCCCGGAAAAGGGTAGACTCAGGGTCAGTACCGAATAATGGTATAATCCGAGCCAGCACCGGGATCAGGTGCAATCCGTGCGAGTACCGACAAACTGATCGGGCGAGTCCCAAAAAAGAGTAGACTCAATGTCAGTACCGAAAAATGGTATAATCCGGGCCAGTTCCAGGATAAGGTGCAATTCGTGAGAGTACTGAAAAACTGATCGGGCGAGTCCCGGAAAAGGGTAGAATCAGTGTCAGTACCGAAAAATAGTATAATCCGGGCCAGTACCGGGATCAGGTGAAATCCGTGCGAGTACCGAAAAACTGATCGGGCGAGTCCCGGAAAAGGGTAGACTCGGTGTCAGTACCGAAAAATGGTATAATCCGGGCCAGTTCCAGGATCAGGTGCAATCCGTGAGAGTACTGAAAAACTGATCGGGCGAGTCCCAGAAAATGGTAGACTGAGTGTGAGTACCGAAAAATGGTATAATCCGGGCCAGTACAGGGATCAGGTGAAATCCTTGCGAGTATCGAAAAGCTGATGGGGCGAGTCCCGGAAAAGGGTAGACTGAGTGTGAGTACCGAAAAATGGTATAATCCGGGCCAGTACCGGGATCAGGTGAAATCCTTGCGAGTACCGAAAAACTGATGGGACGAGTCTCAAAAAAGGCTAGATTCAGTGTCAGTACCCAAAAATGATAGAATCCGGGCCAGTAACGGGATCAGGTGAAATCCGTGCGAGTACCGAAAAACTGATAGGGCGAGTCCCGGAAAAGGGTATAATCAGTGTTAGTACCCAAAAATGGTATAATCCGGGCCAGTACCGGGATCAGGTGCAGTCTGTACGAGTACCAAAAAGCTGATGGGGCGAGTCCCGGAAAAGGGTAGACTGAGTGTGAGTACCTAAAAATTGTATAATCCGGGCCAGTATCGGGATCAGGTGAAATCCTAGCGAGTACCAAAAAACTGATGGGACGAGTCCCCAAAAAGGCTAGATTCAGTGTCAGCACCCAAAAATGATAGAATCCGGGCCAGTACCGGGATCAGGTGAAATCCGTGCGAGTACCGAAAAACTGATCGGGTGAGTCCCGGAAAAGGGTAGACTCAGTGTCAGTACCGAAAAATGGTATAATCCGGGCCAACACCGGGATCAGGTGCAATCCGTGTGAGTACCGAAAAACTGATCGGGCGAGTCCCGGAAAAGGGTAGACTCAGTGTCAGTACCGAAAAATGGTATAATCCGGGCCAGTACCGGGATCAGGTGAAATCCGTGCGAGTACCGAAAAACTGATGGGGCGAGTCCCGAAAAGGGTAGACTCAGTGTTAGTATCGAAAAATGGTATAATCCGGGCCAGTACCGGGATTAGGTGAAAACCGTGCGAGTACCGAAAAACTGATCGGGCGAGTCCCGGAAAAGGTAGACTCAGTGTCAATACCAAAAAATGGTATAATCCGGGCCAGTACCGGGATCAGGTGAAATCCGTGCGAGTACCGAAAAACTGATCGGGCGAGTCCCGGAAAAGGGTAGACTCAGTGTCAGTACCGAAAAATGGTATAATCCGGGCCAGTTCCAGGATCAGGTGCAATCCGTGAGAGTACTGAAAAACTGATTGGGCGAGTCCCAGAAAAGGGTAGACTGAGTGTGAGTACCGAAAAATGGTATAATCCGGGCCAGTGCCGGGATCAGGTGAAATCCTTGCGAGTACAGAAAAACCGATGGGACGAGTCCCAAAAAAGGCTAGATTCAGTGTCAGCACCCAAAAATGATAGAATCCGGGCCAGTATCGGGATCAGGTGAAATCCGTGTGAGTACTGAAAAACTGATCGGGAGAGTCCCGGAAAAGGGTAGACTCAGGGTCAGTACCGAATAATGGTATAATCCGAGCCAGCACCGGGATCAAGTGCAATCCGTGCGAGTATCGAAAAACTGATCGGGCGAGTCCCAGAAAAGGGTAGACTTAGTGTCAGTACCGAAAAATGGTATAATCCGGGACAGTACTGGGATCAGGTGCAATCCGTGAGAGTACCGAAAAACTGATCGGGGCGAGTCTCGAAAAAGGATAGATTCAACGTCAGTACCCAAAAATGATAGAATCCGGGCCAGTACCAAGATCAGGTGAAATCCGTGCGAGTACCGAAAAACAAATCGGGCGAGTCCCCAAAAAGGGTAGACTCAGTGTCAGTACCGAAAATGGTATGTTCCGGGCCAGTACCGGGATCAGGTGCAATCCGTGCGAGTACGGAAAAACTGATCAGGCGAGTCCCCGAAAAGGGTAGAGTCAGTGTCAGTACCGAAAAATGGTATAATCCGGGCCAGTATCGGGATCAGGTGAAATCCGTGCGAGTACCGGAAAACTGATCGGGCGAGTCCCGGAAAAGGGTAGAGTCAGTGTTAGTACCGAAAAATGGTATAATCCGGGCCAGTACCAGGATCAGGTGCCATCCGTGAGAGTACCGAAAAACAGATCGGGCGAGTCCCGGAAAAGGGTAGAGTCAGTGTCAGTACCGAAAAATGGTATAATCCGGGCCAGTACCGGGATCAGGTGAAATCCGTGCGAGTACCATAAAAACTGATGGGGCGAGTCCAGAAAAGGGTAGACTCAGTGTCAGTACCGAAAAATGGTATAATCCGGGCCAGTACCGGGATCAGGTGAAATCCGTGCGAGTACCGAAAAACTGATCGGGCGAGTCCCGAAAAATGATAGATTCAGTGTCAGTACCCAAAAATGATAGAATCCGGGCCAGTACCGGGATCAGGTGAAATCCGTGCGAGTACCGAAAAATTGATCGGGCGAGTCCCGAAAAAGGGTAGAGTCAGTGTCAGTACCGAAAAATGGTATGTTCCGGTCCAGTACCGGGATCAGGTGCAATCCGTGCGAGTACAGAAAAACTGATCGGGCGAGTCCCGAAAAAGGGTAGACTCAGTGTCAGTACCGAAAATTGGTATAATCCGGGCCAGTACCGGGATCAGGTGAAATCCGTGCGAGTACCGAAAAACTGATGGGGCAAGTCCCAAAAAAGGCTAGATTCAGTGTCGGCACCCAAAAATGATAGAATCCTAGCCAGTACCGGGATCAGGTGCAATCCGTGCGAGTATCGAAAAACTGATCGGGAGAGTCCCGGAAAAGGGTAGACTCAGTGTCAGTACCGAAAAATGGTATAATCCGGGCCAGTACCAGGATCAGGTGCAATCCGTGAGAGTCCGGAAAAACTGATCGGGCAAGTCCCGGAAAAGGGTAGACTCAGTGTCAGTACCGAAAAATGGTATAATCCGGGCCAGTACCGGGATCAGGTGAAATCTGTGTGAGTACCAAAAAACTGATGGGGCGAGTCCCGAAAAGGGTAGACTCAGTGTCAGTACCGAAAAATGGTATAATCCGGGCCAGTACCGAGATTAGGTAAAATCCGTGCGAGTACCGAAAAACTGATCGGGCGAGTCCCGGGAAAGGGTAGACTTAGTGTCAGTACCGAAAATTTGGTATAATCCGGGCCAGTACCGGGATCAGGTGCAATCCGTGCGAGTACCGAAGAACTGATCGGGCGAGTCTCGAAAAAGGATAGATTCAGTGTCAGTACCCAAAATTGATAGAATCCGGGCCAGTACCAGGATCAGGTGAAATCCGTGCGAGTACCGAAAAACTGATCGGGCGAGTCCCGAAAAAGGGTAGAGTCAGTGTAAGTACCGAAAAATGGTATGTTCCGGGCCAGTATCGGGATCAGATGAAATCCGTGCGAGTACCGAAAAACTGATCGGGCGAGTCCCGGAAAAGGGTAGACTCAGGGTCAGTACCGAAAAATGGTATAATCCGGGCCAGTACCGGGATCAGGTGAAATCCGTGCGAGTACCGAAAAACTTATATGGCGAGTCCCAAAAAAGGCTAGATTCAGTCTCAGCACCCAAAAATGATAGAATCCGGGCCAGTACCAGGATCAGGTGAAATCGGTGTGAGTACCGAAAAGCTGATCGGGCGAGTCCCGAAAAATCGTACATTCAGGGTCAGCACCAAAAAATGATAGAATCCGGGCCAGTACTGGGAGCAGGTGAAATCCGTGCGAGTACCGAAAAACTGATATGGCGTGTCCAAAAAAGGCTAGATTCAGTCTCAGCACCCAAAAATGATAGAATCCGGGCCAGTACCGGGATCAGGTGAAATCCGTGCGAGTGCCGAAAAAATGATCGAGCGAGTCCCGGAAAAGGGTAGACTCAGTGTCAGTACCGAAAAATGGTATAATCCAGGCCAGTACCTAAATCAGGTGAAATCCGTGCGAGTACCGAAAAACTGATCGGGCGAGTCCCGGAAAAGGGTAGACTCAGTGTCAGTACCGAAAAATGGTATAATCCGGGCCAGTACCGGGATCAGGTGAAATCCGTGCGAGTACCGAAAAACTGATATGGCGAGTCCCAAAAAAGGCTAGATTCAGTCTTAGCACCCAAAAATGATAGAATCCGGGCCAGTACCAGGATGAGGTGAAATCCGTGCGAGTACCGAAAAACTGATCGGGCGAGTCCCGAAAAAGGGTAGACTCAGTGTCAGTACCGAAAAATTGTATAATCCGGGCCAGTACCGGGATCAGGCGAAATCCGTGCGAGTACCGAAAAACTGATCGGGCGAGTCCCGGAAAAGGGTAGACTCAGCGTCAGTACCGAAAAATGGTATAATCCGGGCCAGTACCGGGATCAGGTGAAATCCGTGCGAGTACCGAAAAACTGATATGGCGAGTCCAAAAAAGGCTAGATTCAGTCTCAGCACCCAAAAATGATAGAATCCGGGCCAGTACCGGGATCAGGTGAAATCCGTGCGAGTGTCGAAAAACCGATCGGGCGAGTCCCGGAAAAGGGTAGACTCAGTGTCAGTACCGAAAAATGGTATAATCCGGGCCAGTACCGGGATCAGGAGAAATCCGTGCGAGTACCGAAAAACTGATATGGCGAGTCCCAAAAAATGCTAGATTCAGTCTCAACACCCAAAAATGATAAAATCCGGGCCAGTACCAAGATCAGGTGAAATCCGTGCGAGTACCGAAAAACTGATCGGGCGAGTCCTGGAAAAGGGTAGACTCAGTGTCAGTACCGAAAAATGGTATAATCCGGGCCAGTACCGGGATCAGGTGAAATCCGTGCGAGTACCGAAAAACTGATATGGCGAGTCCCAAAAAAGGCTAGATTCAGTCTCAGCACCCAAAAATGATAGAATCCGGGCCAGTACCGGGAGCAGGTGAAATCCGTGCGAGTGCCGAAAAAATGATCGGGCGAGTCCCGGAAAAGGGTAGACTCAATGTCAGTATCGAAAAATGGTATAATCCGGGCCAGTACCGGGATCAGGTGAAATCCGTGCGAGTACCGAAAAACTGATCGGGCGAGTCCCGGAAAAGGGTAGACTCAGTGTCAGTACCGAAAAATGGTATAATCCGGGCCAGTACCGGGATCAGGTGAAATCTGTGTGAGTACCAAAAAACTGATGGGGCGAGTCCCGAAAAGGGTAGACTCAGTGTCAGTACCGAAAAATGGTATAATCCGGGCCAGTACCGAGATTAGGTAAAATCCGTGCGAGTACCGAAAAACTGATCGGGCGAGTCCCGGGAAAGGGTAGACTTAGTGTCAGTACCGAAAATTTGGTATAATCCGGGCCAGTACCGGGATCAGGTGCAATCCGTGCGAGTACCGAAGAACTGATCGGGCGAGTCTCGAAAAAGGATAGATTCAGTGTCAGTACCCAAAATTGATAGAATCCGGGCCAGTACCAGGATCAGGTGAAATCCGTGCGAGTACCGAAAAACTGATCGGGCGAGTCCCGAAAAAGGGTAGAGTCAGTGTAAGTACCGAAAAATGGTATGTTCCGGGCCAGTATCGGGATCAGATGAAATCCGTGCGAGTACCGAAAAACTGATCGGGCGAGTCCCGGAAAAGGGTAGACTCAGGGTCAGTACCGAAAAATGGTATAATCCGGGCCAGTACCGGGATCAGGTGAAATCCGTGCGAGTACCGAAAAACTGATATGGCGAGTCCCAAAAAAGGCTAGATTCGGTCTCAGCACCCAAAAATGATAGAATCCGGGCAAGTACCAGGATCAGGTGAAATCGGTGTGAGTACCGAAAAGCTGATCGGGCGAGTCCCGAAAAATCGTACATTCAGGGTCAGCACCAAAAAATGATAGAATCCGGGCCAGTACTGGGAGCAGGTGAAATCCGTGCGAGTACCGAAAAACTGATATGGCGAGTCCAAAAAAGGCTAGATTCAGTCTCAGCACCCAAAAATGATAGAATCCGGGCCAGTACCGGGATCAGGTGAAATCCGTGCGAGTGCCGAAAAAATGATCGAGCGAGTCCCGGAAAAGGGTAGACTCAGTGTCAGTACCGAAAAATGGTATAATCCAGGCCAGTACCTAAATCAGGTGAAATCCGTGCGAGTACCGAAAAACTGATCGGGCGAGTCCCCGGAAAAGGGTAGACTCAGTGTCAGTACCGAAAAATGGTATAATCCGGGCGAGTACCGGGATCAGGTGAAATCCGTGCGAGTACCGAGAAACTTATATGGCGAGTCCCAAAAAAGGCTAGATTCAGTCTTAGCACCCAAAAATGATAGAATCCGGGCCAGTACCAGGATGAGGTGAAATCCGTGCGAGTACCGAAAAACTGATCGGGCGAGTCCCGAAAAAGGGTAGACTCAGTGTCAGTACCGAAAAATTGTATAATCCGGGCCAGTACCGGGATCAGGCGAAATCCGTGCGAGTACCGAAAAACTGATCGGGCGAGTCCCGGAAAAGGGTAGACTCAGCGTCAGTACCGAAAAATGGTATAATCCGGGCCAGTACCGGGATCAGGTGAAATCCGTGCGAGTACCGAAAAACTGATATGGCGAGTCCAAAAAAGGCTAGATTCAGTCTCAGCACCCAAAAATGATAGAATCCGGGCCAGTACCGGGATCAGGTGAAATCCGTGCGAGTGTCGAAAAACTGATCGGGCGAGTCCCGGAAAAGGGTAGACTCAGTGTCAGTACCGAAAAATGGTATAATCCGGGCCAGTACCGGGATCAGGTGAAATCCGTGCGAGTACCGAAAAACTGATATGGCGAGTCTCAAAAAATGCTAGATTCAGTCTCAACACCCAAAAATGATAAAATCCGGGCCAGTACCAAGATCAGGAGAAATCCGTGCGAGTACCGAAAAAATGATCGGGCGAGTCTCGAAAAAGGATAGATTCAGTGTCAGTACCCAAAAATGATAGAATCCGCGCCAGTACCGGGATCAGGTGAAATCCGTGCGAGTACCGAAAAATTGATCGGGCGAGTCCCGAAAAAGGGTAGAGTCAGTGTCAGTACCGAAAATGGTATGTTCCGGCCCAGTACCGGGATCAGGTGCAATCCCTGCGAGTACGGAAAAACTGATCAGGCGAGTCCCCGAAAAGGGTAGAGTCAGTGTCAGTACCGAAAAATGGTATAATCCGGGCCAGTACCGGGGATCAGGTGCAATCCGTGCGAGTACCGAAAAACTGATCGGGCGAGTCTCGAAAAAGGATAGATTCAGTGTCAGTACCCAAAAATGATAGAATCCGGGCCAGTACCGGGATCAGGTGAAATCCGTGCGAGTACCGAAAAATTGATCGGGCGAGTCCTGAAAAAGGGTAGAGTCAGTGTCAGTACCGAAAAATGGTATGTTCCGGTCCAGTACCGGGATCAGGTGCAATCCGTCCGAGTACAGAAAAACTGATCGGGCGAGTCCCGAAAAAGGCTAGATTCAGTCTCAGCACCCAAAAATGATAGAATCCGGGCCAGTACCAGGATGAGGTGAAATCCGTGCGAGTACCGAAAAACTGATCGGGCGAGTCCCGGAAAAGGTAGACTCAATGTCAATACCCAAAAATGGTATAATCCGGGCCAGTACCGGGATCAGGTGAAATCCGTGCGAGTACCGAAAAACTGATCGGGCGAGTCCCGGAAAAGGGTAGACTCAGTGTCAGTACCGAAAAATGGTATAATCCGGGCCAGTACCAGGATCAGCTGAAATCCGTTGGAGTACCGAAAAACTGATCGGGCGAGTCCCGGAAAATGGTAGACTCAGTGTCAGTACCGAAAAATGGTATAATCCGGGCCAGTACCTAGATCAGGTGAAATCCGATCGAGTACCGAAAAACTGATCGGGCGAGTCCCGGAAAAGGGTAGACTCAATGTCAGTATCGAAAAATGGTATAATCCGGGCCAGTACCGGGATCAGGTGAAATCCGTGCGAGTACCGAAAAACTGATCGGACGAGTCCCGGAAAAGGGTAGACTCAGTGTCAGTACCGAAAAATGGTATAATCCGGGCCAGTACCGGGATCAGGTGAAATCCGTGCGAGTACCGAAAAACTGATATGGCGAGTCCCAAAAATGCTAGATTCAGTCTCAGCACCCAAAAATGATAGAATCCGGGCCAGTACCGGGAGCAGGTGAAATCCGCGTGAGTACCGAAAAACTGATATGGCGAGTCCAAAAAAGGCTAGATTCAGTCTCAGCACCCAAAAATGATAGAATCCGGGCCAGTACTGGGATCAGGTGAAATCCGTGCGAGTGCCGAAAAAATGATCGGGGCGAGTCCCGGAAAAGGGTAGACTCAATGTCAGTATCGAAAAATAGTATAATCCGGGCCAGTACCGGGATCTGGTGAAATCCGTGCGAGTACCGAAAAACTGATATGGCGAGTCCCAAAAAAGGCTAGATTCAGTCTCAGCACCCAAAAATGATAGAATCCGGGCCAGTACCAGGATGAGGTGAAATCCGTGCGAGTACCGAAAAACTGATGGGGCGAGTCCCGAAAAGGGTAGACTCAGTGTCAATACCCAAAAATGGTATAATCCGGGCCAGTACCGGGATCAGGTGCAATCCGTGCGAGTACCGAAAAACTGATCGGGCGAGTCTCGAAAAAGGATAGATTCAGTGTCAGTACCCAAAAATGATAGAATCCGGGCCAGTACCGGGATCAGGTGAAATCCGTGCGAGTCCCGAAAAAGGGTAGAGTCAGTGTCAGTACCGAAAAATGGTATGTTCCGGTCCAGTACCGGGATCAGGTGCAATCCGTTCGAGTACAGAAAAACTGTTCGGGCGAGTCCCGAAAAAGGCTAGATTCAGTCTCAGCACCCAAAAATGATAGAATCCAGGCCAGTACCAGGATGAGGTGAAATCCGTGCGAGTACCGAAAAACTGATCGGGCGAGTCCCGGAAAAGGGTAGACTCAGTGTCAGTACCGAAAAACGGTATAATCCGGGCCAGTACCGGGATCAGGTGAAATCCGTTCGAGTACCGAAAAATTGATATGGCGAGTCCCAAAAAAGGCTAGATTCAGTCTCAGCACCCAAAAATGATAGAATCCGGGCCAGTACCAGGATGAGGTGAAATCCGTGCGAGTACCGAAAAAATGATCGGGCGAGTCCCGAAAAAGGGTAGACTCAGTGTCAGTACCGAAAAATGGTATAATCCGGGCCAGTACCGGGATCAGGTGAAATCCGTGCGAGTACCGAAAAACTGATCGGGCGAGTCCCGAAAAAGGATAGACTCAGCGTCAGTACCGAAAAATGGTATAATCCGGGCCAATAACGGGATCAGGTGAAATCCGTGCGAGTACCGAAAAACTGATATGGCGAGTCCCAAAAAATGCTAAATTCAGTCTCAGCACCCAAAAATTATAAAATCCGGGCCAATACCAGGATCAGGTGAAATCCGTGCGAGTACCGAAAAGCTGAGCGGGCAGGTCCCGAAAAAGGGTACATTCAGGGTCAGCACCCAAAAATGATAGAATCCGGGCCAGTACCGGGAGCAGGTGAAATCCGTGCGAGTACCGAAAAACTGATATGGCGAGTCCAAAAAATGCTAGATTCAGTCTCAGCACCCAAAAATGATAGAATCCGGGCCAGTACCGGGATCAGGTGAAATCCGTGCGTGTGCCGAAAAAATGATCGGGCGAGTCCCGGAAAAGGGTAGACTAAGTGTCAGTACCGAAAAATGGTATAATCCGGGCCAGTACCTAGATCAGGTGAAATCCGTGCGAGTACCGAAAAACTGATCGGGCGAGTCCCGGAAAAGGGTAGACTCAGTGTCAGTACCGAAAAATGGTATAATCCGGGCCAGTACCTAGATCAGGTGAAATCCGATCGAGTACCGAAAAACTGATCGGGCGAGTCCCGGAAAAGGGTAGACTCAATGTCAGTATCGAAAAATGGTATAATCCGGGCCAGTACCGGGATCAGGTGAAATCCGTGCGAGTACCGAAAAACTGATATGGCGAGTCCCAAAAAAGGATAGATTCAGTCTCAGCACCCAAAAATGATAGAATCCGGGCCAGTACCGGGAGCAGGTGAAATCCGTGTGAGTACCGAAAAACTGATATGGCGAGTCCAAAAAAGGCTAGATTCAGTCTCAGCACCCAAAAATGATAGAATCCGGGCCAGTACTGGGATCAGGTGAAATCCGTGCGAGTGCCGAAAAAAAGATCGGGCGAGTCCCGGAAAAGGGTAGACTCAATGTCAGTATCGAAAAATGGTATAATCCGGGCCAGTACCGGGATCAGGTGAAATCCGTGCGAGTACCGAAAAACTGATCGGGCGAGTCCTGGAAAAGGGTAGACTCAGTGTCAGTACCGAAAAATGCTATAATCCGGGCCAGTACCGGGATCAGGTGAAATCCGTGCGAGTACCGAAAAACTGATATGGCGAGTCCCAAAAAAGGCTAGATTCAGTCTCAGCACCCAAAAATGATAGAATCCGGGCCAGTACCGGGAGCAGGTGAAATCCGCGTGAGTACTGAAAAACTGATATGGCGAGTCCAAAAAAGGCTAGATTCAGTCTCAGCACCCAAAAATGATAGAATCCGGGCCAGTACTGGGATCAGGTGAAATCCGTGCGAGTGCCGAAAAAATGATCGGGCGAGTCCCGGAAAAGGGTAGACTCAATGTTAGTATCGAAAAATGGTATAATCCGGGCCAGTACCGGGATCAGGTGAAATCCGTGCGAGTACCGAAAAACTGATCGGGCGAGTCCTGGAAAAGGGTAGACTCAGTGTCAGTACCGAAAAATGCTATAATCCGGGCCAGTACCGGGATCAGGTGAAATCCGTGCGAGTACCGAAAAACTGATATGGCGAGTCCCAAAAAAGGCTAGATTCAGTCTCAGCACCCAAAAATGATAGAATCCGGGCCAGTACCGGGAGCAGGTGAAATCCGCGTGAGTACTGAAAAACTGATATGGCGAGTCCAAAAAAGGCTAGATTCAGTCTCAGCACCCAAAAATGATAGAATCCGGGCCAGTACTGGGATCAGGTGAAATCCGTGCGAGTGCCGAAAAAATGATCGGGCGAGTCCCGGAAAAGGGTAGACTCAATGTCAGTATCGAAAAATGGTATAATCCGGGCCAGTACCGGGATCAGGTGAAATCCGTGCGAGTACCGAAAAACTGATCGGGCGAGTCCCGAAAAAGGGTAGACTCAGCGTCAGTACCGAAAAATGGTATAATCCGGGCCAGTACCGGGATCAGATGAAATCCGTGCGAGTACCGAAAAACTGATCGGGCGAGTCCCGGAAAAGGGTAGACTCAGTGTCAGTACCGAAAAATGGTATAATCCGGGCCAGTACCGGGATCAGGTGAAATACGTGCGAGTACCGAAAAACTGATATGGCGAGTCCCAAAAAATGCTAGATTCAGTCTCAGCACCCAAAAATGATAGAATCCGGGCCAGTACCAGGATGAGGAGAAATCCGTGCGAGTACCGAAAAACTGATGGGACGAGTCCCGAAAAGGGTAGACTCAGTGTCAATACCCAAAAATGGTTTAATCTGGGCCAGTACCGGGATTAGGTGCAATCCGTGCGAGTACCGAAAAACTGATCGGGCGAGTCTCGAAAAAGGATAGATTCAGTGTCAGTACCCAAAAATGATAGAATCCGAGCCAGTACCGGGATCAGGTGAAATCCGTGCGAGTACCGAAAAATTGATCGGGCGAGTCCCGAAAAAGGGTAGAGTCAGTGTCAGTACCGAAAAATGGCATGTTCCGGTCCAGTACCGGGATCAGGTGCAATCCGTTCGAGTACAGAAAAACTGATCGGGCTAGTCCCGAAAAAGGCTAGATTCAGTCTCAGCACCCAAAAATGATAGAATCCGAGCCAGTACCAGGATGAGGTGAAATCCGTGCGAGTACCGAAAAACTGATCGGGCGAGTCCCGAAAAAGGGTAGACTCAGTGTCAGTACCGAAAAATGGTATAATCTGGGCCAGTACCGGGATCAGGTGAAATCCGTGCGAATGCCGAAAAACTGATCGGGCGAGTCCCGGAAAAGGGTAGACTCAGTGTCAGTACCGAAAAATGGTATAATCCGGGCCAGTACCGGGATCAGGTGAAATACGTGCGAGTACCGAAAAACTGATATGGCGAGTCCCAAAAAATGCTAGATTCAGTCTCAGCACCCAAAAATGATAGAATCCGGGCCAGTACCAGGATGAGGAGAAATCCGTGCGAGTACCGAAAAACTGATGGGACGAGTCCCGAAAAGGGTAGACTCAGTGTCAATACCCAAAAATGGTTTAATCTGGGCCAGTACCGGGATTAGGTGCAATCCGTGCGAGTACCGAAAAACTGATCGGGCGAGTCTCGAAAAAGGATAGATTCAGTGTCAGTACCCAAAAATGATAGAATCCGAGCCAGTACCGGGATCAGGTGAAATCCGTGCGAGTACCGAAAAATTGATCGGGCGAGTCCCGAAAAAGGGTATCGTCAGTGTCAGTACCGAAAAATGGCATGTTCCGGTCCAGTACCGGGATCAGGTGCAATCCGTTCGAGTACAGAAAAACTGATCGGGCGAGTCCCGAAAAAGGCTAGATTCAGTCTCAGCACGCAAAAATGATAGAATCCGGGCCAGTACCAGGATGAGGTGAAATCTGTGCGAGTACCGAAAAACTGATCGGGCGAGTCCCGAAAAAGGGTAGACTCAGTGTCAGTACCGAAAAATGGTATAATCTGGGCCAGTACCGGGATCAGGTGAAATACGTGCGAGTACCGAAAAACTGATATGGCGAGTCCCAAAAAATGCTAGATTCAGTCTCAGCACCCAAAAATGATAGAATCCGGGCCAGTACCAGGATGAGGAGAAATCCGTGCGAGTACCGAAAAACTGATGGGACGAGTCCCGAAAAGGGTAGACTCAGTGTCAATACCCAAAAATGGTTTAATCTGGGCCAGTACCGGGATTAGGTGAAATCCGTGCGAGTACCGAAAAACTGATCGGGCGAGTCCCGAAAAAGGGTAGACTCAGTGTCAGTACCGAAAAATGGTATAATCTAGGCCAGTACCGGGATCAGGTGAAATCCGTGCGAGTGCCGAAAAACTGATCGGGCGAGTCCCGGAAAAGGGTTGACTCAGTGTCAGTACCGAAAAATGGTATAATCCGGGCCAGTACCGGGATCAGGTGAAATCCGTGCGAGTACCGAAAAACTGATATGGCGAGTCCCAAAAAATGCTAGATTCAGTCTCAGCACCCAAAAATGATAGAATCCGGGCCAGTACCAGGATGAGGTGAAATCCGTGCGAGTACCGAAAAACTGATCGGGCGAGTCCCGAAAAAGGGTGGAGTCAGTGTCAGTACCGAAAAATGGTATGTTCCGGTCCAGTACCGGGATCAGGTGCAATCCGTTCGAGTACAGAAAAACTGATCGGGCGAGTCCCGAAAAAGGCTAGATTCAGTCTCAGCACCCAAAAATGATAGAATCCGAGCCAGTACCAGGATGAGGTGAAATCCGTGCGAGTACCGAAAAAATGTTCGGGCGAGTCCCGAAAAAGGGTAGACTCAGTGTCAGTACCGAAAAATGGTATAATCTGGGCCAGTACCGGGATCAGGTGAAATCCGTGCGAATGCCGAAAAACTGATCGGGCGAGTCCCGGAAAAGGGTAGACTCAGTGTCAGTACCGAAAAATGGTATAATCCGGGCCAGTACCGGGATCAGGTGAAATCCGTGCGAGTACCGAAAAACTGATCGGGCGAGTCCCGAAAAAGGGTAGACTCAGTGTCAGTACCGAAAAATGGTATAATCTGGGCCAGTACCGGGATCAGGTGAAATACGTGCGAGTACCGAAAAACTGATATGGCGAGTCCCAAAAAATGCTAGATTCAGTCTCAGCACCCAAAAATGATAGAATCCGGGCCAGTACCAGGATGAGGAGAAATCCGTGCGAGTACCGAAAAACTGATGGGACGAGTCCCGAAAAGGGTAGACTCAGTGTCAATACCCAAAAATGGTTTAATCTGGGCCAGTACCGGGATTAGGTGAAATCCGTGCGAGTACCGAAAAACTGATCGGGCGAGTCCCGAAAAAGGGTAGACTCAGTGTCAGTACCGAAAAATGGTATAATCTGGGCCAGTACCGGGATCAGGTGAAATCCGTGCGAGTGCCGAAAAACTGATCGGGCGAGTCCCGAAAAAGGGTAGACTCAGTGTCAGTACCGAAAAATGGTATAATCTGGGCCAGTACCGGGATCAGGTGAAATACGTGCGAGTACCGAAAAACTGATATGGCGAGTCCCAAAAAATGCTAGATTCAGTCTCAGCACCCAAAAATGATAGAATCCGGGCCAGTACCAGGATGAGGAGAAATCCGTGCGAGTACCGAAAAACTGATGGGACGAGTCCCGAAAAGGGTAGACTCAGTGTCAATACCCAAAAATGGTTTAATCTGGGCCAGTACCGGGATTAGGTGAAATCCGTGCGAGTACCGAAAAACTGATCGGGCGAGTCCCGAAAAAGGGTAGACTCAGTGTCAGTACCGAAAAATGGTATAATCTGGGCCTGTACCGGGATCAGGTGAAATCCGTGCGAGTGCCGAAAAACTGATCGGGCGAGTCCCGGAAAAGGGTTGACTCAGTGTCAGTACCGAAAAATGGTATAATCCGGGCCAGTACCGGGATCAGGTGAAATCCGTGCGAGTACCGAAAAACTGATATGGCGAGTCCCAAAAAATGCTAGATTCAGTCTCAGCACCCAAAAATGATAGAATCCGGGCCAGTACCAGGATGAGGTGAAATCCGTGCGAGTACCGAAAAACTGATCGGGCGAGTCCCGAAAAAGGGTGGAGTCAGTGTCAGTACCGAAAAATGGTATGTTCCGGTCCAGTACCGGGATCAGGTGCAATCCGTTCGAGTACAGAAAAACTGATCGGGCGAGTCCCGAAAAAGGCTAGATTCAGTCTCAGCACCCAAAAATGATAGAATCCGAGCCAGTACCAGGATGAGGTGAAATCCGTGCGAGTACCGAAAAAATGTTCGGGCGAGTCCCGAAAAAGGGTAGACTCAGTGTCAGTACCGAAAAATGGTATAATCTGGGCCAGTACCGGGATCAGGTGAAATCCGTGCGAATGCCGAAAAACTGATCGGGCGAGTCCCGGAAAAGGGTAGACTCAGTGTCAGTACCGAAAAATGGTATAATCCGGGCCAGTACCGGGATCAGGTGAAATCCGTGCGAGTACCGAAAAACTGATATGGCGAGTCCCAAAAAATGCTAGATTCAGTCTCAGCACACAAAAATGATAAAATCCGGGCCAGTACGAGGATCAGGTGAAATCCGTGCGAGTACCGAAAAACTGATCGGGCGAGTCCCGAAAAAGGGTACATTCAGGGTCAGCACCCAAAAATGATAGAATCCGGGCCAGTACCGGGGGCAGGTGAAATCCGTGTGAGTACCGAAAAACTGATATGGCGAGTCCAAAAAAGGCTAGATTCAGTCTCAGCACCCAAAAATGATAGAATCCGGGCCAGTACTGGGATCAGGTGAAATCCGTGCGAGTGCCGAAAAAATGATCGGGCGAGTCCCGGAAAAGGGTAGACTCAATGTCAGTATCGAAAAATGGTATAATCCGGGCCAGTACCGGGATCAGGTGAAATCCGTGCGAGTACCGAAAAACTGATCGGGCGAGTCCCGGAAAAGGGTAGACTCAGTGTCAGTACCGAAAAATGGTATAATCCGGGCCAGTACCGGGATCAGGTGAAATCCGTGCGAGTACCGAAAAACTGATCGGGCGAGTCCCGAAAAAGGGTAGACTCAGTGTCAGTACCGAAAAATGGTATAATCTGGGCCAGTACCGGGATCAGGTGAAATCCGTGCGAGTGCCGAAAAACTGATCGGGCGAGTCCCGGAAAAGGGTAGACTCAGTGTCAGTACCGAAAAATGGTATAATCCGGGCCAGTACCGGGATCAGGTGAAATCCGTGCGAGTACCGAAAAACTGATATGGCGAGTCCAAAAAAGGCTAGATTCAGTCTCAGCACCCAAAAATGATAGAATCCGGGCCAGTACTGGGATCAGGTGAAATCCGTGCGAGTGCCGAAAAAATGATCGGGCGAGTCCCGGAAAAGGGTAGACTCAATGTCAGTATCGAAAAATGGTATAATCCGGGCCAGTACCGGGATCAGGTGAAATCCGTGCGAGTACCGAAAAACTGATCGGGCGAGTCCCGAAAAAGGGTAGACTCAGCGTCAGTACCGAAAAATGGTATAATCCGGGCCAATACCGGGATCAGGTGAAATCCGTGCGAGTACCGAAAAACTGATATGGCGAGTCCCAAAAAATGCTAAATTCAGTCTCAGCACCCAAAAATTATAAAATCCGGGCCAATACCAGGATCAGGTGAAATCCGTGCGAGTACCGAAAAGCTGATCGGGCGAGTCCCGAAAAAGGGTACATTCAGGGTCAGCACCCAAAAATGATAGAATCCGGGCCAGTACCGGGAGCAGGTGAAATCCGTGCGAGTACCGAAAAACTGATATGGCGAGTCCAAAAAATGCTAGATTCAGTCTCAGCACCCAAAAATGATAGAATCCGGGCCAGTACTGGGATCAGGTGAAATCCGTGCGTGTGCCGAAAAAATGATCGGGCGAGTCCCGGAAAAGGGTAGACTAAGTGTCAGTACCGAAAAATGGTATAATCCGGGCCAGTACCTAGATCAGGTGAAATCCGTGCGAGTACCGAAAAACTGATCGGGCGAGTCCCGGAAAAGGGTAGACTCAGTGTCAGTACCGAAAAATGGTATAATCCGGGCCAGTACCGGGATCAGGTGAAATCCGTGCGAGTACCGAAAAACTGATATGGCGAGTCCAAAAAAGGCTAGATTCAGTCTCAGCACCCAAAAATGATAGAATCCGGGCCAGTACTGGGATCAGGTGAAATCCGTGCGAGTGCCGAAAAAATGATCGGGCGAGTCCCGGAAAAGGGTAGACTCAATGTCAGTATCGAAAAATGGTATAATCCGGGCCAGTACCGGGATCAGGTGAAATCCGTGCGAGTACCGAAAAACTGATCGGGCGAGTCCCGAAAAAGGGTAGACTCAGCGTCAGTACCGAAAAATGGTATAATCCGGGCCAATACCGGGATCAGGTGAAATCCGTGCGAGTACCGAAAAACTGATATGGCGAGTCCCAAAAAATGCTAAATTCAGTCTCAGCACCCAAAAATTATAAAATCCGGGCCAATACCAGGATCAGGTGAAATCCGTGCGAGTACCGAAAAGCTGATCGGGCGAGTCCCGAAAAAGGGTACATTCAGGGTCAGCACCCAAAAATGATAGAATCCGGGCCAGTACCGGGAGCAGGTGAAATCCGTGCGAGTACCGAAAAACTGATATGGCGAGTCCAAAAAATGCTAGATTCAGTCTCAGCACCCAAAAATGATAGAATCCGGGCCAGTACTGGGATCAGGTGAAATCCGTGCGTGTGCCGAAAAAATGATCGGGCGAGTCCCGGAAAAGGGTAGACTAAGTGTCAGTACCGAAAAATGGTATAATCCGGGCCAGTACCTAGATCAGGTGAAATCCGTGCGAGTACCGAAAAACTGATCGGGCGAGTCCCGGAAAAGGGTAGACTCAGTGTCAGTACCGAAAAATGGTATAATCCGGGCCAGTACCTAGATCAGGTGAAATCCGATCGAGTACCGAAAAACTGATCGGGCGAGTCCCGGAAAAGGGTAGACTCAATGTCAGTATCGAAAAATGGTATAATCCGGGCCAGTACCGGGATCAGGTGAAATCCGTGCGAGTACCGAAAAACTGATCGGGCGAGTCCCGAAAAAGGGTAGACTCAATGTCAGTACCGAAAAATGGTATAATCCGGGCCAGTACCGGGATCAGGTGAAATCCGTGCGAGTACCGAAAAACTGATATGGCGAGTCCCAAAAAAGGATAGATTCAGTCTCAGCACCCAAAAATGATAGAATCCGGGCCAGTACCGGGAGCAGGTGAAATCCGTGTGAGTACCGAAAAACTGATATGGCGAGTCCAAAAAAGGCTAGATTCAGTCTCAGCACCCAAAAATGATAGAATACGGGCCAGTACTGGGATCATGTGAAATCCGTGCGAGTGCCGAAAAAATGATCGGGCGAGTCCCGGAAAAGGGTAGACTCAATGTCAGTATCGAAAAATGGTATAATCCGGGCCAGTACCGGGATCAGGTGAAATCCGTGCGAGTACCGAAAAACTGATCGGGCGAGTCCTGGAAAAGGGTAGACTCAGTGTCAGTACCGAAAAATGGTATAATCCGGGCCAGTACCGGGATCAGGTGAAATCCGTGCGAGTACCGAAAAACTGATATGGCGAGTCCCAAAAAAGGCTAGATTCAGTCTCAGCACCCAAAAATGATAGAATCCGGGCCAGTACCGGGAGCAGGTGAAATCCGTGCGAGTGCCGAAAAAATGATCGGGCGAGTCCCGGAAAAGGGTAGACTCAATGTCAGTATCGAAAAATGGTATAATCCGGGCCAGTACCGGGATCAGGTGAAATCCGTGCGAGTACCGAAAAACTGATCGGGCGAGTCCCGGAAAAGGGTAGACTCAGTGTCAGTACCGAAAAATTGTATAATCAGGGCCAGTACCGGGATCAGGTGAAATCCGTGCGAGTACCGAAAAACTGATCGGGCGAGTCCCGAAAAAGGGTAGACTCAGTGTCAGTACCGAAAAATGGTATAATCTGGGCCAGTACCGGGATCAGGTGATATCCGTGCGAGTGCCGAAAAACTGATCGGGCGAGTCCCGGAAAAGGGTTGACTCAGTGTCAGTACCGAAAAATGGTATAATCCGGGCCAGTACCGGGATCAGGTGAAATCCGTGCGAGTATCGAAAAACTGATATGGCGAGTCCCAAAAAATGCTAAATTCAGTCTCAGCACCCAAAAATTATAAAATCCGGGCCAATACCAGGATCAGGTGAAATCCGTGCGAGTACCGAAAAGCTGATCGGGCGAGTCCCGAAAAAGGGTACATTCAGGGTCAGCACCCAAAAATGATAGAATCCGGGCCAGTACCGGGAGCAGGTGAAATCCGTGCGAGTGCCGAAAAAATGATCGGGCGAGTCCCGGAAAAGGGTAGACTCAATGTCAGTATCGAAAAATGGTATAATCCGGGCCAGTACCGGGATCAGGTGAAATCCGTGCGAGTACCGAAAAACTGATCGGGCGAGTCCCGGAAAAGGGTAGACTCAGTGTCAGTACCGAAAAATGGTATAATCCGGGCCAGTACCGGGATCAGGTGAAATCCGTGCGAGTACCGAAAAACTGATCGGGCGAGTCCCGGAAAAGGATAGATTCAGTGTCAGTACCCAAAAATGATAAAATTCGGGCGAGTCCCGGAAAAGGGTAGACTCAGTGTCAGTACCGAAAAATGGTATAATCCGGGCCAGTACCGGGATCAGGTGAAATCCGTGCGAGTACCGAAAAACTGATCGGGCGAGTCACGAAAAAGGATAGATTCAGTGTCAGTACCCAAAAATGATAAAATCCGGGCCAGTACCGGGATCAGGCGAAATCCGTTCGAGTACCGAAAAACTGATCGGGCGAGTCCCGGAAAAGGATAGACTCAGTGTCAGTACCGAAAATGGTATAATCCGGGCCAGTACCGGGATCAGGTGAAATCCGTGCGAGAACCGAAAAGCTGATCGAGCGAGTCCCGGAAAAGTGTAGACTCCGTGTCAGTACCGAAAAATGGTATAATCCGGGCCAGTACCGGGATCAGGTGAAATCCGTGCGAGTACCGAGAAACTGATCGGGCGGATCCCGGAAAAGGGTAGACTCAATGTCAGTACCGAGAAATGGTACAATCCAGCCCATAACTGGGATCAGGTGAAATCCGTACGAGTACCGAAAAAATGATCGGGCGAGTCCCGGAAAAGGGTAGACTTAGTGTCAGTACCGAAAAATGGTATAATCCGGGCCAATACCGGGATCAGGTGAAATCCGTGCGAGTATCGAAAAACTGATCGGGCGAGTCCCGGAAATGGGTAGACTCACTGTCAGTACCGAAAAATGGTACAATCCGCTCCATAACCGGGATCAGGTGAAATCCGTACGAGTACAGAAAAACTGATCGGGCGAGTCCCGGAAAAGGGTAGACTCAGTGTCAGTACGGAAAAATGGTATAATCCGGGCCCGTACCTTGATCAGGTGAAATCCGTACGAGTACCGAAAAACTGATCGAGCGAGTCACGAAAAAGGATAGATTCAGTGTTAGTACCCAAAAATGATAAAATCCGAGCCAGTACCGGGATCAGGCGAAATCCGTTCGAGTACCGAAAAACTGATCGGGCGAGTACCGGAAAAGGATAGACTCAGTGTCAGTACCGAAAATGGTATAATCTGGGCCAGTACCGGGATCAGGGGAAATCCGTGCGAGTACCGAAAAACTGATCGGGCGAGTCCCGGAAAAGGGTAGACTCACTGTTAGTACCGAAAAATGGTACAATCCGCTCCATAACCGGGATCAGGTGAAATCCGTACGAGTACCGAAAAGCTGATCGAGCGAGTCCCGGAAAAGTGTAGACTTAGTGTCAGTACCGAAAAATGGTATAATTCGGGCCAGTATCGGGATCAGGGGAAATCCGTGCGAGTACCGAAAAACTGATCGGGCGAGTCCCGGAAAAGGGTACACTCAGTGTCAGTACCGAAAAATGGTATAATCCGGGCCAGTACCGGGATCAGGGGAAATCCGTGCGAGTACCAATGAACTGATCAGGCGAGTCCCGGAAAAGGGTAGACTCAATGTCAGTACCGAAAAATGGTACAATCCGGCCCATAACCGGGAAGAGGTGAAATCCGTGCGAGTACCGAAAAAGAGATCGGGCGAGTCCCGAAAAGGGTAGACTCAGTGTCAGTACCGAAAAATGGTATAATCCGGGCCAGTACCGGGATCAGGTGAAATCCGTGCGAGTATCGAAAAACTGATCGGGCGAGTCACGAAAAAGGATAGATTCTGTGTCAGTACCCAAAAATCATAAAATTCGGGCCAGTACCGGGATCAGGCGAAATCCGTTCGAGTACCGAAAAACTGATCGGGCGAGTCCCGGAAAAGGGTACACGCAGTGTTAGTACCGAAAAATGGTATAATCCGGGCCAGTACCGGGATCAGGTGAAATCCGTGCGAGTACCGAAAAATTGATCGGGCGAGTCCCGGAAAAGGGTAGACTCAATGTCAGTACCAAAAAATGGTACAATCCGCTCCATAACCGGGATCAGGTGAAATCCGTACGAGTACTGAAAAACTGATCGGGCGAGTCCCAGAAAAGGGTAGACTCAGTGTTAGTACCGAAAAATGGTATAATCCGGGCCCGTACCTGGATCAGGTGAAATCCGTGCGGGTACCGAAAAACTGATCGGGCGAGTCCCGGAAAAGGGTAGACTCACTGTCAGTACCGAAAAATGGTACAATCCGCTCCATAACCGGGATCAGGTGAAATCCGTACGAGTACCGAAAAACTGATCAGGCGAGTCCCGGAAAAGGGTAGACTCAGTGTCAGTACCGAAAAATGGTATAATCCGGCCCAGAACCGGGATCAGGTAAAATCCGTGCGAGTACCGAAAAGCTGATCGGGCGAGTCACGAAAAAGGATAGATTCAGTGTCAGAACCCAAAAATGATAAAATCCGGGCCAGTACCGGGATCAGGCGAAATCCGTGCCAGTACCGAAAAACTGATCGGGCGAGTGTCAGAAAAGGATAGACTAAGTGTCAGTACCGAAAAATGGTATAATCCGGGCCAGTACCGGATCAGGTGAAATCCGTGCGAGTACCGAGAAACTGATCGGGCGAGTCCCGGAAAAGTGTAGACTCCGTGTCAGTACCGAAAAATGGTATAATCCGGGCCAGTACCTGGATCAGGTGAAATCCCTCCGAGTACCGAAAAACTGATCGGGCGAGTCCCGGAAAAGGGTAGACTCAGTGTCAGTACCCAAAAATGGTATAATCTGGCCCAGTACCGGGTTCAGGTGAAATCCGTGCGAGTACCGAAAAACTGATCGGGCGAGTCTCGGAAAAGGATAGACTCAGTGTCAGTACCGAAAAATGGTATAATCCGGGCCAGTACCGGGATCAGGTGAAATCCGTGCGAGTACCGTGAAACTAATCGGGCGAGTCCCGGAAAAGTGTAGACTCCGTGGCAGTACCGAAAAATGGTATAATCCGGGCCAGTACTGGGATCAGTTGAAATCCCTCCGAGTACCGAAAAACTGATCGGGCGAGTCTCGGAAAAGGGTAGACTCAGTGTCAGTACCCAAAAATGGTATAATCCGGCCCAGTACCGGGATCAGGTGAAATCCGTGCGAGTACCGAGAAATTGATCGGGCGAGTCCCGAAAAAGTGTAGACTCCGTGTCAGTACCTTAAAATGGTATAATCCGAGCCCGTACCGGGATCAGGTGAAATCCGTGCGAGTACCGAAAAACTGATCAGGCGAGTCCAGGAAAAGGATAGACTCAGTGTCAGTACCGAAAAATGGTATAATCCGGGCCAGTATCGGGATCAGGTGAAATCCGTGCGAGTACCGAAAAACTGATCGGGCGAGTCCCGGAAAAGGGTAGACTCACTGTCAGTACCGAAAAATGGTACAATCCGCTCCATAACGGGGATTAGGTGAAATCCGTACGAGTACCGAAAAACTGATCGGGCGAGTCCCGGAAAAGGGTAGACTCAGTGTGAGTACCGAAAAATGGTATAATCCGGCCCAGAACCGGGATCAGGTGAAATCCGTGCGAGTACCGAGAAATTGATCGGGCGAGTCCCGAAAAAGTGTAGACTCCGTGTCAGTACCTTAAAATGGTATAATCCGGGCCCGTACCGGGATCAGGTGAAATCCGTGCGAGTACCGAAAAACTGATCGGGCGAGTCCCGGAAAAGGGTAGACTCACTGTCAGTACTGAAAAATGGTACAATCCGCACCATAACCGGGATCAGGTGAAATCCGTACGAGTACCGAAAAACTGATCGGGCGAGTCCCGGAAAAGGGTAGACTCAGTGTGAGTACCGAAAAATGGTATAATCCGGCCCAGAACTGGGATCAGGTGAAATCCGTGCGAGTATCGAAAAACTGATCGGGCGAGTCTCGGAAAAGGGTAGACTCAGTGTCAGTACCCAAAAATGGTATAATCCGGCCCAGTACCGGGATCAGGTGAAATCCGTGCGAGTACCGAAAAACTGATCGGGCGAGTCTCGGAAAAGGATAGACTCAGTGTCAATACCTAAAATTGGTATAATCCGGGCCAGTACCGGGAAGAGGTGAAATCCGTGCGAGTACCGAAAAACTGATAGGGCGAGTCCCGGAGAAGGGTAGACTCAGTGTCAATACCGAAAAATGGTATAATCCGGGCCAGTATTGGGATCAGGTGAAATCCGTGCGAGTACCGAAAAACTGATCGGGCGAGTCCCGGAAAAGGGAAGACTTAGTGTCAGTACAGAAAAATGGTATAATCCGGGCCAGTACCGGGAAGAGGTGAAATCCGTGCGAGTACCGAAAAACTGATCGGGCGAGTGCCGGAAAAGGATAGACTCAGTGTCAGTACCGAAAAATGGTATAATCCAGGCCAGTACCGGGATCAGGTGAAATCCGTGCGAGTACCGAAAAACTGATCGGGCCAGTCACGAAAAAGGATAGATTCAGTGTCAGTACCCAAAAATGATAAAATCCGGGCCAGTACCGGGATCAGGCGAAATCCGTTCGAGTACCGAAAAACTGATCGAGCGAGTCCCGGAAAAGGGTAGACTCAGTGTCAGTACCGAAAATTGGTATACTCCGGGCCAGTACCGGGATCAGATGAAATCCGTGCGAGTACCGAAAAACTGATCGGGCGAGTCCCGGAAAAGGATAGACTCAGTGTCAGTACCGAAAAATGGTATAATCCAGGCCAGTACCGGGATCAGGTGAAATCCGTGCGAGTACCGAAAAACTGATCGGGCCAGTCACGAAAAAGGATAGATTCAGTGTCAGTACCCAAAAATGATAAAATCCGGGCCAGTACCGGGATCAGGCGAAATCCGTTCGAGTACCGAAAAACTGATCGAGCGAGTCCCGGAAAAGGGTAGACTCAGTGTCAGTACCGAAAATTGGTATACTCCGGGCCAGTACCGGGATCAGATGAAATCCATGCGAATACCGAAAAACTGATAGGGCGAGTCCTGGAGAAGTGTAGACTCAGTGTCAATACGGAAAAATGGTATAATCCGGGCCAGTATCGGGATCAGGTGAAATCCGCGAGTACCGAAAAACTAATCGGGCGAGTCCCGGAAAAGGGTAGACTGAGTGTCAGTACCCAAAAATGGTATAATCCGGCCCATAACCGGGATCAGGGGAAATCCGTGCGAGTACCGAAAAACTGATCGGGCGAGTCCCGGAAAAGCGTAGACTCAGTGTCAGCACCCAAAAATGGTATAAGCCGGCCCAGTACCGGGATCAGGTGAAATCCGTACGAGTATGGAAAAACTGATCGGGCGAGTCCCAGAAAAAGGTATACTAAGTGTCACTGCCGAAAAATGCTATAATCTGGGCCAGTACCGGGATTAGGTGAAATCCGTGCGAGTACCGAAAAACTGATCGGGCGAGTCCCAGAAAAGGGTAGACTCCGTGTCCGTACCGAAAAATGGAATAATCCGGGCCAGTACCGGGATCAGGTGAAATCCCTGCAAGTACCGAAAAACTGATCGGGCGAGTCCCGGAAAAGGGTAGACTCAATGTCAGTACCGAAAAATGGTATAATCCGGGCCAGTACCGGGAAGAGGTGAAATCCGTGCGAGTACCGAAAAATTGTTCAGGCGAGTTCCGGAAAAGGGTAGACTGAGTGTCAGTACCGAAAAATGGTATAATCCGGGCCAGTACCGGGATCAGGTGAAATCCGTGCGAGTACCAATGAACTGATCGGGCGAGTCCCGGAGAAGGGTAGACCCAGTGTCAGTAACGAAAAATGGTATAATCCGGGCCACTACCGGGATCAGGTGCAATCCGTGCGAGTACCGAAAAACTGATCGGGCGAGTCCCGAAAAAGGGTAGAGTCAGCGTCAGTACCGAAAAATGGTATGTTCCTGGCCAGTACCGGGATCAGGTGAAATCCCTGCCAGTACCGAAAAACTGATCGGGCGACTCCCGGAAAAGGGTACACTCAGTGTCAGTACCGAAAAATGGTACAATCCAGCCCATAACCGAGATCAGGTGAAATCCGTACGAGTACCGAAAAACTGATCGGGCGAGTCCCGGAAAAGGGTAGACTTCAGTGTCAGTACCGAAAAATGGTATAATTCGGCCCAGTCCCGGGATCAGGTGAAATCCGTACGAGTACCGAAAAACTGATCGGGCGAGGCCCGGAAAAAGGTAGACTCAGTGTCAGTACCGAAAAATGGTATCATCCGGGCCCGTACCGGGATCAGGTGAAATCTGTGCGAGTACCGAAAAACTGATCGGGCGAGTCCCGGAAAA
Organism: Vitis cinerea var. helleri x Vitis rupestris; assembly: GCA_945999865.1. NCBI lineage: Eukaryota > Viridiplantae > Streptophyta > Magnoliopsida > Vitales > Vitaceae > Vitis > Vitis cinerea var. helleri x Vitis rupestris. Next base: position 13,987,215 of record OX253902.1, read on the forward strand.
GCGTAGACTCAGTGTCAGCACCAAAAAATGGTATAATCCGGCCCAGTACCGGGATCAGGTGAAATCCGTACGAGTATGGAGAAACTGATCGGGCGAGTCCCAGAAAAAGGTAGACTAAGTGTCACTGCCGAAAAATGCTATAATCCGGGCCAGTACCGGGATTAGGTGAAATCCGTGCGTGTACCGAAAAACTGATCGGGCGAGTCCCGGAAAAGGGTAGACTCCGTGTCAGTACCGAAAAATTGAATAATCCGGGCCAGTACCGGGATCAGGTGAAATCCCTGCCAGTACCGAAAAACTGATCGGGCGAGTCCCGGAAAAGGGTAGACTCAGTGTCAGTACCGAAAAATGGTATAATCCGGGCCAGTACTGGGATCAGGTGAAATCCGTGCGAGTACCAAAAAACTGATCGGGCGAGTCCCGGAAAAGGATAGACTCAGTGTCAGTACCGAAAAATGGTATAATCCGGGCCAGTACCGGGATCAGGTGAAATCCCTGCCAGTACCGAAAAACTGATCGGGCGAGTCCCGGAAAAGGGTAGACTCCGTGTCAGTACCGAAAAATGGTATAATCCGGGCCAGTACCGGGATCAGGTGAAATCCCTGCCAGTACCGAAAAACTGATCGGGCGAGTCCCGGAAAAGGGTAGACTCCGTGTCAGTACCGAAAAATGGTATAATCCGGGCCAGTACCGGGATCAGGTGAAATCCCTCCGAGTACCGAAAAACTGATCGGGCGAGTCCCGGAAAAGGGTAGACTCAATGTCAGTTCCGAAAAATGGTATAATCCGGGCCCGTACCGGGACCAGGTGAAATCCGTACGAGTACCGAAAAACTGATCGGGAAAGTCCCGGAAAAGGGTAGACTCGGTGTCAGTACCGAAAAATGGCATAATCCGGGCCAGTACTGGGAAGAGGTGAAATCCGTGCGAGTACCGAAAAACTGATCGGGCGAGTCCCGGAAAAGGGTAGACTCAATGTCAGTACCGAAAAATGGTATAATCCGGGCCGGTACCGGGACCAGGTGAAATCCGTGCGAGTACCCAAAAACTGATCGGGCGAGTCCCGAAAAAGGGTACACTCAATGTCAGTACCGAAAAATGGTACAATCCGGCCCATAACCGAGATCAGGTGAAATCCGTACGAGTATCGAAAAACTGATCGGGCGAGTCCCGGAAAATGGTAGACTCAGTGTCAGTACCGAAAAATGGAATAATCCGGGCCAGTACCGGGATCAGGTGAAATCCCTGCCAGTACCGAAAAACTGATCGGGCGAGTCCCGGAAAAGGGTACACTCAGTGTCAGAACCGAAAAATGGTATAGTCCGGGCCAGTACCGGGATCAGGTGAAATCCGTGCGAGTATCGAAAGACTGATCGGGCGAGTCCCGGAAAATGGTAGACACCGTGTCAGTACCGAAAAATGGAATAATCCGGGCCAGTACCGGGATCAGGTGAAATCCCTGCCAGTACCCAAAAACTGATCGGGCGAGTCCCATAAAAAGATAGACTCAGTGTCAGTACCGAAAAATGGTATAATCCGGGCTGGTACCGGGATCAGGGGAAATCCGTGCGAGTACCGAAAAACTGATCGGGCGAGTCCCGGAAAAGGGTAGACTAAATGTCAGTACCGAAAAATGGTATAATCCGGGCTGGTACCGGGATCAGGGGAAATCCGTGCGAGTACCGAAAAACTGATCGGGCGAGTCCCGGAAAAGGGTAGACTAAATGTCAGTACCGAAAAATGGTATAATCCGGGCCGGTACCGGGATCAGGTGAAATCCGTGCGAGTACCCAAAAACTGATCGGGCGAGTCCCATAAAAGGATAGACTCAGTGTCAGTACCGAAAAATGGTATAATCCGGGCTGGTACCGGGATCAGGGGAAATCCGTGCGAGTACCGAAAAACTGATCGGGCGAGTCCTGGAAAATGGTAGACTCAATGTCAGTACCGAAAAATGGTATAATCCGGGCCGGTACCGGGATCAGGTGAAATCCGTGCGAGTACCCAAAAACTGATCGGGCGAGTCCCGGAAAATGGTAGACTCAGTGTCAGTACCGAAAAATGGAATAATCCGGGCCAGTACCGGGATCAGGTGAAATCCCTGCCAGTACCGAAAAACTGATCGGGCGAGTCCCGGAAAAGGGTACACTCAGTGTCAGTACCGAAAAATGGTATTGTCCGGGCCAGTACCGGGATCAGGTGAAATACGTGCGAGTACCGAAAAACTGATCGGGCGAGTCCCGGAAAAGGATAGACTCAGTGTCAGTACCGAAAAATGGTATAATCCGGGCTGGTACCGGGATCAGGTGAAATCCGTGCGAGTACCCAAAAACTGATCGGGCGAGTCCCGGAAAATGGTAGACTCAATGTCAGTACCGAAAAATGGTATAATCCGGCCTAGTCCCGGGATCAGGTGAAATCCGTGCGAGTACCGAAAAACTGATCGGGCGAGTCCCGGAAAATGGTAGACACCGTGTCAGTACCGAAAAATGGAATAATCCGGGCCAGTACCGGGATCAGGTGAAATCCCTGCCAGTACCGAAAAACTGATCGGGCGACTCCCGGAAAAGGGTACACTCAGTGTCAGCACCGAAAAATGGTACAATCCAGCCCATAACCGAGATCAGGTGAAATCCGTACGAGTACCGAAAAACTGATCGGGCGAGTCCCGGAAAATGGTAGACTCAGTGTCAGTACCGAAAAATGGAATAATCCGGGCCAGTACCGGGATCAGGTGAAATCCCTGCCAGTACCGAAAAACTGATCGGGCGAGTCCCGGAAAAGGGTACACTCAGTGTCAGTACCGAAAAATGGTATAGTCCGGGCCAGTACCGGGATCAGGTGAAATCCGTGCGAGTACCGAAAAACTGATCGGGCGAGTCCCGAAAAAGGGTAGACTCAGTGTCAGTACCGAAAAATGGTATAATCTGGGCCAGTACCGGGATCAGGTGAAATCCGTGCGAGTGCCGAAAAACTGATCGGGCGAGTCCCGGAAAAGGGTACACTCAGTGTCAGTACCGAAAAATGGTACAATCCAGCCCATAACCGAGATCAGGTGAAATCCGTACGAGTACCGAAAAACTGATCGGGCGAGTCCCGGAAAATGGTAGACTCAGTGTCAGTACCGAAAAATGGAATAATCCGGGCCAGTACCGGGATCAGGTGAAATCCCTGCCAGTACCGAAAAACTGATCGGGCGAGTCCCGGAAAAGGGTACACTCAGTGTCAGTACCGAAAAATGGTATAGTCCGGGCCAGTACCGGGATCAGGTGAAATCCGTGCGAGTACCGAAAAACTGATCGGGCGAGTCCCGGAAAAGGATAGACTCAGTGTCAGTACCGAAAAATGGTATAATCCGGGCCAGTATCGGGATCAGGTGAAATCCGTGCGAGTACCGAAAAACTGATCGGGCGAGTCCCGGAAAAGGGTAGACTCAGTGTCAGTACCGAAAAATGGTATAATCCGGGCCAGTACCGGGATCAGGTGAAATCCGTGCGAGTACCGAAAAACTGATCGGGCGAGTCCCGGAAAATGGTAGACTCAATGTCAGTACCGAAAAATGGTATAATCCGGGCCGGTACCGGGATCAGGTGAAATCCGTGCGAGTACCCAAAAACTGATCGGGCGAGTCCCGGAAAATGGTAGACTCAATGTCAGTACCGAAAAATGGTATAATCCGGCCTAGTCCCGGGATCAGGTGAAATCCGTGCGAGTACCGAAAAACTGATCGGGCGAGTCCCGGAAAATGGTAGACACCGTGTCAGTACCGAAAAATGGAATAATCCGGGCCAGTACCGGGATCAGGTGAAATCCCTGCCAGTACCGAAAAACTGATCGGGCGACTCCCGGAAAAGGGTACACTCAGTGTCAGTACCGAAAAATGGTACAATCCAGCCCATAACCGAGATCAGGTGAAATCCGTACGAGTACCGAAAAACTGATCGGGCGAGTCCCGGAAAATGGTAGACTCAGTGTCAGTACCAAAAAATGGAATAATCCGGGCCAGTACCGGGATCAGGTGAAATCCCTGCCAGTACCGAAAAACTGATCGGGCGAGTCCCGGAAAAGGGTACACTCAGTGTCAGTACCGAAAAATGGTATTGTCCGGGCCAGTACCGGGATCAGGTGAAATCCGTGCGAGTACCGAAAAACTGATCGGGCGAGTCCCGGAAAAGGATAGACTCAGTGTCAGTACCGAAAAATGGTATAATCCGGGCCAGTATCGGGATCAGGTGAAATCCGTGCGAGTACCGAAAAACTGATCGGGCGAGTCCCGGAAAAGGGTAGACTCAGTGTCAGTACCGAAAAATGGTATAATCCGGGCCAGTACCGGGATCAGGTGAAATCCGTGCGAGTACCCAAAAACTGATCGGGCGAGTCCCGGAAAATGGTAGACTCAATGTCAGTACCGAAAAATGGTATAATCCGGGCCGATACCGGGATCAGGTGAAATCCGTGCGAGTACCCAAAAACTGATCGGGCGAGTCCCGGAAAATGGTAGACTCAATGTCAGTACCGAAAAATGGTATAATCCGGCCTAGTCCCGGGATCAGGTGAAATCCGTGCGAGTACCGAAAAACTGATCGGGCGAGTCCCGGAAAATGGTAGACACCGTGTCAGTACCGAAAAATGGAATAATCCGGGCCAGTACCGGGATCAGGTGAAATCCCTGCCAGTACCGAAAAACTGATCGGGCGACTCCCGGAAAAGGGTACACTCAGTGTCAGTACCGAAAAATGGTACAATCCAGCCCATAACCGAGATCAGGTGAAATCCGTACTAGTACCGAAAAACTGAACGGGCGAGTCCCGGAAAATGGTAGACTCAGTGTCAGTACCGAAAAATGGAATAATCCGGGCCAGTACCGGGATCAGGTGAAATCCCTGCCAGTACCGAAAAACTGATCGGGCGAGTCCCGGAAAAGGGTACACTCAGTGTCAGTACCGAAAAATGGTATAGTCCGGGCCAGTACCGGGATCAGGTGAAATCCGTGCGAGTACCGAAAAACTGATCGGGCGAGTCCCGGAAAAGGATAGACTCAGTGTCAGTACCGAAAAATGGTATAATCCGGGCCAGTATCGGGATCAGGTGAAATCCGTGCGAGTACCGAAAAACTGATCGGGCGAGTCCCGGAAAAGGGTAGACTCAGTGTCAGTACCGAAAAATGGTATAATCCGGGCCAGTACCGGGATCAGGTGAAATCCGTGCGAGTACCGAAAAACTGATCGGGCGAGTCCCGGAAAATGGTAGACTCAATGTCAGTACCGAAAAATGGTATAATCCGGGCCGGTACCGGGATCAGGTGAAATCCGTGCGAGTACCCAAAAACTGATCGGGCGAGTCCCGGAAAATGGTAGACTCAATGTCAGTACCGAAAAATGGTATAATCCGGCCTAGTCCCGGGATCAGGTGAAATCCGTGCGAGTACCGAAAAACTGATCGGGCGAGTCCCGGAAAATGGTAGACACCGTGTCAGTACCGAAAAATGGAATAATCCGGGCCAGTACCGGGATCAGGTGAAATCCCTGCCAGTACCGAAAAACTGATCGGGCGACTCCCGGAAAAGGGTACACTCAGTGTCAGTACCGAAAAATGGTACAATCCAGCCCATAACCGAGATCAGGTGAAATCCGTACGAGTACCGAAAAACTGATCGGGCGAGTCCCGGAAAATGGTAGACTCAGTGTCAGTACCAAAAAATGGAATAATCCGGGCCAGTACCGGGATCAGGTGAAATCCCTGCCAGTACCGAAAAACTGATCGGGCGAGTCCCGGAAAAGGGTACACTCAGTGTCAGTACCGAAAAATGGTATTGTCCGGGCCAGTACCGGGATCAGGTGAAATCCGTGCGAGTACCGAAAAACTGATCGGGCGAGTCCCGGAAAAGGATAGACTCAGTGTCAGTACCGAAAAATGGTATAATCCGGGCCAGTATCGGGATCAGGTGAAATCCGTGCGAGTACCGAAAAACTGATCGGGCGAGTCCCGGAAAAGGGTAGACTCAGTGTCAGTACCGAAAAATGGTATAATCCGGGCCAGTACCGGGATCAGGTGAAATCCGTGCGAGTACCCAAAAACTGATCGGGCGAGTCCCGGAAAATGGTAGACTCAATGTCAGTACCGAAAAATGGTATAATCCGGGCCGATACCGGGATCAGGTGAAATCCGTGCGAGTACCCAAAAACTGATCGGGCGAGTCCCGGAAAATGGTAGACTCAATGTCAGTACCGAAAAATGGTATAATCCGGCCTAGTCCCGGGATCAGGTGAAATCCGTGCGAGTACCGAAAAACTGATCGGGCGAGTCCCGGAAAATGGTAGACACCGTGTCAGTACCGAAAAATGGAATAATCCGGGCCAGTACCGGGATCAGGTGAAATCCCTGCCAGTACCGAAAAACTGATCGGGCGACTCCCGGAAAAGGGTACACTCAGTGTCAGTACCGAAAAATGGTACAATCCAGCCCATAACCGAGATCAGGTGAAATCCGTACTAGTACCGAAAAACTGAACGGGCGAGTCCCGGAAAATGGTAGACTCAGTGTCAGTACCGAAAAATGGAATAATCCGGGCCAGTACCGGGATCAGGTGAAATCCCTGCCAGTACCGAAAAACTGATCGGGCGAGTCCCGGAAAAGGGTACACTCAGTGTCAGTACCGAAAAATGGTATAGTCCGGGCCAGTACCGGGATCAGGTGAAATCCGTGCGAGTACCGAAAAACTGATCGGGCGAGTCCCGGAAAAGGATAGACTCAGTGTCAGTACCGAAAAATGGTATAATCCGGGCCAGTATCGGGATCAGGTGAAATCCGTGCGAGTACCGAAAAACTGATCGGGCGAGTCCCGGAAAAGGGTAGACTCAGTGTCAGTACCGAAAAATGGTATAATCCGGGCCAGTACCGGGATCAGGTGAAATCCGTGCGAGTACCGAAAAACTGATCGGGCGAGTCCCGGAAAATGGTAGACTCAATGTCAGTACCGAAAAATGGTATAATCCGGGCCGGTACCGGGATCAGGTGAAATCCGTGCGAGTACCCAAAAACTGATCGGGCGAGTCCCGGAAAATGGTAGACTCAATGTCAGTACCGAAAAATGGTATAATCCGGCCTAGTCCCGGGATCAGGTGAAATCCGTGCGAGTACCGAAAAACTGATCGGGCGAGTCCCGGAAAATGGTAGACACCGTGTCAGTACCGAAAAATGGAATAATCCGGGCCAGTACCGGGATCAGGTGAAATCCCTGCCAGTACCGAAAAACTGATCGGGCGACTCCCGGAAAAGGGTACACTCAGTGTCAGTACCGAAAAATGGTACAATCCAGCCCATAACCGAGATCAGGTGAAATCCGTACGAGTACCGAAAAACTGATCGGGCGAGTCCCGGAAAATGGTAGACTCAGTGTCAGTACCAAAAAATGGAATAATCCGGGCCAGTACCGGGATCAGGTGAAATCCCTGCCAGTACCGAAAAACTGATCGGGCGAGTCCCGGAAAAGGGTACACTCAGTGTCAGTACCGAAAAATGGTATTGTCCGGGCCAGTACCGGGATCAGGTGAAATCCGTGCGAGTACCGAAAAACTGATCGGGCGAGTCCCGGAAAAGGATAGACTCAGTGTCAGTACCGAAAAATGGTATAATCCGGGCCAGTATCGGGATCAGGTGAAATCCGTGCGAGTACCGAAAAACTGATCGGGCGAGTCCCGGAAAAGGGTAGACTCAGTGTCAGTACCGAAAAATGGTATAATCCGGGCCAGTACCGGGATCAGGTGAAATCCGTGCGAGTACCCAAAAACTGATCGGGCGAGTCCCGGAAAATGGTAGACTCAATGTCAGTACCGAAAAATGGTATAATCCGGGCCGATACCGGGATCAGGTGAAATCCGTGCGAGTACCCAAAAACTGATCGGGCGAGTCCCGGAAAATGGTAGACTCAATGTCAGTACCGAAAAATGGTATAATCCGGCCTAGTCCCGGGATCAGGTGAAATCCGTGCGAGTACCGAAAAACTGATCGGGCGAGTCCCGGAAAATGGTAGACACCGTGTCAGTACCGAAAAATGGAATAATCCGGGCCAGTACCGGGATCAGGTGAAATCCCTGCCAGTACCGAAAAACTGATCGGGCGACTCCCGGAAAAGGGTACACTCAGTGTCAGTACCGAAAAATGGTACAATCCAGCCCATAACCGAGATCAGGTGAAATCCGTACTAGTACCGAAAAACTGAACGGGCGAGTCCCGGAAAATGGTAGACTCAGTGTCAGTACCGAAAAATGGAATAATCCGGGCCAGTACCGGGATCAGGTGAAATCCCTGCCAGTACCGAAAAACTGATCGGGCGAGTCCCGGAAAAGGGTACACTCAGTGTCAGTACCGAAAAATGGTATAGTCTGGGCCAGTACCGGGATCAGGTGAAATCCGTGCGAGTACCGAAAAACTGATCGGGCGAGTCCCGGAAAAGGATAGACTCAGTGTCAGTACCGAAAAATGGTATAATCCGGGCCAGTATCGGGATCAGGTGAAATCCGTGCGAGTACCGAAAAACTGATCGGGCGAGTCCCGGAAAAGGGTAGACTCAGTGTCAGTACCGAAAAATGGTATAATCCGGGCCAGTACCGGGATCAGGTGAAATCCGTGCGAGTACCGAAAAACTGATCGGGCGAGTCCCGGAAAATGGTAGACTCAATGTCAGTACCGAAAAATGGTATAATCCGGGCCGGTACCGGGATCAGGTGAAATCCGTGCGAGTACCCAAAAACTGATCGGGCGAGTCCCGGAAAATGGTAGACTCAATCTCAGTACCGAAAAATGGTATAATCCGGCCTAGTCCCGGGATCAGGTGAAATCCGTGCGAGTACCGAAAAACTGATCGGGCGAGTCCCGGAAAATGGTAGACACCGTGTCAGTACCGAAAAATGGAATAATCCGGGCCAGTACCAGGATCAGGTGAAATCCCTGCCAGTACCGAAAAACTGATCGGGCGACTCCCGGAAAAGGGTACACTCAGTGTCAGTACCGAAAAATGGTACAATCCAGCCCATAACCGAGATCAGGTGAAATCCGTACTAGTACCGAAAAACTGAACGGGCGAGTCCCGGAAAATGGTAGACTCAGTGTCAGTACCGAAAAATGGAATAATCCGGGCCAGTACCTGGATCAGGTGAAATCCCTGCCAGTACCGAAAAACTGATCGGGCGAGTCCCGGAAAAGGGTACACTCAGTGTCAGTACCGAAAAATGGTATAGTCCGGGCCAGTACCGGGATCAGGTGAAATCCGTGCGAGTACCGAAAAACTGATCGGGCGAGTCCCGGAAAAGGATAGACTCAGTGTCAGTACCGAAAAATGGTATAATCCGGGCCAGTATCGGGATCAGGTGAAATCCGTGCGAGTACCGAAAAACTGATCGGGCGAGTCCCGGAAAAGGGTAGACTCAGTGTCAGTACCGAAAAATGGTATAATCCGGGCCAGTACCGGGATCAGGTGAAATCCGTGCGAGTACCGAAAAACTGATCGGGCGAGTCCCGGAAAATGGTAGACTCAATGTCAGTACCGAAAAATGGTATAATCCGGGCCGGTACCGGGATCAGGTGAAATCCGTGCGAGTACCCAAAAACTGATCGGGCGAGTCCCATAAAAGGATAGACTCAGTGTCAGTACCGAAAAATGGTATAATCCGGGCTGGTACCGGGATCAGGGGAAATCCGTGCGAGTACCGAAAAACTGATCGGGCGAGTCCCGGAAAAGGGTAGACTAAATGTCAGTACCGAAAAATGGTATAATCCGGGCCAGTACCGGGAAGAGGTGAAATCCGTGCGAGTACCAAAAAACTGATCCGGCGAGTCCCGGAAAAGGGTAGACTCAATGTCAGTAACGAAAAATGGTATAATCCGGCCCAGTACCGGGATCAGGAGAAATCCGTGCGAGTACCGAGAAACTGATCGGGCGAGCCCCGGAAAAGGGTAGACTGAATGTCAGTACCGAAAAATGGTATAATCCGGGCCGGTACCGGGATCAGGGGAAATCCGTGCTAGTACCGAAAAACTGATCGGGCGAGTCTCGGAAAAGGATAGATTCAGTGTCAGTACCGAAAAATAGTATAATCCGGGCCCGTACTGGGATCAGGTGAAATCCCTGCAAGTACCGAGAAACTGATCGGGAGAGTCCCGGAAAAGGATAGACTCAATGTCAGTACCGAAAAATGGTATAATCCGGGCCGGTACCAGGATCAGGTGAAATCCGTGCGAGTACCCAAAAACTGATCGGGCGAGTCCCGTAAAAGGGTAGACTCAGTGTCAGTACCGAAAAATGGTATAATCCGGGCCGGTACCGGGATCAGGGGAAATCCAGGCGAGTACCGAAAAACTGATCGGGCGAGTCTCGAAAAAGTATAGACTCAGTGTCAGTACCGAAAAATGGTATAATCCGGGCCGGTACCGGGATCAAGGGAAATCCGAGCGAGTACCGAGAAACTGATCGGGCGAGTCCCGGAAAAGGGTAGACTCAATGTCAGTACCGAAAAATGGTATAAGCCGGGCCAGTACCGGGAAGAGGTGAAATCCGTGCGAGTACCGAAAAACTGATCGGGCGAGTCCCGGGAAAAGGTAGACTCAATGTCAGTACCGAAAAATGGTATAATCCGGCCCAGTACCGGGATCAGGAGAAATCCGTGCGAGTACCGAGAAACTGATCGGGCGAGTCCCGGAAAAGGGTAGACTCATTGTCAGTACCGAAAAATGGTATAATCCGGGCCGGTACCGGGATCAGGTGAAATCCGAGCGAGTACCCAAAAACTGATTGGGCGAGTCCCGTAAAAGGGTAGACTGAGTGTCAGTACCGAAAAATTGTATAATCCGGGCCGGTACCGGGATCAAGGGAAATCCGTGCGAGTACCGAAAAACTGATCGGGCGAGTCTCGGAAAAGGATAGATTCAGTGTCAGTACCGAAAAATGGTATAATCCGGGCCAGTACCGGGAAGAGGTGAAATCCGTGCGAGTACCGAAAAACTGATCGGGCGAGTCCCGGAAAAGGGTAGACTCAATGTCAGTACCGAAAAATGGTATAATCCGGGCCAGTACCGAGATCAGGTGAAATCCGTGCGAGTACCGAGAAACTGATCGGGCGAGTCCCGGAAAAGGGTAGCCTCAATGTCAGTACCGAAAAATGGCATAATCCGGGCCGGTACCGGGATCAGGTGAAATCCGTGCGAGTACCCAAAAACTGATCGGGGGAGTCCCGGAAAAGGGTAGACTCAGTGTCAGTACCGAAAAATGGTATAATCTGGGCCGGTACCGGGATCAGGTGAAATCCGTGCGAGTACCCAAAAACTGATCGGGCGAGTCCCGTAAAAGGGTAGACTCAGTGTCAGTACCGAAAAATTGTATAATTCGGGCCCGTACCGGGAAGAGGTGAAATCCGTGCGAGTACCGAAAAACTGATCGGGCGAGTCCCGGAAAAGGGCAGACTCAATGTCAGTACCGAAAAATGGTATAATCCGGGCCAAGACCGGGAAGAGGTGAAATCCGTGCGAGTACCGAAAAACTGATCGGGCGAGTCCCGGAAAAGGGTAGACTCAGTGTCAGTACCGAAAAATGGTATAATCCGGGCCGGTACCGGGATCAGGTGAAATCCGTGCGAGTACCCAAAAACTGATCGGGCGAGTCCCGTAAAAGGGTAGACTCAGTGTCAGTACCGAAAAATGGTATAATCCGGGCCCGTACCGGGATCAGGTGAAATCCGTGCGAGTACCGAAAAACTGATCGGGCGAGTCCCGGAAAAGGGTAGACTCAGTGTCAGTACCGAAAAATGGTATAATCCGGGCCGGTACCGGGATCAGGTGAAATCCGTGCGAGTACCCAAAAACTGATCGGGCGAGTCCCGTAAAAGGGTAGACTCAGTGTCAGTACCGAGAAATGGTATAATCCGAGCCCGTACCGGGATCAGGTGAAATCCGTACGAGTACCGAAAATTTGATCGAGCGAGTCCCGGAAAAGGATAGACTCAGTGTCAGTACCGAAAAATGGCATAATCCGGGCCAGTACCAGGATCAGGGGAAATGCTTGCGAGTTCCGAAAAATTGATCGGGCGAGTCCCGGAAAAGGGTAGACTCAGTGTCAGTACCGAAAAATGGTATAATCCGGCCCAGTCCCGGGATCAGGTGAAATACGTACGAGTACCGAAACACTGATCGGGCGAGGCCCGGAAAAAGGTAGACTCAATGTCAGTAGCGAAAAATGGTATCATCCGGGCCCGTTCCGGGATCAGGTGAAATCCGTGCGAGTACCGAAAAACTGATCGGGCGAGTCCCGGAAAAGGGTAGACTCAATGTCAGTAACGAAAAATGGTATAATCCGGCCCAGTACCGGGATCAGGAGAAATCCGTGCGAGTACCGAAAAACTGATCGGGCGAGTCCCGGAAAAGGGTAGACTCAGTGTCAGTACCGAAAAATGGCATAATCCGGGCCAGTACCAGGATCAGGGGAAATCCTTGCGAGTTCCGAAAAACTAATCGGGCGAGTCCCGGAAAAGGGTAGACTCAGTGTCAGTACCGAAAAATGGTATAATCCGGCCCAGTCCCGGGATCAGGAGAAATCCGTGCGAGTACCGAGAAACTGATCGGGCGAGTCCCGGAAAAGGGTAGACTAATTGTCAGTACCGAAAAATGGTATAATCCGGGCCGGTACCGGGATCAGGTGAAATCCGAGCGAGTACCCAAAAACTGATTGGGCGAGTCCCGTAAAAGGGTAGACTGAGTGTCAGTACCGAAAAATTGTATAATCCGGGCCGGTACCGGGATCAAGGGAAATCCGTGCGAGTACCGAAAAACTGATCGGGCGAGTCTCGGAAAAGGATAGATTCAGTGTCAGTACCGAAAAATGGTATAATCCGGGCCAGTACCGGGAAGAGGTGAAATCCGTGCGAGTACCGAAAAACTGATCGGGCGAGTCCCGGGAAAAGGTAGACTCAATGTCAGTACCGAAAAATGGTATAATCCGGCCCAGTACCGGGATCAGGAGAAATCCGTGCGAGTACCGAGAAACTGATCGGGCGAGTCCCGGAAAAGGGTAGACTCATTGTCAGTACCGAAAAATGGTATAATCCGGGCCGGTACCGGGATCAGGTGAAATCCGAGCGAGTACCCAAAAACTGATTGGGCGAGTCCCGTAAAAGGGTAGACTGAGTGTCAGTACCGAAAAATTGTATAATCCGGGCCGGTACCGGGATCAAGGGAAATCCGTGCGAGTACCGAAAAACTGATCGGGCGAGTCTCGGAAAAGGATAGATTCAGTGTCAGTACCGAAAAATGGTATAATCCGGGCCAGTACCGGGAAGAGGTGAAATCCGTGCGAGTACCGAAAAACTGATCGGGCGAGTCCCGGAAAAGGGTAGACTCAATGTCAGTACCGAAAAATGGTATAATCCGGGCCAGTACCGAGATCAGGTGAAATCCGTGCGAGTACCGAGAAACTGATCGGGCGAGTCCCGGAAAAGGGTAGCCTCAATGTCAGTACCGAAAAATGGCATAATCCGGGCCGGTACCGGGATCAGGTGAAATCCGTGCGAGTACCCAAAAACTGATCGGGGGAGTCCCGGAAAAGGGTAGACTCAGTGTCAGTACCGAAAAATGGTATAATCTGGGCCGGTACCGGGATCAGGTGAAATCCGTGCGAGTACCCAAAAACTGATCGGGCGAGTCCCGTAAAAGGGTAGACTCAGTGTCAGTACCGAAAAATTGTATAATTCGGGCCCGTACCGGGAAGAGGTGAAATCCGTGCGAGTACCGAAAAACTGATCGGGCGAGTCCCGGAAAAGGGCAGACTCAATGTCAGTACCGAAAAATGGTATAATCCGGGCCAAGACCGGGAAGAGGTGAAATCCGTGCGAGTACCGAAAAACTGATCGGGCGAGTCCCGGAAAAGGGTAGACTCAGTGTCAGTACCGAAAAATGGTATAATCCGGGCCGGTACCGGGATCAGGTGAAATCCGTGCGAGTACCCAAAAACTGATCGGGCGAGTCCCGTAAAAGGGTAGACTCAGTGTCAGTACCGAAAAATGGTATAATCCGGGCCCGTACCGGGATCAGGTGAAATCCGTGCGAGTACCGAAAAACTGATCGGGCGAGTCCCGGAAAAGGGTAGACTCAGTGTCAGTACCGAAAAATGGTATAATCCGGGCCGGTACCGGGATCAGGTGAAATCCGTGCGAGTACCCAAAAACTGATCGGGCGAGTCCCGTAAAAGGGTAGACTCAGTGTCAGTACCGAGAAATGGTATAATCCGAGCCCGTACCGGGATCAGGTGAAATCCGTACGAGTACCGAAAATTTGATCGAGCGAGTCCCGGAAAAGGATAGACTCAGTGTCAGTACCGAAAAATGGCATAATCCGGGCCAGTACCAGGATCAGGGGAAATGCTTGCGAGTTCCGAAAAATTGATCGGGCGAGTCCCGGAAAAGGGTAGACTCAGTGTCAGTACCGAAAAATGGTATAATCCGGCCCAGTCCCGGGATCAGGTGAAATACGTACGAGTACCGAAACACTGATCGGGCGAGGCCCGGAAAAAGGTAGACTCAATGTCAGTAGCGAAAAATGGTATCATCCGGGCCCGTTCCGGGATCAGGTGAAATCCGTGCGAGTACCGAAAAACTGATCGGGCGAGTCCCGGAAAAGGGTAGACTCAATGTCAGTAACGAAAAATGGTATAATCCGGCCCAGTACCGGGATCAGGAGAAATCCGTGCGAGTACCGAAAAACTGATCGGGCGAGTCCCGGAAAAGGGTAGACTCAGTGTCAGTACCGAAAAATGGCATAATCCGGGCCAGTACCAGGATCAGGGGAAATCCTTGCGAGTTCCGAAAAACTAATCGGGCGAGTCCCGGAAAAGGGTAGACTCAGTGTCAGTACCGAAAAATGGTATAATCCGGCCCAGTCCCGGGATCAGGTGAAATCCGTACGAGTACCGAAACACTGATCGGGCGAGGCCCGGAAAAAGGTAGACTCAATGTCAGTACCGAAAAATGGTATCATCCGGGCCCGTACCGGGATCAGGTGAAATCCGTGCGAGTACCGAGAAACTGATCGGGCGAGTCCCGGAAAAGGGTAGACTCAATGTCAGTACCGAAAAATGGTATCATCCGGGCCCGTACCGGGATCAAGTGAAATCCGTGCGAGTACCGAAAAACTGATCGGGCGAGTCTCGGAAAAGGATAGACTCAGTGTCAGTACCGAAAAATGGTATAATCCGGGCCAGTACCGGGATCAGGTGAAATCCGTGCGAGTACCGAGAAACTGATCGGGCGAGTCCCGGAAAAGGGTAGACTCAATGTCAGTACCGAAAAATGGTATCATCCGGGCCCGTGCCGGGATCAGGTGAAATCCGTGCGAGTACCGAAAAACTGATCGGGCGAGTCCCGGAAAAGGGTAGACTCAATGTCAGTACCGAAAAATGGTATCATCCGGGCCCGTGCCGGGATCAAGTGAAATCCGTGCGAGTACCGAAAAACTGATCGGGCGAGTCCCGGAAAAGGGTACACTCAGTGTCAGTACCGAAAAATGGTATAATCCGGGCCGGTACCGGGATCAGGTGAAATCCGTGCGAGTGCCCAAAAACTGATCGGGCGAGTCCCGTAAAAGGGTAGACTCAGTGTCAGTACCGAAAAATGGTATAATCCGGGCCCGTACCGGGATCAAGGGAAATCCGTGCGAGTACCGCAAAACTGATCGGGCGAGTCTCGGAAAATGGTAGAATCAGTGTCAGTACCGAAATATGGTATAATCCGGCCCAGTCCCGGGATCAGGTGAAATCCGTACGAGTACCGAAACACTGATCGGGCGAGGCCCGGAAAAAGGTAGACTCAATGTCAGTACCGAAAAATGGTATCATCCGGGCCCGTGCCGGGATCAGGTGAAATCCGTGCGAGTACCGAAAAACTGATCGGGCGTGTCCCGGAAAAGGGTAGACTCAATGTTAGTAACGAAAAATGGTATAATCCGGGCCAGTACCGGGATCAGGTGAAATCCGTCGAGTACCCAAAAACTGATCGGGCTAGTCCCGTAAAAGGGTAGACTCAGTGTCAGTACCGAAAAATGGTATAATCCGGGCCGGCACCGGGATTAGGGGAAATCCGTGCGAGTACCGAAAAACTGATCGGGCGAGTCTCGGAAAAGGATAGACTCAGTGTCAGTATCGAAAAATGGTATAATCCGGGCCAGTACCGGGATCAGGTGAAATCCGTGCGAGTACCGAGAAACTGATCGGGCGAGTCCGGGAAAAGGGTAGACTCAATGTCAGTACCGAAAAATGGTATATGCCGGGCCAGTACCGGGAAGAGGTGAAATCCGTGCGAGTACCGAGATACTGATCGGGCGAGTCCCGGAAAAGGGTAGACTCAATGTAAGTACCCAAAAATGGTATAAGCCGGGCCAGTACCGGGAAGAGGTGAAATCCGTGCGAGTACCGAGAAACTGATCGGGCGAGTCCCGGAAAAGGGTGTACTCAATGTCAGTACCGAAAAATGGTATAATCCGGGCCAGTACCGGGAGGAGGTGAAATCCGTGCGAGTACCGAAAAACTGATCGGGCGAGTCCCGGAAAAGGGTGGACTCAATGTCAGTACCGAAAAATGGTATAATCCGGGCCAGTACCGGGAAGAGGTGAAATCCGTGCAAGTACCGAAAAACTGATCGGGCGAGTCCCGTAAAAGGGTAGACTCAGTGTCAGTACCGAAAAATGGTATAATCCGGGCCCGTACCGGGATCAGGTGAAATCCGTACGAGTACTGAAAAACTGATCGAGCGAGTCCCGGAAAAGGGTAGACTCAGTGTCAGTACCGAAAAATGGCATAATCCGGGCCAGTACCAGGATCAGGGGAAATCCTTGCGAGTTCCGAAAAAGTGATCGGGCGAGTCCCGGAAAAGGGTAGACTCAGTGTCAGTACCAAAAAATGGTATAATCCGGCCCAGTCCCGGGATCAGGTTAAATCCGTACGAGTACCGAAACACTGAACGGGCGAGGCCCGGAAAAAGGTAGACTCAATGTCAGTACCGAAAAATGGTATCATCCGGGCCCGTACCGGGATCAGGTGAAATCCGTGCGAGTACCGAAAAACTGATCGGGCGTGTCCCGGAAAAGGGTAGACTCAATGTCAGTAACGAAAAATGGTATAATCCGGGCCAGTACCGGGATCAGGTGAAATCCGTGCGAGTACCGAGAAACTGATCGGGCGAGTCCCGGAAAAGGGTAGACTCAATGTTAGTACCGAAAAATGGTATAATCCGGGCCAGTACCGGGAAGAGGTGAAATCCGTGCGAGTACCGAGAAACTGATCGGGCGAGTCCAGGAAAAGGGTAGACTCAGTGTCAGTACCGAAAAATGGTATAATCCGGGCCGGTACCGGGATTAGGTGAAATCCGTGCGAGTACCCAAAAACAGATCGGGCGAGTCTCGTAAAAGGGTAGACTCAGTGTCAGTACCGAAAAATGGTATAATCCGGGCCCGTACCGGGATCAGGTGAAATCCGTACGAGTGCCGAAAAACTGATCGAGCGAGTCCCGAAAAAGGGTAGACTCAGTGTCAGTACCGAAGAATGGCATAATCCGGGCCAGTACCAGGATCAGGGGAAATCCTTGCGAGTTCCGAAAAACTGATCGGGCGAGTCCCGGAAAAGGGTAGACTCAGTGTCAGTACCGAAAAATGGTATAATCCGGCCCAGTCCCGGGATCAGGTGAAATCCGTACGAGTACCGAAACACTGAACGGGCGAGGCCCGGAAAAAGGTAGACTCAATGTCAGTACCGAAAAATGGTATCATCCGGGCCCGTACCGGGATCAGGTGAAATCCGTGCGAGTACCGAAAAACTGATCGGGCGTGTCCCGGAAAAGGGTAGACTCAATGTCAGTAACGAAAAATGGTATAATCCGGGCCAGTACCGGGATCAGGTGAAATCCGTGCGAGTACCGAGAAACTGATCGGGCGAGTCCCGGAAAAGGGTAGACTCAATGTCAGTACCGAAAAATGGTATAATCCGGGCCAGTACCGGGAAGAGGTGAAATCCGTGCGAGTTCCGAAAAACTGATCGGGCGAGTCCGGGAAAAGGGTAGACTCAGTGTCAGTACCGAAAAATGGTATAATCCGGGCCGGTACCGGGATCAGGTGAAATCCGTGCGAGTATCGAAAAACAGATCGGGCGAGTCCCGTAAAAGGGTAGACTCAGTGTCAGTACCGAAAAATGGTATAATCCGGGCCCGTACCGGGATCAGGTGAAATCCGTGCGAGTACCGAAAAACTGATCGGGCGTGTCCCGGAAAAGGGTAGACTCAATGTCAGTAACGAACAATGGTATAATCCGGCCCAGTACCGGGATCAGGAGAAATCCATGCGAGTACCGAGAAACTGATCGGGCGAGTCCCGGAAAAGGGTAGACTCAATGTCAGTACCGAAAAATGGTATAATCCGGGCCCGTACCCGGATCAGGTGAAATCCGTACGAGTACCCAAAAACTGATCGGGCGAGTCCAGTAAAAGGGTAGACTCAGTGTCAGTACCGAAAAATGGTATAATCCGGGCCGGTACCGGGATCAGGGGAAATCCGTGCGAGTACCGAAAAACTAATCGGGCGAGTCTCGGAAAAGGATAGACTCAGTGTCAGTACCGAAAAATAGTATAATCCGGGCCAGTACCGGGATCAGGTGAAATCCGTGCGAGTACCGAGAAACTGATCGGGCGAGTCCGGGAAAAGGGTAGACTCAATGTCAGTACCGAAAAATGGCATAAGCCGGGCCAGTACCGGGAAGAGGTGAAATCCGTGCGAGTACCGAGAAACTGATCGGGCGAGTCCGGGAAAAGGGTAGACTCAATGTCAGTACCGAAAAATGGCATAAGCCGGGCCAGTACCGGGAAGAGGTGAAATCCGTGCGAGTACCGAGAAACTGATCGGGCGAGTCCCGGAAAATGGTAGACTCAATGTCAGTACCGAAAATGGTATAAGCCGGGCCAGTACCGGGATCAGGTGAAATCCGTGCGAGTACCGAGAAACTGATCGGGCGAGTCCCGGAAAAGGGTAGACTCAATGTCAGTAACGAAAAATTGTATAATCCGGCCCAGTACCGGGATCAGGAGAAATCCGTGCGAGTACCGAGAAACTGATCGGGTGAGTCGCGGAAAAGGGTAGACTCAAAGTTTAGTACCGAAAAATGGTATAAGCCGGGCCAGTACCGGGAAGAGGTGAAATCCGTGCGAGTACCGAGAAACTGATCGGGCGAGTCCCGGAAAAGGGTAGACTCAATGTTAGTACCGAAAATGGTATAAGCCGGGCCAGTACCGGGAAGAGGTGAAATCCGTTCGAGTACCGAAAAACTGATCGGGCGAGTCCCGGAAAAGGGTAGACTCAATGTCAGTACCGAAAAATGGTATAATCCGGGCCAGTACCGGGAAGAGGTGAAATCCGTGCGAGTACCGAAAAACTGATCGGGCGAGTCCCGTAAAAGGGTAGACTCAGTGTCAGTACCGAAAAATGGTATAATCCGGGCCCGTACCGGATCAGGTGAAATCCGTACGAGTACCGAAAAGCTGATCGAGCCAGTCCCGGAAAAGGGTAGACTCAGTGTCAGTACCGAAAAATGGTATAATCCGGCCCAGTCCCGGGATCAGGAGAAATCCGTGCGAGTACCGAGAAACTGATCGGGCGAGTCCCGGAAAAGGGTAGACTCAAAGTTTAGTACCGAAAAATGGTATAAGCCGGGCCAGTACCGGGAAGAGGTGAAATCCGTGCGAGTACCGAGAAACTGATCGGGCGAGTCCCGGAAAAGGGTAGACTCAATGTTAGTACCGAAAATGGTATAAGCCGGGCCAGTACCGGGAAGAGGTGAAATCCGTGCGAGTACCGAAAAACTGATCGGGCGAGTCCCGTAAAAGGGTAGACTCAGTGTCAGTACCGAAAAATGGTATAATCCGGGCCCGTACCGGATCAGGTGAAATCCGTACGAGTACCGAAAAACTGATCGAGCCAGTCCTGGAAAAGGGTAGACTCAGTGTCAGTACCGAAAAATGGTATAATCCGGCCCAGTCCCGGGATCAGGTGAAATCCGTACGAGTACCGAAACACTGATCGGGCGAGGCCCGAAAAAAGGTAGACTCAATGTCAGTACCGAAAAATGGTATCATCCGGGCCCGTATCGGGATCAGGTGAAATCCGTGCGAGTACCGAAAAACTGATCGGGCGTGTCCCGGAAAAGGGTAGACTCAATGTCAGTAACGAAAAATGGTATAATCCGGGCCAGTACCGGGATCAGGTGAAATCCGTGCGAGTACCGAGAAACTGATCGGGCGAGTCCCGGAAAAGGGTAGACTCAATGTCAGTAACGAAAAATTGTATAATCCGGCCCATTACCGGGATCAGGAGAAATCCGTGCGAGTACCGAGAAACTGATCGGGCGAGTCCCGGAAAAGGGTAGACTCAAAGTTTAGTACCGAAAAATGGTATAAGCCGGGCCAGTACCGGGAAGAGGTGAAATCCGTGCGAGTACCGAGAAACTGATCGGGCGAGTCCCGGAAAAGGGTAGACTCAATGTCAGTACCGAAAATGGTATAAGCCGGGCCAGTACCGGGAAGAGGTGAAATCCGTGCGAGTACCGAAAAACTGATCGGGCGAGTCCCGGAAAAGGGTAGACTCAATGTCAGTACCGAAAAATGGTATAACCCGGGCCAATACCGGGAAGAGGTGAAATCCATGCGAGTACCGAAAAACTGATCGGGCGAGTCCCGTAAAAGGGTAGACTCAGTGTCAGTACCGAAAAATGGTATAATCCGGGCCCGTACCGGGATCAGGTGAAATCCGTACGAGTACCGAAAAACTGATCGAGCCAGTCCCTGAAAAGGGTAGACTCAGTGTCAGTACCGAAAAATGGCATAATCCGGGCCAGTACCAGGATCAGGGGAAATCCTTGCGAGTTCCGAAAAAGTGATCGGGCGAGTCCCGGAAAAGGGTAGACTCAGTGTCAGTACCGAAAAATGGTATAATCTGGCCCAGAACCGGGATCAGGTGAAATCCGTACGAGTACCAAAAAATTGATCGGGCGAGTCCCGGAAAAGGGTAGACTCCGTGTCAGTACCGAAAAATGGTATAATTCGGCCCAGTCCAGGGATCAGGTGAAATCCGTACGAGTACCGAAACACTGATCGGGCGAGGCCCGGAAAAAGGTAGACTCAATGTCAGTACCGAAAAATGGTATCATCCGGGCCCGTACCGGGATCAGGCGAAATCCGTGCGAGTACCCAAAAACAGATCGGGCGAGTCCCGTAAAAGGGTAGACTCAATGCCAGTAACGAAAAATGGTATAATCCGGGCCAGTACCGGGATCAGGTGAAATCCGTGCGAGTACCGAGAAACTGATCGGGCGAGTCCCGGAAAAGGGTAGACTCAATGTCAGTACCGAAAAATGGTATAATCCGGGCCAGTACCGGGAAGAGGTGAAATCCGTGCGAGTATCGAAAAAATGATCGGGCGAGTCCCGGAAAAAGGTAGACTCAGTGTCAGTACCGAAAAATGGTATAATCCGGGCCGGTACCGGGATCAGGTGAAATCCGTGCGAGTACCCAAAAACAGATCGGGCGAGTCCCGTAAAAGGATAGACTCAGTGTCAGTACCGAAAAATGGTATAATCTGGCCCAGTCCCGGGATCAGGTGAAATCCGTGCGAGTACCGAAAAACTGATCGGGCGTGTCCCGGAAAAGGGTAGACTCAATGTCAGTAACGAAAAATTATATAATCCGGCCCAGTACCGGGATCAGGAGAAATCCGTGCGAGTACCGAGAAACTGATCGGGCGAGTCCCGGAAAAGGGTAGACTCAATGTTAGTACCGAAAAATGGTATAATCCGGGCCGGTACCGGGATCAGGTGAAATCCGTGCGAGTACCCAAAAACAGATCGGGCGAGTCCCGTAAAAGGGTAGACTCAGTGTCAGTACCGAAAAATGGTATAATCCGGGCCCGTACCGGGATCAGGTGAAATCCGTACGAGTGCCGAAAAACTGATCGAGCGAGTCCCGGAAAAGGGTAGACTCAGTGTCAGTACCGAAGAATGGCATAATCCGGGCCAGTACCAGGATCAGGGGAAATCCTTGCGAGTTCCGAAAAACTGATCGGGCGAGTCCCGGAAAAGGGTAGACTCAGTGTCAGTACCGAAAAATGGTATAATCTGGCCCAGTTCCGGGATCAGGTGAAATCCGTGCGAGTACCGAAAAACTGATCGGGCGTGTCCCGGAAAAGGGTAGACTCAATGTCAGTAACGAAAAATTGTATAATCCGGCCCAGTACCGGGATCAGGAGAAATCCGTGCGAGTACCGAGAAACTGATCGGGCGAGTCCCGGAAAAGGGTAGACTCAATGTCAGTACCGAAAAATGGTATAATCCGGGCCGGTACCGGGGTCAGGGGAAATCCGTGCGAGTACCGAAAAACTGATAGGGCGAGTCTCGGAAAAGGATAGACTCATTGTCAGTACCGAAAAATGGTATAATCCGGGCCAGTACCGGGATCAGGTGAAATCCGTGCGAGTACCGAGAAACTGATCGGGCAAGTCCCGGAAAAGGGTAGACTCAATGTGAGTACCGAAAAATGGTATAATCCGAGCCAGTACCGGGAAGAGGTGAAATCCGTGCGAGTACCGAAAAACTGATCGGGCGAGTCCCCGAAAAGGGTAGACTCAATGTCAGTACCGAAAAATGGTATAATCCGGGCCAGTACCGGGAAGAGGTGAAATCCGTGCGAGTACCGAAAAACTGATCGGGCGAGTCCCGGAAAAGGGTAGACTCAGTGTCAGTACCGAAAAATGGTATAATCCGGGCCCGTACCGGGATCAGGTGAAATCCGTGCGAGTACCCAAAAACAGATCGGGCGAGTCCCGTAAAAGGGTAGACTCAGTGTCAGTACCGAAAAATGGTATAATCTGGGCCGGTACCGGGATCAGGTGAAATCCGTGCGAGTACCCAAAAACTGATCAGGCGAGTCCCGTAAAAGGGTAGACTCAGTGTCAGTACCGAAGAATGGCATAATCCGGGCCAGTACCAGGATCAGGGGAAATCCTTGCGAGTTCCGAAAAACTGATCGGGCGAGTCCCGGAAAAGGGTAGACTCAGTGTCAGTACCGAAAAATTGTATAATCCGGCCCAGTACCGGGATCAGGAGAAATCCGTGCGAGTACCGAGAAACTGATCGGGCGAGTCCCGGAAAAGGGTAGACTCAATGTCAGTACCGAAAATGGTATAAGCCGGGCCAGTACCGGGAAGAGGTGAAATCCGTGCGAGTACCGAAAAACTGATCGGGCGAGTCCCGGAAAAGGGTAGACTCAATGTCAGTACCGAAAAATGGTATAACCCGGGCCAGTACCGGGAAGAGGTGAAATCCATGCGAGTACCGAAAAACTGATCGGGCGAGTCCCGTAAAAGGGTAGACTCAGTGTCAGTACCGAAAAATGGTATAATCCGGGCCCGTACCGGGATCAGGTGAAATCCGTACGAGTACCGAAAAACTGATCGAGCCAGTCCCTGAAAAGGGTAGACTCAGTGTCAGTACCGAAAAATGGCATAATCCGGGCCAGTACCAGGATCAGGGGAAATCCTTGCGAGTTCCGAAAAAGTGATCGGGCGAGTCCCGGAAAAGGGTAGACTCAGTGTCAGTACCGAAAAATGGTATAATCTGGCCCAGAACCGGGATCAGGTGAAATCCGTACGAGTACCAAAAAATTGATCGGGCGAGTCCCGGAAAAGGGTAGACTCCGTGTCAGTACCGAAAAATGGTATAATTCGGCCCAGTCCAGGGATCAGGTGAAATCCGTACGAGTACCGAAACACTGATCGGGCGAGGCCCGGAAAAAGGTAGACTCAATGTCAGTACCGAAAAATGGTATCATCCGGGCCCGTACCGGGATCAGGCGAAATCCGTGCGAGTACCCAAAAACAGATCGGGCGAGTCCCGTAAAAGGGTAGACTCAATGCCAGTAACGAAAAATGGTATAATCCGGGCCAGTACCGGGATCAGGTGAAATCCGTGCGAGTACCGAGAAACTGATCGGGCGAGTCCCGGAAAAGGGTAGACTCAATGTCAGTACCGAAAAATGGTATAATCCGGGCCAGTACCGGGAAGAGGTGAAATCCGTGCGAGTATCGAAAAAATGATCGGGCGAGTCCCGGAAAAAGGTAGACTCAGTGTCAGTACCGAAAAATGGTATAATCCGGGCCGGTACCGGGATCAGGTGAAATCCGTGCGAGTACCCAAAAACAGATCGGGCGAGTCCCGTAAAAGGGTAGACTCAGTGTCAGTACCGAAAAATGGTATAATCTGGCCCAGTCCCGGGATCAGGTGAAATCCGTGCGAGTACCGAAAAACTGATCGGGCGTGTCCCGGAAAAGGGTAGACTCAATGTCAGTAACGAAAAATTATATAATCCGGCCCAGTACCGGGATCAGGAGAAATCCGTGCGAGTACCGAGAAACTGATCGGGCGAGTCCCGGAAAAGGGTAGACTCAATGTTAGTACCGAAAAATGGTATAATCCGGGCCGGTACCGGGATCAGGTGAAATCCGTGCGAGTACCCAAAAACAGATCGGGCGAGTCCCGTAAAAGGGTAGACTCAGTGTCAGTACCGAAAAATGGTATAATCCGGGCCCGTACCGGGATCAGGTGAAATCCGTACGAGTGCCGAAAAACTGATCGAGCGAGTCCCGGAAAAGGGTAGACTCAGTGTCAGTACCGAAGAATGGCATAATCCGGGCCAGTACCAGGATCAGGGGAAATCCTTGCGAGTTCCGAAAAACTGATCGGGCGAGTCCCGGAAAAGGGTAGACTCAGTGTCAGTACCGAAAAATGGTATAATCTGGCCCAGTTCCGGGATCAGGTGAAATCCGTGCGAGTACCGAAAAACTGATCGGGCGTGTCCCGGAAAAGGGTAGACTCAATGTCAGTAACGAAAAATTGTATAATCCGGCCCAGTATCGGGATCAGGAGAAATCCGTGCGAGTACCGAGAAACTGATCGGGCGAGTCCCGGAAAAGGGTAGACTCAATGTCAGTACCGAAAAATGGTATAATCCGGGCCGGTACCGGGGTCAGGGGAAATCCGTGCGAGTACCGAAAAACTGATAGGGCGAGTCTCGGAAAAGGATAGACTCATTGTCAGTACCGAAAAATGGTATAATCCGGGCCAGTACCGGGATCAGGTGAAATCCGTGCGAGTACCGAGAAACTGATCGGGCAAGTCCCGGAAAAGGGTAGACTCAATGTGAGTACCGAAAAATGGTATAATCCGAGCCAGTACCGGGAAGAGGTGAAATCCGTGCGAGTACCGAAAAACTGATCGGGCGAGTCCCCGAAAAGGGTAGACTCAATGTCAGTACCGAAAAATGGTATAATCCGGGCCAGTACCGGGAAGAGGTGAAATCCGTGCGAGTACCGAAAAACTGATCGGGCGAGTCCCGGAAAAGGGTAGACTCAGTGTCAGTACCGAAAAATGGTATAATCCGGGCCCGTACCGGGATCAGGTGAAATCCGTGCGAGTACCCAAAAACAGATCGGGCGAGTCCCGTAAAAGGGTAGACTCAGTGTCAGTACCGAAAAATGGTATAATCTGGGCCGGTACCGGGATCAGGTGAAATCCGTGCGAGTACCCAAAAACTGATCAGGCGAGTCCCGTAAAAGGGTAGACTCAGTGTCAGTACCGAAGAATGGCATAATCCGGGCCAGTACCAGGATCAGGGGAAATCCTTGCGAGTTCCGAAAAACTGATCGGGCGAGTCCCGGAAAAGGGTAGACTCAGTGTCAGTACCGAAAAATTGTATAATCCGGCCCAGTACCGGGATCAGGAGAAATCCGTGCGAGTACCGAGAAACTGATCGGGCGAGTCCCGGAAAAGGGTAGACTCAATGTCAGTACCGAAAATGGTATAAGCCGGGCCAGTACCGGGAAGAGGTGAAATCCGTGCGAGTACCGAAAAACTGATCGGGCGAGTCCCGGAAAAGGGTAGACTCAATGTCAGTACCGAAAAATGGTATAACCCGGGCCAGTACCGGGAAGAGGTGAAATCCATGCGAGTACCGAAAAACTGATCGGGCGAGTCCCGTAAAAGGGTAGACTCAGTGTCAGTACCGAAAAATGGTATAATCCGGGCCCGTACCGGGATCAGGTGAAATCCGTACGAGTACCGAAAAACTGATCGAGCCAGTCCCTGAAAAGGGTAGACTCAGTGTCAGTACCGAAAAATGGCATAATCCGGGCCAGTACCAGGATCAGGGGAAATCCTTGCGAGTTCCGAAAAAGTGATCGGGCGAGTCCCGGAAAAGGGTAGACTCAGTGTCAGTACCGAAAAATGGTATAATCTGGCCCAGAACCGGGATCAGGTGAAATCCGTACGAGTACCAAAAAATTGATCGGGCGAGTCCCGGAAAAGGGTAGACTCCGTGTCAGTACCGAAAAATGGTATAATTCGGCCCAGTCCAGGGATCAGGTGAAATCCGTACGAGTACCGAAACACTGATCGGGCGAGGCCCGGAAAAAGGTAGACTCAATGTCAGTACCGAAAAATGGTATCATCCGGGCCCGTACCGGGATCAGGCGAAATCCGTGCGAGTACCCAAAAACAGATCGGGCGAGTCCCGTAAAAGGGTAGACTCAATGCCAGTAACGAAAAATGGTATAATCCGGGCCAGTACCGGGATCAGGTGAAATCCGTGCGAGTACCGAGAAACTGATCGGGCGAGTCCCGGAAAAGGGTAGACTCAATGTCAGTACCGAAAAATGGTATAATCCGGGCCAGTACCGGGAAGAGGTGAAATCCGTGCGAGTATCGAAAAAATGATCGGGCGAGTCCCGGAAAAAGGTAGACTCAGTGTCAGTACCGAAAAATGGTATAATCCGGGCCGGTACCGGGATCAGGTGAAATCCGTGCGAGTACCCAAAAACAGATCGGGCGAGTCCCGTAAAAGGGTAGACTCAGTGTCAGTACCGAAAAATGGTATAATCTGGCCCAGTCCCGGGATCAGGTGAAATCCGTGCGAGTACCGAAAAACTGATCGGGCGTGTCCCGGAAAAGGGTAGACTCAATGTCAGTAACGAAAAATTATATAATCCGGCCCAGTACCGGGATCAGGAGAAATCCGTGCGAGTACCGAGAAACTGATCGGGCGAGTCCCGGAAAAGGGTAGACTCAATGTTAGTACCGAAAAATGGTATAATCCGGGCCGGTACCGGGATCAGGTGAAATCCGTGCGAGTACCCAAAAACTGATCGGGCGAGTCCCGTAAAAGGGTAGACTCAGTGTCAGTACCGAAAAATGGTATAATCTGGGCCGGTACCGGGATCAGGTGAAATCCGTGCGAGTACCCAAAAACAGATCGGGCGAGTCCCGTAAAAGGGTAGACTCAGTGTCAGTACCGAAAAATGGTATAATCCGGGCCCGTACCGGGATCAGGTGAAATCCGTACGAGTGCCGAAAAACTGATCGAGCGAGTCCCGGAAAAGGGTAGACTCAGTGTCAGTACCGAAGAATGGCATAATCCGGGCCAGTACCAGGATCAGGGGAAATCCTTGCGAGTTCCGAAAAACTGATCGGGCGAGTCCCGGAAAAGGGTAGACTCAGTGTCAGTACCGAAAAATGGTATAATCTGGCCCAGTTCCGGGATCAGGTGAAATCCGTGCGAGTACCGAAAAACTGATCGGGCGTGTCCCGGAAAAGGGTAGACTCAATGTCAGTAACGAAAAATTGTATAATCCGGCCCAGTACCGGGATCAGGAGAAATCCGTGCGAGTACCGAGAAACTGATCGGGCGAGTCCCGGAAAAGGGTAGACTCAATGTCAGTACCGAAAAATGGTATAATCCGGGCCGGTACCGGGGTCAGGGGAAATCCGTGCGAGTACCGAAAAACTGATAGGGCGAGTCTCGGAAAAGGATAGACTCATTGTCAGTACCGAAAAATGGTATAATCCGGGCCAGTACCGGGATCAGGTGAAATCCGTGCGAGTACCGAGAAACTGATCGGGCAAGTCCCGGAAAAGGGTAGACTCAATGTGAGTACCGAAAAATGGTATAATCCGAGCCAGTACCGGGAAGAGGTGAAATCCGTGCGAGTACCGAAAAACTGATCGGGCGAGTCCCCGAAAAGGGTAGACTCAATGTCAGTACCGAAAAATGGTATAATCCGGGCCAGTACCGGGAAGAGGTGAAATCCGTGCGAGTACCGAAAAACTGATCGGGCGAGTCCCGGAAAAGGGTAGACTCAGTGTCAGTACCGAAAAATGGTATAATCCGGGCCCGTACCGGGATCAGGTGAAATCCGTGCGAGTACCCAAAAACAGATCGGGCGAGTCCCGTAAAAGGGTAGACTCAGTGTCAGTACCGAAAAATGGTATAATCTGGGCCGGTACCGGGATCAGGTGAAATCCGTGCGAGTACCCAAAAACTGATCAGGCGAGTCCCGTAAAAGGGTAGACTCAGTGTCAGTACCGAAGAATGGCATAATCCGGGCCAGTACCAGGATCAGGGGAAATCCTTGCGAGTTCCGAAAAACTGATCGGGCGAGTCCCGGAAAAGGGTAGACTCAGTGTCAGTACCGAAAAATTGTATAATCCGGCCCAGTACCGGGATCAGGAGAAATCCGTGCGAGTACCGAGAAACTGATCGGGCGAGTCCCGAAAAAGGGTAGACTCAATGTCAGTACCGAAAATGGTATAAGCCGGGCCAGTACCGGGAAGAGGTGAAATCCGTGCGAGTACCGAAAAACTGATCGGGCGAGTCCCGGAAAAGGGTAGACTCAATGTCAGTACCGAAAAATGGTATAACCCGGGCCAGTACCGGGAAGAGGTGAAATCCATGCGAGTACCGAAAAACTGATCGGGCGAGTCCCGTAAAAGGGTAGACTCAGTGTCAGTACCGAAAAATGGTATAATCCGGGCCCGTACCGGGATCAGGTGAAATCCGTACGAGTACCGAAAAACTGATCGAGCCAGTCCCTGAAAAGGGTAGACTCAGTGTCAGTACCGAAAAATGGCATAATCCGGGCCAGTACCAGGATCAGGGGAAATCCTTGCGAGTTCCGAAAAAGTGATCGGGCGAGTCCCGGAAAAGGGTAGACTCAGTGTCGGTACCGAAAAATGGTATAATCTGGCCCAGAACCGGGATCAGGTGAAATCCGTACGAGTACCAAAAAATTGATCGGGCGAGTCCCGGAAAAGGGTAGACTCCGTGTCAGTACCGAAAAATGGTATAATTCGGCCCAGTCCAGGGATCAGGTGAAATCCGTACGAGTACCGAAACACTGATCGGGCGAGGCCCGGAAAAAGGTAGACTCAATGTCAGTACCGAAAAATGGTATCATCCGGGCCCGTACCGGGATCAGGCGAAATCCGTGCGAGTACCCAAAAACAGATCGGGCGAGTCCCGTAAAAGGGTAGACTCAATGCCAGTAACGAAAAATGGTATAATCCGGGCCAGTACCGGGATCAGGTGAAATCCGTGCGAGTACCGAGAAACTGATCGGGCGAGTCCCGGAAAAGGGTAGACTCAATGTCAGTACCGAAAAATGGTATAATCCGGGCCAGTACCGGGAAGAGGTGAAATCCGTGCGAGTATCGAAAAAATGATCGGGCGAGTCCCGGAAAAAGGTAGACTCAGTGTCAGTACCGAAAAATGGTATAATCCGGGCCGGTACCGGGATCAGGTGAAATCCGTGCGAGTACCCAAAAACAGATCGGGCGAGTCCCGTAAAAGGGTAGACTCAGTGTCAGTACCGAAAAATGGTATAATCTGGCCCAGTCCCGGGATCAGGTGAAATCCGTGCGAGTACCGAAAAACTGATCGGGCGTGTCCCGGAAAAGGGTAGACTCAATGTCAGTAACGAAAAATTATATAATCCGGCCCAGTACCGGGATCAGGAGAAATCCGTGCGAGTACCGAGAAACTGATCGGGCGAGTCCCGGAAAAGGGTAGACTCAATGTTAGTACCGAAAAATGGTATAATCCGGGCCGGTACCGGGATCAGGTGAAATCCGTGCGAGTACCCAAAAACTGATCGGGCGAGTCCCGTAAAAGGGTAGACTCAGTGTCAGTACCGAAAAATGGTATAATCTGGGCCGGTACCGGGATCAGGTGAAATCCGTGCGAGTACCCAAAAACAGATCGGGCGAGTCCCGTAAAAGGGTAGACTCAGTGTCAGTACCGAAAAATGGTATAATCCGGGCCCGTACCGGGATCAGGTGAAATCCGTACGAGTGCCGAAAAACTGATCGAGCGAGTCCCGGAAAAGGGTAGACTCAGTGTCAGTACCGAAGAATGGCATAATCCGGGCCAGTACCAGGATCAGGGGAAATCCTTGCGAGTTCCGAAAAACTGATCGGGCGAGTCCCGGAAAAGGGTAGACTCAGTGTCAGTACCGAAAAATGGTATAATCTGGCCCAGTTCCGGGATCAGGTGAAATCCGTGCGAGTACCGAAAAACTGATCGGGCGTGTCCCGGAAAAGGGTAGACTCAATGTCAGTAACGAAAAATTGTATAATCCGGCCCAGTACCGGGATCAGGAGAAATCCGTGCGAGTACCGAGAAACTGATCGGGCGAGTCCCGGAAAAGGGTAGACTCAATGTCAGTACCGAAAAATGGTATAATCCGGGCCGGTACCGGGGTCAGGGGAAATCCGTGCGAGTACCGAAAAACTGATAGGGCGAGTCTCGGAAAAGGATAGACTCATTGTCAGTACCGAAAAATGGTATAATCCGGGCCAGTACCGGGATCAGGTGAAATCCGTGCGAGTACCGAGAAACTGATCGGGCAAGTCCCGGAAAAGGGTAGACTCAATGTGAGTACCGAAAAATGGTATAATCCGAGCCAGTACCGGGAAGAGGTGAAATCCGTGCGAGTACCGAAAAACTGATCGGGCGAGTCCCCGAAAAGGGTAGACTCAATGTCAGTACCGAAAAATGGTATAATCCGGGCCAGTACCGGGAAGAGGTGAAATCCGTGCGAGTACCGAAAAACTGATCGGGCGAGTCCAGGAAAAGGGTAGACTCAGTGTCAGTACCGAAAAATGGTATAATCCGGGCCCGTACCGGGATCAGGTGAAATCCGTGCGAGTACCCAAAAACAGATCGGGCGAGCCCCGTAAAAGGGTAGACTCAGTGTCAGTACCGAAAAATGGTATAATCTGGGCCGGTACCGGGATCAGGTGAAATCCGTGCGAGTACCCAAAAACTGATCAGGCGAGTCCCGTAAAAGGGTAGACTCAGTGTCAGTACCGAAGAATGGCATAATCCGGGCCAGTACCAGGATCAGGGGAAATCCTTGCGAGTTCCGAAAAACTGATCGGGCGAGTCCCGGAAAAGGGTAGACTCAGTGTCAGTACCGAAAAATGGTATAATCTGGCCCAGTCCCGGGATCAGGTGAAATCCGTGCGAGTACCGAAAAACTGATCGGGCGTGTCCCGGAAAAGGGTAGACTCAATGTCAGTAACGAAAAATTGTATAATCCGGCCCAGTACCGGGATCAGGAGAAATCCGTGCGAGTACCGAGAAACTGATCGGGCGAGTCCCGGAAAAGGGTAGACTCAATGTTAGTAACGAAAAATGGTATAATCCGGGCCAGTACCGGGATCAGGTGAAATCCGTGCGAGTACCGAGAAACTGATCGGGCGAGTCCCGGAAAAGGGTAGACTCAATGTCAGTACCGAAAAATGGTATAATCCGGGCCCGTACCAGGATCAGGTGAAATCCGTACGAGTACCCAAAAACTGATCGGGCGAGTCCCGTAAAAGGGTAGACTCAGTGTCAGTACCGAAAAATGGTATGATCCGGGCCGGTACCGGGATCAGGGGAAATCCGTGCGAGTACCGAAAAACTGATCGGGCGAGTCTCGGAAAAGGATAGACTCAGTGTTAGTACCGAAAAATGGTATAATCCGGGCCAGTACCGGGATCAGGTGAAATCCGTACGAGTACCGAAAAACTGATCGAGCGAGTCCCGGAAAAGGGTAGACTCAGTGTCAGTACCGAAAAATGGCATAATCCAGGCCAGTACCAGGAGCAGGGGAAATCCTTGCGAGTTCCGAAAAACTGATCGGGCGAGTCCCGGAAAAGGGTAGACTCAGTGTCAGTAACGAAAAATGGTATAATCCGGCCCAGTCCCGAGATCAGGTGAAATCCGTACGAGTACCGAAACACTGATCGGGCGAGGCCCGGAAAACGGTAGACTCAATGTCAGTACCGAAAAATGGTATCATCCGGGCCCGTACCGGGATCAGGTGAAATCTGTGCGAGTACCGAGAAACTGATCGGGCATGTCCCGGAAAAGGGTAGACTCAATGTCAGTAACGAAAAATGGTATAATCCGGCCCAGTACCGGGATCAGGAGAAATCCGTGCGAGTACCGAGAAACTGATCGGGCGAGTCCCGGAAAAGGGTAGACTCAATGTCAGTACCGAAAAATGGTATAATCCGAGCCAGTACAGGGAAGAGGTGAAATCCGTGCGAGTACCGAAAAACTGATCGGGCGAGTCCCGGAAAAGGGTAGACTCAATGTCAGTACCGAAAAATGGTATCATCCGGGCCAGTACCGGGAAGAGGTGAAATCCGTGCGAGTACCGAAAAACTGATCGGGCGAGTCTCGGAAAAGGATAGACTCATTGTCAGTACCGAAAAATGGTATAATCCGGGCCAGTACCGGGATCAGGTGAAATCCGTGCGAGTACCGAGAAACTGATCGGGCGAGTCCCGGAAAAGGGTAGACTCAATGTCAGTACCGAAAAATAGTATAATCCGGACCAGTACCGGGAAGAGGTGAAATCCGTGCGAGTACCAAAAGACTGATCGGGCGAGTCCCGGAAAAGGGTAGACTCAATGTCTGTAACGAAAAATGGTATAATCCGGCCCAGTATCGGGATCAGGAGAAATCCGTGCGAGTACCGAGAAACTGATCGGGCGAGTCCCGGAAAAGGGTAGACTCAATGTCAGTACCGAAAAATGGTATAATCCGGGCCAGTACCGGGAAGAGGTGAAATCCGTGCGAGTACCGAAAAACTGATCGGGCGAGTCCCGGAAAAGGGTAGACACAGTGTCAGTACCGAAAAATGGTATAATTCGGGCCGGTACCGGGATCAGGTGAAATCCGTGCGAGTACCCAAAAAACAGATCGGGCGAGTCCCGTAAAAGGGTAGACTCAGTGTCAGTACCGAAAAATGGTATAATCCGGGCCCGTACCTGGATCAGGTGAAATCCGTACGAGTGCCGAAAAACTGATCGAGCGAGTTCCGGAAAAGGGTAGACTCAGTGTCAGTACCGAAGAATGGCATAATCCGGGCCAGTACTAGGATCAGGGGAAATCCTTGCGAGTTCCGAAAAAGTGATCGGGCGAGTCCCGGAAAAGGGTAGACTCAGTGTCAGTACCGAAAAATGGTATAATCCGGCCCAATCCCGGGATCAGGTGAAATCCGTACGAGTACCGAAACACTGATCGGGCGAGGCCCGGAAAAAGGTAGACTCAATGTCAGTACCGAAAAATGGTATAATCCGGCCCAGTACCGGGATCAGGAGAAGTCCGTGCGAGTACCGAGAAACTGATCGGGCGAGTCCCGGAAAAGGGTAGACTCAATGTCAGTACCGAAAAATGGTATAATCCGAGCCAGTACCGGGAAGAGGTGAAATCCGTGCGAGTACCGAAAAACTGATCGGGCGAGTCCCGTAAAAGGGTAGACTGAGTGTCAGTACCGAAAAATGGTATAATCCGGGCCGGTACCGGGATCAGGTGAAATCCGTGCGAGTACCCAAAAACTGATCGGGCGAGTCCCGTAAAAGGTTTGACTCAGTGTCAGTACCGAAAAATGGTATAATCCGGGCCCGTACCGGGATCAGGTGAAATCCGTACGAGTACCGAAAAACTGATCGGGCGAGTCCTCGAAAAGGGTAGACTCAGTGTCATTACCGAAAAATGGCATAATCCGGGCCAGTACCGGGATCAGGGGAAATCCGTGCGAGTACCGAAAAACTGATCGGGCGAGTCCCGAAAAAGGGTACACTCAGTGTCAGTACCGAAAAATGGTATAATCCGGGCCCGTACCGGGATCAGGTGAAATCTGTACGAGTACCGAAAAACTGATCGGGCGAGGCCCGGAAAAAGGTAGACTCAGTGTTAGTACCGAAAAATGGTATAATCCAGGCCCGTACCGGGATCAGGTGAAATCCGTGCGAGTACCGAAAAACTGATCGGGCGAGTCCCGGAAAAGGGTAGACTCAGTGTCAGTACCGAAAAATGGTATAATCTGGCCCAGAACCGGGATCAGGTGAAATCCGTACGAGTACCAAAAAATTGATCGGGCGAGTCCCGGAAAAGGGTAGACTCCGTGTCAGTACCGAAAAATGGTATAATCCGGGCCAGTACCGGGATCAGGTGAAATCCGTGCGAGTACCGAAAAACTGATCGGGCGAGTCCCGGAAAAGGGTAGACTCAGTGTCAGTACCGAAAAATGGAATAATCCGGTCCAGTATCGGGATCAGGTGAAATCCGTGTGAGTACCGAAAAACTGATCGGGCGGGTCACGAAAAATGATAGATTCAGTGTCAGTACCCAAAAATGATAAATTCCAGGCCAGTACCGGGATCAAGTGAAATCCGTGCGAGTACCGAAAAATTGATCGGGCGAGTCCCGGAAAAGGGTAGACTCAGTGTCAGTACCGAAAAATGGTATAATCCGGCCCAGAACCGGGATCAGGTGAAATCCGTACGAGTACCAAAAAACTGATCGGGCGAATCCCGGAAAAGGGTAGACTCCGTGTCAGTACCGAAAAATGGTATAATCCGGCCCAGTCCCGGGATCAGGTGAAATCCGTACGAGTACCGAAACACTGATCGGGCGAGGCCCGGAAAAAGGTAGACTCAATGTCAGTACCGAAAAATGGTATAATCCGGCCCAGTACCGGGATCAGGAGAAGTCCGTGCGAGTACCGAGAAACTGATCGGGCGAGTCCCGGAAAAGGGTAGACTCAATGTCAGTACCGAAAAATGGAATAATCCGGTCCAGTATAAGGATCAGGTGAAATCCGTGTGAGTACCGAAAAACTGATCGGGCGGGTCACGAAAAATGATAGATTCAGTGTCAGTACCCAAAAATGATAAATTCCAGGCCAGTACCGGGATCAAGTGAAATCCGTGCGAGTACCGAAAAATTGATCGGGCGAGTCCCGGAAAAGGGTAGACTCAGTGTCAGTACCGAAAAATGGTATAATCCGGCCCAGTACCGGGATCAGGTGAAATCCGTACGAGTACCGAAAAACAGATCGGGGGAGGCCCAGAAAACGGTAGACTCAGTGTCAGTACCGAAAAATGGTATAATCCGGCCCAGTACCGGGATCAGGTGAAATCTGTGCGAGTACCGAAAAACTGATCGGGCGAGTCCCGGAAAAGGGTAGACTCAGTGTCAGTACCGAAGAATGGTATAATCTGGCCCAGAACCGGGATCAGGTGAAATCCGTACGAGTACCAAAAAATTGATCGGTCGAGTCCCGGAAAAGGGTAGACTCCGTGTCAGTACCGAAAAATGGTATAATCCGGGCCAGTACCGGGATCAGGTGAAATCCGTGCGAGTACCGAAAAACTTATCGGGCGAGTCCCGGAAAAGGGTAGACTCAGTGTCAGTACCGAAAAATGGAATAATCCGGTCCAGTATCGGGATCAGGTGAAATCCGTGTGAGTACCGAAAAACTGATCGGGCGGGTCACGAAAAATGATAGATTCAGTGTCAGTACCCAAAAATGATAAAATCCAGGCCAGTACCGGGATCAGGTGAAATCCGTGCGAGTACCGAAAAATTGATCGGGCGAGTCCCGGAAAAGGGTAGACTCAGTGTCAGTACCGAAAAATGGTATAATCCGGCCCAGTACCGGGATCAGGTGAAATCCGTACGAGTACCGAAAAACAGATCGGGCGAGGCCCAGAAAACGGTAGACTAAGTGTCAGTACCGAAAAATGGTATAATTCGGCCCAGTACCGGGATCAGGTGAAATCTGTGCGAGTACCGAAAAACTGATCGGGCGAGTCCCGGAAAGGGGTAGACTCAGTGTCAGTACCGAAAAATGGTATAATCCGGGCCCGTACCGGGATCAGGTGAAATCCGTACGAGTACCGAAAAACTGATCGGGCGAGCCCCGGAAAAGGGTAGACTCAGTGTCAGTACCGAAAAATGGTATAATCCGGCCCAGTACCGGGATCAGGTGAAATCCGTGCGAGTACCGAAAAACTGATCGGGCGAGTCCCGGAAAAGGGTAGACTCAGTGTCAGTACCGAAAAATGGTATAATCCGGCCCAGAACCGGGATCAGGTGAAATCCGTACGAGTACCAAAAAACTGATCGGGCGAGTCCCGGAAAAGGGTAGACTCGGTGTCAGTACCGAAAAATGGTATAATCCAGGAAAAATGGAATAATCCGGTCCAGTATCGGGATCAGGTGAAATCCGTGTGAGTACCGAAAAACTTATCGGGCGGGTCACGAAAAATGATAGATTCAGTGTCAGTACCCAAAAATGATAAATTCCGGGCCAGTACCGGGATCAGGTGAAATCCGTGCGAGTACCGAAAAATTGATCGGGCGAGTCCCGGAAAAGGGAAGACTCAGTGTCAGTACTGAAAAATGGTATAATCCGGCCCAGTACCGGGATCAGGTGAAATTCGTACGAGTACCGAAAAACAGATCGGGCGAGGCCCAGAAAACGGTAGACTCAGTGTCAGTACCGAAAAATGGTATAATCCGGCCCAGTACCGGGATCAGGTGAAATCTGTGCGAGTACCGAAAAACTGATCGGGCGAGTCCCGGAAAAGGGTAGACTCAGTGTCAGTACCGAAAAATGGTATAATCCGGGCCCGTACCGGGATCAGGTGAAATCCGTACGAGTACCGGAAAACTGATCGGGCGAGCCCCGGAAAAGGGTAGACTCAGTGTCAGTACCGAAAAATGGCATAATCCGGGCCAGTACCGGGATCAGGTGAAATCCGTGCGAGTACCGAAAAACTGATCGGGCGAGTCCCGGAAAAGGGTAGACTCCGTGTCAGTACCGAAAAATGGTATAATCCGGGAAAAATGGAATAATCCGGTCCAGTATCGGGATCAGGTGAAATCCGTGTGAGTACCGAAAAACTGATCGGGCGGGTCACGAAAAATGATAGATTCAGTGTCAGTACCCAAAAATGATAAATTCCAGGCCAGTACCGGGATCAGGTGAAATCCGTGCGAGTACCGAAAAATTGATCGGGCGAGTCCCGGAAAAGGGAAGACTCAGTGTCAGTACCGAAAAATGGTATAATCCGGCCCAGTACCGGGATCAGGTGAAATCCGTACGAGTACCGAAAAACAGATCGGGCGAGGCCCAGAAAACGGTAGACTCAGTGTCAGTACCGAAAAATGGTATAATCCGACCCAGTACCGGGATCAGGTGAAATCTGTGCGAGTACCGAAAAACTGATCGGGCGAGTCCCGGAAAAGGGTAGACTCAGTGTCAGTACCGAAAAATGGTATAATCCGGGCCCGTACCGGGATCAGGTGAAATCCGTACGAGTACCGGAAAACTGATCGGGCGAGCCCCGGAAAAGGGTAGACTCAGTGTCAGTACCGAAAAATGGTATAATCCGGGCCCGTACCGGGATCAGGTGAAATCCGTACGAGTACCGGAAAACTGATCGGGCGAGCCCCGGAAAAGGGTAGACTCAGTGTCAGTACCGAAAAATGGCATAATCCGGGCCAGTACCGGGATCAGGGAAAATCCGTGCGAGTACCGAAAAACTGATCGGGCGAGTCCCGGAAAAGGGTACACTCAATGTCAGTACCGAAAAATGGTATAATCCGGCCCAGTCCCGGGATCAGGTGAAATCCGTACGAGTACCGAAAAACTGATCGGGCGAGGCCCGGAGAAAGGTAGACTCAGTGTGAGTACCGAAAAATGGTAAAATCCGGGCCCGTACCGGGATCAGGTGAAATCCGTGCGAGTACCGAAAAACTGATCGGGCGAGTCCCGGAAAAGGGTAGACTCCGTGTCAGTACCGAAAAATGGTATAATCCGGGCCAGTACCGGGATCAGGTGAAATCCGTACGAGTACCGAAAAACTGATCGGGCGAGTGCCTGAAAAGGGTAGACTCCATGTGAGTACCAAAAAATGGTATAATCCGGGCCAGTACCGGGATCAGGTGAACTCCGTGCGAGTACCGAAAAACTGATCGGGCGAGTCCTGGAAAATGGTAGACTCAGTACCAGTACCGAAAAGTGGTATAATCTGGGCCAGTACCGGGATAAGATGAAATCCGTTCGAGTACCGAAAAATTGATAGGGCGAGTCCCGGAAAAAGGTACACTCAGTGTCAGTACCGGAGAATGGTGAAATCCGTACGAGTACTAAAAAACAGATTGGGCGAGTCCCGGAAAAGGGTAGACTAAGTGCCAATACCGAAAAGTGGTAGTATCCGGGCCAGTACCGGGATCAGGTGAAATCCGTGCGAGTACCGTAAAACTGATCGGACGAGTCCCGCAAAAAGGGTACACTTAGTGTCAGTACCGAAAAATGGTATAATCCTGGTCAGTACCGGGATCAGGTGAAATCCGTGCGAGTACCGAAAAACTAATGGGGCGAGTCCCGAAAAAGACTAGATTCAGTGTCAGTACCTAAAAATGATAGAATCCAGGCCAGTACCGGGATCAGGTGAAATCCGTGCGCGTATCGAAATACTGATCGGGCGTGTCCCGGAAAAGGGTAGACTAAGTGTTAGTACCGAAAAGTGGTAGAATCCGGGCCAGTACCGGGATCAAGTGAAATCCATACGAGTATCGAAAAACATATCGGGCGAGTCCCGGAAAAGGGTAGACTCAGTGTCAGTACCGAAAAATCGTATAATCCGGCCCAGTACCGGGATCAGGTCAAATCCGTACGAGTACTGAAAAACTGATCGGGCGAGTCCTGGAAAAGGGTAGACTCAGTGTCAGTACGGAAAAATGGTATAATCCGGCCCAGTACCGGGATCCGGTGAAATCCATACGAGTACCGAAAAACTGATTGCGCGAGTCCCGGAAAAGGGTAGACTCAGTGTCAGTACTGAGAAATGTTATAATCCGGGCCAGTATCGTGATCAGGTGAAATCCGTGTGCGTACCGAAATACTGATCGGGCGAGTCCCGAAAAAGGGTAGACTAAGTGCCAATACCGAAAAGTGGTAGAATCCGGGCCAGTACCGGGATCAAGTGAAATCCATACGAGTATCGAAAAACATATCGGGCGAGTCCCGGAAAAGGGTAGACTCAGTGTCAGTACCGAAAAATCGTATAATCCGGCCCAGTACCGGGATCAGGTGAAATCCGTGCGAGTACCGAAAAACTGATCGGGCGAGTCCCGGAAAAGGGTAGACTCCGTGTCAGTACCGAAAAATGGTATAATCCGGGCCAGTACCGGGATCAGGTGAAATCCGTACGAGTACCGAAAAACTGATCGGGCGAGTGCCTGAAAAGGGTAGACTCCATGTCAGTACCAAAAAATGGTATAATCCGGGCCAGTACCGGGATCAGGTGAACTCCGTGCGAGTACCGAAAAACTGATCGGGCGAGTCCTGGAAAAGGGTAGACTCAGTACCAGTACCGAAAAGTGGTATAATCTGGGCCAGTACCGGGATAAGATGAAATCCGTTCGAGTACCGAAAAACTGATCGGGCGAGTCCCGGAAAAGGGTACACTCAGTGTCAGTACCGGAGAATGGTATAATCCGGCCCAAAACCGGGATCAGGTGAAATCCGTACGAGTACTAAAAAACTGATTGGGCGAGTCCCGGAAAAGGGTAGACTAAGTGCCATTACCGAAAAGTGGTAGAATCCGGGCCAGTACCGGGATCAGGTGAAATCCGTACGAGTATTGAAAAACTGATCGGGCGAGTCCCGGAAAAGGGTAGACTAAGTGCCAGTACCGAAAAATGGTATAATCCGGGCCAGTACCGGGATCAGGTGAAATTCGTGCGAGTACCGAAAAACTGATCGGGCGAGTCCCGAAAAAGGGTAGACTCAGTGTCAGTACCGAAAAATGGTATAATCAGGCCCAGTACCGGGATCAGGTGAAATCCGTACGAGTACCTAAAACTGATCGGGCGAGTCCCGAAAAAGGGTAGACTTAATGTCAGTTCCGAAAAATGGTATAATCAGGCCCAGTACCGGGATCAGGTGAAATCCGTGCGAGTACCGAAAAACTGATGGGGCGAGTCCCGAAAAGGGCTAGATTCAGTGTCAGTACCCAAAAATGGAATAATCCGGGCCAATATCAGGATCGGGTGAAATCCGTGCGAGTACCGAAAAACTGATGGGGCGATTCCCGAAAAAGGCTACATTCAGTGCCAGTACCCAAAAATGCTAGAATCCGGGCCAGTACCGAGATCAGGTGAAATCCGTGCGAGTACCGATATACTGATCGGGCGAGTCCCGAAAAAGGCTAGATTCAATGTCACTACCCAAAAATGATAGATTCCGGGCCAGTACCGGGATCTAGTGAAATCCGAGCGAGTACCGAAAAACTGATCGAGCGAGTCCCGGAAAAGGGTAGACTCAGTGCCAGTACCGAAAAATGGTATAATCCGGGCCAGTACCGGGATCAGGTGAAATCCGTGCGAGTACCGACAAACTGATCGGGCGAGTCCCGGAAAAGGGTAGACTCAGTGTCAGTACCGAAAAATGGTATAATCCGGGCCAGTACCGAGATCAGGTGAAATTCGTGCGAGTACCGAAAAACTGATGGGGCGAGTCCCGAAAAAGGCTAGATTCAGTGTCAGTACCCAAAAATGATAGAATCCGGGCCAGTACCGGGATCAGGTGAAATCCGTGCGCGTAACGAAATACTGATCAGGCGAGTCCGGGAAAATGGTAGACTGAGTGCCAGT
This sequence comes from Vitis cinerea var. helleri x Vitis rupestris, assembly GCA_945999865.1. Taxonomy (NCBI): domain Eukaryota; kingdom Viridiplantae; phylum Streptophyta; class Magnoliopsida; order Vitales; family Vitaceae; genus Vitis; species Vitis cinerea var. helleri x Vitis rupestris. The sequence goes on from OX253902.1 coordinate 14,028,112, forward strand.
ACCGAAAAGTGGTAGAATCCGGGCCAGTACCGTGATCAGGTGAAATCCGATCGAGTACCGAAAAATTGATCGGGCGAGTCCCGGAAAAGGGTAGATTCAGTGTTAGTACCCAAATATGGTAGAATCCGGGCTAGGACCGGGATCAGATGAAATCCGTGCGAGTACCGAAAAACTGATCTGGCTAGTCCCGAAAAAGGGTAGACTCAGTGTCAGTACCGAAAAATGGTAGAATCCGGGCCAGTACCGTGATCAGGTGGAATCCGTGCGAGTACCGAAAAACTGATGGGCCGAGTCCCGAAAAAGGCTAGATTCAGTGTTAGTACCCAAAAATGATAGAATCCGGGCCAGTACCGGGATCCGGTGAAATCCATGTGCGTACCGAAATACTGATCGGGCGAGTCCCGGAAAAGGGTAGACTCATTGCCATTACCGAAAAGTGGTAGAATCCGGGCCAGTACCGTGATCAGGTGAAATCCGTACGAGTGCCGAAAACCTGATAAGGCGAGTCCCGAAAAAGGCTAGATTCAGTGTCAGTACCCAACAATGATAGAATCCGGGCCAGTACCGGGATCAGGTGAAATCCGTGCGAGTACCGAAAAAGGCTAGATTCAACGTCAGTACCCAAAAATGATAGAATCCGGGCCAGTACCGGGATCAGGTGAAATCCGAGCGAGTACCGAAAAACTGATCGGGCGAGTCCCGGAAAAGGGTAGACTTAGTGTCAGTACCCAAAAATGATAGAATCCGGGCCAGTACCGGGATCAAGTGAAATCCGTGCGCGTAACGAAATACTGATCAGGCGAGTCCGGGAAAAGGGTAGACTCAGTGCCAGTACCGAAAAGTGGTAGAATCCGGGCCAGTACGGGGATCCGGTGAAATCCGTGTGCGTACCGAAATACTGATCGGGCGAGTCCCGGAAAAGGGTAGACTCATTGCCATTACCGAAAAGTGGTAGAATCCGGGCCAGTACCGTGATCAGGTGAAATCCGTACTAGTGCCGAAAACCTGATAAGGCGAGTCCCGAAAAAGGCTAGATTCAGTGTCAGTACCCAACAATGATAGAATCCGGGCCAGTACCGGGATCAGGTGAAATCCGTGCGAGTACCGAAAAACTGATCGGGCGAGTCACGAAAAAGAATAGATTCAGTGTCAATACCCAAAAATGATAAAATCCGGGCCAGTACCGGGATCAAGCGAAATCCGTGCGAGTACCGAAACACTAATCGGGTGAGTCCCGAAAAAGGGTAGACTGAGTGTCAGTACCGAAAAATGGTATAATCCGGGCCAGTACCGGCATCAGGTGAAATCCGTTCGAGTACCGAAAAACTGATCGGGCGAGTCCCGAAAAAGGGTAGACTAAGTGTCAGTACCGAAAAATGGTCTAATCCGGGCCAGTATCAGGATCAGGTGAAATCCGTGCGAGTACCGAAAAACTGATGGGGCGATTCCCGAAAAAGGCTACATTCATAGCCAGTACCCAAAAATGCTAGAATCCGGGCCAGTACCGGGATCAGGTGAAATCCGTGCGAGTACCGAAAAACTGATCGGGCGAGTCCCGGAAAAGGGTAGATTCAGTGTTAGTACCCAAATATGGTAGAATCCGGGCTAGGACAGGGATCAGATGAAATCCGTGCGTGTACCGAAAAACTGATCGGGCTAGTCCCGGAAAAGGGTAGTAGTCTCAGTGTCAGTACCGAAAAATGGTAGAATCCGGGCCTGTACCGAGATCAGGTGAAATCCGTGCGAGTCCCGAAAAAGGCTAGATTCAATGTCAGTACCCAAAAATGATAGATTCCGGGCCAGTACCGGGATCTGGTGAAATCCGAGCGAGTACCGAAAAACTGATGGGGCGAGTCCCGAAAAAGGTTAGATTCAATGTCAGTAGCCAAAAATGATAGAATCCGGGCCAGTACCGGGATCAGCTGAAATTCGTGTGCGTACCGAAATACTGATCGGGCAAGTCCAGGAAAATGGTAGACTTAATGCCATTACCGAAAAGTGGTAGAATCCGGGGCAGTACCGTGATCAGGTAAAATCCGTATGAGTATCGAAAAACTGATAGGGCGAGTCCGAAAAAGGCTAGATTCAGTGTCAGTACCCAAAAATGATAGAATCCGGGCCAGTACCGGGATCAGGTGAAATCCGTACGAGTACCGATATACTGATCGGGCGAGTCCCGAAAAAGGCTAGATTCAACATCAGTACCCAAAAATGATAGAATCCGGGCTAGTACCGGGATTAGGTGAAATCCGAGCGAGTACCGAAAAACTGATCGGGCAAGTCCCGGAAAAAGGGTAGACTTAGTGTCAGTACCGAAAAATGGTATAATCCGGGCCAGTACCGAGATCAGGTGAAATCCGATCGAGTACCGAAAAACTGATCGGGCGAGTCCCTTAAAAGGGTAGACTCTGTGTTAGTACCGAAAAATGGTATAATCCGGACCAGTACCGGGATCTGGTGAAATCCGTGCGAGTACCGAAAAACTGATCGGGCGAGTCCCGGAAAAGGGTAGACTTAGTGTCAGTACCGAAAAATGGTATAATCCGGGCCAGTACCGGGATCAGGTGAAATCCAATCGAGTATCGAAAAACTGATCGGGCGAGTCCCGGAAAAGGGTAGACTCTGTGTGAGTACCGAAAAAGGTATAATCCGGGCTAGTACCGGGATCTGGTGAAATCCGTGCGAGTGCCGAAAAATTGATCAGGCGAGTCCCGGAAAAGGGTAGACTTAGTGCCAGTACCGAAAAATGGTATAATCCGGGCCAGTACCGTGATCAGGTGAAATCCGATCGAGTACCGAAAAACTGATCGGGCGAGTCCCGGAAAAGGGTAGATTCAGTGTTAGTACCCAAATATGGTAGAATCCGGGCTAGGACCGGGATCAGATGAAATCCGTGCGAGTACCGAAAAACTGATCGGGCTAGTCCCGGAAAAGGGTAGACTCAGTGTCAGTACCGAAAAATGGTAGAATCCGGGCCAGTACCGTGATCAGGTGGAATCCGTGCGAGTACCGAAAAACTGATGGGGCGAGTCCCGAAAAAGGCTAGATTCAGTGTTAGTACCCAAAAATGATAGAATCCGGGCCAGTACCGGGATCCGATGAAATCCGTGTGCGTACCGAAATACTGATCGGGCGAGTCCCGGAAAAGGGTAGACTCATTGCCATTACCGAAAAGTGGTAGAATCCGGGCCAGTACCGTGATCAGGTGAAATCCGTACGAGTGCCGAAAACCTGATAAGGCGAGTCCCGAAAAAGGCTAGATTCAGTGTCAGTACCCAACAATGATAGAATCCGGGCCAGTACCGGGATCAGGTGGAATCCGTGCGAGTACTGAAAAAATGATCGGGCGAGTCCAGGAAAGGGATAGACTCAGTGTCAGTACCGAAAAATGGTATAATCCGGGCTAGTGTCGGGATCAGGTGCAATTCGTGCGAGTACCGAAAAACTGATCGGGCGAATCCCGAAAAAGGGTAGAGTCAGTGTCAGTACCGAAAAATGGAAGAATCAGGGCCAGTACCGGGATCTGGTGCAATCCTTGCGAGTACTGAGAAACTGATTGGGCGAGTCCCGAAAAAGGGTAGATTCAGTGTCAGTACCCAAAATTGGTAGAATCTGGGCCACTACCGGGATCAGGTGAAATTCGTGCGACTACCGAAAAACTGATCGGGTGAGTCCCGAAAAAGGGTAGAGTTAGTGTCAATATCGACAAATGGTAGAATCCGGGGCACTACGGGGATCAGGTGGAATCCGTGCGAGTACTGAAAAACTGATCGGGCAAGTCCCGAAAAAGGGTAGAGTCAGTGTCAGTACCGAAAAATGGTAGAATCCGAGCCACTACCGGGATTAGGAGGAATCCGTGCGAGTACCGAAAAACTGATCGGGCGAGTCCCGAAAAAGGGTAGAGTTAGTGTCAGAACCGACAAATGGTAGAATCCGGGCCACTACCGGGATCAGGTGGAATCCGTGCGAGTACCGAAAAACTGATCGGGCGAGTCCCGAAAAAGGGTAGACTGAGTGTCAGTACCGAAAAATGGTAGAATCTGGGCCTGTACCGGGATCAGGTCTAATCCGTGCGAGTACAGAAAAACTGACCCGGCTAGTACCGGAAGAGGGTAGAATCAGTGTGAGTACTGAAAAATGGTAGAATCTGGGCCAGTATCGGGATCAGGTAGAATCCGTGAGAGTACCGAAATACTGACCGGGCGAGTACCGGAAAGGGGTAGAATCAGTGTCAGTACCGAAAAATGGTAGAATCTGGGCCAGTACCGGGATGATGTCGAATCCGTGCGAGGTCCGAAAAACTGACCCGTTGAGTACCGGAAGAGGGTAGAATCAATGTCAGAACCGAAAAATGGTAGAATCCGGGCAAGTACCGGGATCAGGTGGAATCCTTGCGATATCCGAGAAATTGACCAAGTGAGTACCGGAAGAGGGTAGAATCAGTGTCTGTACCGAAAAATGGTAGACTCCGGGCGAGTACCGGGATCAGGTCGAATCTGTGCGAGTACCGAAAAACTGATCGTGCGAGTACCAGAAAAGGGCTAGAATCAGTGTGAGTATCGAAAAATGGTAGAATCCGGGCCAGTATCGGGATCAAGTGGAATTCGTGCCAGATCCGAAAAACGGACCGCCCGAATACCAGAAAGGACTAGAATCAGTGTCAGTACCGAAAAATGGTAGAATCCGGGCCAGTATTGAGATCTGGTGGAATCTGTGCGAGTACCGAAATATGACCGGGCGAGTACCGGAAAAGGGTAGAATCAGTGTCAGTACCGAAAATTGGTAGAATCCGGGCAAGTGCCGGGATCTAATCGAATCCGTGTGATAACCGAACAACTAACCAGGCGAGTACCAGAAAATGGTACAATCAGTGTTTGTACCGAAAAATGGTAGAATCTGTAGAATCTGTAGAATCCGTCCGAGTACCGAAAAATTACCGGGAAAGTATCGGAAAAGTGTAGAATGAGTGTGAGTACCGAAAAATGGTAGAGTCCGGGCAAGTACCATGATCAGGTAAGATCCGTGCGAGTACCGAAATCTGACCGGCGAGTACCGGAAAAGGGTAGAATCAGTGTCAGGACCGAAAATTGGTAGAATCCGGGCAAGTACCAGGATCAGGTCGAATCCATGCGAGAACTGAAAAACTGACCGGGCGAGTGCCGGAAAAGGGTAGAATCTCTGTGACTACCGAAAAATTGTAGAATCCTGGCTAGTACCGGGATCATGTAGAATCCGTCCGAGTACCGAAAAATGGTAGAATCTGGGCCAGTACCGGGATCATGTAGAATCCGTCCGAGTACCGAAATACTGACCGGGCGACTACCGGAAAAGGGTAGAATCAGTGTGAGTACCGAAAAATGGTAGAATCCGGGCAAGTACCGGGATCAGGTCGAATTCGTGCTAGAACCGAAAAACTGACCGGGCAAGTACCGGAAAAGGGTAGAATCAGTGTCAGTATCGAAAAATTGTAGAATCCGGGCTAGGACCGAGATTAGGTACAATCCGTGAGAGTAACGAAATCTGACCGGGGCGAGTACCGGAAAAGGGTAGAATCAGTGTTGGTACCGAAAAATGGTAGCATCCGGGCAAGTACCGGGATCAGATCGAATCCGTGGGAGAACCGAAAAACTGACCGGGCGAGTACCGAAAAATGGTAGAATCAGTGTCAGTACCGAAAAATGGTAGAATCCAAGCCAGTACCGAGATCAGGTAGAATCCGTGCGAGTACCGAAGTCTGACCGAACGAGTACCGAAAAATGGTAGAATCAGTGTCAGTATCGAAAAATGGTAGAATACGGACAAGTATGGGGATCAGGTCGAATCCGTGCGAGAACCGAAAAACTAACCGAGCGAGTAACGAAAAAGAGTAGAATCAGTGTGAGCACCGAAAAATGGTAGAATCCAGGCCAATACCGAGATCAGGTGGAATCCGTGCGAGTACCGAAATCTGACCGGGCGAGTACCGGAAAAGGGTAGAATCAGTGTCAATACCGAAAAATGATAGAATCAGGGCAAGTACTGGGATCAAGTCGAATCCGTGCAAGAACAGAAAAACTGATCGAGCAAGTACCGGAAAAGGGTAGAATCAGTGTGAGTACCGAAAAATGGTACAATCCGGGCAAGTACCGGGATCAAGTCGAATCTGTGCGAGAACCGAAAACCTAACCGGGCGAGTACCGGAAAAGGGTAGAATCAGTGTGAGTACCGAAAAATGGTAGAATCCAGGTCAGTACCGAGATCAGGTGGAATCCGTGCGAGTACCAAAATCTGATTGGCCGAGTATCAGAAAATGGTAGAATCAATGTCAATACCGAAAAATAGTAGAATCAGGGCAGGTACTGGGATCAAGTCGAATCCGTGCGAGAATAGAAAAACTGATCGGGCAAGTACCGGAAAAGGGTAGAATCAGTGTGAGTACCGAAAAATGGTAGAATCCGGGCCAGTATCGAGATCAGGTGTAATCCGTGCGAGTACCCAAATCTGACTGGGCGAGTACAGGAAAAGGGTAGAATCAGTGTGAGTACCGAAATCTAACCGAGCGAGTACCCGAAAAGGGTAGAATCAGTGTCAGTATAAAAAAATTGTAGAATCCGGACAAGTACTGGGATCAAGTCGAATCCGTGCGAGAACCGCAAAACTAACCGGGCGAGTACCGGAAAAGGGTAGAATCAGTGTGAGTACTGAAAAATGGTAGAATCCGTCCGAGTAGCGAAAAAATGAGCGGGCGAGTACCGGAAAAGGGTAGAATCAGTGTGAGTACCAAAAAATGGTAGAGTCCGGACCAGTACGGGGATTAGGAAGAATCCGTGCCGAGTACCGAAAAACTGATCGGGCGAGTACCGAAAAAGGGTAGAATCAGTGTGAGTACAGAAAAATGGTAGAATCCGAGCCAGTACCGAGGTCAGGTCAGATCCGTGCGAGTACCGAAATCTGACCGAGCGAGTACCCGAAAAGGGTAGAATCAGTGTCAGTATCGAAAAATGGTAGAATCCGGACAAGTACCGGGATCAAGTTGAATTCGTGCGAGAACAGAAAAACTAACCGGGCGAGTACCCGAAGAGGGTAGAATCAGTGTCAGTATCGAAAAATGGTAGAATCCGGACAAGTACCGGGATCAGGTCGAATCCGTGCGCGAACCGAATAACTGACCGGGCAAGTACCGGGAAAGGGTAGAATCAGTGTGAGTATCGAAAAATAGTAGAATCCAGGCCAATACCGAGATCAGGCGGAATCCGTGTGAGTACCGAAATCTGACCGGGCGAGTACCGGAAAAGGGTAGAATCAATGTCAATACCGAAAAATGGTAGAGTTAGGGCAAGTACCGGGATCATGTGGAATCTGTGCGGGAACAGAAAAAATGATCGGGCAAGTATCGGAAAAGGGTAGAATCAGTGTAAGTACCGAAAAATGGTAGAATCCGGGCAAGTACCGGGATCAGGTCCAATCCGTACGAGAACCGAAAAACTGACCGGGCGAGTACCGGAAAAGGGTAGAATCAGTGTGAGTATCGAAATATTGTAGAATCCAAGCCAGTACCGAGATCAGGTAGAATCCGTGCGAGTACCGACATCTGACCGGGCGAGTACCGGAAAAGGGTAGAATCCGGACAAGTACCGAGATCAAGTCGAATCCATGCGTGAACTGAAAAATTAACCGGGCGAGTACCGAAAAAGAGTAGAATCAGTGTGAGTACCGAAAAATGGTAGAATCCGGGCCAGTACCGGGGTCATGTGGAATCCGTCCGAGTAGCGAAAAACTGAGCGGGCGAGTACTAGGAAAGGGTAGAATCAGTGTGAGTACCGAAAAATAGTAGAATTCGGACCAGTACCAGGATTAGGAAGAATCCGTGCGAGTACCGAAAAACTGACCAAGCGAGTACCGAAAAAGTGTAGAATCAGTGTGAGTACCGAAAAATGGTAGAATCCTGGCCAGTACCAAGGTCAGGTAAGATTCGTGCGACTACAGAAATCTGACCGGGCGAGTACCCGAAAAGGGTAGAATCAGTTTAAGTATCGAAAAATGGTAGAATTCGGACAAGTACCGGGATCAGGTCGAATCCCTGCGAGAACCGAAAAACTGACCGGGCGAGTACCGGAAAAGGGTAGAATCAGTGTGAGTACCGAAAAATGGTAGAATCCAGGTCAGTACCGAGATCAGGTGGAATCCATGCGAGTACCGAAATCTGACCTGGTGAGTACCAGAAAAGGGTAGAATCAGTGTGAATACCGAAAAAATGTAGAATCAGGGCAAGTACCGGGATCAGGTCGAATCTATGCGAGAACAGAAAAACTGATCGGGCAAGTACCGAAAAAGGGTAGAATCAGTGTGAGTACCGAAAAATGGTAGAATCCGGGCAAGTACCGGGATCAGGTCGAATCCGTGGGAGAACCGAAAAACTGAACGTACGAGTACCGGAAAAGGGTAGAATCAGTGTCAGTATCGAAAAATTGTAGAATCCGGGCCAGTACCGAGATCAGGTACAATCCGTGCGAGTAACGAAATCTGATTGGGCGAGTACCGGAAAAGGGTAGAATCAGTGTTGGTACCGAAAAATGGTAGAATCAGGGCAAGTACCGGGATCAGATCGAATCCGTGGGAGAACCGAAAAACTGATCTGGCGAGTACCGGAAAAGAGTAGAATCAATGTCAGTACCGAAAAATGGTAGAATCCAAGCTAGTACCGAGATCAGGTAGAATCCGTGCGAGTACTGAAATCTGACCGAGCAAGTACCGGAAAAGGGTAGAATCAGTGTCAGTATCGAAAAATGGTAGAATCCAGACAAGTACCGAGATCAGGTCGAATCCGTGCGAGAACCGAAAAACTAACCAGGCCAGTACCGGAAAAGGGTAGAATCAGTGTGAGTATCGAAAAATGGTAGAAACCAGGCCAGTACCAAGATCAGGTGGAATCCGTGTGAGTGTCGGAAAAGGGTAGAATCAGTGTCAATACCGAAAAAAGGTAGAATCAGGGCAAGTACCGGGATCAGGTCGAATCTGTGCCAGAACAGAAAAACAGATCGGGCAAGTACCGGAAAAGGGTAGAATCAGTGTGAGTACCGAAAAATGGTAGAATCCGGGCAAGTACCGGGATCAGGTCGAATCCGTCCGAGAACCGAAAAACTGACCAGGCGAGTACCGAAAAATGGTAGAATCAGTGTCAATATCGAAAAATTATAGAATCCAGGCCAGTACCGAAATCAGGTAGAATCCGTGCGAGTACCAAAATCTGACTGAGCGAGTACCGGAAAAGGATAGAATCAGAGTTGGTACCGAAAAATGGTAGAATCGGGCAAGTACAGGGATCAGATCGAATCCGTGGCAGGAAGGAAAAACTGACCGGGCAAGTACCAGAAAAGGGTAGAATTAGTGTCAGTACCGAAAAATGGTAGAATCCAGGCCAGTACCGAGATCAGGTAGAATCCGTGCGAGTACCGAAATCTGACCGAGCGAGTACCGAAAAATGGTAGAATCAGTGTGAGTACCGAAAAATGGTAGAATCTGGGCCAGTACCGAGATCAGATAGAATCCATGCGAGAACCGAAAAACTGACCGGGCGAGTATTGGAAAACGGCAGAATCAGTGTCTGTACCGAAAAATTGTAGAATATGGGCCAGTACCCGGATCAGGTCGAATCCGTGCGAGAACCAAAAAACTGACTGAGCGAGTACCGCAAAAGGGTAGAATCAGTGTGAGTACCGAAAAATGGTAGAATCCGGGCCCGTACCGAAATCAGGTAGAATCCGGGCCCACACCGAAATCAGGTACAATCCGTGCGAGTACCGAAATCTGACCGGGCGAGTACCGAAAAAGGGTAAAATCAGTGTGAGTAATAAAAAATAGTAGAATCCGGGCAAGTAACGGAGTAAGGTCGAATCCGTGCGAGAACCGAAAATATGACCAGGCGAGTACCGAAAAAGGGAAGAATCAGTGTTATTACCGAAAAATGGTAGATTCCGGGGCAGTACTGAGATCAGGTAAGATCCGTGCGAGTACCGAAATCTGACCGGGCGAGTACCGGAAAATGGTAGAATCAGTGTAAGTATCGAAAAATGGTAGAATCCGGGCAATTACCAGGATCAGGTTGAATCCGTGTAAGAACCGAAAAACTGACTGGGCGAGTACCGGAAAAGGGTAGAATCAGTGTTAGTACTGAAAAATAGTAGAATCCGGGCCAGTACTGAGATCAGGTAGAATCCGTGCGAGAACCGAAAAAAATGACCAGGCGAGTATCGGAATCTGACCGGGCGAGTACCGGAAAATGTTAGAATCAGTGTGAGTAATAAAAAATGGTAGAATCCGGGCAAGTACCGAGATAAGGTCGAATCCGTGCGAGAACCAAAAAACTGACCGGGCGAGTACCAGAAAAGGGTTGAATCAGTGTGAATGCTGAAAAATGGTAGAATCCGGGCCAGTACCGAGGTCAGGTAGAATCCGTGCGAGTACCGAAATCTAACCAAGGGAGTACCGAAAAATGGTAGAATCAGTGTGAGTGCCGAAAAATGGTAGAATCCGGGGGCAGTACCGACATCAGGTAAGATCTGTGCGAGTATCGAAATCTAACCGGGTGAGTACCGCAAAAAAGGGTAGAATCAATGTCAGTACCGAAAAATGGTAGAATCGGGGCAAGTACCGGGATCAGGTCGAATCCGGGCAACAACCGAAAATTGACCGAGCGAGTATCGGAAAAGGGTAGAATCAGTGTCAGTATTGAAAAATTGTAGAATTCGGGCCAGTACCGAGATCAGGTAGAATCCGTGCGTGCACCGAAATCTGACCGGGCGAGCACCGGAAAAGGGTAGAATCATTGTCAGTACCGAAAAATGGTAGAATTCGGGTAAGTACCGGGATCAGGTCGAATCCTTGTAAGAACCGAAAAACTGACCGGGGCGAGTACCGGAAAAGGGTAGAATCAGTGCTAGTACCGAAAAATGGTAGAATCTGGGCCAGTACTGAGATCAGGTAGAGTCTGTTCAAGAACCGAAAAACTGACCGGGCGAGTACCGAAAAACGGCAGAATTAGTGTCAGTACCGAAAAATTGTAGAATCCGGGACAATACCCGGATCAGGTCAAATCCGTGCGAGAACCGAAAAAATAACCGAGCGAGTAACGAAAAACGGTAGAATCAGTGTGAGTACCGAAAAATGGTAGAATCCGGGCCAGTACCGAAATCAGGTACAATCCGTGCGAGTATTGAAAAACTAACCGGGCGAGTACCGTAAAATGGTAGAATCAGTGTGAGTACCGAAAAATGGTAGAATCCGGGCCAGTACCGGGATCATGTAGAATCCGTCCGAGAACCGAAAAACTGATCAAGCGAGTACCGGAAAAGGGTAGAATCCGTGTGTAAACCGAAAAATGGTAGAATCCGGGCCAGTATCGGGATGATGTAGAATTCGTCCGAGTACCGAAAAACTGACTGAGCGAGTACCGGAAAAGGGTAGAATCAGTGTCAGTACCGAAAAGTGGTAGAATCCGGGCAAGTACCGGGATCAGGTCGAATCTGTGCGAGAACCGAAAAACTGACCGGGCGAGTACCGGAAAAGGATAGAATCAGTGTGAGTACCGAAAAATGGTAGAATCCGGGCCAGTACCGGGATCATGTAGAATCCGTTTGAGTACCGAAAAATTGACTGGGCGAGTACCGAAAAATGGTAGAATCTGTGTGAGTTCCGAAAAATGGTAGAATCCGGGTTGATACCGAGATCATGTATAATCCATCCGAGTACCAAAAAACTGACCGGGCGAGTACCGGAAAAAGGCAGAATCAGTGTGAGTACCGAAAAATGGTAGAATCCGGACCAGTATTGAGATTAGATGGACTCCGTGCGAGTACCGAAATCTGACCGGGCGAGTACCGGAAAAGGTTAGAATCAGTGTGAGTACCGAAAAATGGTAGAATCTGGACCACTACCAGGATAAAAAAGAATCCGTGCGAGTACCGGAAAAGGGTAGAATCGGTTTGAGTACCGAAAGATGGTAGAATCCGGACCAGTACCGGGATCAAGTTAAATCCATGTGAGAACCGAAAAACTGACCATGCGAGTACCGAAAAATGGTAAAATCAGTGTGAGTACCGAAAAATGGTAGAATTCGGGCTAGTATCCGGATTAGGTCGAATCCGTGCGAGAACCGAAAAACTAACCGAGTCAGTACCGGAAAAGGGTAGAATCAGTGTGAGTATCGAAAAATGGTAGAATCCGGGCCAGTACCGGGATCAGGTGGAATCCGTGCAAGTACCGAAAAACTGACCGAGCGAGTACCGGAAACGGGTAGAATCAGTGTGAGTACCGAAAAATGGTAGAATCCGGGCCAGTACCGATATCAAGTAGAATCTATGCGAGTATCGAAAAGCTGACCCGGCAAGTAACGGAAAAGGGTAGAATCATTGTCAGTACCGAAAAATGGTAGAATCCAGGGCAATACCGGGATCAGGTCGAGTCCGTGCGAGTACCGAAAAGCTGACCGGGCAAGTACTGGAAAAGGGTAGAATCAGTGTGATTACCAAAAAATGGTGGAATCCGGGCCAGTACCGAGATCAGGTAGAATTCGTGTAAGTACCGAAATGTAACCGGGCGAGTACCGAAAAAGGGTAGAATCAGTGTCAGTACAAAAAAATGGTAGAATCTGGGCCACTACTGGGATCAGGTGGAATCCGTGCGAGAACCGAAAAACTGATCAGGCAAGTACCGAAAAATGGTAGAATCAGTGTCAGTCCCGAAAAATTGTAGAGTTCAAGCTAGTACCCGGATCCGGTTGAATTTGTGCGAGAACAGAAAAACTGACCGAGTGAGTACCGAAAATGTTTAGAATCAGTGTGAGTACCAAAAAATGGTAGATTCCGGGCCAGTACCGAGATCAGGTAGAATCAGTGCGAGTATCGAAATCTGACCGGGCGAGTACCGGTAAAGGGTAGTATCAGTGTGAGTACCGAAAAATGGTAGAATCCGGACCAGTACCGGGATCAGGAAGAATCTGTGCGAGTACCGAAAAACAGACCAGGCGAGTAACGGAAAAGGGTAGAATCAGTGTGAGTACCGAAAAATGGTAGAATCCGGGCCAGTACCGGGATCAGGTAGAATCCGTGCGAGTACCGAAAAGCTAACTGGGCGACTACCGGAAAAGGTTAGAATCAGTGTCAGTACCAAAAATTGGTAAAATCCGGGCCCGTACCGGGATCAGGTGGAATCCGTGCGAGAACTGAAAAACTTACCAGTGAATACCGAAAAAGGGTAGAATCAGTGTAAGTACCGAAAAATGGTAAAATCCGGGCCAGTTCGGGGATCAGGTATAATCCGTCTGAGTACCGAAAGACTGACCCGTCGAGTACCGAAAAATGGTGGAATGCGGACCAGTATCGGGATTAGGTCGAGTCCGTGCGAGTACTGAAAAACTGACCGGGCGAGTACTGGAAAAGTGTAGAATCTGTGTGAGTACCGAAAAATGGTGGAATCCGGGATAGTACCGAGACCAGGTAGAATCCTTGCGAGTACTGAAATCTAACCGAGCGAGTATCGGAAAAAGGTAGAATCAGTGTCAGTACCAAAAAATGGTAGAATCCGGGCCACTATCCGGATCAGGTGGAATCCATGCGAGGATCGAAAAACTAACCGGGCGAGTACCGTAAAATGGTAGAATCAGTGTGAGTACCGAAAAATGGTAGAATCCGTGCGAGTATCGAAAAACTAACCGGGCGAGTACTGTAAAATGGTAGAATCAGTGTGAGTACCAAAAAATGGTAGAATCCGGGCCAGTACCGGGATCATGTAGAATCCGTCCGAGAACCGAAAAACTGATCGAGCGAGTACCGGAAAAGGGTAGAATCCGTGTGTAAACCGAAAAATGGTAGAATCCGGGCCAGTACCGGGATGATGTAGAATTCGTCCGAGTACCGAAAAACTGATCGAGCGAGTACCGAAAAAGGGTAGAATCAGTGCCAGTACCGAAAATGGTAGAATCCGAGCCAGTAAGGGGATTGGGTAGAATCCGTTCGAGTACCGAAAAACTTACCCGGCGAGTACCGGAAAAGTGTAGAATCAGTGTCAGTACCGAAAAATGGTAGAATCCGGATCAGTACCGGGATCAGGTAGAATTCGTGCGAGTACCGAAAAACTAACCGGGCGAGTACCGGAAAAGTGTAGAATCAGTGTGAGTACCGAGAAGTGGTAGAATATGGGCCAGTATCGAGATCATGTAGAATCCGTCCAAGAACCGAAAAACTGACCGAGCGAGTACCGGAAAAGGGTTGAATCAGTGTGAGTACCGAAAAATGGTAGAATCCGGGCCAGTACCGGGATCAGGTGGAATCTGTGTGAGGACTGAAAAACTTACCGGTCGAGTGCCGGAAAAGGGTAGAATCAGTGTCAGTACCGAAAAATGGTAAAATCCGGGCCAGTACGGGGATCAGGTATAATCCGTCTAAGTACCGAGAAACTGACCCGGTGAGTACCGAAAAAGGGTAGAATTAGTGTCAATACCGAAACATTGTAGAATCCGGGCGAGTACCGGGATTAGGTCGAGTCCGTGTGAGTACTGAAAAACTGACTGGGCGAGTACTGGAAAAGGGTAGAATTAGTGTTAGTACCGAAAAATGGTGGAATCCGGGTTAGTACCGAGATCAGGTAGAATCCGAGCGAGTACCGAAATCTAACCGGGCGAGTACTGGAAGAGGGCAGAATCAGTGTCAGTACCAAAAAATGGTAGAATCCGGGCCACTACCGGGATCAGGTTGAATCCGTGCGAGTACCAAAAAACTGACAAGGCGAGTATCGGAAAAGAGTGGAATCAGTGTGAGTACCGAAAAACGGTAGAATCCAGGCCAGTACCGGGATCAGGTAGAATCCGTGCGAGTACCGAAAAACTGATTGTGCGACTACCGGAAAAGGTTAGAATCAGTGTCAGTACCGAAAAATGGTAGAATCCGAGCCAGTACCGGGATCAGGTGGAATCCGTGCGATGACCGAAAAACTGACCGGCGAGTGCCAGAAAAGGGTAGAATCAGAGTGAGTACTGAAAAATGGTAGAATCCGAGCCAGTACGGGGCTCGGCTAGAATCCGTCCGAGTACCGAAAAACTTACCCAGCGAGTACCGGAAAAGTGTAGAATCAGTGTCAGTACCGAAAAATGGTAGAATTCGGATCAGTAACAGGATTAGGTAGAATCCATGCGAGTACCGAAAAACTAATTGGGCGAGTACCGGAAAAGTGTAGAATCAGTGTGAGTACCGAAAAGTGGTAGAATCCGGGCCAGTACCGGGATCAGGTCACATCCGTGCGAGAACCGAAAAATTAACCGGGCAAATACCAGAAAATGGTAGAATCAGTGTGAGTACCGAAAAATGGTAGAATCCGAGCCAGAACGGGGATCAGGTAGAATCCGTCCGAGTACCGAAGAACTGACCGGGCGAGTACCGAAAATGGTAGAATCAGTGTGAGTACCCAAAAATGGTAGAATCCGAGCCTATACCGGGATCAAGTAGAATCCGTGTAAGTGCTGAAATCTGACCGAGCAAGTACCGGAAAAGGGTAAAATCAGTGTGAGTCCCCAAAAATGGTAGAATCTGGGCCAGTACCGGGATCAGGTTAAATCCGTGCGAGTACCGAAAAATTGACCGGGTGAGCACCGGAAAAGTGTTGAATCAATGTGAGTACCAAAGAATGGTAGAATCCGGGCCGGTACGGGGATCAGGTAGAATCCGTGCGAGTACCGAAAAGCTGACCGGGCGAGTACTGGAAAATGATAGAATCAGTGTGAGTACCGAAAAATGGTAGAATCCGGGCCAGTACGGGGATCAGGTAGAATCAGTCCGAGTACAAAAAAACTGACCCGATGAGTATCGGAAAAGGGTAAAATCTGTGTGACTACCAAAAAATGGTAGAATTCGGGTCAGTACCAGGAAAAAGTAGAATCCGAGCGAGTACCGAAA
Source organism: Vitis cinerea var. helleri x Vitis rupestris (assembly GCA_945999865.1). Lineage (NCBI taxonomy): Eukaryota > Viridiplantae > Streptophyta > Magnoliopsida > Vitales > Vitaceae > Vitis > Vitis cinerea var. helleri x Vitis rupestris. The sequence goes on from OX253902.1 coordinate 14,044,035, forward strand.
AACTGGCCGGACGAGTACCAAAAAAGGGTAGAATCAGTGTGAGTACCGAAAAATGGTAGAATTCGGGCTAGTAGCGGGATCAGGTCGAGTCCGTGCGAGTACCGAAAAACTGACCGGGCGAGTATTGGAAAAGGGTAGAATCAGTGTGAGTACCGAAAAATGGTGGAATCCGGGCTAGTACCGAGATCAGGTAGAATCCGTGTGAGTACCGAAATCTAACCGGGCGAGTACCGGAAAAAGGTAGAATCAATGTGAGTACCAAAGAATGGTAGAATTCGGGCCAGTACGGGGATCGAGTAGAATCCGTGCGAGTACCGAAAAGCTGACCGGGCGAGTACCGGAAAAGGGTAGAATCAGTGTGAGTACCAAAAAATGGTAGAATCCGGGCCAGTACGGTGATTAGGTAGAATTAGTGCGAGTAACAAAAAACTGACCGGACGAGTACCGGAAAAGGGTAAAATCTGTGTGACTACAGAAAAATGGTAGAATCCGGGTCAGTACCGGGAAAAGGTAGAATCCGAGCGAGTACCGAAAAACTAGCCGGACGAGAACCAAAAAAGGGTAGAATCAGTGTGAGTACCGAAAAATGGTAGAATCCGGACTAGTACGGCGATCCAGTAGAATCCGTGCGAGTACCGAAAAACTTACCATGAGAGTCCCGGACAAGTGTATTAATCAGTGTGAGTACCGAAAAATGGTATAATCCGGGCCAGTACCGGGATCAAGTTTAATCCATGCGAGTACCGAAATCTGATCGGGCGAGTACCGGAAAAGGGTAGATTCAATGTGAGTACCAAAAAATGGTAGAATCCGGGCAAGTACGGGGATCATGTAGAATCTGGGTAAGTACCGAAAAACTGACCGGGCGAGTCCCGAACAAGTGTAGAATCTGTGTGCGTATCGAAAAATGGTAGAATCTTGGCCAATATCGGGATCAGGTAGAATCCGTGCGAGTACCGAAACACTGACCGGGCGAGTCCCGGAAAAGGGTAGAATCAGTGTGATTACCGAAAAATGGTAGAATCCGTGCCAATAGCAAGAAAAGGTAGAATCTGAACGAATACCGAAAAACTGATCGGACGAGTATCGAAAAAGGGTAGAATCAATGTGAGTATCGAAAAATGGTAGAATCCGGGCCAGTACGCGTATCAGGTAGAATCCGTGTGAGTACCGAAAAAGGGTAAAATCAGTATCAATACCGAAAAATCGTAGAATCCGGGCCAGTACTGGGATCAGGTGGAATCCGTGCGAGGACCGAAAAACTGACCGGACGAGTATCGAAAAAGGGTAGAATCAATGTGAGTATCGAAAAATGGTAGAATCCGGGCCAGTACGCGTATCAAGTAGAATCCGTGCGAGTACCGGAAAAGGGTAAAATCAGTATTAATACCGAAAAATCGTAGAATCCGGGCCAGTACCGGGATTAGGTGGAATCCGTGCGAGGACTGAAAAACTGATCGGGCGAGTACCGGAAAAGAGTAGAATCAGTGTGAGTACCGAAAAATGGTAAAATCCGGGCCAGTACGGGGATCAGGTATAATCCGTGCGAGTACTGAAAAATTGACCCGACGAGTATCGGAAAAAGGTAGAATCAGTGTCAGTACCGAAAAATGGTTGAATCCGGGCAAGTACCGAGATCAGGTCGAGTCCGTGCGAGTACCGAAAAACTGACCGACCGAGTACTGGAAAATGGTAGAATTAGTGTGAGTACCGAAAAATGGTGGAATCCGGGCTAGTACCGAGATCAGGTAGAATTCGTGCGAGTACCGAAATCTAACCCGGCGAGTACCGGAAAAGGGTAGAATCAATGTGAGTACCAAAGAATGGTAGAATTCGGGCCAGTACGGGGATCAAGTAGAATCCGTGCGAGTACTGAAAAGTTCACCAGGCGAGTGCCGGAAAAGGGTAGAATCAATGTGAGTACCGAAAAATGGTAGAATCAGGGCCAGTACGGAGATCAGGTAGAATCAGTGCGAGTATCAAAAAATTGACCGGACGAGTACCGGAGAAGGGTAAAATCTGTGTGACTACCGAAAAATGGTAGAATCCGGGTCAGTACCGGGAAAAGGTAGAATCCGAGCGAGTTCCGAAAAACTGGCCGGACGAGTACCAAAAAAGGGTAGAATCAGTGTGAGTACCGAAAAATGGTAGAATCCGGGCTAGTACGGGGATCAGGTAGAATCCGTGCTATTACCGAAAAACTTACCTGGAGAGTCCCGAACAAGTGTAGAATCAGTGTGAGTACCGAAAAATGGTAGAATCCGGGCCAGTACCGGGATCAGGTTTAATCCGTGCGAGTACCGAAATCTGACCGGGCGAGTACCGAAAAAGGGTAGATTTAATGTGAGTACCAAAAAATGGTAGAATCCGGGCCAGTACGGGGATCAGGTAGAATCCGTGTGAGTACCGAAAAACTGACCGGGCGCGTCCCGGACAAGTGTAGAATCAGTGTGACTACCGAAAAATGGTAGAATCCGGGTCAGTACCGGGAAAAGGTAGAATCTGAGCGAGTACTGAAAAACTGGCCGGACGAGTACCAAAAAAGGGAAGAATCAATATGAGTACCGAAAAATGGTAGAATCTAGGCTAGTACGGGGATCAGGTAGAATTCGTGCGAGTACCGAAAAACTTACCGGGAGAGTCCCGGACAAGTGTAGAATCAGTGTGAGTACCAAAAAATGGTAGAATCCGGGCCAGTACTGGGATCAGGTTTAATCTGTGTGAGTACCGAAACCTGACCGGGCGAGTACCAGAAAAGGGTAAATTCAATGTGAGTACCAAAAAATGGTAGAATCCGGGCCAGTACGGGGATCAGGTAGAATCCGTGTGAGTACTGAAAAACTGACCGGGTGAGTCCCGGACAAGTGTAGATTCAGTGTGCGTACCGAAAAATGGTAGAATCTTGGCCAATACCGGGATCAGGTAGAATCCGTGCGAGTACCGAAACACTGACCGGGAGAGTCCCGGAAAAGGGTAGAATCAGTGTGATTACCGAAAAATGGTAGAATCTGAGCAAGTACCAAGAAAAGGTAGAATCCGGGCGAATACCGAAAAACTGACCGGACGAGTACCGAAAAAGGGTTGAATCAGTGTGAGTACCGAAAAATGGTAGAATTCGGGCCAGTACGCGGATCAGGTAGAATCCGTGCGAGTACCGAAAAACTAAACGGGCGAGTACTGGAAAAGGGTAGAATCACTGTCAGTGCCGAAAAATCTTAGAATCCGGGCCAGTACCGGGATCAGGTTGAATCCGTGCAAGTATCGAAATCTAACCAGGCGAGTACCGGAAAATGGTCGAATCATTGTGAGGACCAAAAAATGGTAGAATCCGGGCCAGTACGGGGATCAGGTAGAATCTGTGCAAGTACCGAAAAACTGATCGGATGAGTCCCGGAAAAGGGTAGAATCAGTGTGAGTACCGAAAAATCGTAGAATCCGGGCCAATACGGGGATCAGGTAGAATCCGTGTGAGTACTGAAAAACTGACCGGGCGAGTCCCGAATAAGTGTAGAATCAGTGTGCGTACCGAAAAATGGTAGAATCCTGGCCAATACCGGGATCAAGTAGAATCCGTGCGAGTACCGAAACATTGACCGGGCGAGTCCTGGAAAAGGGTAGAATGAGTTTGATTACCGAAAAATGGTAGATTCCAGGCCAGTACCGGGAAAAGGTAGAATCTGGGCCAGTACGGGGATCACGTAGAATCCGTGCGAGTACCGGAAAAGGGTAGAATCAGTGTCCGTGCCGAAAAATCGTAGAATCCAAGCCAGTACCGGGATCTGGTTGAATCTGTGCGAGTACCGAAATCTGACCAGGCGAGTACCGGAAAAGGGTAGAATCATTGTGAGGACCAAAAAATGGTAGAATCCGGGCCAGTACGGGGATCAAGTAGAATCCGTGCGAGTACCGAAAAACTGACCGGGCGAGTATCAGAAAAGGGTAGAATCAGTGTGAATACCGAAAAATGGTAGAATCCGGACCAGCACTAGGATCAGGTAGAATCCGTGCGAGTATCGAAAAACTGACCGGGTGTGTCCCGGAAGAGTGTAGAATCAGTGTGCGTATCGAAAAATGGTATAATCCGGGCCAGTACCAAGATCAGGTAGAATCCGTGCGAGTACTGAAAAACTAACCGGGCGAGTACCGGAAAAGGGTAGAATCAGTGTGAGTACCGAAAAATGGTAGACTCCGGGCCAATAAGGGGATCAGGTAGAATTCGTGCGAGTACCGAAAAACTGACCGGACGAGTCCCGGACAAGTGTAGAAGAAGTGTGCGTACGAAAAAATGGTAGAATCCGGACTTGTACCGGGATAATGTAGAATCCGTGCGAGTACCGAAAAACTGATCGGGCGAGTCCCGGACAAGTGTAGAATCAGTGTGAGTACCGAAAAATGGTAGAATCCGTGCGAGTACCAAAAAACTGACCGAGCGAGTCCCCGAAAAGGATAGAATTAGTGTGAGTACCGAAAAATTGTAGAATCCAGGCCAGTACCGGGATCAGGTAGAATCCGTGCGAGTACCGAAAAATTGACCGGACGAGTCTCAGAAAAGGGTAGAATCAGTGAGTACCGAAAAATGGTAGAATCTGGGCTAGTACCGAGAAAAGGTAGAATCTGGGCGAATACCGAAAAACTGACCGGACGAGTCTCGGAAAAGGGTAGAGTCAGTGTGAGTACCGAAAAATGGTAGAATCTGGGCTAGTACCGGGAAAAGGTAGAATCCGGGCGAATACCGAAAAACTGACCGGACGAGTACCGAAAAGGGTACAATCAGTGTGAGTACCAAAAAATGGTAGAATTTGTGCCAGTACGCGGATCAGGTAGAATCCGTGCGAGTACTGAAAAACTGATCGAGCGAGTACCGGAAAAAGGTAGAATCAGTGTGAGTACTTCACTCTTCACCGGTTCGTTAAGCACCTCCTCTGCCTCCCTTGTCCAGGAATCCCATACAGAATCCCCTAATCCAGAAGAAGAAGTCCCAGAAAGGCCCGCAGTAACCCCCTAAAGTAGAAAAGGGGTACATACCTGATTTGCACCCCTCTGTGGTTGCTTGAGCAAGTCCAAGTGCCAGAGGGCACATGTCTTGCGTCGTAATCTGTTGGAGAACCCCGACTGACGCTTCCTTTGTGAGCCCTAGTGAGCCGCCTCGCCCTCTTTAGCCCTAAGGGGAAATACGTGGCAGAGTCCCCTAATCCACTCGAGCCCTCATCCACACGCACCAAGGCGCGTGAAATAACACCATCCTCTTCCTGCAAATTGGGGTCCCTTCTCTTCGCCATCAGTTTTCCCTTGGACTTTGTAATAGCATCTACCTGTAGGGCCGAAAACCACACCAATCTTCCCACAACAATGGGATAGAAAAAGAAGCAAAACCCGCTATCACTTCCAGCTTTCCGTGCACCTCCTTACCATTGTTTTTAACCAGGATTCTAACCCATTACATGTTGCGGGAATATTTGGTCTCATCATCCACTGCTATGTCCTGCAAGCATCCCCACCTTTCTGAAAAACTCCAAGTCCCAGAACTGTAGCCCTCTGGAAGTCCATCCGAGAGCATCCTACTGTTGGAACCCACTAATCTAGAAAGCATTATGGCATATTTATCTGTGAGGTTGATTTATATCATCAGTAGCACAATGTTTTTGTCTCTAGTTGGATGGAGGATAAAAAAAAAAAAAAAAGCATGTCATGCCTAATAATTTGTCAAAAAGAGAATGGTGTGTTGTATCTTATTGGGACATACTTAGAAGGTTTATATATCTATGCTTTAAGGATAGAAAAATACACACCAAGAATGGACCATTCACCAGGAAATCATTAAATGCTCTATTACTAGTGATACGATCTCATACACATTAGACATGAACACCAAGTTAGGAAAAAAGAAAGTGTATTTAACAATTGAACTGTCTATTAACTAGCTGGAACAGCATGCTCAGCTAGGTAGAAACACTTGTTGAAGAGGTTGAAATTAATTTGTGCCTAATTATTTGGCAGATATTTGTAAAGTTAAGGGTAAAAATGCTAGCTACCATTTGGGGCTCTTTCAATTAAAAGAAAAACTAGCAAAACTAAAAAAATTAATTATTGTATGAAAAGGATGAAATAATCTCCACAACTATAAAGTTGTGGTTTTCCTCTTCGACTTTTAGATCTGACTGCATTCTCCTGCCAGCAACAAATATATATGAGGACTCATTCCATTGTTTCATGCATGCTACACGTATAGTAGTAGCTAGTAGGTTTTACTTTCTGCAACAAAAAAATAAAAATCCATTTTTCTTGTTATAGGGGAATAAATTTCATTGTCCATTTTCATTATCCTACTTTCAATAGTGAAGAGACCTCATTTCAAATCAATATAAAGATAATGAAAACAAAATATTCTATAGGAGGCAAAAAGTGAGCTAAATGGTTAACAAGAATATACTTCTTTCTGAACATATAGAAACTCCAAACATCTATGAGTTAAATAAGAGTCAAAATTTACAAGGGTTCGAAACCCAATTTAGTAAAAACAGAACACTTGAGTTGAGAGGATCCCATCTTAAAGTACTCATAATCATCTATCAACTCTCGATCAGGTTCTTTGCTTCCCTCTTCCTGAACAACCACACAAAATCCAATTAGTCTTTTATATAAAATATAAGAAATGAAAATCCAATCCTCTCTTCCTGAAGGGTAAAAAAATCATATATTCAAAACTTCAGTTCAAAACTCTTTTAAGTGTATTCCAAAATATTTTATCAGAACTTACTTCATCAATCATAGCCTTCCATTTTCACCACCTTCCTTTGCAACTTGGATTAACACAAAGTGCTCTTAAATCAACCATGAATTAGAATACTAGAAATACCAGAAATAGAGGATATAATGGCATGGGGTTGGATTCATTCTTCAAGGACACCCCCAAGTTTGGAATCATTTACTCAATAACACATTTGAATTGATAAATAAGCTAGAATACAAGATCATTATTATACAATAAATGGCTGAGTGGAGGGATAACAACCTACATTTAATAATAAACAGGATAAATTGGACATCAAAGATGCAAGCAACTTGAAGCACATCAAAGATGAGCTAATTAAAAAAAATTAGACAAAGATATTCCAAAACATTACTTCATCATCAAATGTTCCAAAACATTACTTCATCATAAAATATCCTCTTTGGTGCTCAGATTTCATCTAATCCTATTATTATTATTTTTTTCTAACAGCAACATTACCTACAATATAATGTATAAATTAGTGATATACATGTAAAAAAATTTATATGCATATGGAAAACACAGGAACACAACTCAACTGAAGAAAGCCTTATCCCATAAATCAAGTAGTTAATTGCATTAAAAAATATATATATAAAATGGATGTGGCTAACTTATACTTTATATCATAAAACACTTATATTCACCAAAAATATGGTGGAGTCTATTGCTCCATTTCAATGCTTCATGCATTTCACATGTCATGAATGTACACAACAAGATACCCAAATATTCCTTAGGAAGACACTGTTCCAAAACTAAGTGTGGTTAACTAGTCACATTGTTCCAACAGAAGACATGTCAATACATACATAACAAGCAAACCTAAGCGACACAACTAATTGAGCCAACTTGCAAGCAACCATGGGTTGGTAACAGGATTAAACAGCTCGTGGCAGCTTATAAATAATGACTTGTTTTCCTTTGCGCCCTGTTTGGTTGCCAATAACAAATAAGGAAAATGAAAAAAACTAAATAAATACAAATTTTAATGAAACCTCAACCCAACTAAGCCAAATGGAGTGGTGTTAGGCTCAATTTGAGGAGAAGTTCTAAACGAAAAACCTAAACATTTTCTTTCCCTAAAAGTTTTGCAACAGCCAAATAGATTCATTGAGATGTATATATATATATATATATTGTGAATTCAATTAAATAGAAAGTAACAAAAGCACTAAGCATACAAAAAATGGAATGAATTGCTTTTAGTCTTACAAGAATTCCCAAATTAAACTTCCTTATGTTCTTTATAAAACAGCAACGACAAGAGGAATTAAAAAAGATAAGTAATGGAAATCGAGTTTTTTTTCCTTGGGGAAAAAGAGAAAGAAATGATGGGAATGTGGGAGGGTGGACCTGAGAAAATGCCATGAGAAGCACAAAAATTTCAAAAATTGGAATAGATTATTGGGTACTCACATTCAAGAGATTTCTACGAATCCGAATCCATCTATTTCCGCTCCACTGTAGGGAGGTCGCACACGTTTTACCTTAAGAGTTCTCTTCTAAAAGGTTCCATGTAGTTTCCATTTTCTGGCTACTTTTCCCAATGTTTTTTTTTTTTTTCTATTTTTTGTCTCTATTTCTCCTATGTCAATCCATATTCCCAAAGAAAAAGAACAAACAATAATCCTCACTAATTGCCAAGAAGAAAAAGATCAAACATTGATTTCATAAAGAAAAAGAAACAAATCAAGACCAATCAATAGTGGTTAAAGGGCAAAATTAATGTTCCACCTTCCAGCTTACTTCTCTTAGCTGCCACTCTCCCAGCAACCAAACAGAAATCCCAAAAACCCATAACACGGATTGGTAAAAAAAAATATTGGCCAAGAAACAATAGCATGAATATCATCGACAATTAGGTAAAAAAACATACCAAATCCATAACGAAACAAGCCGGAAAAGTTTAGAAAAATTCTGGGGAAATTTAAGGAACGGGAAAGGGGAAAGCAACCCAGAAAATGAAAGGAATTACCTAAAGGTCGTAGAAAAAACGAAAAGGATCTCAGCCTCAGTAATGGAAAAAACAGAAAAAAGAGGAAAAAGTAAATCCTTCAAAGAAAATTTTGACTATTATTTTCTAGGTAACCAAACAAAGAACCCAAGAGAGAGAGCGCGCTTACTTTGGGTTCCGGGTTATTCTGAGCATGAGGTGGGAGCCGTCGTCGGCGCTAGTGGAAACCAGAGTGAAGAGGACGAAGGTTACCTCTTATTTTTGTTAGGGTATCGAGATTTTCCGAGCAATTACGGCTTTTCAGATTTTCTTTATTTTTTTGGAAAAGTGGCATCACATCGACATCAAGACCGTATCCACAGCAGATTCACAGATTTCATCATCACGAATTTGGTTTAAGGGATTTTTTTTCAGCATTCTGAAGAGGATAGGAGAGATTCTGGAGGGTTCTCGTCAACAGCAACACTCCCACTTCATTGGTGCGGGATCATTAGAGCTTTGGGGAGGTACAAGACCATTGGGAAGATCATAACGGCCACGCTATCTTGATTGGCAGTTCATCTTCATTAGTTTATCTTCAGGAGTGCGCTGTAAAAATATTTACATAATCACATAGATTAATCATACATGATTAAAGGATACTAACAATAGGAAATCACTATAAAGAACATACCTGTTTGAGCCATGATAAAAAAAAAACGTGATTGATTGTTGTAACCAAGTCTTCCTCTCTATGATCTTGATAATAGCTATGGTGGCTCTATGGGAAAACAGAAAACCCTTTTTATCTAGATTAGAGAGGGGACTTAGCATAACTCAAATTGGATTCTCATTGGGCCCTCCCATAATGGGCTTCAATGAGACCCATAGCCTACACTTGCCACTCAACTGAGCTTCTACTCAAAAGATGCAAAACCCAATCCAAAATGTGATCACTAGTTAATTGGGCTCATTATAGAATAGACTATCCATTAACCCATTTTTGCAAATACAAATTATTCAATTAAAGTTAGCCCATATAAAAATTTTCCAACATTCTCCCACTTGGGCTACATTAATTGTTTTTGAGGATTCATTAAATTCATTTTGAAAATAAGACTCTCGGGTTAAATACAGAAAAGTTTATTTTGTGTGGACACACCTTTTTTTTTTTTTTTTTTAAAGAAATGATAGTCTATAAGTAGCATCTTGTTAAACTTATCCGGTCCAACATGCTCTTAATATTGGACTACAATGGTCTATATGTTAATCTCAACAAACATAATGCCCCTTATAGTCACGAATATTTATAACCATATCGACATGGATCGTAAACCCAGTAGTGTAGTAAGAAATCAATGCCAATATGTGATCATCATCTATATGCATTGTTTCTTATCAGTCCTCATTACAATTTACTAGCAAAATGAAATTGTAATAGCAATTTCTCAACAAAATGAAATTGCTTGACTTTAACAAGTCATATGTCACCAATAGTGCACCACAAAATCTCAAAATAGTGGTATTTGTGACATCCAATAGTATACAACTGTAATTCTTAAGGTTCAATATCTCAAGATACCATGTTGTATGTAATTCAATTACGACATGCTATAATATAATACTTAATTATGATCATCATAATAAAAAGATTTTAATTTTGCAAGTCGCAGAACAATAATGATCAATGTTTACATAAAACAATAATTGAAATAAGAGAAATCACAAAAACTCCCACTAAACCAAAGAATCAAAAGACTTAATGACACCCATATTCACAACATGTTCCTTGAACGTTATGGGCTTTAAACCTTTGGTTAGAGGATCAGCTAGCATGGACTCAGTTCTTATGTGCTCAATCACAATATCTCCTTTCTTCACAAAATTCCTTGACTGTAAGGTACTTGATTTCCATATGCTTAGAACCCGTACTAATCTTATTGTTCTTAGAGTAGAACACAGCTGCATTATTGTCACAATAAATCACAATGGGTCGAAAGATGGAATCAACAACTTGCAACTCTGAAATCAAATTTCTTAGCCAAACAGCTTGAGATGATGCACCATAACAAGCTACAAACTCAGCATACATGGTCGAGGATGCAATTAGGCTCTGTTTGACACTTTTCCATGAAATGGCTCCACCAGCTAACATAAAAATGTATCCTGAAGTAGATTTGCGATCATCAAAACAACCACCAAAATCAGAATCTGAGTATCCAACTACCTCAAGATTATCCACCCTCCTATACACAAGCATAAAATCCTTTGTTCTTTGTAGATATCTCATGACTTTCTTTGCAGCAACCCAATGATCATGTCCAGGGTTCGATAAATATCTACCAAGCACGTTAACAATGAAGGCGATATCAGGTCTTGTACATACTTGTGCATACATCAGGCTACCAATGGCACTAGCATAAGGAATAGTCTTCATGGCATCCTTTTCCAAATCATTCTTTAGACACTGTTCATTACTGAGTTTATCTCCCTTCACAACAGGTACATCACCAGCTTTGCACGTCTGCATATTGAATCTTTTAAGCACATGATTTATATAGGCTCTCTGAGATAGCCCAAGGAGGTTTCGAGATCTATCACGATAAATCTCAATACCCAACACAAAAGATGCTTCTCCAAGATCCTTCATGTTAAAATTAGCAGACAAAATACGCTTGGTATCATTCAAGAGATTCACATCACTACTAGCAAGTAGAATGTCATCGATATAAAGAACCATGAAAATGTATTTGCACCCATTAACCTTCATGTAAACGCACTGATCAAACTTGTTCTCTATAAAACCAAAAGACGTCACAATTTTGTCAAATTTCAAGTACCACTGGCGAGAAGCTTGCTTGAGACCATAAATTGACCTTTTCAATCTGCATACCATGTTCTCTTTTCCATTTTCCTTAAATCCTTCAGGTTGTGACATGTAGACCTCCTCACTCAAATCACCATTGAGAAAAGCTGTCTTGACATCCATTTGATGAAGCTCTAAGTCAAAATGAGCTACTAACGCCATAACTAGCCTAAAGGAATCTTTGGTAGAGACTGGTGAGAAAGTCTCTGTGAAATCAATGCCCTCTCGCTGTGTATACCCTTTAGCAACCAACCGAGCCTTGTATCTTTCAACATTTCCTTTGTTGTCTCTTTTGGTCTTGAATACCCATTTGCATCCAATGGGTTTATATCCTTTGGGAAGATCAACAAGTTCCCAAACATCATTGTCTGACATAGACTGCATCTCATCTCTCATGGCAATCAACCATTCATTTGCCTTATCACTACTGAGAGCTTCACAATAAGTAGTAGGGTCCACTTCTTCTCCAATGTCATACTCTCCCTCTCCAAGGTAAACATAATAATCGTTAGATAAGGCAGGTCTCCTAGTTCTTTGTGATCTCCTCATTTCCACAGGAGGAATCTCATCCACAATAGGGCTTATTTCGACAGTAGGGAAATTGACAACATCAACTCCTTGTTGAATCCCAGAATCGAAAGCTCCAACATCAAGGTTAACGTCTGAGACTGGCAAACGTAAAGAAATAACATCCATGGGTTCCACTCTTTCATTGGATTGAGAGGGTATACTATCAGCAACATCCAACTCTAAAAACTTTGCCACTTGAGACTCAACAATTCTAGTGCCACGAGTCGAACAATAAAACTTGTATCCTTTTGAGTGACTGGGATACCCAATAAAGTACCACCTAGTAGTTCTCAAATCCGTCTTCTTTAAAGAAGGATCATAGATTTTCACCTCAGCTGGACATTCCCATACTTTAAAATGATTCAAACTGGGTTTTCTATCTGTCCATAGTTCAAACGGTGTTTTAGGCACAGACTTACTAGGAACACGGTTCAGAATGTAGGTTGCTGTTTTAATGGCTTCACCCCATAAGTATTCTGGCAAATTTGATCTACTCATCATGCTTCTTTTCATTTCCATAAGAGTGCGGTTGCGCCTTTCTGCTACGCCATTCTGTTCAGGACTACCAGGCATAGTATACTGAGCAACAATACCATTATCTTGTAAGTACCTTGCAAAAGGTCCCTTTTGTTGTCCACCATCACCATGCTTCCCATAATACTCACCACCTCGATCAGATCTCACAATTTTGATGACTTTCCCCAATTGTTTCTCAACTTCAGTTCGGAAGACTTTGAACATTTCAAGAGCATCTGCCTTTTCTTTTATAAAAAATACATAGCCATAGCGGGAAAAATCATCAATGAATGTAATGAAGTACTTGTTGCCACACAAGGTAGTGGAATAAGGTCCACTAATGTCTGTATGAACAATCTCCAACAAATTTTGACTACGAGTTGCACCCTTTTTCTTATTCTTTGTCAATTTTCCTTTCACACAATCAACACAAATTTCTAAGTCATCAGAATCAAGGCGGGGAAGAATCCCAAAACTAATTAAGCGTTCTACTCGTTCTTTAGAAATGTGCCCCAAACGCTTATGCCATAACAATGAAGATCTTTCCTTAGTCAAAGGTCTTTTAGCAACATTGTTTTCAACATTGTAAGAACAAGTAGATAACAACGACAATCTATAAAGCCCGTCAGATAAAACACAATTTCCAATCACTTTAGAGTCATAAATCACATCAACTCTTTTATTTTCAAAAGTGAAACTATATCCAGCTTTATCAAGTACTGAAAGGGAAATTAAATTCCTTCTAAACGAAGGTACACAGAAAACATTGTCCAAAACAAGCTGAAAACCAGAATCTAATTCTAAAACAGCAACCCCAATATGCTCAACATCAATCCCGATGTCACTGCCAACTTTAAGCTTTGACTCTTTTTCACTTGGCTTCCTCAGATTTCTTATCCCCTGTAAAGAAGTTGCAACATGAACAGTAGCACCACTGTCAAGCCACCATGAATCTAAAGGAACATTAACTAAATTAGATTCAAAACAGACATAGACAAATAACGTACCCTGTTCCTTCTTTTTCTTCTCTAGCCAATTCTTAAACTTAAAGCAATCAACCCTCTTGTGACCTTTTTTGTTGCAGTGATAGCACTTAAGGTCTGTGTTCTTGGCATTTCCATTCTTTTGCTTTTCACTCCCACTCTTCTTGAAATTCTTATTTTTCTTATGACTATGGAAGTTGGGCTTTCTAGTTTTTTCAACTCTTTTTTTATTATTCGGTTTTCCAAGAGCAACAAGATGAGCAGATTCATTCTTTTCTCTTTTCAGCTTTTCTTCCTCAGCCACACACTTAATGATCAGGTCATTCACACCCCAAGACTGATTCAGGGTGTTGTATGCAGTCTTGATTTGGCTAAAAGAAGATGGCAGAGTATTGAGGGCTTGATGAACAATAAACTTATCAGGAATGGGAATGTCTAGTGCTTTCAATCTAGTCTGAAGATGCACCATTTTTAGGATATACTCACGAACCCCTTTCATATCATCATACCTCATATTCATCAATTCATCCATAAAATGCCCAGCTTCAGCATTGTCAAATGTTTGGTATCTATTTGCCACAGCAACGAGAAATTCCTTAGCATTGTTGCTCTCAGGTATTCCTCCAAGGAGATGCTCAGCAATGGACCTCTTGATTGAAATAAGACTCAAACGGTTCGATCTTTCCCATTTCGCATAATGAGCTCTCATAGCTTCAGTGCTTTCATTAGTAGGCTTAGGAGGTTCATCTTCACGTAGAGCCATGTCCAAGTCCATCATTCCTAAAACAAAATCTATGTCTGATCTCCATCTCTTATAGTTCGACCCACTTAGAATTTCAATTGTAGCATTATTGTTGTTCACAGCAAAGGAAACTGATTGACAAAATTTTGCAACTAGATCAATTATGGGCAATAGGTAAAAAAAAACCTTAAATAATCATAAGCAATACAATACAAGAATCAATTGTACTATCATAAACTCCCCTTTGGGCAGAGTCCACAATAAACAACTATTCTCTAAGCATGAAGATCAACAAATAATTCATTAAAATTTATTTCCTTTGGGCAAATAAATTTATCAAATTATTTATCTCATTCAATATCCTGATGTTGTTAAATTAATTTGCACAATAACCCCCTTTGGGCAGGCGATTGTACAAATTAATCTAAAATTTTCCCCATCAACAAAATAGGAACTCATAAGCTTGCAAATTTTGATGGTTAAATCACTTTGGTAAAATAACCTCAACAATTCACATGCAACGTTCCAAAATTGGGTAAATTAAAAAAATTGCCCAACAACAATAGTGCATATTAGCGATATATATGCATATGATCAATTATAGTTGCAAGAATTTGAACAACAATTTTTATTTATTTATTACACTTTAAATTAATTATTTAACTAGTTTATGTGATTTAGACCAAGTAGGAGAGTATGCATAAAAAAGTTTCAATCTAGAGAGAGTGAGTACTACTCTCCTATTCCATATATATTAGCATAATTTCTGGTAAATTCTCAACAGAAAATTATACCAAAAAATAATTTTAAGCTAATTAAATCACATAAATAAGTAATAATTATTTAATAAATATTTTTGACCCCCAAAAAATAAAATAATATATCTATAAAAATAGATTACAAAAAAACGAGCGCACAGGAAAAAACAGGGCTCAAAACGGACACCGGATGAGGTTATACGCGCCTCACACACTTGACCCGCGAGTGGGGAACGTGTGGCACATGTGGCACGTGTGGCATGTGCTGGAGGTCATCTTCAACCTCCAGCATTGGGTCCAAAATTCTGCAATACGGGTCAAATGACCCGGTTGCAACCCGGATTACAAACAATTAAAAAAAAAGGTTTTTTTGATCGGGATCTTGAGGGCTTTTAAACTTTAGGTTGTTTCTAACAATTTTAGGACATTTAATCATAAAAAAAACAACTTAAAGATCTCCATAATTGATTAACAAAATTCGGTTTTTCATACCTCCATAACCAAGATTGAAAAACTCTATTTTAACACCTATTTCGGCCTCATTTTACATGTATTTTTACATTAACAATATAAGAAGTCTCTTTACAACAATTAATTAAACAAAAAAAAAAACTTCTCAATCTTGCTCAATTTTATTTTATTTTTAAATAAAATGAATTTTCTAGGGTTCATACCCATATTTTCGAATTTTCAATGTTCACCAAATTGAGCCAAAAAATTGAAATTGATGCTACATATCAACTATAATATATGTAAACAACAAAATCTAAGAGTTTAATTTGAGTAAAACACAATAATTTGAACAAATAAAATTTTTTCTTGAATCTTTAAATAAGAAAATTCCGAAAATTTAAAAATTTAATTACTCCCAATTTAAACAACGAAATTGCACATATGATATATCAATTTGAAGCTTGTGACAAGAGGAACAAAAAGCCTAAAGTTTCACAATAAAAAAAAACTATAAAAAAAAACATGCACTTTCATGGATCACAAATTTGGCTTCGAAAAGAAAATAAAATAAGAAACTAAAAATTTTATTTTTGATTTCCAAATATAGATCCTAAATCATGTAAGTTAGGCTCTGATACCACATGTAAAAATATTTACATAATCACATAGATTAATCATACATGATTAAAGGATACTAACAATATGAAATCACTATAAAGAACATACCTGTTTGAGCCATGATAAAAAAAAAACGTGATTGATTGTTGTAACCAAGTCTTCCTCTCTATGATCTTGATAAAAGCTATGGTGGCTCTATGGGAAAACAGAAAACCCTTTTTATCTAGATTAGAGAGGGGACTTAGCATAACTCAAATTGGATTCTCATTGGGCCCTCCCATAATGGGCTTCAATGAAACCCATAACCTACACTTGCCACTCAACTGAGCTTCTACTCAAAAGATGCAAAACCCAATCCAAAATGTGATCACTAGTTAATTGGACTCATTATAGAATAGACTATCCATTAACCCGTTTTTGCAAATACAAATTATTCAATTAAAGTTAGCCTATATAAAAATTTTCCAACATGCGCAGCACCGGCAGATCAGAAGACCATCACTGCACATTCATTTTGGATCATTCGTCATTCATTTTTTGGTGAGGGGAGCTATCACCGACTTTGGAGGGCAATATCGAGAGGATTCTGGACTTTTCTTTGAAGAGGAGATCATCATATACCATCATATACCGAGGGAGAATTCTGGCGGTTTTTGGCTTTCATCTTCTGGCCGGAAAAGAAAGAAACAGAGAGTGGAAGATCGATCTTGAGAGAGGAGAAGTTTTCATCTAGGCGTGAGGATCGATCTGGAGGTTTTTCATCTTTTGGGGATCTTTTGGCCGGAAAAGAAAGAAACAGAGAGGGAAGGATCAATCTCGAGAGAGAAGTTTTCATCTAAGCTTTAGGGACTGTACGACGAATTCTGGAGGTTTTTCATCTTTCATCTTTCATCTTTCGGGGATGCCGGAAAAGAAAGAAACAGAAAGCGGAGGATCGATCTTGAGACAAAAGTTTTCATAGGGGACTACGTCACGGATCCAGTTGGAGGAGATCACTGCTATCGACCATCATCACCAGTTCCGAGTGGAGGAGATTGACACAGCGACAGTCTCCGGCAGAAGCAAGATTTCTGTCGGCATCACCCCTATTGGATCTGAGATAGGAGTCATCAGACCCATGTATCACCATTCTTGCGCCCACAACAGTTCATCAACGCTACGTCTCTGGATCAGGCACCAGACCACGCATTGGTTCATCGCCATCTCGAACACCGCCTGCAACTCTAAACCACCACGCATCGAGGAGCATCTGAGGATCATAACAACACCGTTTCGATCTTTCGTGCAAACTGGACATCGCACGGATGTCTTGATCATCTCTCTCTTTGGGTTCGCGTGGACATCAACTTCTTCATCATCATTCAGCATCACCTACCGATTTTGTAGACGCACACCATCACTTCAGATTAGCGCAGCTTCATCACGACATCACATCAATTCACCATCAGAGCGTCATTATTAGTTCGTACTCTTTTATAAAAAAAAAAGTAATACTAAAATATATGAGCTTTGACCCAAAATAGGGCGTTTTAAAAAAAAATTCCGAAAAATAAAGTTGTTTTGAAAATAATGCCCAATCTAATGCGTCTGTGCCACATAAGCTGCCATGTCATAAAACCGTAGTTGGTGACTACGGTTTATTTTTCTAAAGTGGTTAGAAACCGTAGTTACCAACCACGGTTTTAACTTTAAGTTTAAAGCCGTAGTTGGTGACTACGGCTTTGACTTTTTTTTAAATGGTCAAAGCGGTAGTCACCAACTGCGGTTTTAACTTTATATATATTTATATATAATTTTAATTTTTTTAATAAAAATATTATATTATTTTGATTTTAAATATACTTATTTCATTATTTTAAAAATAATAATATACGAAATTAAATAATTGATATTTTTAATTTGATATAAATATATTTTTAAATTTTATTAAAATAATATACTCTATATTTAATATAAATATATTTAGTTAATTATATTTAAATATAAATAAAATATAATAAATTATGAAAGCCTATTAAAAAACAAATAATATAAATTATTATATTAATTAATAATTTTTTATATACTATATGTAAGTGGTATATAATGTCACATGTATATAAGTTCAATTAAGTTTAAAATTTATCATATTTTAATTTAAGTTCATAATATTATATCGATATGATAATAATTTATTTATATATTTAAATAAAAATATCATATTTTAAACTTAAATTAAACTTTTATATATATATATATATATATATATATATATATATATATATATATATATGTGTGTGTGTGTGTGTGTGATATTATATACTATTTACATATAATATATAAAAAAATTATTAATTAATATAATAATTTATATTATTTTTTTCTCCAAATAGGCATTTATAATTTATTTATTTTAAATAAACATAATTTATTATATTTTATTTATATTTAATTTTAATTAAATAATTATATTTATATTAAATATAGTGTCAATTATTTTAATAAAATTTATTTATATATTTAAATAAAAATGTGATAAATTTTAAACTTAAATTAAACTTTTATATATATATATATATATATATATATATATATATGTGTGTGTGTGTGTGTGTGTGTGTGAGAGAGAGAGAGAGAGAGAGGTATTATATACCACTTATATATAATATATAAAAAATTATTAATTAATATAATAATTTATATTACTTTTTTATTTTTCTAAATAGGCATTTATAATTTATTTATTTTAAATAAATATAATTTATTATATTTTATTTTAATTAATTAATTATATTTATATTAAATATAGTGCCTATTGTTTTAATAAAATTTAAAAATATATTTTTATATCAAATTAAAAATATCAATTATTTAATTTCGTATATTATTATTTTTAAAATAATGAAATAAGTATATTTAAAATCAAAATAATATAATATTTTTATTAAAAAAATTAAAGTTATATATAAATATATATAAAGTTAAAACCGCAGTTGGTGACTACGGCTTTGACCATTTAAAAAAAAGTCAAAGCCGTAGTCACCAACTACGGCTTTAAACTTAAAGTTAAAACCGTTGTTGGTAATTACGGTTTCTAACCACTTTGGAAAAATAAAACCGTAGTCACCAACTACGGTTTTATGACATGGCAGCTTATGTGGCACAGACGCATTAGATCGGACATTATTTTCAAAACAACTTTATTTTTTGGAATTTTTTTTTAAAACGCCCTATTTTGGGTCAAAGCTCCGAAATGTGGTGTTCAAAATGCCGACTTTGAAATTCAAATCATCGCCGTTTCGTGGTGAAAAAGATTCCCAACCGAGGCTGAAGCCGGCTGACACTCGCCTTCTAATTAATAACATCGGAATACGACTGAAACGAAGGAAAAGAGGGAGCTATGACCCATAATGAGAAGAATAATCATACAAATGATTCCACAAAAGAAATCGTATAAAGCAAATATTTACATCCAAACAGTGATAACTAAAAGTCTGCAATTGCTGACTGGTGAAAATTGAAAGCCCAGCATCCGTGGTAAGCATCCAGAATTAGTGATTTTGACATAATTTTTGTCAAAATCACACATAAGTTCTACTGGGATTTCAGCTATTCACACAAGGTTTGAAGAACTTTTAAGGCATTAATTCTAGAAAAGGCTTCTCAATTATTTCTTAATGACTAGTAATAAGTCCTTTTTTTCCTTCCATTAAAATTTATTCTTATTATTACTATTGACAATATTATTAAATACCAATAAGATCATAATTTCCATTATAAAAAAAATTATAAAAAGGTTTAAGGAAACAAGATATTAATTTAATTTTATCTCATTTTTTGTCGGGTAAGTTAAAATTAGATTTTTGAAGTGCATGTAAAAATTTTATTTTTCAATTACCATATTTGATTGTGACTTACATTTTAAGAGTTTGTTTAATAATAATTATAAGAAATACTTTTAGCTTAAAAAGTATTTTTTTATAAAAAAAAACCAATAAGTGTTTTCATAAATTTTATAAAATATTTTTAAAAATCACTTATAATATTTAATAAATAAATATTTGATGAGTGGTTTTCTTAAAAACACTTTATTCGTAAAATGCATCAAATGTGGGAGATTAAAACTTGCCTAGAATTGAAGTTTATTAAAATCATAATTAGTTGTGATTTTATCAATTGACATAATTTTTGTAAACCACTGTCGGTTACTAATGTCAAGGACCAATTTAAGCTCTCAAGTTATGTAAACAACATAGGTAAGCCAGTGCTTTGACACTAAAAGAAAACAAGAAAACAAGAAAACACGTGGGGGAACACCCTCGGCACGCCACCCACCCACCCAACAGTACCCACACTCACACACCAACACACATACATAAAAATAAATAAATAAATCAATTGGTGAATAAATTAACAGTAAATTGACTTTTTGTTTCATCAATACAAACTATATCTGTCCTTTGAGAGTGCATTAAAGCACTAATAACCTTCCTTCAACCCATCTAAATTTTTTAGCACTCCAGTCTTTTTGCTCTCTTCCAAATTTTGACAAGCATATTTTCTTCTTTCTCTTTACATTTCCCTCAAGCCTTTGTCCCCTTTCTGGCCTCCATCTTTTTTATACAGGCCATGATCTCTAGCTCGAACCCCTTAGTGGACATTACCAAGAAGTTGCCAAAGGCATCCAGTTCACTTTTCGGCCATCTTTAAGAGAAGGAAACCTCCTTTGGATCATTTCCTATCTCCTCACCTTCTTCCTTCCCTTACAACCAAACCCGTTGAGCCTTCCTCTTCATGTTTGAGCTGGCGACGAACCAATGCATGGTCTGGTGCCTGATCGGGAGACGCAGCGTTGATGAACTGTGGTGCGAGCAAGAATGGTGATACGTAGGTCCGATGATCATGGCTTTAGCACCTCTCTCTCAAATGCAATAGGGGTGATGCCGACAGAAATCTTGCTTCTGCCGGAGACTGTTGCTGTGTCAATCTCCTCCACTCGGAACTGGTGATCATGGTCGATAGCAGTGATCTCCTCCAACTGGATCCGTGACGCAGTCCCCTCAAGCCTAGATGAAAATTTCTTCTCTCTCAGTCGACCCTCCCCTATCTGTTTCTTTCTTTTCCGGCCAAAAGATCCCTAAGATAAAAGACGAAAAACCTCCAGAATTCGTCATGCAGTCCCCTCATGCCTAGATGAAAACTTCTCCTCTCTCAAGATCGATCCTCCCCTCTCTGTTTCTTTCTTTTCCGGCAAAAGATCCCAAAAAGATCAAAGATGAAAAACCTCCAGAATTCGTGATGCGGTCCCCTCAATCCTAGATGTAAACTTCTCCTCTCTCAAGATCGATCCTCCCCTCTCTGTTTCTTTCTTTTCCGGCGAAAAGATCAAAGCCCAGAACGTCCAGAATTCTCCCTCGGTGTATGATGATCTCCTCTTCAAAGAAAAGTCCAGAACCCTCTCGATATTGCCCTCCAAAGTCGGTGATAGCTCCCCTCACCAAAAAATGAATGATGAATAATCCAAAATGAATGTGCAGTGATGGTCTTCTGATCTGCTGGTGCTGCGCACTCCTGAAGATAAACTAGGGAAGATGAACTGCCAATCAAGATAGCGTGGCTTTTATGATCTTCCCAATGGTCTTGTACCTCCCCAAAGCTCTAATGATCCTGCACCAATGGAGTAGGAATGTTGCTGTTGACGAGAACCCTCCAGAATCTCTCCTTATCCTCTTCAGAATGCTAAAAGGAATCCTTTAAACCGATTTGCCTGATGATAAAATCATTGAATCTGCTGTAGATATGTTCTTGACGTTGATACGATGCCACTTTTCCCAAAAATCAAGTTTCGAATTAATAAATAAATGATCATAAGATACTGAGATGGGAGGATGGTGAAAACTGAAGTTAAATATCTGGTGATAGAACTGAAAATGATCAAATATCCCCAGCCGGTGTGTCATGATCATGATGAGTTACAGAGACTGATAAGGCAGTGATGATAAGAGCTGGTCTATGTGTGGCTTTGATGAGTTGCCATTCTTCTAGAGAGATGCGGTGCACTGGTGTAGATGTGTAGAAGACGACTATGGAGAAGGCTTCTCTCCTCCGACTGATGGCGCGCCTGTGAAGATGATTCTCCCTGCTAGTGGTGGAGACGCACGTCTCTAGAAAAGATCTAGCTTCTGGAAAAAACCAGAAAAACTCCAGATATGTACCGATGACGATGATAAATTCCTGGTGATCAAGGATGATGAGCTGAAGAACTCCTGCCAAGAACCCTCGAGAATTCCCAAAGCCCTCCTGATCTGATCCTGTCATGCTTGGTGTACTTCTCTAACAGGTATCACATGCATTCTCTCCCTAGTAGCCTTTTTCAAATGGTCTCCCTTTTTGCCTCTGTGAAATGCTGTTTGAAACCCCTGAGTCTTCCCAAAACCAGCGCCAAAAATTCCCCGACAAGTAATAACATAAACAAAATTCGAATATTATGTGGGGATCAACATGCAACATTAATTTTGTTTTTTTTATTTCTTCTTTCTTCATTTTATACCTTTTGGATTTTTTTTAGAATATACTAGTTACTCATTCTCAAAATATTTTAAATTTCATTTTTTTTCACTCTTTCATTTTTTATTAAATATTTATGAACACTTTACATATAAAATAATAATAATAACATATAATAAATCATTAATGAGAAAAATATAAAAATAAATATATAATAAAGAAATTGAATTTTTTTACTTAATATTCACCATGGTTTTATCTTTTTTTCTTGATTAAAATGTTTAATATTTTTTTTTAAAGAAGATAAAAACTTGGTTGAGGTTATACCATTTTCATTTGTTAAAATTTTTAATTTTCTTATTATATAAAATAAAAAATAAAATACAATTTTCACAAAGAATTTGTATTTAATCATTTATATTAATTTTCTTTTAATTTTATTAAAAATTAAAAATTTTGCATATCTTACCATAAACCAAAGAGCAGTGATATATTATTCCCACTACAGTGATACTTATAATACAATTCAATGTTTTTTTTTTAACTATAAAGGTGATACTCTTTTTTCCTAAAAATTCTAACATGCTATTATTGTTTAAGTTTCTCATTTGTTGCTTCAAATTTGCCTATTTAATGGAGATGACTTTTCATTTTGAAGGTTTGGGCATGGATGCTCCAAGGATTGTAGCATCTTCAATAGGTAAAAATTCTTTCAAGCTATTATAGTTTATGTTTCTTATTTGCTGCTTCAAATCTGTCCATTCAACGGATGGCTTTTCATTTTGAATGTCTGGCCGTAATTGCTTTAAGGATTAGTGAGCATCTTCAACAGGTAAGAATTCTATGTTGCTTCATATAGTAATCTTGAAATCATGCTTGGCATCAAATAACACATGAGTATACATCAATGAACCACCTCTCATCGTATATACCATAAATTCATTTCAACCAAATGTTCCTATCAATTTTTAGAAATCCAAGGTGAGGTTGCCATAATTCAGCCAAATGTTTTTACATTGGGTATGATTGGATTGTTTATGCTAGGTGTTTTGTTATTTCAATATGACTTCAAATTAATTCATAGATTATTTCTCGGTCAGAGTACTTAATTTGCACAGTGTATTATAGTTTCTTATATTTTATATAAAGCTAAATAAAGAAGAAAACAATATATTTGCATTGGAATGAAGTTCAGATAATGATTAAACAAAAAAACTAAAGACAAAAACTAAGACAAAACCTAGAATGGCATCCCAGGGAAGAGAAACCAAAGGAAAAAACGACTAGGCTTAGATAGAACTTATCATGATGTTAGAATGATGAGAAACCAAAGGAACAAAAAATAATATCACATAGAACCTACAATGGTGTGTCCCAATGATAAAAAATCAAAGAAACAAAATATTAAGTTTAGATAAAACCTAAGATGGTGTCAAAATAATAAAAAACGGGAGGAACAAAGAATAAACTTATATAGAACTTGGGATGGTGTCCAAATGATGAGAAACCAAAGGATCATATCCCAATGATTAGTTACAAATGGAAAAAAGGAATGAGCTTATATAGAACCTAGAAAGCTATCCCAATGATGAAAAACAAGTGGAACAAACAAATGAACCTAGATAAAACCTAGATGGCGTTACAATGATAGGAAACAAAAGGGATGACGAATAAACATAGATAGAACCTAGGATGGTGTCCAAACGACGAGAAATTAAAGGAAAAAACAATTAACCTTAGATAGGGCCTAGGGGGCATCCCAATGATGACAAACCCAAGGAAAGAATGAATGACCTTAGATAGAACCTATGATGTCGTCCCAAAGATGAGAAACCAAAGAGAGAAAGAATAAACTAGATGGTGTCCAAATGATGAGAAACCAAAGGAATGTCCCAATGATGAAAAACGAGTGGAACAACCAAATGAAATTAGCTAAAACCTAGATGGCGTTCCAATGATAGGAAACAAAAGGGATGAAGAATTAACATAGATAGAACCTAAGATGGTGTCCAAACGATGAGAAATTAAAGGAACAAACCATTAAGCTTAGATAAGCCCTAGGGGGCATCCCAATGATGACAAGCCCAAGGAAAGAATGAATGACCTTAGAAAGAAGGTACGATGTCGTCCCAAAGATGAGAAACCAAAGGGAGAAAGAATAAACTTCCATAAAACCTAGGTGGTGTCCAAACGATGAGAAACCAAAGGATCATGTCCCGATGATTAGTTACAAAAGGAAAAAAGGAATGAGCTTAGATAGAACCTAGAAAGTTGTCCCAATGATGAAAAACAAGTGGAAAAAACAAATGAACTTAGATAAAACCTAGATGGCAATCCAATGATAGGGAACAAAAGGGATGAAGAATAAACATAGACAAAACCTAGGATGGTGTCCAAAAGATGAGAAATTAAAGGAACAAACAATTAAGCTTAGATAGGGCCTAGGGGGCATCCCAATGATGACAAACCAAAGGAAAGAATGAATGACCTTAGAAAGAAGCTACAATGTCGTCCCAAAGATGAGAAACCAAAGGGAGAAAGAATAAACTTCAATAACTTAGGTGGTGTCCAAACGATGAGAAACCAAAGGATCATGTCCCAATGATTAGTTACAAATGGAAAAAAGGAATGAGCTTAGATAGAACCTAGAAAGCTGTCCCAATGATGAAAAACAAGTGGAACAAACAAATGAACTAAGATAAAACCTAGATGGCGAACTAACATAGATAAAACCTAGGATGGTGTCCAAACAATGAGAAAATAAAAAGAACAAACAATTAAGCTTAGATAGGGCCTAGGGGGCGTCCCAATGATGACAAACGAAAGAAAAAAATGAATGACCTTAGAAAAAACCTATGATGTCATCCCCAATATGAGAAACCAAAGGGAGAAAGAATAAACTTCCATAAAACCTAGATGGTGTCAAAACGATGAGAAACCAAAGGATCATGTCCCAATGATTAGTTACAAATGGAAAAAAGGAATGAGCTTTGATCGGACCTAGAAAGTTCTCCCAATGATGAAAAAAAATGAACTTAAATAATACCTAGATGGTGTTCGAACAATAGGAAACAAAAGGGATGAAGAATTAACATAGATAAAACCTAGGATGGTGTCCAAACGATGAGAAATTAAAGGAACAAACTATTCAGCTTAGATAGGGCCTAGGGGGCGTCCCAATGATGACAAACAAAAGAAAAGAATGAATGACCTTAGAAAAAACCTATGATGTCGTCCCCAATATAAGAAACCAAAGGGAGAAAGAATAAACTTCCATAAAACCTAGATGCTGTCCAACCGATGAGAAACCAAAGGATCATGTCCCAATGACTAGTTATTAATGGAAAAAAAGGAATGAGCTTTGATAGAACCTAGAAACCTGTCCCAATGATGAAAAAATGGTGGAACAAAAAAATGACTTGAATAAAACCTAGACGGCGTTCCAATGATAGTAAACAAAAGGGATGAAGAATAAACATAGATAGAACCTAGGATGGTGTCCAAAGGACGAGAAATTAAAGGAAAAAACAATTAACCTTAGATAGGGCCTAGGGGGCATCCCAATGATGACAAACCAAAGGAAAGAATGAATGACCTTAGATAGAACCTATGATGTCGTCCCAAAGTTGAGAAACAAAAGGGAGAAAGAATAAACTAGATGGTGTCCAAACAATGAGAAACCTAAGGGAGAAAGAATAAACTTGCATAAAACCTTGATGGTGTCCAACCGATGAGAAACCAAAGCATCAAATGATTAGTTACAAATGGGAAAAAGGAATGAGCTTAGATAGAACCTAGAAAGCTGTCCCAATGATTGAAAACAAGTGGAACAAACAAATGAACTTAGATAAAACCTAGATGGCATTCCAATGATAGGAAACAAAAAGGATGAAGAATAAACATAGACAGAACCTAGGATGGTGTCCAAACGATGAGAAGTTAAAGGAACAAACAATTAAGCTTAGATAGGGCCTAGGGGGCATCCCAATGATGACAAACCGAAGGAAAGAATGAATGACCTTAGAAAGAAGTTATGATGTCGTCCCAAAGATGAGAAACCACAGGGAGAAGGAATAAACTTCCATAAAACCTAGATGGTGTCCAAACGATGAGAATCCAAAGGATCATGTCCCAATGATTAGTTACAAATGGAAAAAATGAATGAGTTTAGATAGAACCTAGAAAACTGTCCTAGTGATGAAAAACTGGTGGAATAAACAAATGAACTTGGATAAAACCTAGATGGCATTCCAACTGATAGGAAACAAAAGGGATGAAGAATAAACATAGATAGAACCTAGGATGGTGTCCAAACGATGAGAAATTAAAGGAACAAACAATTAAGCTTAGATAGGGCCTAGAGGGAGTCCCAATGATGACAAGCCCAAGTAAAGAATGCATGACCTTAGAAAGAACCTACAATGTCCTCCCAAAATGAGAAACCAAATGGAGAAAGAAGAAACTACCATAAAACTTAGACAGTGTCCAAACGATGAGAAACAAAAGGATCATGTCCCAATGATTAGTTACAAATGGAAAAAAGGAATGAGTTTAGATAGAACCTAGAAAGCTGTCCCAGTGATGAAAAACGGATGGAACAAACAAATGAACTTGGATAAAACCTAGAGGGCAATCAAATGATAGGAAACAAAAGGGATGAAGAATAAACATAGATAGAACTCAGGATATAGTGTCTAAACGATGAGAAATTAAAGGAACAAATAATTAAGCTTAGATAGGGGCCTAGGGGGCGTGCCAATGAAGACAAACAAAAGGAAAGCATTAATGACCTTAGATAGAACCTACGATGTCGTCCCAAAGATGAGAAATCGAAGGGAGAAAGAATAAACTTTGATCAAACCTAGATGGTGTCCAAAAAGTGAGAAACCAAAGTTTCGTGTTCCAATGATTTGTTATAAATGGAAAAAAGGAATGAGCTTAGATAGAACCTAGAAAGTTGTCCCAATGACGAAAAACGAGTTGAACAAATAAATAAACTTAGATAAAATCTAGATGGCGTTCCAATGATAGGAAACAAAAGGGATGAAGAATTAATATAGATAGAACCTAGTATGTTGTCTAAATGATGAGAAATTAAAGGAACAAATAATTAAGCTTAGATAAGGCCTAAGGGGCGTGCCAATGAGGACAAACCAAAAGAAAGAATGAATGACCTTAGATAGAAGCTACGATGTCGTCCCAAAGATGAGAAACCGAAGCGAGAAAGAATAAACTTCTATCAAACCTAGATGGTGTCCAACCAATGAGAAACCAATGGTTCGTGTCGCAATGATTAGTTACAAATGGAAAAATGGAATGAGCATAGATAGAACCTAGAAAGCTGTCCCAATGATGAAAACAAGTGGAAGAGACAAATGAACTTAGATTAAACCTAGAACGCGTTCCAATGATAGGAAACAAAAGGGATGAAGAATAAACATACGCAGAACCTAGGATGGTCTAAATGAAGAGAAATTAAAGGAACAAAAAATTAAGCTTAGATAGGGCCTAGGGGCGTGCCAATGATGACAAACCAAAGTAAAGAATGCATGACATTAGAAAGAACCTACAATGTCGTCCCAAAATGAGAAACCAAATGGAGAAAGAATAAACTTCCATAAAACCTAGATGGTGTCCAAACAATGAGAAACCAAAGGATCATGTCCCAAATGGAAAAATGGAATGAGCATAGATAGAACCTAGAAAGTTGTCCCAATAACGAAAAACGAGTATAAAACCTAAATGAACTTAAATAAAATCTAGATGGCGTTCCAATGATAGGAAACAAAAGGGATGAAGAATAAACATATATAGAACCTAGTATGATGTCTAAACGATGGGAAATTAAAATAACAAATAATTAAGCTTACATAGAGCCCAAGGGGTGTGCCAATGATGGAAAACGAAAGGAAAGAATGAATGACCTCATATAGAACCTACGATGTTGTCCCAAAGATGAGAAACCAATGGCAGAAAGAATAATCTTCCATCAGAACTAGATGGTGTCCAACCAGTGAGAAACCAAAGGTTTGTGTCTTAATGATTAGTTACAAATGGAAAAAAAAGAATGAGCTTAGATAGAACCTAGAAAGCTGTCCCCATGACGAAAAAAGAGTAGAACAAATAACTGAACTTAGGTAAAATCTATATGGTGTTCCAATGATAGGAACCAAAAGGGATGAGAAATTAAAGGAATAGACAATTAAGCTTAGATAGCGCCTAGGGGGCATCCCCATGATGACAATTAAAGTAAAGAATGACCTTAGAAAGAACCTACGATGTCGTACAAAAATAAGAAACGAAATTGAAAAAGAATAAACATCCACTAAACCTTGATGGTGTCCAAACGATGCGAAACCAAAGGATCATGTCCCAATGATTAGTTACAAATGGAAAAAAGGAATGAGCTTAGATAGAACCTTTCTAGCTATCCCAATGATGAAAAACAAGTGGAATAGACAAATGAACTGAGATTAAACCTAGATGGTGTTCCAATGATAGGAAATAAAATGGATGAAGTATAAACATACGCAGAACCTAGGATGGTGTCTAAACGATGAGAAATTAAAGGAACAAACGATTAAGATTAGATAGGGCTTAGGGGGCGTCCCAATGATGACAAACAAAAGTAAAGAATGCATGACCTTAGAAAGAACCAATGATGTCGTCCCAAAATTAGAAACCAAATGGAGAAAGAATAAACTTCCATAAAACCTAGATGGTATCCAAACGATGACAAACCAAAGGATCATGTCGCAATGATTAGTTACAAATGGAAAAAAGGACTGAGCTTAGATAGAACCTAGAAAGCTATCCCAATGACGAAAAACGAGTAGAACAACTAAATGAACTTAGATAGAATATAGAAGGTGGCCCAATGATAAGAAACAAAACGGATGAAGAATAAACATATATAGAACCTAGTATGGTGTCTAAATGATGAGAAATTATAGGAACAAATAACAAAGCTTAGATAGGGCCCAAGGGGTGTGCCATAGATGACAAACCAAAGGAAAGAATGAATGACATTAGATAGAACTTACGATGTCGTCCCAAAGATGAGACACCAAAGGGAGAAAGAGTAAAATTCCATCAAACCTAGATGTCCAACCAGAGAGAAACCAAAGGTTCGTGTCCCAATGATTAGTTACAAATGGAAAAAAGGAATGAGCATAGATAGAACCTAGAAAGCTCTCCCAATGATAAAAAACGAGTGGAACAGAAAAATGAAAATAGATTAAACCTAGATTGTGTTCCATTGATAGGAAACAAAATGGATGAAGAATAAACATAGCCAGAACCTAGGATGGTGTCTAAACAATGAGAAATTGAAGGAACAAACTATTAAGCTTAGATAGGGCCGAGGGAGTCCCAATGATGATAGGCCCAAGTAAAGAATGCATGACCTTAGAAAGAACCTACAATGTCCTCCCAAACTAAGAAACCAAATAGAGAACAAGTGAACTTTTGTAAAACCTAGACGGTGTCTAAACGATGAAAAACCAAAGGATCATGTCCCCATGATTAGTTATAAATGGAAAAGAAGGAATGAGCTTAGATAGAACCTAGAAAGCTGTCCCAATGACGAAAAACGAGTAGAACAAATAAATGAACTTAGATAAAATATAAAAGGTGTTCCAATGAAAGGAAAAAAAAAAGTTATGAAGAATACACATAGATAGAACCTAGTACGGTGTCTAAACGATGAGAAATTAAAGGAACAAATAATTAAGTTTCGATAGGGCCTAAGGGGCGTGCCAATGATGAGAAACCAAAGGGAGAAAGAATAAACATCCATCAATCCTAGATGGTGTCCAAACGATGCGAAACCAAAGGATCATGTCCCAATGATTAGTTACAAATGGAAAAAAGGAATGAGCTTAGATAGAACCTAGAAAGTTGTCCCAATGATGAAAAACGAGTGGAATAGACAAATGAACTGAGATTAAACCTAGATGGTGTTCCAATGATAGGAAACAAAATGGATGAAGTATACACATACGCAGAACCTAGGATAGTGTCTAAACGGTGAGAAATTAAAGGAACAAACAATTAAGCTTAGATAGCGCCTAGGGGAGTCCCCATGAGGACAAACCAAAGTAAAGAATGAATGACCTTAGAAAGAACCCACCATGTCGTCCAAAAATGAGAAAGAATAAACATCCACCAAACCTAGATGGTGTCCAAACAATGCGAAACCAAAGGATCATGTCCCAATGATTAGTTACAAATGGAAAAAAGGAATGAGCTTAGATAGAACCTATAAAGCTGTCCCAATGACGAAAAACGAGTAGAACAAACAAATGAACTTAGGTAAAATCTATATGGTGTTCCAATGATAGGAAGCAAAAGGGATGAAGAATAAACTTTGACAGAAGCTAGGATGGTGTCTAAACGATGAGAAATTAAAGGAACAAACAATTAAGCTTAGATAGCCCCTAGGGGGCATCCCCATGATGACAAACCAAAGTAAAGAATGAATGAGCTTAGAAAGAACCTACGATGTCGTCCAAAAATGAGAAACGAAATTGAGAAAGAATAAACTTCCATCAAACCTAGATGGTGTCCAAACGATACGAAACAAAAGGATCATGTCCCAATGATTAGTTACAAATGGAAAAAAGGAATGAGCTTAGATAGAACCTAGAAAGCTGTCCCAATGATGAAAAACGAGTGGAATAGACAAATGAACTGAGATTAAACGTAGATGGTGTCCTTATGATCACAAACCAAATTAAAGAATGAATGAGCTTAGAAAGAACCTACGATGTCATCCAAAAATGAGAAACGATATTGAGAAAGAATAAACATCCATCAAACCTAGATGGTGTCCAAACGATGAGAAACCAAAGGATCATTTCCCAATGATTAGTTACAAATGGAAAAAAGGAATGAGCTTAGATAGAACCTAGAAAGCTGTCCGAATGACAAAAAACGAGTAGAACAAATAAATGAACTTATATAAAATCTCGATGGCGTTGCAATAATAGGAAACAAAAGGGATGAAGAATAAACAATGATAGAACCTAGGATGGTGTCCAAATGATGAGAAATTCAAGGAACAAACAATTAAGCTTAGATACGCCCTAGGGGGCATCCCAATGATGACAAGCCCAAGGAAAGAATGAATGACCTTAGAAAAAACCTACGATGTCGTCCCAAAGATGAGAAACAAAAGCGAGAAAGAATAAACTTCCATAAAACCTAGAAGGTGTCCAAACGATGAGAAACCAAAGGATCACGTCCTAATGATTTGTTGCAAATGGAAAAAAGGAATGAGCTTAGATAGAACCTAGAAAGCTGTCCCAACGACGAAAAACGAGTTGAAAACCTCAATGAATTTAGATAAAATCTAGATAGCGTTCCAATGATAGGAAACAAAAGGAATGAAGAATAAACATACGCAGAACCTAGGATGGTGTCCAAACGGTGAGAAATTAAAGGAATAAACAATTAAGCTTAGAGAGCGCCTAGGGGGCGCCCCATGATGACAAACCAAAGTAAAGAATGAATGACCTTAGAAAGAACCTACGATGTCGTCCAAAAATGATAAACGAAATTGAGAAAGAATAAACATCCATCACATGTAGATGGTGTCCAAACGATGAGAAACCAAAGGATCATGTCCCAATGATTAGTTAGAAATGGAAAAAAGGAATGAGCTTAGATACAACCTAGAAAGCTGTCCCAATGACAAAAAACGAGTAGAACAAATAAATGAACTTAGATAAAATCTAGATGGCGTTGCAATAATAGTAAACAAAAGGGATGAAGAATAAACAATGGTAGAACCTAGCATGGTGTCTAAACGATGAGAAATTAAAGGAACAAACAATTAAGCTTAGATAGGGTGTAAGGGGTGTGGCAATGATAACAAACCGAAGTAAAGAATGAATGACCTTAGATAGAACCTACGATGTCGTCCCAAAGATGAGAAACCGAAGGGAGAAAGAATAAACTTCCATAAAACCTAGAAGGTGTCCAAACGATGAGAAACCAAAGGATCATGTCCGAATGATTTGCTGCAAATGGAAAAAAGGAATGAGCTTAGACAGAACCTAGAAAGCTGTCCCAACGACAAAAAACGAGTTGAAAACCTAAATGAACTTAGATAAAATCTAGATGGCGTTCCAATGATAGGAAACAAAAGGGATGAAGAATAAACATACGCAGAACCTAGGATGGTGTCCAAACGGTGAGAAATTAAAGGAATAAACAATTAAGCTTAGATAGCGCCTAGGGGGCGTCCCCATGATGACAAACCAAAGTAAAGAATGAATGACCTTAGAAAGAACCTACGATGTCGTCCAAAAATGAGAAAGAATAAACATCCACCAAATGTAGATGGTGTCCAAACGATGAGAAACCAAAGGATCATGTCCCAATGATTAGTTAGAAAGGCAGAAAAGGAATGAGCTTAGATAGAACCTAGAAAGCTGTCCCAATGACGAAAAACGTGTTGAACAAATAAATGAACTTAGAAAAAATCTAGACGTTCCAATGATAGGAAACAAAAGGGATGAAGAATAAACATGGATAGAACCTAGTATGGTGTCTAAACGATGAGAAATTAAACGAACAAATAATTAAACTTAGATATGGCCTAAGGGGCGTGCCAATGATGACAAACCACAGGAAAGAATGAATGACCATAGATAGATCCTACGATATCGTCCCAAAGATGAGAAAGAATAAACTTCCATCAAACCTAGATGGTGTCCAACCAGCAAGAAATATAAGGTTCATGTCCCAATGATTTGTTACTAATGGAAAAAAGGAATGAGCATAGATAGAACTTAGAAAGCTGTCTCAATGACGAAAAACAAGTTGAACAAATAAATGAACTTAGATAAAATTTGGATGGCGTTCCAATGGTATGATACAAAATGGATGAAGTATAAACATACCCAGAACCTAGGATGGTGTCTAAACGATGAGAAATTAAAGGAGCAAACAATTTTGCCTAGATAGGGCCTAGGTGGCATCCCAATGATGACAAACCAAAGTAAAGGATGCATGACCTTAGAAAGAACCAACAATGTTGTCCCAAAATGAGAAACCAAATGATCATGTCCCAATGGTTAGTTACAAATGGAAAAATGGAATGAGCATAGATAGAACCTAGAAAGCTGTCCCAGTGATGAAAAACGAGTAGAACAAATAAATGAACTTACATAAAATCTAGATGGCGTTCCTATGATAGGATACAAAAGGGATGAAGAATAAACATAGATAGAACATAGGATGGTGTCTAAAGGATGAGAAACTAAATCTACAAATAATTAAGCTTAGATAGGGCCTAGGCGACGTGCCAATGAGTACAGACCAAAGGAAGGAATGAATGACCTTTGATAGAACCTACGATGTTGTCCTAAAGATGAGAAACCAAAGGGAGAAAGAATAAACCTCCGTCAAACCCAAATGGTGTCCAAACGATGAGAATCCAAAGGATCATGTCCCAATGATTAGTTACAAATGGAAAAATTGAATGAACCTAGATAGAATCTAGAAAGTTGTCCCAATAAAAAAAACGAGTAGAACCAATAAATGATCTCCAATAAAACCTAGATGGCTTCCAATGATGACAAACCGCAGGAAAGAATGAATGAACTTAGATAGAACCGACGAGGTCGTCCCAAAGATGAGAAACCAAAGGGAGAAAGACTAAACTTCCATCAGACCTAGATGGTATCCCAATGATTAGTCATAAATGGAAAAAAGGAATGAGCTTAGATAGAACAAAGAAAGCTGTCCCAATGATGAAAAATGAGTCGAACAAAAAAATGAACTTAGATTAAAACTAGATGGTGTTCCAATGATAGCAAATAAAAGGGATGAAGAATAAACATAGACAGAACCTAGGATGGTGTTTAATGGTGAGAAATTAAAGGAAAAAACTATTAAGCACAGATAGGGCCTATTGGGCGTCCCAATGATGAAAAACGAGTAAAACAAATAAATGATCTTCGATAAAACCTAGATGGCGTTCCAATGATAGGAAACAAAAGGGATGAAGAATAAACATAGATAGAACCTAGTATGGTGTCTAAACGGTGAGAAATTAAACGAACAAACACTTAAAATTAGATAGGGCCTAATGGGCGTCCCAATGATGACAAACAAAAGTAAAGAATGAATGACCTTATGAAGAACCTACGATGTTGTCCCAAAATGGGAAACCAAATAGAGAAAGAATAAACTTCCATCAAAGGGATGGTGTCGAAACGATGAGACTCCAAAGGTTCATGTCCCAATGATTAGTTACAAATCGAAAAAAGTAATGAGCATAGATAGGGCCTAAAGGTCATGCCAATGATGACAAATCAAAGGAAAGAATGAATGACCTTAGAACCTACAATGTCGTCCCAAAGATGAGAAACCAAAGGATCATGTCCTAATGATTAGTTACAAATGGAAAAAAGGAATGAGCTTACATAGACCCTAGAAAGCTGTCCCAATAACAAAAAACGAGTAGAACAAATAAATGAATTTAGATAAAATCTAGATGGCATTCCAATGATAGAAAACAACAGTGATGAAGAATAAACATAGATAGAACCTAGTATGGTATCTAAACGATGACAAATTAAAGGAACAAATAATTAAGTTTAGATACGGCCCAAGGGGCATGCCATTTATGACAAACCAAAGGAAAGAATGAATGACCTTAGATAGAACCTACGATGTCGTCCCAAAGATGAGAAACCAAAGGGAGAAAGAATAAACTTCCATCAAACCTAGATGGTTTCCAACCGGTGAGAAACCAAAGGATCATGTCCCAATGATTAGTTTCAAATGGAAAAAAGCATACAGCTTAGATAGAACCTAGAAAGATGTCCCAATGATGAAAAACGAGTGGAACAAAGAAATGAACTTAGATAAAGCCTAGACCGCGTTCCAATCATAGGAAACTAAAGGGATGAAGAATAAACATAGATAGAACCTACAATGGTTTCTAAACGATGAGAAATTGAAGGAAAAAACAATTAAGCTTAGATAGGGCCTGTGGGCGTTCCAATGATGACAAACCAAAGTAAAGAATAACTGACCTTAGAAGGAACCTACGATGTCATACCAAAGCTGAGAAACCAAATGGAGAAAGAATAAACTTCCATAAAACTTGGATAGTTGCCAAACTATTATAAACCAAAGGATCGTGTCCCAAAGATTAGTCACAAATAGAAAAAAGGAATGAGCATAGATAGAACCTAGAAAGCTGTCCCAATGATGAAAAACGAGTGGAACAAAGAAATGAACTTAGATAAAGCCTAGACCGCGTTCATTTAATACGAAACTAAAGGGATGAAGAATAAACATAGATAGAACCTACGATGATGTCTACACGGTGAGAAATTAAAGGAACATACAATTAAAGCTCAGATAGGGACTACGGGGCGTCCCAATGATCACAAACCAAACTAAAGAATGAATGACCTTAGAAGGAAGCTACGATGTCGTACCAAAGATGAGAAACAAAAGGCAGAAAGAATAAACTTCCATTAAACCTAGATGGTGTCCAAAAGCTGAGAAACCAAAGGATCGTGTCCCAACGATTAGTTACAAATGGAAAAAAGGAATGAGCATAGATAGTCCCAATGAGGAAAAATGAGTGGAACCAACAAATGAACTTAGATTAAACCTAGATTGTGTTCCAATTATAGGAAACAAAGGGATGAAGAATCAACATAGATAGAACCTAGGATGGTGTCTAAACGATGAGAAATTAAAGGAACATACAATTAAGCTTAGATAGGTTCTACGGGGTGTCCCAATGATGACAAACCAAACTAAAGAATGACTGACCTTAGAAAGAAGCCATGATGTAGTCCGAAAGATGACAAATCAAATGGAGAAAGAATAAACTTCCATCAAACCTAGATGGTGTCCAAACTATGAGAAACCAAAGGTTCATGTCCCAATGAGTAGTTACGAATACAAAAAATGAATGAGCATAGATAGAACCCAGAATGTTGTCCCAATGATGAAAACCGAATGGAACAAATAAATGAACTGAGCTAAAATTTAGATGGCGTTCCAGTGGTTGGAAACAAATGGGATGAAGAATAAACATAGATAGAACCTAGGATGGTGTCTAAACGATTAGAAATTGTAGGAACAAATAATTAAGCTTAGATAGGGCCTAGGGGGCGTGCCAATGATGACAAACCACAGGAAAGAATGAATGACCTTAGATAGAACCTACAATGTCATCCCAAAGATGAGAAACCAAATGGAGAAAGTATAAGCTTCCATAAAACCTAGATGGTGTCCATACGATGAGAAACCAAAGGATCATGTCCCAATGATTATTTAGAAATGGAAAAAAGGAATGAGTTTAGACAGAACCTAGAAAGCTGTCCCAGTGATGAAAAACGGGTGGAACAAACAAATGAACTTGGATAAAACCTAGATCGTGTTCCAATCATAGGAAACAAAGGGATGAAGAATAAACATAAACAGAATCGAGGATGGTGTCCAAACGATGAGAAATTAAAGAAATAAATAATTAAGCTTAGATAGGGCCTAGGGAGTGTCCCAATGATGACAAACCAAAGGAAAAAATGAATCACCTGAGACAAAACCTACGATGTCATCCCAAAGATGTGAAACCAAAGCGAGATAGAATAAACTTCCATTAAACCTAGATTCTGTCCAAACAATGAGAAACCAAAGGTTCATGTCCCAATGATTAGTTACAAATGGAAAAAAGGAATGACCTTAGATAGAACCTAGAATGTTGTCCCACTGATGAAAAACGAGAGGAACTTAGATAAATCTTTGCTCGCATTCAATTAATAGGAACCAAAAGGGATGAAGAATAAACATAGATAGAACCTACGATAGTGTTTAAACGATGAGAAATTAAAGGAACAAAAAATTATGCTTATATAGGGCCTACGGGGCGTCCCAAAGATGACAAACCAAAGGAAAGAATGAATGACCTTAGAAAGAAGCTACGATGTCGTCCCAAAGATGAGAAACCAAAGGGAGAAAGAATCGACTTCCACCAAAACCAAGATGGTGTCCAAACAGTGAGAAACAAAAGGTTCATGTCCCAATGATTAGTTCCAAATGGAAAATGGAATGAGCATAGATAGAACCTAGAAAGTTGTCCAAATGATGAAAAGCGAGTGTAACAAACAAATGAACTGAGATAAAACCTAGATCGCGTTCTAATGATTGGAAACAAAAGGGACAAAGAATAAACACAGATAGAACCTAGGTCAATGTCCAAACAATGAGAAATTAAAGAAACTAACAATTAAGCTTAGATAGGGCCTAGGGGCCTCCCAATGAGGACAAACCAAAGGAAAGAATGAATGACCTTAGATAGAATCTACGATGTCGAACCAAAGAAGAGAAAGCAAATGGGGACAAAATAAACTTCCATAAAATCCAGATTGCGTGCAAACGATGAGAAAGCAAAGGATCATGTCCCAATGATCTACACATGGAAAAATGCTGTACCAATGAAGAAAAACGTGTGCAACAAACAAATGAACTTATATAAAACCTAGATCGCGTTCCAGTGATGGGAAACAAAAGGAATGAAGAATAAACATAGATAGAACCTTGGATAGTGTCCAAACGATGAGAAAAACAAAGGATAATGTCCCAATGATTAGTTACAAATAGAAAAATGGAATGAGCATATATAGAACCTAGAAAGCTGTCCTAATGATGAAAAACGAGTGGAACAAACAAATGAACTTAGATAAAACCTAGAACGCGTTCCAATGACAGGAAACAAAAGGGATGAAGAATAAACATAGATAGAACCTAGGATAGTGTGTAAACAATGAGAAATTAAAGGAACAAATAATTAAGCTTAGATAGGGCCTAGTGGGCGGCGCAATGATGACAAACCAAAGTAAAGAACGAATCATCTTAGAAAGAACCTACAATGTCGACCCAAAATGAGAAACCAAATGGAGAAAGAATAAACTTCCATCAAACCTAGATGGTGTCCAATCGATGAGAAACCAAAGGCAAAAGTCCCAATGAGTAGTTACAAATGCAAAAAATGAATGACCTTAGATAGAACCCAGAATGTTGTCCCAACAATGAAAAACAAGCGGAACAAACAAATGAACTTAGATAAAAGCCTAGATCGCGTTCCAATGATAGGAAACAAACGGGATGTTGAATAAATGTAGATAGAACCTAGGATGGTGTCCAAATTATGAGAAATTAAAAAAACAAATAAATAAGCTTAGATAGGGCCTCGAGGGCGTGCCAATGATGACAAACCAAAGAAAAGAATGAATGACCTTAGATAGAACCTACGATTTCGTCCCAAAGAAGAGAAACCAAATGGGGACATAATAAACTTCCATAAAATCTAGATGGTGTCCAAACAATGAGAAACCAAAGGATCATGTCCCGATGATTGGTTTCAAATGGAAAAAAGTAATGAGGTTAGATCGAACCTAGATCGCATTCCAATGATAGGAAACAAGAGGGATGAAGAATAAAAATAGATAGAACATAGGGTGGTGTCAAAACGATGAGAAACTAAAGAAACAAATAATTAAACTTAGATACGGCCTAGGGGGCGTCCCAATGATGACAAACAGAAGGAAAGAATGGATGACCTTAGATAGAACCTAGCATGTCATCCCAAAGATGAGAAACCAAATGGAGAAAGAATAAACTTCCATCAAACCTAGATGGTGTCCAACCAGTGCGAAACCAAAGGTTTGTGTCCCAATGTTTAGTTACAAATGGAAAAATGGAATGAGCGTAGATAGAACCTAGAAAGCTGCCCCAATGATGAAAAACGAGTAGATCAAACGAATCAACTTAGATAAAACCTATATCACGTTCCAATGATAGGAAAAAAAAGGGATGAAGCATAAACATAGATAGACCCTAGGATAGTGTGTAAACAATGAGAAACTAAAGGAACATACAATTAAGCTTAGATAGGGCATAGGGGGCGTCCCAATGATGACAAACCCAAGTAAAGAATGAATCACCTTAGAAAGAACCTACGATGTCATCCCAAAATGAGAAACCAAATGGAGAAAGAATAAACTTCCATCAAACCTAGATGGTGTCCAAACGATGAGAAACCAAAGCTTCGTATCCCAATGATTAGTTACAAATGCAAAAAAGGAATGACCTTATATAGAACCCAGAATGCTGTCCCAGTTATGAAAAACGAGTGGAACAAACAAATGAACTTAGATAAAACCTAGATGGCGTTCCAATGATAGGAAACAAAAGGGATGAAGAACAAACATATATAGAACCTTGGATTGTGTCTAAACGATGAGAAATTAAAGAAACAAGCAATTAAGCTTAGATAGGCCTTACAGGGCGTCCCAATGATGACTAGCCAAAGGGAAGAATGAATGACCTTAGAAAGAAGCTACGATGTTGTCCCAAAGATGAGAAACCAAATGGAGAAAGAATAAACTTCCATCAAACCTAGATGGTGTCCAATCAATGGAAAAATGGAATGAGCATAGATAGAGCCTAGAAAGCTGTCCCAATTACGAAAAACGAGTGGAACAAACAAATGAACTTAGATAAAACCTAGATCGCGTTCCAATGATGAGAACAAAAGGGATGAAGACTAAACATAGATAGAACCTAGGGGGCGTCCCAATGATGACACACCAAAGGAAAGAAATAATGAGCTTGGTCTAGCTTACGATGTTGTCCGAAAGAAGAGAACCCAAAATGGAGACAGAATAAAATTCCATAAAATCTAGATGGTCTCCAAACGATGAGAAACCATAGGATCATGTCCGAATGATTAGTTACAAATGGAAAAATGGAATGAGCATAGGTTGAACCTAGAAAGCTGTCACATTGATGAAAAACGAGTGGAACCAACAAATGAACTTAGATAAAACCTATATCGCGTTCTAATAATAGGAAACAAAAGGGATGAAGAGTAAACATAGATAGACCCTAGGATGGTGTATAAACGATGAGAAATTAAAGGAACAAAAACCTAAGCTTAGATAGGGCCTAGGGGGCGTCCCAATGATGACAAACCAAAGTAAAGAATGAATCATCTTAGAAAGAACCTAGGATGTTGTCCCAAAATAAGAAACCAAATGGAGAAAGAATGAACTTCAATCAAATCTAGATGGTTGCCAAACGATGAGAAACCAAAGGGCAAAAGTCCCAATGAGTATATACAAATGCAAAAAAGGACTGACGTTTGATAGAACCCAGAATGTTGTCCCAATGATGAAAAACGAGTGGAACAAACAAATGAACTTAGATAAAACCTAGATCGCGTTCCAATGATAGGAAAGAAAAGGGATGAATAATAAACATAGATAGAACCTAGGATGGTGTCCAAACAATGATAAATTAAACAAATAAATAATTAAGCTTAGAAACGGCGTAGGGGGCATGCCAACGATGACAAACCAAGGGAAAGAATGAATCAACTTAGGAAGAACCTACGATGTCGTCCCAAAGATGACAAACCAAAGGGAGAAAGAATAAACTTCCATAAAACCTAGATGGTGTCCAAAGGATCATCTCCCAATGATCCTAGAAAGCTGTCCCAATGAAAAAAAACGAGTGGAACATAGAAATGAACTTAGATAAAACCTAGATCGCATTCCAATGATTGGAAACAAAAGGGATGAAGAATTAACATAGATAAAACCTAGGATGGTGTCCATCAATGAACCACCTCTCATCGTATATACCATAAATTCATTTCAGCCAAATGTTCCTATCAATTCTTAGAAACCCAAGGTGAGGTTGCCATAACTCAACCAAATGTTTTTACATTGGGTATGATTGGATTGTTTGTGCTAGGTGTTTTGTTATTTCAATATGACTTCAAATTAATTCATAGATTATTCCTCGGTCAGAGTAATTAATTTGCACAGTGTATTATAGTTTCTTATATTTTATAAAAAGCTAAATAAAGAAGAAAACAATATATTTGAATTGGAATAAAGTTCAGATAATGATTAAACAAAAAAACTAAAGACAAAAACTAAGACAACCTAGAATGGCATCCCACGGAAGAGAAACCAAAGGAACAAACGAGTAGGCTTAAATAGAACTTATCATGACGTTAGAATGATGAGAAACCAAAGGAACAAAAAATAATATCACATAGAACCTACAATGGTGTCCCAATGATAAAAAATCAAAGAAACAAAATATTAAGTTTAGATAAAACCTAAGATGGTGTCCAAACGATGAGAAACCAAAGGATCATGCCCGAATGATTAGTTACAAATGAAAAAAGCAATGAGCTTAGATAGAACCTCGAAAGTTGTCCCAATGATGAAAACAAGTGGAACAAACAAATGAACTTAGATAAAACCTAGATGGCTTTCCAATGATAGGAAACAAAAGGGATGAAGAATAATCATAGATAGAACCTAGGATGGTGTCCAAACGACGAGAAATTAAAGGAAAAAACAATTAACCTTAGATAGGGCCTAGGGGGCGTCTGAATGATGACAAACCCAAGGAAAGAATGAATGACCTTAGATAGAAC
The DNA here is from genome assembly GCA_945999865.1 of Vitis cinerea var. helleri x Vitis rupestris. Lineage (NCBI taxonomy): Eukaryota > Viridiplantae > Streptophyta > Magnoliopsida > Vitales > Vitaceae > Vitis > Vitis cinerea var. helleri x Vitis rupestris. Next base: position 14,086,224 of record OX253902.1, read on the forward strand.
CTATGATGTCATCCCAAAGATGAGAAACCAAAGAGAGAAAGAATAAACTAGATGGTGTCCAAACGATGAGAAACCAAAGGAATGTCCTAATGATGAAAAACAAGCGGAACAACCAAATGAAATTAGATAAAACCTAGATGACGTTCCAATGACAGGAAACAAAAGGGATGAAGAATAAACATAGATAGAACCTAGGATGGTGTCCAAATGATGAGAAATTCAAGTAACAAACAATTAAGCTTAGATAAGCCCTAGGGGGCATCCCAATGATGACAAGCCCAAGGAAAGAATGAATGACCTTAGAAAGAAGCTACGATGTCGTCCCAAAGATGAGAAACCAAAGGAAGAAAGAATAAACTTCCATAAAACCTAGGTGGTGTCCAAACGATGAGAAACCAAAGGATCATGTCCCAATGATTAGTTACAAATGGAAAAAAGCATTCAGCTTAGATAGAACCTAGAAAGCTGTCCCAATAATGAAAAATGAGTGGAACAAAGAAATGAACTTAGATAAAACCTAGATCTCGTTCCAATGATGGGAAACAAAAGGGAAGATGAATAAACATAGTTAGAACCTAGGATGGTGTCCAAACGACGAGAAATTAAAGGAACAAACAATTAAGCTTAGATAGGACCTAGGGGGCATCCCAATGACGACAAACCAAAGGAAAGAATGAATGATCTTAGAAAGAAGCTACAATGTCGTCCCAAAGATGAGAAACCAAAGGGAGAAAGAATAAACTTCCATAAAACCTAGGTGGTGTCCAAACGATGAGAAACCAAAGGATCATGTCCCAATGATTAGTTACAAATGGAAAAAAGGAATGAGCTTAGATAGAACCTAGAAAGCTGTCCCAATGATGAAAAACAAGTGGAACAAAGAAATGAACTTAGATAAAACCTAGAACGCGTTCCAATTATAGGAAACAAAAGGGAAGAAGAATAAACATATATAAAACCTAGGCTGGTGCCCAAACGATGAGAAATTAAAGAAACAAAAAATTAAGCTTAGATAGGGCCCAGGGGGCGTTGCAATGATGACAAACCAAAGGAAAGACTAAATGACCTTAGAAAGAACCTACGAGGTGATCCCAATGATGAGAAACCAAGGGAGAAAGAATAAACTTCCATAAAACCTAGATGGTGTCCAAACCATGAGAAACCAAACGATCATGTCCCAATGATTAGTTACAAATGGAAAAAAGGAATAACCTTCGATAGAACCTGGAATCATAGGAAAGAAAAGGGATGAAGAATAAACATAGATAGAACCTAGGATGTTGTCCAAACGGTGAGAAATTAAAGTAACAAATAATTAAGCTTAGATCGGGCCTAGGGGGGCGTCCCAATGATGACAAACCAAAGTAAAGAATGAATGACCTTAGAAAGAACCTACGATGTTGTCACAAACTGAGAAACCAAATGCAGAAAGAATAAACTTCCGTCAAACCTAGATGGTGTCCAAACAATCAGAAACCAAAGGCAAAAGTCCCAATGAGTAGTTACAAATGGAAAAAAGGAATGACCTTAGTTAGAACCTAGAATGCTGTCCCAGTTATGAAAAACGAGTGGAACAAACAAAAGGAAACCAAAGGGATGAAGAATAAACATAGATAGAACCTTAGACATGGTCTAAACAATAAAGCTTATATAGGGCCTAGGGGGCGTCCTAATGATGACAAACCAAAGTAAAGAATGAATGACCTTACAAAGAACATACGATGTCATCCCAAAGATAAGAAACGAAATGGAGAAAGAATAAACTTCCATCAAACCTAGATGGTTTCCAAAGAATGAGAAACGAAAAGATCATGTCCCAATGATTAGTTACCAATGGGAAAAAGGAGTGGCTTAGATAGTGTAACACCTAGTACTAATAAATTAATTAGGCAATAATGATTATTTTAGTACTTAACTCTAAGCTTGCTTAATTAGATGTTAAAACTAGTTTAGTGCTAATCATGTTTAATTATGAATTAAACTTTGATTAAGGTTAAGTGGGATTAGCTAATGATCTAAGCATGCTTATTAGGTTCTTAGGGACTGATTAGGGTTATGAAAACCTAAAGGACTAATGGGCAATTATGGGTTTTATTTTTGATAACTTGAAGGACTAAAGTGCAAAATTGGGAAATTGGAGTTAGTGGAATGCCACCTCCTACTTGGGTGGATTGGTGGCAGCCATGTGGGCTGCCACCTCGTGCTTGGGTGCAAGGAGACCCTTTATAAGGGGGCTGCAGCTCGTTTTGCACCATTTCACCTGCAGCAACTTGGGTTAGAGAGAGAATCTAGAGAGAGAAAGTGTAGATTTGAGGTAAGCAAGTTGTTTAATTTTGTAATTTTCGTTTATTTTGGTTCCTAATGGTATGTTGAAAAGAATTAACGGTAAAAATTGTGTAAAAGTTGAGTATAATTAGCTATAAACCCGTTTTAGTTAAGAATCACAATTAATTAAAGATTAAAGTATTTTATTAATGGTAAGATCAGCATAAATCTTTGTTTAATTTGGTTTGATTGAAAAATAGATTAGTAAACATGTGATGAATTGGGTTATTTGGACACTTGGGATTTGTTAATAGGTTAGGCTTTAAGAAAATCAAAAGAATTAGTGTTTGGTAATTAATTAGGGAAATTAATATGCATTGTAAATATTGTTTAATTCAATTCAAATTTGATTTGAAAACATGTAGGTTATAGATTAGAGAATGTGAGAATTAAAAATTTGCAACAATAAACTAAAACCTAAATTATGTTGTTTCATTTCAGTTCCTCGTAATAGGCAAAGATCGCCTACTTAGAAGAAACACAAAAAGGAAGTCGGTGTAAGGTAGGGAATTTTATGCTATTCTATGGTGTATTTGATTTCTTTCCTTGAATTATTTGTTGGAATTCATGTTATTTCTATGATTTCATAAAATGTTTTCAAGTGTCATTGCATCTTGTTTTATTGCATTGAGATGTTACCATGATATTGGAACGTATATTGGTATGAAGATTCATGGTTTGTGTGGTCGAAATGGTTCATGGTGGGGTTGCATTGCAAGAAGGATATGGAGTTATCACAAATCATATTCAGAGAATTTATTGGTGGCGAAGTGCTTATGTGATGCTACAGGCCTTATCATTTGATATATTGTTTATGTGGGACCGTGGGTCCTTGGGTGAAAGTCCCTAAAGCCCTCGAGGAAGACACTCCGATGTGGGTGTATGGGGTTGGTCCTGCCCCTGGGTTTTAGTCCCTAAAGACACGGGGTTGGTCCTGCCCTTGGGTATGAGTCCCAAAAGACACGGGGTATGACTTGCCCTTGGGTGATGTCCCAGAATAGTCATTATTATATTGATCGAGTTTCTTATGGAGCATTGTATCTGCTGTGTAGATTGTTGGGAGTCAGCAATTTATCAATTGTGAAAGGATGGATGGGGAAAAGCAATGATGAAACCAACAAACACATGCATACATGTTTGACATGATTACACATTTGTTAATGGTTATGAAATGTTTATCATGCATGCTATTAAACGTTTAATTCATGGTTTTTAAGGGTATACTTAGGATGGTTATAAACTTTCCTACTGAGTTGTGAACTCACCCTATCCCTTCCACCTCTAGATGCAGGTCAGAAGACCTATGCAAGAAATGATGCTTGAGCAATGCTTTACTGTGATTGGATGCTGTTTGCTCATATTGAAAGTCTTTTGAGGCCATGCCTTTTGTATCAAGACTAAACCTTTTGTTTGAATGATGTAATGTATATATTTGTCAGATACACTTGTAGTATGGGCTACCCGTAGTAAACAATGGGGCTTGGTATATGTAAATTAATGTTGTACAAGTTTCTTTTGTGAAACAAAACATATTTTGTTAACTTAATAGTCACAATGTTTAATACAGGATGTACTCTTTATAACAGGTTTTCCATATCCTCTTTTTGAACAAATTCAAGTAGGAACTCTACATTTAAATTTTTGAGAGCATTTATATTGTATTTGAGTATCAATTGTTTAGTTGAAGAATAGATAATAATAATAATAAAAAAAGAAATTGGGGTGTGACAGCTTGGTATCAGAGCATAAGGGATTAGATCCCTATTGAGGACAATAGGTGGGGAGCCCAATAGAAGCACTGGAGTCATTATTATTGTGATATTGTTTTATTATGTATGATATATTGATATTAAGTGAAGGGTTAAAGGATGGATGTTAGGTTTGTGTTTTTATTGTGTTGATGACATTCCTTGTTGTATTGAATATGCCTAGCTATAGTAATTGTGATCATGTTGCCTCTTTGAGTCCTTGATCATTTAGAATCCATTACTATGATATTGTTGTTATCATGTTTGTATGTGACATAAGTGGTTTTATTGTATTGTTTAAGGGTGCTTGATTTTATGAATAACCCTTATAAGGTGATGTATTGATAATATAATCCTTGTATACCTTTCTAAGAGAAAATGCCTAGAGCAAGGAACAGATTAACCCCAAGGCCTAAACGGACAACTAGATCATCTCCAATATCTCATGGTGATGTAACTAAGGAAAGACCTGTAATATATCCAGTTGCTGGTTCAGAATGCCAGAATGTGAGCTTGATTCGGGAATTTAAAGCATTGAATCCTCCAATCTTTCGGGGTGGCCCTAATTTTCTTGAAGCTGAGAATTGGATGAAAGAAATAAAGAAAATACTGGATGTAATGGCAGTGCCTGAGGAAAGGAGAGTTTCTTTAGCTTCCTTCATGTTGAGGGATGAAGCAGACAACTGGTGGGATATGATCAAGACTACTCAAGATGTAACTAAGATGGTTTGGAGGCAATTTGAGGAGCTGCTTTTATCTAATTACTTTCCAGAGGCCGTTAGAAGACAGAAGAGAGCTGAATTTATACACTTGGTTCAAAGGAACATGACAGTGACTGAATATGCAGCAAAATTTACACAACTATCTAGATATGCTCCAAATGTGGTTGCAGATGAACAAATGCGAGCTGAACAATTCCAAGAGGGGTTGAGATTGAACATTAGAGCACAGGTCGCTCCCTTCATGCTTCGTACTTACAGTGAGGTTGTGGCAAGGGCTCTTGTTATAGAAAGGGAAATGGAGGAAGCTCAAAGGTTGAGAAGCAAAAATTCTCGGTTTGGTGGTTCAGAAAAACGAGAACAAGATTTCAAGCGCCTGAAAGTGACTCATCCCCAACAACAACCTAGAAAACAAGAGCAGCATAGTGGGACTATAGATTCAACTAAGGGACCAAGGAGATGTTATGAATGTGGTGAGGTGGGACATCTGAGGAGAGAGTGCCCAAAATTTCAACGATTTGCATTCCAGCCATCTCAACGACAGTTTCAGCAGATGAACCCACGAATCCAAGGAAGGCAACCTCAAGGGGAAGGAAACTTTAGACAAGGGAAGCCTGGAGGGAAGCCAGAGCAAGCACAACAAGGGAGATTTTATGCAATAGGGTCACAAAATGCAGAGTCAAATGCCTTGGTGGAAGGTATGATCTTATGTTTTAGCACTTGGGCACATGTTTTATTTGATCCAGGAGCTACCCACTCTTTTATTTCTGCATCATTTGCCTCCATGCTAGACATAGAATTTGTTCCCCTTCATTGTTCATTATGTGTTGAGACTCCTATGGGTGGTAAGGTGGAAACCAAGTGGGTATGTCATGCTTGTGTACTTTATATTGGGGGTCTTGAAGTTACAATGGATCTGGTTCTTCTTGATATTTCATCGTTTGATGTAATTGTGGGGATGGATTGGCTTGCCCGACATCATGCTGTGTTAGATTGTTATTTGAAGAAAGTAACATTCCAAACCTCTTCTGGTTCATATATGAGTTTCTATGGTGATAGAAGGCTTACATTTATTCCACTAATTCGAAACCTGGATGACAAGTGGTCAAGAAAGGATGGCGGACACTATTTTCTTTTTAATATGAAGGGAGAAGGCAAAAAGATGACAACTATAGATTGTATTCCAATGGTTTGTGAATTTGCTGATGTTTTTCCTAAAGAATTGCCATGTTTACCTCCTCACAGAGAGAGGGATTTTTCTATTGAATTGTATCCAGGTACAGATCCAATATCAATAGCTCCATATAGGATGGCTCCAGTTGAACTTAAGGAATTGAACATTCAGTTGCAGGAGTTGCAAACTAAAGGGTTTATTCGGCCTAGTACCTCACCTTGGGGTGCTCCAGTATTGTTTGTAAAGAAGAAGGATGGATCCTTGCGGTTATGTGTGGATTACAGAAAATTGAACAGAGTTACAGTGAAAAACAAATATCCGCTACCTCGGATTGATGACTTATTTGACCAGTTATGTGGGGCTTGCTATTTTTCAAAGATTGATTTAAGATCTGGTTATCATCAGTTGAGGGTACGAGAAACAGATATTCCAAAGACTGCATTTCGTACAAGATATGGGCATTATGAATTTGTGGTCATGCCGTTTGGGTTAACCAATGCTCCAGCTGCATTCATGGACATGATGAATCGTATCTATCGGCCTTATTTGGATCTTTTTGTGGTGGTATTTGTGGATGATATTTTGATATATTCTAAGAGTAGAGAAGAGCACGGTCACCATTTGCATATGGCACTTCAAACACTTAGAGAAAACCAGTTATATGCCAAATTGGAGAAATGTGACTTTTGGTTGCAGGAAATTCAATTTTTAGGGCACATGGTTTCTCAAGAGGGTATCTCAGTGGATCCAACAAAAGTGGAAGCTGTGACAAAGTGGGAAAGACCTAAGAATGTTTTTGAAGTACGTAGTTTTCTTGGGCTAGCTGGGTACTACAGAAGGTTTGTTGAAAACTTTTCTCGAATTGCTTGCCCAATGACTAGATTGACACGCAAGGGAGTGAACTTTGATTGGAATGATAGGTGTGAAGAATCCTTTCAAGAGTTAAAAAGGAGACTAACAACAGCGCCGGTGCTAATTACTCCTATTAGTGGCGAAAGATATACAGTTTATTGTGATGCTTCAAGAAATGGCTTGGGATGTGTTTTGATGCAAAGAGGAAGAGTGGTTGCTTATGCTTCTAGGCAATTGAAGAACCATGAGCAGAACTATCCTACACATGATCTTGAACTCGCAGCAATAGTCTTTGCTTTAAAGTTATGGAGACATTACTTATATGGTGAAAATTTTGAAGTGTTTTCAGATCACAAAAGTTTGAAGTATATTTTCTCTCAAAAAGATCTGAATGCAAGGCAAAGGAGATGGATGGAAACCCTTGAAGATTTTAACTTTACTTTGCAGTATCATCCAGGAAAAGCTAATGTGGTTGTTGATGCCCTAAGTAGAAAGGCTCAATGTGTGTTATCTGGGTTGGTGGTTTATGAGTGGAAAATGTATGATTACATCAGTGAATTCAATCCTTGTTTTGATGTACATGATTCTGGTGCATGTTTTTGTACTTTGGTAGCCCAGCCAACAATATTGCAGAAGGTTATTGAAGCTCAAAGGAAAGATACAAAGTTAGAGGGCATACGCTCTCGAATCATGGCAGGTGACGCAGTAGAAGGTTGGAACATACATTCTAACGGTGGGATTCATTTCTTGAATAAACTTTGTGTTCCTAATGATGCTCAGGTGAAGGAGGAGGTAATGAAGGAAGCTCATCATTCTCGATTCACAGTACACCCTGGAGAAACTAAAATGTACCATGATTTGAAGCGTCAATATTGGTGGCAGGGTATGAAGCGAGATATATCTCAATTCGTTTCCAAGTGTTTAACATGTCAACAAGTGAAAGTTGAACATCAGAAACCAGCAGGGTTGTTACAACCACTACCTATAGCAGAATGGAAGTGGGATCATGTGACAATGGACTTTGTGATGGGGTTGCCAAGAACTCCCCAAAGTAAGGATAGTGTATGGGTGATAGTTGATAGATTAACGAAATCAGCACATTTCTTACCAATGAGGATCACTGATTCAGTAATTGTGTTGAGTAAATTGTATGTGAAAGAAATTGTGAGGTTGCACGGGGTACCACTCTCTATTGTTTCAGATAGGGATCCTAGATTTACATCACAGTTTTGGCAGTCCTTACAAAAAGCCTTGGGAACTGAAATCAGATTGAGTTCAGCATTTCATCCTCAAACTGATGGGCAATCAGAGAGAGTTATTCAGATTTTAGAAGATATGTTACGAGCATGTGTGATGGATTTTAAAGGAAATTGGGTGGAACATTTACCTTTGATTGAGTTTGCGTACAATAACAGCTTCCAAAGCAGTATTGGAATGGCACCATATGAAGCACTGTATGGGAGGCCTTGTAGATCTCCTATGTGTTGGATGGAATCTGGTGAAGCTAGTCTGATTGGGCCAGAATTGGTGCAAGAGACTACTGACAAGATTCGAGTAATACGTGACAGGTTATTGGCAGCACAAAGTAGACAGAAAAGTTATGCTGATCACAGAAGGAGACCCCTAGAATTCCGGATAGGAGATCACGTGTTTTTACGTGTAACACCAAGGAAAGGCGTACTTCGATTTGGAAAAAGGGGAAAGCTTGCTCCAAGATATGTTGGGCCCTTTGAAATCCTTCAAAAGATTGGAGAGGTAGCATACAAATTAGCCTTACCGCCACAGCTATCAGGTATACATGATGTGTTCCATGTTTCCATGTTGCGGAAGTATGAGCCTGATACCACACATGTACTAGATTGGCAAGATTTGAATTTGCAAGAAGATGTAACGTATGAGGAAGGGCCGAGACAGATTTTATATAAGAAAGAGAAGGTACTTCGAACCAAAACTATACCTCTAGTGAAAGTGTCATGGGATCATCATGGAGTGGAAGGAGCTACATGGGAGCTGGAATCAGATATGAGAAACAAGTACCCGGAACTCTTTACAGGTTCGCTTTTGTAAATTTCGAGGACGAAATTTTTGTTAGGGGGAGAGGATGTAACACCTAGTACTAATAAATTAATTAGGCAATAATGATTATTTTAGTACTTAACTCTAAGCTTGCTTAATTAGATGTTAAAACTAGTTTAGTGCTAATCATGTTTAATTATGAATTAAACTTTGATTAAGGTTAAGTGGGATTAGCTAATGATCTAAGCATGCTTATTAGGTTCTTAGGGACTGATTAGGGTTATGAAAACCTAAAGGACTAATGGGCAATTATGGGTTTTATTTTTGATAACTTGAAGGACTAAAGTGCAAAATTGGGAAATTGGAGTTAGTGGAATGCCACCTCCTACTTGGGTGGATTGGTGGCAGCCATGTGGGCTGCCACCTCGTGCTTGGGTGCAAGGAGACCCTTTATAAGGGGGCTGCAGCTCGTTTTGCACCATTTCACCTGCAGCAACTTGGGTTAGAGAGAGAATCTAGAGAGAGAAAGTGTAGATTTGAGGTAAGCAAGTTGTTTAATTTTGTAATTTTCGTTTATTTTGGTTCCTAATGGTATGTTGAAAAGAATTAACGGTAAAAATTGTGTAAAAGTTGAGTATAATTAGCTATAAACCCGTTTTAGTTAAGAATCACAATTAATTAAAGATTAAAGTATTTTATTAATGGTAAGATCAGCATAAATCTTTGTTTAATTTGGTTTGATTGAAAAATAGATTAGTAAACATGTGATGAATTGGGTTATTTGGACACTTGGGATTTGTTAATAGGTTAGGCTTTAAGAAAATCAAAAGAATTAGTGTTTGGTAATTAATTAGGGAAATTAATATGCATTGTAAATATTGTTTAATTCAATTCAAATTTGATTTGAAAACATGTAGGTTATAGATTAGAGAATGTGAGAATTAAAAATTTGCAACAATAAACTAAAACCTAAATTATGTTGTTTCATTTCAGTTCCTCGTAATAGGCAAAGATCGCCTACTTAGAAGAAACACAAAAAGGAAGTCGGTGTAAGGTAGGGAATTTTATGCTATTCTATGGTGTATTTGATTTCTTTCCTTGAATTATTTGTTGGAATTCATGTTATTTCTATGATTTCATAAAATGTTTTCAAGTGTCATTGCATCTTGTTTTATTGCATTGAGATGTTACCATGATATTGGAACGTATATTGGTATGAAGATTCATGGTTTGTGTGGTCGAAATGGTTCATGGTGGGGTTGCATTGCAAGAAGGATATGGAGTTATCACAGATCATATTCAGAGAATTTATTGGTGGCGAAGTGCTTATGTGATGCTACAGGCCTTATCATTTGATATATTGTTTATGTGGGACCGTGGGTCCTTGGGTGAAAGTCCCTAAAGCCCTCGAGGAAGACACTCCGATGTGGGTGTATGGGGTTGGTCCTGCCCCTGGGTTTTAGTCCCTAAAGACACGGGGTTGGTCCTGCCCTTGGGTATGAGTCCCAAAAGACACGGGGTATGACTTGCCCTTGGGTGATGTCCCAGAATAGTCATTATTATATTGATCGAGTTTCTTATGGAGCATTGTATCTGCTGTGTAGATTGTTGGGAGTCAGCAATTTATCAATTGTGAAAGGATGGATGGGGAAAAGCAATGATGAAACCAACAAACACATGCATACATGTTTGACATGATTACACATTTGTTAATGGTTATGAAATGTTTATCATGCATGCTATTAAACGTTTAATTCATGGTTTTTAAGGGTATACTTAGGATGGTTATAAACTTTCCTACTGAGTTGTGAACTCACCCTATCCCTTCCACCTCTAGATGCAGGTCAGAAGACCTATGCAAGAAATGATGCTTGAGCAATGCTTTACTGTGATTGGATGCTGTTTGCTCATATTGAAAGTCTTTTGAGGCCATGCCTTTTGTATCAAGACTAAACCTTTTGTTTGAATGATGTAATGTATATATTTGTCAGATACACTTGTAGTATGGGCTACCCGTAGTAAACAATGGGGCTTGGTATATGTAAATTAATGTTGTACAAGTTTCTTTTGTGAAACAAAACATATTTTGTTAACTTAATAGTCACAATGTTTAATACAGGATGTACTCTTTATAACAGGTTTTCCATATCCTCTTTTTGAACAAATTCAAGTAGGAACTCTACATTTAAATTTTTGAGAGCATTTATATTGTATTTGAGTATCAATTGTTTAGTTGAAGAATAGATAATAATAATAATAAAAAAAGAAATTGGGGTGTGACAGATAGAACCTAAAAAGCTGTCCCAATGATGAAAAACGAGTGGAACAAAAAAATGAACTGAGATTAAACCTAGATGGTGTTCCAATGATAAGAAACAAAAGGGATGAAGAATAAACATAGATAGAACCCAAGATGGTGTCCAAATGATGAGAAATTAAAGAAACAAAAAATTAAGCTTAGATAGGGCCCGTGCGCATTCCAATGATGACAAACCAAAGTAAAGAATAAATGACCTTAGAAGGAACCTACGATGTCATCCCAAAGATGAGAAACCAAATGGAGAAAGAATAAACTTCCATAAAACCTGGATAGTTTCCAAACAATGATAAACCAAAGGATCGTGTCCCAATGATGAAAAACGAGTGCAACTAACAAATGAACTTAGGTAAAACCTAGATCGCGTTCCAATGATAGAAATAAAAGGGATGAAGAATAAACATAGATAGAACCTAGGATGGTGCCCAAACTATGAGACATTAAAGAAACAAATAATTAAACATAGATAGGTTCTAGGGGGCGTCCCAATGTTGACAAACCAAAGGAAAGATTGAATGGCCTTAGAAAGAAGCTACGATGTCATCCCAAAGATGAAAAAACCAAAGGGAGAAAGAATAACTTCCATAAAACCCAGATGGTGTCCAAACGATGAGAAACCAAAGGATCATGTCCCAATGATTAGTTACAAATGGAAAAACGAAATCAGCTTAGATAGAACTTAAAAAGCTGTCCCAATGATGAAAAACGAGTGCAACAAACAAATGAACTTTGATAAAACGTAGATCGCGTTCCAATGTTAGGAAATAAAAGGGATGAAGAATAAACGTAGATAGAACCTAGGATATGGCCCAAACTATGAGAAATTAAGGAAACAAATAATTAAGCTTAGATAGGGCCTAGGGGGCGTCCCAATGATCACAACCCAAAGGAAAGATTGAATGACCTTAGATACCTACAATGTCATCCCAAAGATAAGAAAACAAAGGGAGAAAGAATAAACACCCAAAAAACCTAGATGGTGTTCAAACAATGAGAAACCAAAGGATCATGTCCCAATGAGTAGTTACAAATGGAAGAAAGGAATGACCTTAGATAGAACCTAGAATGTTGTCCCAATGATGAAAAACGAGTGGAACAAACAAATGAACTTAGATAAATACTAGATGGTGTTCCAATGATGGGAAACAACAGGGACTAAGAATAAACATAGATAGCACTTAGGATGGTGTCGAAATGATGAGAAATTAAAGGAACAAATAATTAAGCTTAGATAGGGCCTACGGGGCATCCCAATGACCAAAAATAAAAACGAAATAATGAATGACTTTAGAAAGAAGCTAGGATGTCGTCCCAAAGAAGAGAAACCAAAGGGAGAAAGAATAAACTTCCATCAAACCTAGATGATGTCCAAATGGTGAGAAACTAAATAATCGTGTCCTAATGATTAGTTACAAATGGAAAAAAGGAATGACCATAGATAGAACCTAGAAAGTTGTCCCAATGATTAAAAACGAGTGCAACAAACAAATGAACTAAGATAAAACCTAGATCGTGTTCATAAGATAGGAAACAAAAGGGATGAAGAATAAACAAAGAAAGGATCTAGGTTTGTGTCCAAACGATGAGAAAATAAAGGAACAAACAATTAAGCTTAGATAGGGCCTAGAGGGCGTCCCAATGATGACAAAGCCAAGGAAAGAATGAATGACCTTAGATAGAACCTACGATGTCGTCCCAAAGATGAGAAACCAAAGGGAGAAAGAATCAATTTTCATAAAAGCTGGATGGTGTGCAAACGATGAGAAACAAAAGGTACATGTCTCAATGATTAGTTACAAATGGAAAAAAGGAATCAGCTTAGATAGAACCTCGAAAATTGTCCCAATAATGAAAAACGAGTGGAACAAACAAATGAACCTAGATATAACCTAGATCGCGTTCCCATTATAGGAAACAAAAGGGATGAAGAATAAACATAGATAGAACCTAGGATGGTGTCCCAACGATGAGAAAATAAAGAAACAAATATTTAATCTTAGATAGTGCCTAGGGGGTGTCCCAATAATGACAAACCAAAGGAAATAATGAATGACATTAGATAAAACCTACGATGTCGTCCCAAAGGGAGAAAGAATAAACTTCCATAAAACTTAGATGGTGTCCAAAGCATGAGAAACCAAAGGATCATGTCCCAATGAGTAGTTACAAATGGAACAAAGGAATGACCTTAGATAGAACTTAGAAAGCTGTCCCAATGATGAAAAACGAGTGGAATAAACAAATGAAATTAGATTAAACCTAGATGGTGTTCCAATGATAGGAAACAAAAGGGATGAAGAATAAACATAGATTGAACCTAGGTCTGAAGATTCATGGTTCTGTGTTGTGGAAATGGTTCATGGTGTGGTTGCATTGACAGAAGAATATGGAATAATCACAGATGATATTCAGAGAATTGATTGGTGGGAAGTATTTATGTGATGCTACAAACATTATCTTTAGATATATTGTTTATGTTGAACCGTGGGTCCTTGGGTGAAAGTCCCTAAAGCCCTCGAGGAAGACACTCAAATGTGGGTGTATGGGGTTGGTCCTGCCCTTGGATACGAGTCCCAAAAGACACAAGGTATGACTTGCCCTTGGGTGATGTCCCAGAATAGTCATTATTCTATTCACCGTGTATCTTGTGGAGCATTGATATCTGATATATAGATTGGTGGGGGTGAATAGTTTATCAATTGTGAAAGTATGGACAAGGAAAAACAAAAATCATTAGGGCCTATTTTATTCATTAGTGATAGGTATTACAATATCAGTTTATTCTTTGTTTATTTTCTTCCTCATCATCCTAACTAGGACTTTGTATTTGAAGTTGAAGGTTTTTGCGCCAGATCTAATTGTTCAATTATTTTTGTTAAACATTTGATTAAGTCATCATTATTTGAAAGTTTAACTATCTTATTCCCTACCTCTACGGGTTTGAAAATAGAACGATTTTTGTCTAAGTTTCTATCTAGAAAATGTGGTGTGACTATTTGACTGACAATTTGAGGTGTCTCTAGTTTGTCTTCTATCCTATCAACTTGAGAGGAGAGGGTGCTTGATTTGTGGAATTATTTTGTTGTTGAAGGCTTTTACAGTCTTTTAGTGTTGCTGTTCATCCTTCAATTCCCTTTGAATATATTTTTTTGAAAGGTGAAGCTATTATTGCAATGTTTCGAGAAGCTATGGTTATTTCCTCTCAAGTAGGAATAGGTTCTATCTAAGCTTAATCGTTTATTCCATTGGTTTCTTATCATTGGGACATATCCCTAGGTTCTATCTCAATTTATTCTTTGTTCATTTGGTTTCTCATTATTGGGACACAATCCTAGGTTCTATCTTAGTTTATTCTTTGTTAATTTGATTTTTCATCATTAGGACACCATCCTGGGTTCTATCTAAACTTAATTGTTTGTTCCTTTGGTTTCTCATCATTGGGACACCATCCTAGGTTCATCTCCATTTATTCGTTGCTAATTTGGTTTCTCGTATGTGGGACACCATCCCAAGTTCTACCTAAACTTAATTGTTAGTTCCTTTGGTTTCTCATCATTGGGATGCCATCATAGGTTATAGCTAAGCTTAATCATTTGATCCTTTGGTTTCTTATCATAGGGACACTACATTCTATCTAACCCAAATCATTTCTTGCATTGGTTTCACATCAATGTGACACCATCTAGAGTTCCATCTCAATTTCATCTTTGGTCATTTGTTTTCTCATTGTTGGGATGCCATCCTACGTTCTATGTAGGCTTAATTGTTGTTAGTTCCTTTGGTTTCTTATCATTGGGACTCATCCCAAGGTTCTATCTTGGTTGCTTCTTTGTTCCTTTGGTTTCGCATCAATGTGACACCATCCTGGGTTCTATCTTAGTTTATTCTTTGTTTGTTCCCTTTCGCATCATTAGGATGCCATCCTAAATTTTATCTAAGCTTAATCGTTTTTCCTTTCATTTCTCAATCGAACTCCATCCTAGGTTGAATTTAAGTTTCTTCCTTTGGTTTCTTCTCGTAAGGATTCCATCCTAGGTTCTATCTAAGCTTAATTGTTTGTTTTTTTGGTATGTCATCAATGGGAGACCATCCTAGGTTTTGTTTAAGCTTAATCGTTTGTTCCTTTGGTTTCTCATCACTAGGACACCTTCCTAAGTTCTACGTTTTTTCTTTGTTCCTTTTGTTTCTCATCATGGGGGTGCATCCTAGGTTCTATTTCAAATTTATTCTTTGTTCCTTTGCATTGTCGTCATAGGGACACCATCCTATGTTTTATCTAAGTTTCTTTTTTATTCCTTTGCTTTCTTATTATTGGGACACCATGCTAGGTTCTATCTCAATTTATTGATTCCTTTGGTTTCCCATTATTGAGAGCCCATCATAGGTTCTATCTACACTTAATCGTTTGTTACTTTGGTTTCTCGTCATTGGGACATCATCCTAGGTTCTATCTCAGTTTATTCTTTATTCCTTTGGTTTTCATTCTTAGGACACCATCCTATGTTCTATCTAACCTTAATCGTTTTTTCGTTTGCTTTGGCTTCAATGCGACACTATCTCAAGTTCTATTTGAGCTCATTAAGGTTCATTTTGTTTCTCATCATTGGGACATCATCAAGTTTCTATCTCAGTTTATTCTTTGTTCATCTGGTTTCTTCTCATCATTGGGATGCAATCCTAGGTTCTATATAAAGTTAATCAATTATTCAATTGCTTTCTCATCATTGGGTTGAATTCTTAGGATCTATATAAGCTTAATCATTTGTTTGTTTGGTCTCTCTCTTCATTAGGACCCAATCCTAGGTTCTATCTAAGTTTCTTCTTTATTCATTTGGTTTCTCATAATTGGGACACCATTCTATCTCAGTTTATTCTTTGTTCTTTTTGTTTCTTATTATTGGGTCACCTTCCTAGGTTCTATCTTAGTATATTCTTTGTTTCATTTAGTTTCTTATGATTGGGAGATCATCCTAAATTCTATCTAAGCTTAATCAATTGTTTGTTTGGTTTCTGATCATTGGGACAACATCCTATGTTCTATATTAGTTTGTTCTTTGTTCATATGGTTTCTCATCATTGGGGGGTCAAGGTTCTATCTCTTTTTATTCGTAGTTTATTTTGTTTCTAATCATTTGGGATGTCATCCTAGGTTCTATCTAATCTTAATAATTGTTCCTTGGGTTTCTTATTATTGGGACAGCATCCTAGGTTCTATCTAAGTTTAATTGTTTTTTTCCTTTGGTTTCTAATGGTTGGGACACATCCGTAGGTTCTATCTCGGTTTCTTCTTTGTTTCTTTGGTTTCTCATCATTAGGACACCATCCTAAGTTTCTTCTTTGTTCCTTTAGTTTCTCATCTGTTGGCCACCATCCTAGGTTATCTTTGTTTATTTAGTTTCTCATCATTAGGACACCATCCTAGGTTTTGTGTAAACTTAATTGTTTGTTCCTTTGGTTTCTTGTCATTGGGAGACTATTCGTGGTTCTATCTCAGTTTATTCTTTCTTCATTTTGTTTCTCATCATTGGTGTCACACCTCGGATTTTTTTTTGTTCTTCTTCAGACTAAACAATTGATACTCAAATACAGTATAAGTGCTCTCAAAAATTTAAATGTTGAGTTACTACTTGATTTTGTGTAAAAGAGGATATGCAAAACCTGTTATAAGGGGTACATCCTATATTAAACTTTGTAACTTGTAGTTAACAAAATATGGTTTGTTTCTTAAAAGAAACTTGTACTACATTAATTTACATATACCAAAACCCCATTGTTCACTACAGGTAGCCCATACTACAAGTGTACTTGACAAATATATATATTACATCATTCCTACAAAAAGATTCAGTCTTTGATACAAAAGGCAAGGCCTCAAAAGACTTTCAATGCGAGCAAACAGCATCCAATCACAGTAAAGCATTGCTCAAGCATTATTTTGTGCATAGGTCTTTTGACCTACATCTAAAGGTGGAAGGAATAGGGCGAGTTCACAACTCAGTAGGAAAGTTTATAACCATCTTAAGCATACCCTTAAAAACCTTGAATTAAACGTTTAATAGCATGCATGATAAACATTTTATAACCATTAAAAAATGTGTAATCATGTCAAACATGAATGCATCTCTTTGTTGGTTTCATCTTTGCTTTTCCTCATCCGGTCCCACATAAACAATATATCAAATGATAATGCCTGTTGGATCACATAAAAACTTCCCACCAATCAATTCTCTGAATATCATCTGTGATAATTTCATATCCTTCTTGCAATGCAACCACCATGAACCATTTCAACAACACAGAACCATGAATCTTCATACCAACATACGTTCTAATATCATGGCAACATTTCAATGCAGTAAACCGAGATGTAATGACACATTGGAACATTTTATGAAATCATAGAAATAACGTGAAATTCCAACAAATGATTCAAGGAAAGAAATCAGATACACCATAGAATAGCATAAAATTCCCTACCCTACACCAATTTCCTTTTTGTGTTTCTTCTACGTAGGCGATCTTTGCCTATTACGAGGAATTGAAATGAAATAACATCATTTAGGTTTCCTAACCATGAAAATTTATACAGTTTACTGTTGCTAATTTTTTATTCTCATATTCTCTAATCTATATACCTTTAGGTTTTCAAATCAAATTTGAATTGAATTAAACAATATTTACAATGCATATTAATTTCCCTAATTAATTACCAAACACTAACTGTTTTGATTTTCTTAAAGCTTAACCCATTAACAAATCCCAAGTGTCCAAATAACCTAATTAATCACATGTTTACTAATCTATTTTTCAAACAAAGATTTATGCTTATCTTACCATTAATAAAATACTTTAATCCTTAATTAATTGTGATTTTTAACTAAAACATATTTATAGCTAATTAAACTAAACTTTTACACAAATTTTACCCTTAATTATTTTTAGCAAACCATTAGGAACCAAAATAAACAAAAATTACAAAATTAACAACTTGCTTACCTCAAATCTACACTTTCTATCTCTAGATTCTCTCTAACCCAAGTTGCTGCAGGTGAAATGGTGGAAAACGAGCTGCAGCCCCCTTATAAAGGAGTCTCCATGCAGCCCAAGTATGAGGTGGCAGCCCTCATGGCTTTCACCAATCCACCCAAGTAGGAGGTGGCATTCCACTAACTCCAATTTCCATATTTTGCACTTTAGTCCTTCAAGTTATCAAAAATAAAATCCATAATTGCCCATTAGTCCTTTAGGTTTTCATAACCTTAATCAGCCCCTAAGACTCTAATAAGCATGTTTAAGTTATTAACTAATCCCACTTAGCCTTAATCAATGTTTAATTCATAATTAAATAAAATTAGTACTAAACTAGTTTTAACATCTAATTAAGCATGCTTAAAGTTAAGTACTAAGATAATCATTATTGCCTATTTAATTGATTAGTACTAGATGTTACAATTGGTGCACTATCCTAGGTTCAATCTTAATTTATTCTTTGTTTTTTTGGTTTTTCATCATTCGAACACCATCCTATGTTCTATCTCTGTTTCTTCTTTGTTACTTTTCTTTCTCATCCTTGAGGCACCATCATAGGTTTGATATGAGTTTATTCTTTGTTTCCTTCGAATTCTTGTCGTTTGGATACTATCCTAGGTTCTATCTAAGCTCAATAGTTGGTTCCTTCGGTTTCTCATCGTCATTGGGATGCGAACCTAGGTTCAATCTAGTTGTCGTCTTTGTTGCTTTGGTTTCTCATCCTTTGGAGACCATCCTACGTTCTATCTCAATTTATTCTTTGTTCAATTGCTTTCTCATCATAGGTACACAATTCTAGGTTCTTTCTAAACTAAATTATTTGTTCCTTTGGTTTCCTTTCATTGGAACACTGTCCTAGGTTCTATATCAATTTATTCTTTGGTTATTTGGTTTCTCATCAATTGGACACCATCCTAGGTTCTAACTTAGTTTATTCTCTGTTCATTTGATTTCTCATCATTGAGGCACTATCCTAGCATGTATCTATACTTAATCGTTTGTTCCTTTGGTTCCTCATCATTGGGACACCATCCTAGGTTCTATCTCCGTTTATTCTTTGTTCATTTGGTTTCTCATCATTGGTATGCCACCCTATGTTCTATCTAAGCTTAATCATTTGTTCGTTTGGTTTCTTATCATTAGGACACTATCCTAGGTTTCTATCTAAATTTTTTCTTTGTGCCTTTGGTTTTTGATCCTTGGGACACCAATGTAGGTTCTATCTCAATTTATTCTTTGTTGATTTGAATTCTCATCATTGGGTCGACATCCTATGTTCTATATAAGTTTAATAATTCGTTCATTAGTTTTCTCATGATTGGGACACCATTGGCGGCACTATCTACGTTTCTTCATAGTTCCTTCGGTTTCTTATCATTTGGACACCATCCTAAATTCAACCTCAGTTTATTCCTTGTTCCTGTGGATTCTCGTCGTAAGGACAAACTCCTAAGTTCTATCTCAATTTAATTTTTTGTTCCTTTTTTCTAATCGTTGGAACGCCATCCTAGATTCTATCTGAGCTTAATCGTTTGTTCCTTTGGTTTCTAATCACGTGGATACAATCCTAGGTTCAATATAAGTTTCTTCTTTGATCCTTTGGTTTCTCGTCCTGTGGACACAATCCTAAGTTCTATCTAAACTAATTCTTTGTTCATTTGGTTTCTTATCATTGGGAAACGATCTAATGTTCTTTCTATGTTTCTTCTTTGTTACTTTTCTTTCTCATCATTGGGACACCATCATAGGTTCTATCTCATCTTAATCCATGTTTATTTCATTTCTCATCGTTGTGAGTCTATCCTAGGTTTTATCTAAACTTTATCGTTTGTTCCTGTGACTTCTCATCATTGGGATACTATCCAAGGTTCTATCTAAGTTTACTCTTTGTTCTTTCTGTTTTCTCATCATTGGGACAACATCCTTGGTTCTGTCTTTATTTATGTTTTATTCCATTGGTTTCTCATCCTTAGGATGTTATCCTATGTCTAACCTTAATCGTTTCTTCCTTTGCTTTTGCATCAATGCGACACCATCTTAGGTTCTATCTCAATTTATTCTTTATTTGTTTTTTTTGTCACCGTTGGAACGCTATCATAGGTTCTATCTAACCTTAATCAATTGTAAGTTTGGTTTCTCATCAATTGGAATACTAGGTTCAATGTTAGTTTATTCTTTATTCATTTTGTTTCTCATCTTTGGGACGCCATCCTAGGTTCTATATATACTTTGCCTATGCTTAATCATTTATTCGATTGGTTTCTCAGCATTGGGACAACATCCTAGGTTCTATATATACTTTGCCTATGCTTAATCATTTATTCGATTGGTTTCTCAGCATTGGGACAACATCCTAGGTTCTATTTTAGAGTATTCTTTCTTTATTAGCCTTTGCATCATTGGGATGCCATCCTAAAGTCTATCTAGGATTAATCATTTATTGCTTTCATTTCTCATCAATCAAACTCAATCCTAGATTGAATCTAAGTTTCATCTTTGATCCTATGGTTTTTCATCAGTAGGACACCATCCTATGTTCTATATCAGTTTATTCTTTGTTCATTTTGTTTCTAATTATGGAGACGCTATCCTAGGTTCTATCTGTAACACCTAGTACTAATGAATTAAATAGGCAATAATAATTATCATAGTACTTAACTTTAAGCATGCTTATTAGGGTTATGAAAACCTAAAGGACTAATGGGCAATTATGGGTTTTATTTTTGGTAACTTGAAGGACTAAGTCCAAAATATGGAAATTGGAGTTAGTGGAATGCCACCTCATGCTTGGCTGCATGGAGACCCCTTTATAAGGGGGCTGCAGCTCGTTTTCCACCATTTCACCTGCAGCAACTTGGGTTAGAGAGAGAAAGTGTAGATTTGAGGAAGCAAGTTGTTTAATTTTGTAATTATCGTTTATTTTGGTTCCTAATAGTATGCTGAAAAGAATTAATGGTAAATTTGTGTAAAAGTTTAGTTTAATTAGCTATAAACACGTTTTAGTTAAAAAAAAATCACAATTAAGTAAGGATTAAAGTATTTTAACTTACGTATTTTATTAATGGTAAGATAAGCATAAATCTTCGTTTAATTTGGTTTGATTGAAAAATAGATTAGTAAACATGTGATTAATTAGGTTATTTGGACACTTGGGATTTGTTAATGGGTTTGGCTTTAAGAAAATCAAAACAGTTAGTGTTTGGTATTTAATTAGGGAAATTAATATGCATTGTAAATATTGTTTAATTCAATTCAAATTTGATTTGAAAACCTAAAGGAATATAGATTAGAGAATATGAGAATTAAAAATTAGCAACAGTAAACTGTATAAATTTTCATGGTTAGGAAACCTAAATGATGTTGTTTCATTTCAATTCCTTGTAATAGGCAAAGATCACCTACTTAGAAGAAACACAAAAAGGAAGTCCGTGTAAGGTAGGGAATTTTATGCTATTCTATGATGTATCTGATTTCTTTCCTTGAATCATTTGTTGGAATTTCACGTTATTTCTATGATTTCATAAAATGTTTTAATGTGTCATTTCATCTCGGTTTATTGCATTGAATTGGTACCATGATATTGGAACGTATATTGGGATGAAGATTCATGGTTTTGTGTTGTCAAAATGGTTCATGGTGTGGTTGCATTGCAAGAAGGATATGAAATTATCATAGATGATATTCAAAGAATTGATTGGTGGGAAGTGTTTATGTGATGCTATAGGCATTATCAATTGATATATTTGTTTATGTGGGTCCTTGGGTGAAAGTCCCTAAAGCCATCGAGGAAGACACTCCGATGTGGGTGTATGGGGTTGGTCTTGCCCTTGGGTATGAGTCCCAAAAGACACGGGGTATGACTTACCCTTGGGTGATGTCCCAGAATAGTCATTATTATATTGATTATCTTGTGGAGCATTGATATATGATGTGTAGATTGGTGGGGGTTAGTAGTTTATCAGTTGTGAAAGGATGGATGAGGAAAAGCAAAGATGAAACCAGCAAACACATGCATACATGTTTGACATAATTACACATTTGTTAATGGTTATAAAATGTTTATCATGCATGCTATTAAACATTTAATTCAAGGTTTTTAAGGGTATGCTTAGGATGGTTATAAATTTTCCTACTGAGTTGTGAACTCACCCTATCCTTTCCACCTCTAGATGCAGGTCAGAATACCTATGCAAGAAATAATGCTTGAGCAATGCTTTACTGTGATTGGATGTTGTTTGCTCGCATTGAAAGTCTTTTGAGGGCCTTTTGTATCAAAGACTAAATCTTTTTGTAGGAATGATGTATATATATATTTGTCAGGTCAGAATTAATGTAGCACAAGTTTCTTTTAAGAAACGAACTGTATTTTGTTAACTACAAGTTACAAAGTTTAATACAGGATGTACTCCTTATAACAGGTGTTGCATATCCTCTTTTGCCCAAAATCAAGCAGGAACTCAACATTTAAATTTTTGAGAGTACTTATACTGTGTTTGAGTATCAATTGTTTACTTTGAAGAATAAAAAAAAACTAGGGTGTGACACTATCTATACTTAATCATTTGTTCATTTGTTTTCTCATCATTGGGACATCATCCTAGGTTCTTTCTTAGTTTATTCTTTGTTCATTTAGTTTGATATCATCCTAGGTTCTATCTAGGCTTCTCCTTTCTTCATTTAGTTTCTCATCGTTGGTACACCATCCTAGGTTCTATCTCAGTTTTTTTTATTTCTTCTTTTGGTTTCTCAACATTGAGACACTATCCTAGGTTCTATCAAACCTTAACTGTTTGCTCCTTCGATTTATGAACCAATTTGGGACACCATGATAGGTTTTATTTTAGTTTAATGTTTGTTCCTTTGGTTTCTCATCACTTGGACAATATCCTATGTTCTATCTAAGTTTATTGTTTGTTTATTTATTTTCCTATCACTAGGACACCATCCTAGGCTCTATCTAAGCTTAAATGTTAGTTGCTTTCACTTCTTATCAATAGGACTACATCCTAGGTTGAACCTTAGTTTCTTCTCTCTTCATGTGGTTTCTCATCATTGTGACACCATCCTATTCTATCTCACTTTTTTCTTTCTTCATTTGTTTTCTCATCATTGGGACATCATCCTAGGTTTCTCCTTTCTTCCTTTAGGTTCTCATCGTCGGTACACCATCCTAGGTTCTATCTCAGTTTTTTCTTTCTTCATTTGGTTTCTCAGCATTGAGACACTATCCTAGGTTCTATCAAACTTTAATTGTTTGTTCCTTTGGTTTATGAACCAATTTGGGACACCATGATAGGTTTTATTTTAGTTTAATGTTTGTTCCTTTGGTTTATGAACCAATTTAGGACACCATGATAGGTTTTATTTTAGTTTAATGTTTGTTCCTTTGGTTTATGAACCAATTTGGGACACCATGATAGGTTTTATTTTAGTTTAATGTTTGTTCCTTTGGTTTCTCATCACTTGGACAATATCCTATGTTCTATCTAAGTTTATTGTTTGTTTATTTGTTTTCCCATCATTAGGACACCATCCTAGGCTCTATCTAAGCTTAAATGTTAGTTCCTTTCATTTCTTATCAAGAGGACTACATCCTAGGTTGAACCTTAGTTTCTTCTCTCTTCATGTGGTTTTTCATCATTGTGACACCATCCTATTCTATCTCAGTTTTTTCTTTCTTCATTTGGTTGCTCATCATTGGGACGTCACCCTAGGTTCTATATATCCTTAATCATTTGTTCCTTCGGGTTTCTTTACATTGGGATACCATCCTAGGTTTATTTTAAGTTTGATGTTTTTTCCTTTGGTTTCTCATCAACGATAAACCATCCTAGGTTCTATCCTAGTTTATTATTTTAGGTACAACCTAGGATGGTGTCCATATGGTGATAAATCAATGAAACTAAGAATAAAATTAGAGAAAACCTAAAAGGGTGTCCCAATGATGAGAAAGCAAATGAACTAAGGTTAGATAGAACCTAGGATGGCGTCCTATTGATAAGAAATGAAAGGACCAAAGAATAAACTTAGATAGAACCTACGATTGTGTCCCAATGACAAGAATCCAAAGGACCAAACGATTGAGCTTATATAAACTAGGATGGCGTCCCAATGACTAGAAACAAAATGAACAAAGAATAATTTGGGATAGAACCAAGGATGGTGTCCCAATGATGAGAAACCTAAGGAACAAACGATTTAGCTTCAATAGAACCTAGGATGGTGTCCCAATGATAAAAAACCAAACGAACTAGGGATTAAGCTTACATAGACCTAGGATGGCATCGCAATGATGATCAACGAAATGAACAAAGAATAAACTAGGATGGTGTTGTAATACCTAGCACTAATAAATAAAATAAGCAATAATAATTATTTTAGTACTTAACTTTAAACATGCATAATTAGATGTTAAAACTAGTTTGATGTTAATCCTGTTAAATTATGAATTAAACTTTGATTAAGGTTAAGTGGGATTAGTTAATGACTTAAGCATGCTTATTAGGTTCTCATGGGCTGATTAGATTTATGAAAACCTAAAGGACCAATGGGTAATTGTAAAGTGCAATTATGGAAAGTTGGGGTTGGTGGCAGCCATGGCCTACCACCTCCTATTTGGCTGTATGGAGACCCCTTTATAAGGGTCTGAAGCTCGTTTTGCACCATTTCACCTGTAGCAGCTTGGGTTAGAGAGAGGATCTAGAGAGAGAAAGTGTAGATTTGAGGTAAGCAAGTTGTTTAATTTAGTAATTTTGGTTCCTACTGGTATGTTAAAACAAATTAACGGTAAAATTTGAGTGTAATTAGCTATAAACATATTTTAGTTAAAAAAATCACAATTAATTAAGAATTAAAGTATTTTAGCTTAAGTATTTTATTAATGGTAAGATCAGCATAAATCTTTGTTTAGTTTGGTTTGATTGAAAAATAGATTAGTAAACATGTTATTAATTAGGTTATTTGGACACTTGGGTTATGTTACTAGCTTAGGCTTTAGGAAAAAAAAAAATCAAAACAATTGGTGTTTGGTAATTAATATGAGAATTAAAAATTAATAACAGTAAGTTGTTAAAAAATAGTAAGAAAGGAAAATTTCATAAGTTTTAATTGAATAAATTTTCATGGTTCAGAAACCTAAATTATGTTGTTTTATTTCAGTTCCTTGTAATAGCTAAAGATCGCTTACATAGGAGAATCACAGAGGGAAAGTCTGTGTAAGATAGGGAATTTTATACTGTTCCATGGTGTATCTGATTTCTTACCTAGAAACATATACTAGAATTTCATGTCATTTCTATGATTTCATAAAATATTTTAATGTGTCATTAAATCTCGGTTTATTGTATTGAAATGTTACAATGAGATTGGAACATATATTGGTATGAAGATTCATGGTTCCGTGTTGTGGAAATGGTTCATGGTGTGGTTGCATTGTAAGAAGGATATGGAATAATCACATATGATATTCAGAGAATTGATTGTGGGAAGTGTTTATGTGATGCTACATGCATTATCCTTTGATATGTTGTTTATGTGGGACCGTGGGTCCTTGGGTGAAAGTCCCTAAAGCCCTCGAGTAAGACACTTCGATGTGGGTGTATGGGGTTGGTCCCCCTAGGTTTTAGTCCCTAAAGACACGGGGTTAATCCTGCCCTTGGGTATGAGTCCCAGAAGACATAGGATTTGACTTACCCTTTTGGTGATGCCCCAAAATAGTCATTATTATATTGACCTAGTATCTTGTGGAGCATTGGTATCTGATGTGTAGATTGGTTGGGGTTAGCAGTTTATCAATTGTGAAAGGATGGAAGAGGAAAAGCAAAAATGAAACTAGAAAACACATGCATACATGTTCGATATGATTACATATTTATTAATGGTTATAAAATGTTTATCATGCATGCAATTAAACATTTAATTCAAGGTTTGTAACGGTATGCTTAGGATGGTTATAAACTTTCCTACTGAGTTGTGAACTCACCTTATCCTTTCCACCGATAGATGCAAGTTAGAAGACCTATATAGGAAATAATGCTTGAGCAATTCTTTACTGTGATTGGATGTTGTTTGCTTGCATTGAAAGTGTTTTGAGGCTTTGCCTTTGTATTAAAGACTGAATCTTTTTGTAGGAATCATATAATATATATATTTGTCAGGTACACTTGTAGTATGGGCTACTCGTAGTGAACCATGGGGTTTTGGTAAATGCAAATTAATTTAATACATGTTTATTTTGTGAAATGAAACATATTTTGTTAACTGATAGTTACAAAGTTTAATATAAGATGTACTCTTTATAACAGGTTTGCATATCCTCTCTTTGCACAAAATCAAACAAGAACTCAACATTTAAATTTTTGTATCCCCATATTTTTAAGAGCACTTATATTGTATTTGAGTATCAATTGTTCAGTTAGAAAAAAAAAAAAAAACACAGGGTGTGATAGGTGTCGCATTGATTTGAAAGAAAATGAAGAAACGATTATGGTTAGATAGAACATAGGATGGCTTTATAATGAAGAAAAACCAAAGGAACAAAGAATAAACTAAGATAAAACCTAGGATAATTTCCAAATGATGAGAAAAGAAAGGAACAAAGAGGAAACTGGGATAGAACCTAGGGTTGTGTCCCAATGATAAGAAACAAAAGGAAGAATCGATTAAGCTTAGATAGAACCTAGGATTGCGTCCCAATTATGAGAAAACAAACGAACAAAAAACAAACTGAGATAATACATAGGATGGTGTCGCATTGATGCTATAGCAAAGGAAAAAACAATTAAGGTTAGAAAGAACATAGGATGGCATCCCAATGATGAGAAACCAAAGGAATAAATGATTAAGCTTATTAGACAGAACCTAGGATGGTGACCCAATAATGAGAAACTAAATGAACAAACAATTGAACTTAGATAGAACCTAGGATAGCGTCCCAAGGATGAGACACGAAATGAACAATGAATAAAATGAGATTGAACCTAGGATTGTTTTCCCAATTATTAGAAACCAAAGGAACAAACTATTAAGTTTAGACAAAACCTAAGATGGTGTCCCAATGTTGAGAAACCAAATGAATAACTAATAAAGTGAGATAGAACTCAGGACAGTGTCGCATTAATGCAAAGGCAATGGAAAAAACAATTAAGGTTAGATAGAACATGGGATGACATCCTAATGATGAGAAACCAAACGAACAAACAATTAAGCTAACCTAGGATGGTGTCCTAAAGATGAGAAACTAAACGAACAAACGATTAAGCTTTAGATAGAACCTAAGATGACACCCCAATGATGAGAAACGAAATGAACAAAGAATAAAATGAGATAGAATCATTAGGATGACGTCTCAATGATGATAAATCAATGAAGCTAAGAATAAACTTAGATAGAATCTAAAATGGTGTTCCAATGATGGGAGAGCAAATGAAATAAGAATAAACCAAGATAGAACCTATGATGGCGACCCAATGATAAGAAATCAAAGGAACAAACAAATAAGGTTAGATAGAACCTAGGATGGTGTCCTAATGATGAGAAATGAAAGGACCAAAGAATAAACATAAATAGAACCTATGATGTTGTCCCAATGACAAGAATCCAGAGAACCAAATGATTAAGCTTAGATAGAATCTAGGATGACATCCTAATGACTAGAAATAAAATGAACAAAGAATAAACTAATATAGAATCTAGGATGGTGTCCCCATGATGAGAAACCAAAGGAACAAAGAAGAAATTTAGAACTTAGGATGGTGTCTCGGTGATGAAACCAAAGGAACAAATGATTAAGCTTTAGATAGAACCTAGGATGGCATCCCTTTGATGAGAAACGAAATGAAAAAGAATGAATTGGGACAGAACTTAGGATGGTGTCCTAAAGATGAGAAACCAAAGGAACAATGAAGAAACTTAGATAAAACTTAGGATGGTATCCTAAAGATGAGAAACCAAAAGGAATAAACAATTAAACTTAGATAGAAGCCATGATGGCATTCCAATGATAAGAAACCAAAGGAAAAAACAAATATTCTTAGATAGTACCTAAGATTGTGTCCCAATGATGATTAATGAGTGAAACTAAGAATGAACTTAGAAACTATAATGGAGTTCCAATGAAGAGAAAGCAAAGAAACTAAGATAAAACCTAGGATGGCGACCTAATGATGAGAAACCAATGGAACAAACAAATAAGGTTAGATAAAACCTAGGATGGCGACCTAATGATGAGAAACGAAAGGATCAAAGAATAAACTTAGATAAAACCTACGATGGTTTCCAAATGATGAGAATCCAAAGGACCAAACGATTAAGCTCAACTCAAAATATCAATCCTAAAAAAAAAAAAATTCTATTTTCTTTAAAAGAGTCTTTCAAAGATAATAAACCCAAAATGTGAATTTTAACTAAATCACAAATAGTTAAGTACTACAATTATCCAACTTTACAAATCAATCAAGCAAGTAAACTGAATCACCTTGCCTAAAGGAAGGAAGGTACTTTCTAATCAACCAATTAATCGCCATATTTTCCTCAACTAGTGCTCAAGCTTGATCCTCAAAAATTCTCAATGGAGTCGTCAATTTGTGGATCTGCATTTTTCACGTGTGTTCCCACTCATTGATGGGACTCACTTTTTAAATGATAAAAAAATATTATTGTTAAAATCGGAGTTGCCACTTACTTTTATTTGTTTTTAAGGAAAATAAAATAAAAAACTAAAAGCCTAAGAAAAATAACTCCTTAAGTTTTGGATAAGGTGTTTAGCACCCCTCTAAGCCTTAAAAAGGTCTCTATAACTAGATTGAGAGAAATACGACAATTAATCAATTGACTAATGATACCAAGAAAGGATAAGGTGTTTATCTAAATTCAAATTACATGTTATCCATATTCAAACAAATATATCTAAGCAATCAATCACACGAGTAAGGAAGATAGGCGTACTATGTGAGCAGCAACTTAAGCATTGTCACAAGACATCAAAGTTAGTTTTAAAAAAAAACACATACACACACACACATACACAACATGTATTTTACCATAGTAAGAAATCTAACATGGTGAGTCAAATAAGCAATCAAAAAGATATATTAAGCCTGATAATGATCATATATGAAGCTTTACATAACTAATGGAATCAAGATGCAAAGATAAAAAGCGTACCTGAATAGCACAAATAACTAACAATGTGCTTCCATAAGACATGAGAGGTTAGATCAAAGTTATAATAACAAACAATAAAGAAAAGAAAGCCTACCATGCATGGTATCTAAATAAGTCATGTATACAACTCCCAAAAAAAAAATAATCAAGGGTTATGATTAAAAACATGTAGCAAAAGGGGTAGCACACTATTATCAAAAGAAAAATTATAAATTAATATCTAGGAACATCATTTTATCATGAAATTAAGACAAACCTCCCTATTATGCCTATATCACAATACAATAACCAAAGCCAAGCAAGATAAGTCAAATAACACCAAAAAAAAAAAAGGCAAAGTCAAGTAAAGTACAAGATTTTTAGCATGTGATCAGAATAGGAAGCATCATAAAACAAATCCTAAAAAAAATATCTTGAAGTGGAATTTAATTACAAAAATTTTCAAGAAACATCTCCTACACATCTAGAACAACAACAAAAAACCCAAAATGAATTTGTAAAAAGATTCAAGATCTCCTAAAATCATAAAAAAAAAAAAAAAAAAATCATACATGTCCTTCAAGTTGTCTAGTTTACAAAAATAAAAAATAAATAAAGGCCAAACTAGGGAGCCTTAGAAAGTATTTTAAAACACTCAAACTTATCAACTATCCAAAAACAGTCATGTGTAGTAGGCACAAATTTGAAAAATCATCTCTCTCAAGAAAACGTATTTTTTAATATTTTATGTCTCAAAATTCAATCTTAAGAAGTAAAAAATCTGAGGAAAATATTTATTTAAATTTAAAATATCAAAAAGTAATTTTATTTTGCAAAGTGCTCTCAAGTGTACAGAAGTAAGCCTAAATAAAACATGCTGAAAGAGATGACCATAATTTTGACTTCAAGAAAATCTTTTTGACTCGAATAATATTCCAAAATCAAGTTCAAGAAGTAATGAGCATCATAAAATTTTTGGAAATCTTTTTTTAAATACTCTAAATTATCAAAACGAATTTTAAATCCCAAGGGTCAGTAGCTGAGTGGAAACCAAAAACAAGAACGAGTTTTGAAAAATTCTTTCATATCTTCCATCAGGCCCCCATTCAATATCTATTTGTTTTACTTGTGTATTCCAATTAATTTGGGAGCACAAGTCCAAGCCTATGTGAATAAAAACAAAATTTTGAAATCCAACAATGGAGAATGCAACTTAGATGAAATGAGTTGCATAATTTTAAAAGAAAATGTGGTTTGTTTTTCCTAAACCAAGAATGAATATTTTTTTCAAAGCCTTTTGATGATTTAAATACTTTTGAAAGTAATTCTAGGTGCAAAAGGAAACAAGCGAATTAAGAAATCCCAAACAATAGTCATAGAGTAGGAACTTTTAAATTCTAACATAAAGGAATTTGAAAACAAGACAAATAAACAACTTGGATCTCCTTTTTGACCACCTTTTACTCATGATCCAAGAGCTTCAATCATGATGGAGAAAATCTATTTTTTGTGAAAAGAAGGGAACAACTTTGATTCAACTAAAAATATCAATCCTAAAAAAAAAAACTATTTTCTTTAAAAAAAGTCTTTCAAAGATAATGAACAAAAAATGTGAATTTTAACTAAGT
This sequence comes from Vitis cinerea var. helleri x Vitis rupestris, assembly GCA_945999865.1. Classification (NCBI taxonomy): domain Eukaryota; kingdom Viridiplantae; phylum Streptophyta; class Magnoliopsida; order Vitales; family Vitaceae; genus Vitis; species Vitis cinerea var. helleri x Vitis rupestris. The sequence goes on from OX253902.1 coordinate 14,117,174, forward strand.
CCCAAACAAACCAATATGCTTTCAAAAATAAAAATCAAGACTTTTAATAGCATGAAAGATAAGCTAACACCGTGAATAATACATAACAACCAGAAAACTAAAATCCTAAGAATTTTCTAAGCTTTCAAAAATAAATATCAAGACTTTTAATAGCATGAAATAAAACCAAAAGATCTAGAACCTAAAAAATACCAATCTTCTAAGGATGAAATCTTTAATAAAAATAATCATCAAATTACAAATATAATAACAAGAAAATTTAAGACCTAAGAATCAACAATCTTCCAAAGATGAGAATTTTAATAACATAGTGCAATCAAAGACACGCATAATAATAAGAAAATCTAAAACCTAAGAACAACCAAATTTCTAAATATGAGAATTTTAAATATAATAATGCAATCAAAGGCATGCATAATAACAAGAAAATCTAAAAAATTAGAACTACCAAATTTCTTAATATGAGAATTTTAAATATAATAATGGAATCAAAGGCATGCATAATATAACAAGAAAATCTAAAAAATCAGAACTACCAAATTTCTAAAGACAATAACTTTAAATATAATAACACAAGAAAATCTAAACCAAAGAACTACCAAATTACTAAAAATGAGAACTTTAAATAGCATAGAGGAAAAACCTAATAACACAAAACCTAAAACAAGATGATTAAGCACTACAATTATCCAACTTTACGAGATAAAATTTTAATAGCATGGTAAATAACCTAATAACACAAAACCTAAAACAAGATGATTAAGTACTACAATTATCAAACTTTGTAAGATAAAACATCATGACATCAAATCAATCAAACTAATTAAACTAATTAATTAAATCTATAAAACTCGTGAATTAACTTGAATCAAATAAACTAAAATGACACAAGCTTCAAAATAAAAATTTTATCCTACAAAACAATTAATCTAGTGAGCTATAATAATAATAAAAAAATTATAACCTTTCTATATGATACAATAAATAAAAAATGAAACTAAAAACAATTCAACTTTTTAATATAATATGATGAACTAAAAAAATTAAAACCTTTCAATATAATATGATAGATAAAAAACTAAACAAAAAAATTATACCTTTCAATATATATATAATTAATTAAACTAAAAAAAATCAACTTACCTTCCCATTATTGCTTGTGTGAATCTCTTCTCCATTATGGTGCATTGAAACTGACAACCGCTTTTCTTAAGTCCAACATGCGACTACTACCACCATCTTATGGTGTGTCCTATGGATATCTTTTCAACTGTGTATGGCAGCCTTTATGTGGGTGTGTGGAGAATTCTCTCCAATAGAGTCCCATGCTGCTGCTTGTTGTGGGATGCCACCCAAACTGTGGTGTGTGGTTGCCTCTTCTATGCGTGCTTATTGCAACCATAATTTTTCAAAACTAAATTAACCATGAGATCAAAAGAATAACCAAACTAATGATTTTTAAAAATAACTAAACCAAGCATAGTATCAATAAAGCAACCAAACTAATAATTTTTTAAAAGCTAAACTAAACATGAGATTAATGAAATAACCACATACTAATGATTTTTAAAAGAAACTAAACCAACTATAAAACCAACAAAGCAACCAAACTAACAACTAAACCAACTACAATATAAAATATTTTAATTGAGATTTAATTTCTAAAATTTTATTACAAATATGTGGTGACAACTTTTTTTATTAACATTAATTTGTTTAAATGATTAAAATTATTAATAATTTATCTTATCAAATTAATTTTAATTTATAAAATATTCAGAATTCATTAATTTTTTATATTGTAGCAATTTTTTAGTAAAATTATATTTTTAAAATATAAAATAAAAAGAATAAATAAAAAAAATTAAAAGTGAAGTGATAGTAATTTTTTAAAATAGGATTAATGAGATAAATATGAAAACTAGTTAAAAAATAAAAGGATAATATAAAATAAAATGATAATATAATTTTAAAATAAAAGATAATTAAAAATGAATAATTTTAAAATATAAATATAAATAATTTTTTTAAAAAAATTCAAACAATTGGCAATTTTTTGTGCGCTCCCTGCTTGTCATCGCACGTTGCCCCACGCTCAATTTTTTCGCCGATATATTGCTTCTAAACCGATTTTTAAAAGAAGCTAAACAAAACATAATATGAACAAAACAACCAAATTAATAATTTTTTAGAAACTAAACTAAATATGAGATCAACAAAATAACAAAACTAATTATTTTTAATAGAATTAAACTAAGCAAAATATCAACAAAGCAACCAAACTAATAATTTTCAAAAACTAAACTAAACATGAGATCAATAGAATAACCAAACTAATAATTTTTCAAAACTAAACTAAATATGAGATGAATTGAATAACTAAACTAATGTCACATTAAAGAAACTAAACTAAGCATAATATCAGCAAAGCAACCAAACTAATAATTCTTAAGACCAAAACTAAAAACGAGATTAACTAATTAACTAAATAACTAAACTAATGATTTTAAATAAAAAAATTGAAAAAACCATGACATCAACAAAGCAACCAAACTAATAATTTTTAAAAACTAAACAAAACATGAGATCAACATAATAACTAAACTAATGTGTTCTAAAGAAAACAAAATTGTGCATTATATCAACAAAGCAACAAAACTTATAATTTTTCAAAACTAAACAAAGCATAGTATCGGCAAATAAACCATACTAATAACTTTTAAAAATTAAACTAAATATGAGATCAACGGACTAATCGAACTAATGATTTTTTTTTAAAAAAATTAAACTTAGTATTATCATGAAAGCAAGAAAACGAATAATGTTTAAAAACTAAACTAAGTGTGAGATTAATAGAGTAACCAAACTAATGGTTCTTAAAAGAATTATACCAAGCACAAAATCAACAAACCAACCAAACTAATAATTTTTTAAAAAGTAAACTAAACATGAGATCAAAAGATTAACCAAACTAATGATTTTTAAAAGAAGCTAAACTAAGCATTGTATCAACAAAACAATCAAACTAAAATTTTTTATAAACTAAATTAAGCATGAGATCAATAGAATAATCAAACTAATAATCTTTTTAAAAGTAAACTAAACAAGACATCAACGGACTAACCGAACTATTGATTTTTAAAAGAAAATAAACTTAGTATAATATCATGAAAGCAAGCAAACGAATAATGTTTAAAAACTAAACTAATTGTGAGGTTAATAGAGTAACCAAACTAATGGTTCTTAAAAGAATTATACCAAGCACAAAATCAACAAACCAACCAAACTAATAATTTTTTAAAAAGTAAACTAAACATGAGATCAAAAGATTAACCAAACTAATGATTTTTAAAAGAAGCTAAACTAAGCATTGTATCAACAAAACAATCAAACTAAAAATTTTTATAAACTAAATTAAGCATGAGATCAATAGAATAATCAAACTAATAATCTTTTTAAAAGTAAACTAAACAAGGCATCAACGGACTAACCGAACTATTGATTTTTAAAAGAAAATAAACTTAGTATAATATCATGAAAGCAAGCAAACGAATAATGTTTAAAAACTAAACTAAGTGTGAGATTAATAGAGTAACCAAACTAATGGTTCTTAAAAGAATTATACCAAGCACAAAATCAACAAACCAACCAAACTAATAATTTTTTAAAAAGTAAACTAAACATGAGATCAAAAGATTAACCAAACTAATGATTTTTAAAAGAAGCTAAACTAAGCATTGTATCAACAAAACAATCAAACTAAAAATTTTTATAAACTAAATTAAGCATGAGATCAATAGAATAATCAAACTAATAATCTTTTTAAAAGTAAACTAAACAAGGCATCAACGGACTAACCGAACTATTGATTTTTAAAAGAAAATAAACTTAGTATAATATCATGAAAGCAAGCAAACGAATAATGTTTAAAAACTAAACTAAGTGTGAGATTAATAGAGTAACCAAACTAATGGTTCTTAAAAGAATTATACCAAGCACAAAATCAACAAACCAACCAAACTAATAATTTTTTAAAAAGTAAACTAAACATGAGATCAAAAGATTAACCAAACTAATGATTTTTAAAAGAAGCTAAACTAAGCATTGTATCAACAAAACAATCAAACTAAAATTTTTTATAAACTAAATTAAGCATGAGATCAATAGAATAATCAAACTAATAATCTTTTTAAAAGTAAACTAAACAAGACATCAACGGACTAACCGAACTATTGATTTTTAAAAGAAAATAAACTTAGTATAATATCATGAAAGCAAGCAAACGAATAATGTTTAAAAACTAAACTAAGTGTGAGATTAATAGAGTAACCAAACTAATGGTTCTTAAAAGAATTATACCAAGCACAAAATCAACAAACCAACCAAACTAATAATTTTTTAAAAAGTAAACTAAACATGAGATCAAAAGATTAACCAAACTAATGATTTTTAAAAGAAGCTAAACTAAGCATTGTATCAACAAAACAATCAAACTAAAAACTTTTATAAACTAAATTAAGCATGAGATCAATAGAATAATCAAACTAATAATCTTTTTAAAAGTAAACTAAACAAGGCATCAACGGACTAACCGAACTATTGATTTTTAAAAGAAAATAAACTTAGTATAATATCATGAAAGCAAGCAAACGAATAATGTTTAAAAACTAAACTAAGTGTGAGATTAATAGAGTAACCAAACTAATGGTTCTTAAAAGAATTATACCAAGCACAAAATCAACAAACCAACCAAACTAATAATTTTTTAAAAAGTAAACTAAACATGAGATCAAAAGATTAACCAAACTAATGATTTTTAAAAGAAGCTAAACTAAGCATTGTATCAACAAAACAATCAAACTAAAATTTTTTATAAACTAAATTAAGCATGAGATCAATAGAATAATCAAACTAATAATCTTTTTAAAAGTAAACTAAACAAGACATCAACGGACTAACCGAACTATTGATTTTTAAAAGAAAATAAACTTAGTATAATATCATGAAAGCAAGCAAACGAATAATGTTTAAAGACTAAACTAAGTGTGAGATTAATAGAGTAACCAAACTAATGGTTCTTAAAAGAATTATACCAAGCACAAAATCAACAAACCAACCAAACTAATAATTTTTTAAAAAGTAAACTAAACATGAGATCAAAAGATTAACCAAACTAATGATTTTTAAAAGAAGCTAAACTAAGCATTGTATCAACAAAACAATCAAACTAAAAATTTTTATAAACTAAATTAAGCATGAGATCAATAGAATAATCAAACTAATAATCTTTTTAAAAGTAAACTAAACAAGGCATCAACGGACTAACCGAACTATTGATTTTTAAAAGAAAATAAACTTAGTATAATATCATGAAAGCAAGCAAACGAATAATGTTTAAAAACTAAACTAAGTGTGAGATTAATAGAGTAACCAAACTAATGGTTCTTAAAAGAATTATACCAAGCACAAAATCAACAAACCAACCAAACTAATAATTTTTTAAAAAGTAAACTAAACATGAGATCAAAAGATTAACCAAACTAATGATTTTTAAAAGAAGCTAAACTAAGCATTGTATCAACAAAACAATCAAACTAAAATTTTTTATAAACTAAATTAAGCATGAGATCAATAGAATAATCAAACTAATAATCTTTTTAAAAGTAAACTAAACAAGACATCAACGGACTAACCGAACTATTGATTTTTAAAAGAAAATAAACTTAGTATAATATCATGAAAGCAAGCAAACGAATAATGTTTAAAAACTAAACTAAGTGTGAGATTAATAGAGTAACCAAACTAATGGTTCTTAAAAGAATTATACCAAGCACAAAATCAACAAACCAACCAAACTAATGATTTTTTAAAAAGTAAACTAAACATGAGATCAAAAGATTAACCAAACTAATGATTTTTAAAAGAAGCTAAACTAAGCATTGTATCAACAAAACAATCAAACTAAAAATTTTTATAAACTAAATTAAGCATGAGATCAATAGAATAATCAAACTAATAATCTTTTTAAAAGTAAACTAAACAAGGCATCAACGGACTAACCGAACTATTGATTTTTAAAAGAAAATAAACTTAGTATAATATCATGAAAGCAAGCAAACTAATAATGTTTAAAAACTAAACTAAGTGTGAGATAAACATAGTAACCAAACTAATGATTTTTATTTTTTATTTTTTATTTAAAAAAAACTAAACTAAGCATAATATCAACAGAGCAACCAAACTAATCATTTTTCAAAACTAAACTAAGCAAGAGATTTAAAGAATAACCAAACTAATGATTTTTATAAGAAAGTAACTAAGCACAGTATCAACAAAGCAACAAAACTCATAATTTTTTAAAAACTAAACTAAACATGATATTAATGGAATAACCACATTACTAATGATTTTTACAAGAAACTAAACTAAGTATAATATCAACAAAGTAGCCAAACTAAAAATTTTTATAAACTAAACTAAGCATGAGATCAAAAGAATAATCAAACTAAGTATTTTTGAAAACTAATCATAGCATAATATGAACCAAACAACCAAACTAATAATTTAAAAAAAAACTAAACTAAACATGAGATGAACAGAATAACCAAACTAAGGATTTTTAATACAATTAAACCAAATGAAAAATCAACAAAAGAGCAAAACTAATAATTTTCAAAAACTAAACTTAACATGAGATCAACAAAATAATCAAACTAATGATTTTTAATAGAAACTAAACTAAATGGGATATCCACAAAGCAACCAAACTAAGCACGTGATTTAAAAAATAATCAAACTAATGATTTTGAAGATAATTAAACCAAGAAGAATATCAATAGAGCAATCAAACTAATAATTTTTTCAAAACTAAACTAAATATGAGATCAACTGAATAACTAAACTAATGACTTATTAAACAATCTAAACCAAGCATAATATCAGCAAGGCAACCAAACTAATAATTTTTAAAACCGAAACTAAACATGAGATTAAATAAATAACTAAACTAATGATTTTTTTTTCTAAAAACAAAAAAAAAAAAAAAAAAACTGAACTAAGCATAATATCAACAAAGCGACCAAACTAATAATTTTTAAAAATTAAACCAAATATGAGATCAATAGAATAACTAATGTGTTTTAAAAGAAAACTAAATTGTGCATTATATCAACAAAGCAACCAAACTAATAATTTTTTAAAACTAAACTAAGCTGAGATTAAAAGAATAACCAAACTAATGATTTTTAAAAGAAACTAAACTAAGCATAGTATAAACAAATCAACCATACTAATAACTTTTAAAAAATAAATTAAACATAAGATCAATAGACTAACCGAACTAATGATTTTTAAAATAAACTAAACTAAGTATAATATCATGAAAGCAAACAAACTAATAATGTTTAAAAACTAAACTAAGCATGAAATTAATAGAGGAACCAAACTAATGATTTTTAAAAGAACCTAAACTCAACATAATATCAACAAAGCAATAAAACTAATAATTTATAAATGCTAAATTAAGCATGATATAAAAAGAATTGTCAAACTAATTATTTTTCAAATGAACTAAACTAAGCATAATATTAACAAAGCAACTAAACGAATAATTTTTTAAAACCAAACTAAACATGAGATTAACAGAATAACCAAACAAATAATTTTTAATAAAATTAAACCAGACATAACATCAACAAAGCAACCAAACTAATAATTTTTAAAAACTAAACTAAACATTGGATCAACATAATAACCAAACTAATGATTTTGAAAAGAAACTTAAACTAACCATGATTTCAACAAAGAAACCAAACTAATAATTTCTAAAAATTAAACTAAATATGAGATCAACTTAATATAACTAAACTAATGTCTTATTAAAGAAAATAAACTAAGTATAATATCAACAAGATAACCAAACTAATAATTTTTAAAACAAAAACTAAAAACAATATTAACTAAATAACTAAACTAATGATTTTTTTCAAAAAAATGAACTAACCATGACATCAACAAAGCAACCAAACCAATAAATTTTAAAAACTAAACCAAACATGAGATCAACATAATAACTAAACTAATGTGTTCTAAAGAAAACTAAACTGTGCATTATATCAAGAAAGCAACAAAACTTATAATTTTTCAAAATTAAACTAAGCATGAGATCAAAAGGATAACCAAATTAATGATTTTTAAAAGAAACTAAATTAAATGTAGTATCAACAAATAAACCCTACTAATAAATTTTAAAAACTAAACTAAACATGTGATTAACGGACTAATCGAACTAATGATTTTTAAAAGAAACTAAACTTAGTATAAATAATATCATGAAAGCAAACAAACTAATAATGTTTAAAAACTAAACTAAGTGTGAGATTAATAGAGTAACCAAACTAATGATTTTTAAAAGAATTGTACCAAGCTTAACATCAACAAAGCGACCAAACTAATAATTTTTTAAAAAGTAAACTAAACATGAGATTAATGGAGTAACCAAACTAATGATTTTTAATAGAATTAAACCAAACATATAATATCAATAGAGCAACCAAACTAATAATTTTTTTAAAACTAAACTAATTATGAGATCAATTGAATAACTAAACCAATGATTTTTAAAAGAAACTAAATTAAGCATAATATTAACAAAGTAATTAAACTAATAATTTTTAAAAACTAGACCAAACATGAAATCAACATAACAACCAAACTAATGATTTTTATTTTTTTACACAAACTAAACTAAGCATTAGATCAAAAGAATAATCAAACTAATGATTTTTAAAAGAAACTAAACTAAGCATAGTATCAACAAAGAAACCAAACTAATAGTTTTTTTTTCAAATAAATTAAACATGAGATCAATGGACTAACCAAACTAATAATTTTTAAAAAGTAAACTAAACATGATATCAACAAAATAACCAAACTAATGATTTTTAATACAAACTAAACTAAAAGTGATATCCATAAAGCAACCAAACTAATAATGTTTAAAAACTAAACTAAGCATGAGATCAAAAGAATAACCAAACTAATGATTTTTAAAAGAATTAAACTAAACATAATATCAACAAAGCAACCAAATTAATTTTAAAAACTAAATTAAACATGAGATTAATAGAATAACCAAAGTAATGGTTTTTAAAAGAAACTAAGCTAAACATAATATCAACAAAGCAACCAAACTAATAATTTTTAAAAATTAAATCAAACATGAGATCAATAGAATAACCAAAGTACTGATTTTAAAAAGAAACTAAACTAAGTATAATATTAACCAAGCAACCAAAATAAAAAAATTTTAAAACTAAACTAAGCACAACATTAATAGAATAACCAAACTAATGGCTTTTAAAAGAATGAAACCAAGCATAATATCAATAGAGAAACCCAACTAATAATTTTTGAAACCTAAACTAAATATGAGATCAAATTAATAACTAAACTAATGATTTTTAAAAGAAATTAAACTAAGCATAATATCAACAAAGCAACCAAACTAATAATTTTTCAAAATTAAACTAAACATGAGATCTAAAGAATAACTAAAGTATTTTTTAAAAAAGAAAGTAAACTAAACATAGTATCAACAAAGGAACAAAACTAATAATTTTTTAAAAACTAAACATAACATGATATTAATGGATAACCACATAACTAATAATTTTTAAAAGAAATTAAACTAAGTATAATATCAATAAAGCAACTAGGATTAAACCAAACAAAACATCAACAAAGCAACGATTTTCAAAAACTAAACTAAATATGAGATCAATAGAATAACCAAACCAATGATTTTGAAAGGAAACTAAACTAAGCATGATTTCAATAAAGAAACAACACTAATAATTTTTAAAAATTAAACTAAGCATGAGATTAACAAAGTAACCAAATCAATGATTTTTAAAAGAATTCTACCGAGCATAATATCAACAAAAGAACCAAACTAATAATTTTTGAAAACTAAACTAAATATGAGATCAACTGAATAACAAAACTAATGATTTTTAAAAGAAACTAAACTAAGCATAATATCTACATAGCAACCAATCTAATAATTTTTAAAAACTAAACTAAACATGAAATCAATGGAATAACCAAACTAATGATTTTTAATAGAAACTAAACTAAAGGTAATATCCACAAAGCAACCAAACTAATAATATTTAAAAACTAAATTAAGTACGAGATTAACAAAATAATCAAACTAATGATTTTCTATATAATTAAACCAAGCATAATATCAACAAAACAATCAAATTAATAATTTTTTAAAAACTAATTAATGGAATAACCATATAACTAATGATTTTTAAAAGAAACTAAACTAAGTATAATATCAACAAAGGAACCAAACTAATAATTTTTATAAACTAAACTAAGCATGAGATAAAAGAATAACCAATCTAATGATTTTTAAATGATACTTAAAAACAAACCCTCATTATAACTGGTAATGACTTCCTTCAATCAAAAAGAAATAATAAAATTGTCATGATTAGTTATTTGTTCTTAACAAATAAGCCATACTATATTCTACAAACTCGCAAACCTTGTCAGTACATGAGAGAGCCTCGTAGTCCTGGCAACAAATTAGAAAAAGGAAAGAAAAAACAACTCATTAATTACCATTTTTGTAGGTATAAGAAAAACCACAAAGTAGGTTGTGTATTTAGTTAACAACATTAAAAGATTCAAGTACTAAACTAAAATTCTGTAAATATGAGAAAAATAATCTAGAATACCTTCGAGCATTATTAATAGATTCACGGCCTTGATCCTTGGTCATTTGGTTATTAGAAGAGGCCTTCAAATTTTTTGCACTTGTTGTTCTCCATAATAAGGAGCATATAATACACCATTTAATCAGATTTTTATTTTTCTAAAAAAAATAGGAAAGTACCTCTCTTTGAAGAATTACAAACACCAGCACCTTGACTTATATTTGTTCCTATTTTACCCTATTAAACAACAAGAAAATTGTCGGTACTTCATGGCTGCAAGCAAAGGATAAAAAAGGATGAGAACAGAGGATGCAAATATTTTGCCCTAATAACACTACTTTGGCATTATGCTGAACACACAATAGGGTGCAAGCAATATCAGAGAGAGAGAGAGGGAAGAAGGGGGGAGGATGTTATGTTGTTGCATGCTCAAATTTATGTCCCCTTAAGTTACCTTTGCTCAAGCTTTGAGAGATAAATGAATTACCCAAACCACCTTGGGATTGTTAATTGATTACTCTTTGTTAGTGAAGCTTCACCATTTCCAATTGAGTAATTGTTGTCTTTTCCTTTAGTAGATTTCTGCCTCTTTTACTTATTCCAATGCATGTTTCTCTCCCTACTAAACACCAATTCCTTCTTTCTTATAACAAACATTAGTAGTTTGTGCTACAAACCTAGTCTAGTTGGGGCTTACAAGAATTATTCCGCTTGCCTTTGTCTTTCTAGAAACCCTTCAGATTCCCCTTTATATCAAAAGGAAAATAAATGAATAAAGACTTCTAAAGAATCATACTACAAACCTTACCAAACAACCACCAAAATCAACAAATGCTAAAGAAGAGGAGCAATTGAAATAACTTTTGAATCACTTGAATTGCTCTGAGCAATCCCTTTGTTGAACTGTACAAATTTCGTCCTGCATATAAAGGTTAAAAAAACACAAGTTAACAAAAGGGCTTTCTCTTCCAAGCAAAATAGCCATAATAGGGATACCTAAGGGAGACTTTTGTTCTCTTGGGTACCAGAAAATTTCAAACCTAAGATTCAAGAATTCTAACCTCCATTCTTCACACCTACACTATCTTAGAACCCAATCAAATAGGCTTTGGAAATTGTCAGTCATAAATGGTTGCTAATTGGGAATTAGAGCCCAAGAATAGCAGAATCTCCACTGGACTAAGCTTTACAAAACCAATTAGGTAAATTAAGGTGGGTTTTTTTTTTCTTTTGTTTTTCCAATTTTCAGTGAACAAAAAAACATAAAACACGAGACTCTAATTTTCATTTTCCTTTTCATTTCCTCTGTTTTGTCTGAAATCTATACATTACTAATTGAAAAGTTGGTAAAGTCACACACCTTGTTGGGATTAGGGTCTCTCTCATGGTTCTACTAAAAAAATTGAAAACATAACATTGAATTCTGAGATAGCCATCAACAAAAACTTATTATTGAAAGCCAAATGATAAACATCAAACCGGTACCAACATTAACCCTCTCATTCTCATAATAAACCTTGAAACTTAAGCCAACCATCTCAGAAATAGAGCATCCAATTAATACATGAGAATATAAAATTTCTCATTATAGAAACAATGTAAAATGTACCACTCTTTAGATTTTTTTGATCTCCTACAACTCGACTTGAAGCTGCATTCAATTTTTCCTACATTTATGGAGATGAAAAGTTTTATCACGATTCAAAACAGAGGAAAAGAAAAGGAGTTAGATAAGAATAAGAGCTGATATGTACCTTGACAGCCACCATTTTGTTTTTTTACACTTTATTTTTCAGAATCTTCTGGTAATCCAATACCCTACAAAGCAAACGCAACATCCAAAGTTCAGGTAGTCAATTTCTGTCTTTCCTTGTTTTTTCTAGGCAACCAAACGAAAATTAGGGTTTCGGGGAAATCGTGATAAAAATTCTTCCTCTTAACTAAACAATTTCCGTTAATGACCTACTGGGTTAGCGATCCTAGTTGCAGAATAGTTTCCAAATATGATCTTTTTTGTTGCTGAGAAATCAAAGCAAGGGAACGAAAAAGAAAAGAAAAAAAAAAAGAGCAGGAATCTTGGAAACACCCATTTGAAAGGCGAGAATATACTTGCAAGTTTGTGATTTCCTAGAAACTTAAGGACAGGAAAATATAGATTTTCTCGGCAACCAAACGGAAAAAATGAAAGTTAAAAATAGTGTAGAAAAAAAGGATAACAAGAATGGCGATCTCTTGTAGACAAGATGAGGTTGAAGAATGGTGAGCATTGATTTGAAATGGTAGAAAAATCTCTTGTGATGTTTGCGGAAAATTGAAAAAAAAAATATTTTGATTTTGTAAAAACATTTTAAATTCAATTTATATAATATTAATTAATTAAATTTAATTGAAGTCTTACTGAAAATGAAAATATTTTTTTAATTAAAAATATATAGTTTTTAGTAAAACATAAATAGTAATATTATAATAAAATCATAAATTATATTTTTAGTAGAAAATATACTATTTTATTACATGTAAGAAAAAAGATATTTTATTATATTAATAAATGTATGGTATTAACGAGTTTATTATTTTAAGTTTTAAATTATTTTTAAAAATGAATAGAAATTGAAAAATAATAATTCTATGTAGAAAAGAAATAATATAGTAGATGCGCCCTAGGGTTTGTTGTCTACCTTCATTTTCTTTTTCCTTTTTCCCGAAATCTCTTTGATTTTGTTTTATGGACATTTGGTTACTAAGAAATTTTAAGAAAAAAAAAAAGAGGAAAAGAAAATGGAATTTTTGCATTAGCATGTGGTTGAATAAATATTTTCAATATTTTGGTTTGTTTTTCCAACTATTTATCAAATAGTAATCTGAGTGATATATTTCCTTGGAACTCTTGTATATGAGGAGATTATATCCTTTATTTGGTCGTCAAGAAAAGGAGGAGATCTATTGCATTGCATTATGGATCAATAGTGCTACTATATAATATATATATAGTTCACATATCATGTATAAATAGATGTCATTGCTATCAATCAATTTTTATTTTTTTTAGGGAGATCTATTAAATCTCTTGGCTCTTTACTTGCCCTGTGAGTACTCCTTCAATCTATTATCTCTTTATTAAATTATCCTTTGTTTGGGTCCTAGGAAAACTTAGAAAATGAAAGCAGAGTCCCAACCCTTTTCACTACTATTTGGCACCGTAGGAAACTAAAAGCCTCTTCATTTCACATAGGTTTGAATTGATGAATGTCATAGAATTGGAGGTAGGGAAAGACAACCAACATCAATATCATCTCCAACATATATATATATATATATATATATATATATATATTCTTCACTGTGCATATGCACCTGTATAGAGAAAAGGCATCATGAATGAAATTTCTTATCTTATAATTGTCTAAATCACAATATTTCCCATTAAATAATTAACTACTAGATGTAAGAGGTGAATAATGTCATCAAAATGATTCTATGTTATTCTGTTTAATAAAAAATCTAACCACAATAATATTACATATTGGTTTGCTCATTGCTTTATTGATTTATAATTAAGAGATTCCAAAGTTGGATTTATATCAAGGTTTATCCTCCGCATTGAATGTTATTTTTATTTTTATTTTTCTTATGTTCTGTATCATAAATGTTGGAAATTGGTGGTATCTGTTGCTTAAACTAAAGAATAGAAATATAAATTCTTTGATGAGCCCTGAATTGTGCCAACACAGACACTTGATGTCAGAGAACATTCTTCCTTATTTTATTTTATTTTTTATAATATATATATATATATATATATATATATATATATATATATATATATATATATATAATTTATAACAATAATATAAAATTATTTAGATTATTGTTATAATTTTTGAGAATTAACTTAGTTTTTATCATGATATAAGGTAACTTTGTATGATGTTTGAAAATTAATTTAAAATTAAAAATTTTTAATATCCAGTAATAATTTGAAGCAAATTTTGTTTGTCATTCTTAAAGAATTTTAAAGGTCATTTACGTGAGCTTTGTGATTTTTTTTATCAATAATTTAAGTTAAATATGAAATAAAATAATTTAAATTAAATTTAGAAGTTTTCTTATAAAAAAAAAAAAATCTATAGTTTCACAATAAATGATCTCTTTTAAATAAAATAATACATAAATGTATAAATGTATAAAAAATATGATATAAATAACTCTTATTATAATTGTCTTAAATAAATATAAAGATTTGATCTTACTATTTTAAATGGAAAAAACTTATGAATTATTTTTTACTATATTCAATAAGATAATTTAAATTAAATTTGAGAATTTTCTATATAATTTTTTATTATAAATTATCTCCTTTAAATATTTTTTCTTTTAAATAAAATAATATATAAATGTATAAATGTATAAAAAAATATGATATAAATAACTCTTATTATTATTATTATTATTATATATCACAATATGAGATTATTTGAATTATTTTTTTATTTTTTAGAATTAGCTTAGTTTTTAATTTAATTTTTATTCTAATCATATATATTAATTAATAATTTACTAAGGTAAAATGTTTGAAAATTAATTTTAATTGTTAATTTTTAATAAGTGGTAATGATTTGGATATGTTTTTCAATTAACATAATCTTCATTTTTATCATATATGTATAGTAAATAATTTATTAAGATAGGTTTGTACCATATCAATAATAATTTAATGTTTGAAATTAATTTTAACGTACTAATGATTTGAATCAAATTTCCTTATCATTCCTAAACAATTTTAAAAGTCATATTGTAGACCCCCATAGGGCTTATTTTTCATTTTCTGCAGGTCATACTTCTTGCCAAGTGGAGCAATCCTGGCGAGCCACGTGTCATCTCCTTGGTGGCTGGTGAGGAATCAGATGGTGGTTTGCATACACCAATCAAAAGGCAACACCTGTAAAGTGAATATTCAAGAGGAGGAGTTGGGTGATGGAAAAAGCTGCAGGGCATTATTTGGGTGGTGATTTTGTTGCTGATTTTTCATGGGGGGAGAGGATGAGAAAGAGAGGAGGTTGGCAGAGGAGGTGCGTTTTGAAGAGGATGGTTGGAGATATTTTTGTGGAGTTCCTTTTGGCTGAGGAGGTGGTGGTGCGGAGAGGCTGCTGTTTTGGGTGAGATATTTTGTGAGAGGCTTCTGGAGCTTGGGCAGCAAGCTAAAAAGGGGAAAGATTGAAGAGGTTCAGAGCAGCTTGAGGGACAGGTTTGAGTTCGGAGGGAGAAGAAGGAGATAACAAGGGAAGAGAGCGACTGCAGGTGAGTTTCTTGCTTACTTTGATTCATATTCTTCTCATCTCTTTCTCATTTTGGTTTGCTTTGCATTGCTTATTAGTTTGGGTTGGATTATATGTTGAATGTCGTTGATTTTATGGATCATTTTTTTCTTGTTGATGTTGATCTTGCTGTTATCTTTATGGTTTGGCTTGGAGTTAATGGGACTCTGTTTCTCATATATTTTGTAACTCCAACTTGAGATCTCCTTACCTGTATTAGCCCATGGATATCCCCTGAAATGAGGCTCTATACATTCATGTTTTTACTTTATTCCTCGTTTATCCTTCCCTCGTTTTTTTTTTGTTTTGGCTCATTTTCTTCCATTTTTTGTTCCTCTGTTATTGGTGCATTTGAAGGACTGAGTATCACAGTTGGTCCGACTGCTTACTGGGTGGATAGTTTGCTGGGTTTGCAAATCAAAGTCATGAATATGGGGACTCAGAGGCCCTTATTCCGCTTCTAAAGACTAAGAGCGTTGATTAGGAAAAGATGGCCTAGATGTCGGTGTGCAACAACATCATGTAGAGAGCAGGTGAACCTGGAAGGATTGATGAGGAATTAAGACCGACAGCTTCTCCTTGGTGCCGTTTGTTATTATGATGGCAATGTGCACCGTTTTGGTCATGATTGCAGCCACTAAAGTGGACAATGAGCACCCACTACCCATTCCATTAACTCCATGCACATATCCTATACCCAACTTGCCCATACCCATCACCACTTTTCTCCCTCTATACCCTTCACACCTATTTTTCCATACCCTTCCTTCATGCATCCATGCAAACCCTCCACGGTTATATATTCAGCCTAACATGCATGGTCATCTCCCATAATGCCCTTGTAAATACTCATTCTTTGTACCCATACATGTCATCAATTCCTTCGGTACCCATTAACCCATTCTGTCTTTCATCCACCATACTTTCTCTCTCTTCACCACATCAAATACCCACTCTCACTATCCTGAATTCCCATGCGAACCGGTCACCACACGTACTCATCTTTTATACTCATCATTAACGGTTATCTCACCTCATTTCATTATGTATTCATCCTACCGTCTATAATCATGCATGTCACTATTCCTTTTCAAATGCTCACTCACTCATTCCTCCCATTGCCCTCCTTCGTGCTTTCCTTTATCAAACCTCATACCATGGGTGTTCTTGTTATTGATAAAGATCCGACATGGTGAATATCGATCAAGCTTGAAGGAAAATGTGAGAGTTCAGCAAGTGAAAAGACCCCCCAACCATGAAGCCTATTCACTGTTGTAGTCTGTTATTTTTATTAGAGCTGATGGGTCAATGAGACTTCCATTTCTAGGGTTTCCAGGGTTTTGCCTTACTCCACTGGAACCTTAACATTTAACGCTCTAAAAGAGTCTCTACAAAGTAAGATTTCACCGGCCACAAACCTCAGGGTTTCCATTGTTCCGGTGTTGGAACAATGGAGGAAAGAAGGACGAACCATTAAGCATCAATACCTCCATAGATTGATAAGGAAGTTCAGAACTTTAAGATGATATAACCACGCTATTGAGATATATGAAGGGATAAGAGACAAATTCTACTTTGACATATCACATGGAGATGTTGCTATTCAGCTTGATTTGATCTCAAAGGTTCATGGCTTAGAACAAGCAAAGAAGTATTTTAATGAAACACCAAAGTCTTTGAGATCCTTCCAGGTTTGTGGTGCCCTTTTAAACTGTTATTCCCAAAAGAAATCATTGGAGAAAGCGGAGGCCATTATGCAAGAGATGAGAGACATGGGTTGAAGCTAATGGACAACAATATTCTCCAAGCCAAATTGAGGCCTTTATTCTTACGAAGATGAAGGAAACTGCGGAGTCTTATCTTGGGAAAACAATCTCAAAAGCAGTGATCACTGTGCCAACTTATTTCAATGATGCTAAAAGACAAGCAACAAAGGACGCTGGACGTATTTCTAGAATTGATGTGTAGAGAATCATTAATGAGCCCACTACTGCAGCACTCTCCTATGGTTTAAACAATAAGGAGGGTCTTATAGCAGTTTTTGATCTTGGGGGTGGAACATTTGATGTTTCTATTCTGGAGATCTCTAATGGTGTTTTTGAGGTGAAAGCAACAAATGGTGATGTGTTCTTGGGAGAAGAGGATTTTGACAATGCTCTTTTGGAGTTTTTGGTGAGTGAGTTCAAGAGAACTGAGGGAATTGATCTTTCAAAGGATAGACTTGCCCTACAAAGACTTCGGGGAGCAACTGAGAAAGCCAAGATAGAACTCTCATCAACATCTCAAACTAAAATCAACTTGTCATTTATCACAACTAATGCAAAACATCTAAACATAACTCACCAAATCAAAATGTGAGGGTTTGGTGAACCACTTGATTGAGAGGACCAGGAACCCATGTAAGAGTTGTCTGAAGGACGCAAGAATATCCACCAAGGAGGTGGATGAAGTTCTTCTTGTCGGTGGGATGACCGGGGTTCCTAAAGTACAAGAAGTGGTGTTTGAGATCTTTGGAAAGAGCCCCAGCAAAGGAGTAAATCCTGATGAGGTTGTTGCCATGGGTGCTGCCATTCAGGGAGGCATTCTTCGTGGAGATGTGAAAGAGTTGCTTCTCTTGGATGTCACTCCCCTATCCCTTGGTATAGAGACACTGGGTGGCATCTTCACCAGGCTGATCAACAGGAACACAACAATTCCCACTAAGAAGAGTCAGGTGTTCTCAACAGTAGCTGACAATCAAACACAGGTTGGTATCAAGGTACTACAAGGTGAGCGAGAGATGGCATATGATAACAAGCTCCTTGGTGAGTTTGAGGTTATAGGCATCCCACCAGCTCCCAAAGGCATGCCTCAGATTGAAGTCACATTTGATATTGACGCTAATGGAATTGTCACTGTGTCCGCCAAAGACAAGGCCACAACGAAGGAACAACAAATCACGATCCGCTCATCTGGTGGCCTTTTAGAAGATGAGATTAAGAAGATGGTTAAGGAAGCTGAGTTGCATGCCCAGAAAGATCAGGAGAGAAAAGCTCTAATAAATATCAGAAACAGTGCAGACACTACCATCTACAGTGTAGAAAAAAGCTTGGGTGAATACAGGGACGAGATCCCAAGTGAGGTTGTAACTGAGATCGAGTTAGCAGTTGCTGATCAATGTCGGGTGATAACATTGAAGAAATCAAGGCAAATTGATGTTGTTAATCTGGCTTTTGCATTTGAGCTCACAGAGCAGTTCTCACCTGTGCCTTTGTTGAAGTCCTACTTAAAGGATGTAAGAAAAGCTCATTCGCCATCCTAAAATGATGGCCCAAGCCCAACAAGAGCTAGACATAGTGGTGGACCGAGGCAGGCTTGTAACTGATCTGGACCTGCCTTAACCCATTCATCTCCAAACCATAATCAAGGCTCTTCCACCTGGAATCACCCCCACATGCTTCTAGTTGCATGGCCACCTTTTGGCATGCAACCTTTGGATCCTATGGCACTCTTATGTTTTTTTATTCTTTAATTTTGAAAATAATTTTCCCTAATCCCATTCCTCAAATGATTTTTTCCAAAGTTCAGTTTTTCTTTAAAAATAATTTCAATTCTTCCACTTTTCATCCTTAGAATTTTTAGGTTTCAAAAATCCATTTCAAGCAAACTTCTGCTACCACTTTCTTTCTGGTGAGCAATTCTCACATCTCCTCTGTTTTTCAAAAATGTTTTAAAATAAGCATAAATCCAATTTCGTAATTCCGAATGATGGAATTTATGGAATTGGTTCATGCAAAAATAAATTGGGCTATGGTGGGGGCCCAACATCAAATAAATTTTCTTTAAAATAAAAATGAATTTGAATGAAATGTCATGCGTGCTATTGGTGGTTCTGCCTCTTGTTTGGTGATATGAGTGACATATTTTATGTTCATTACTATGCACTAACCCCATTTTATGATAGCGCGTTGCCGTTTGCTGATCAGGTAAGCATCTTTTCTCACTTTGACCATCATCCATATATGCTTTGACTTTCGGTATGTGAGCATGTTAGTATTCATTGTTTTTCTTGTCAATTGTCACGTCAGCTTCATTTTATTAATAGAGACCCGACTTTAGGGACTTAGAGGGGTGCTACGGTCTTTACCGTACCTTCCCGATAAGTAACCTGACCCCCGAGCCTGATCCAGTTTTTCATACACCACATTTTCCAAAATAAGGAGTCACACTTAGGGTTTTCTTTCTTATTTTGTTTACCCTTTAAAAATAAAACAAAAATAAGGCCACGACTCCAAATCATTTTCTAATAAATAAAATCATTTTCAAATAAAATTGAGCTCGCCATCGAGTGGAAGCGCATGAGCCAAAATACGGGGTCCACACATATAGGTCAATGAGATCATTTAAATTCAATTTGAGAGTTTTTTTATGTAAATGTATTTTTTATTTTTTACCCTTGATAAATTATAGTCATCAAATAATTTTAAATATTTTAAAATTAACTAAAATAATATAAATAAATTTTTATCATAATTATATTTCTAACTTATGCTCTTTTTTAGGTAATACTAAATATATTTTTTCAAAATTCTAAGAGTAAAATAATTAAATATAAATATTGATAAATATTTTAGTATAAATTTAGAATTATTTTATAAATTTGAAATTTATTTATTTATAAAATAATGTGAATCATGAACAAATCTAACACAATAAGAAAATACAATACAATCAATTCTTTGCAAAAACTATCCACAAAAAAACTAATGTTGTTAGTTTTATGAGAGTAAGAAAAGAAAATATTTTAAAATAAATTTGAAATTAATTTATTTATAAAATAATGAGATTTATGAATAAATTCAATGTAGTACTCAAGAAAATACAAATATAATATGATTATCTACGAAATCAATTCATAAAAAATAATATTGATCTTTAGAAAGGAGGTTATAGAGGAGGCCATCATAGTCCTAGAGAAGTCTATAGATAACATTTATTCATTATTCAAGACAGAAGTAATCATAGTTCATATAATTATTTTGAATAATCATCTAGATTTGTAGTTTTTAATTAATTACTACAAATAATTTTTTTTTTTGAATCAAAATTTATTAAGTAACAGTTATTTTCATTGTAGCCCATCCTATTCTTGTGGGTTGGTAAAGATAACAATTTTAAAAAATAATTAATAATTGTGAATAGCTGAATTTATTAATTTAGATAATAAAAAAATAGTTGTGTGACTTATTTTATTCTCAAAATTCTTACACTTCTATAAGTTATTGTTTTAAAACTTGCAAGAAGCTAAATAACTGAAGGAAAAAAAAAATGATAGTGAAGTTTAATACACAACTTTTCATGAATGAGCATCAATATCAATCCTTCCATCTTAATTAAAGTTATTTATGATATTATTAATTTCTTCTTAACTTTCCAAATCAATTCATACTTTCTCAAAGTACACTCCATAATACACATGATCCAAATCTCTTCCTCTACCTTCACTTTTAATTCATCAATTTTGAGTTCATTCAATGTACACACATTAAATCATTAAATTCTGATTCCGAGTTTATACTTAGAATAAAAATATATATTTTTAAAGGTCAATGAAAATATATGTTCTAGAATTAATTAGTTAATGAAAAATAAAAAGGAAAAATAATGCTCAATTGAAATATTTTAAAAAGGAAATATAAGTATGGACCTCGCATTTCTGCTCATGCGCTTCCCCTTAATGGCTCGCTTTTTTATTTTTAAAATGATTTATATATTTATTTATTTTTAGAAAATGACTTGGAGTCACCACTTATTTTTGTTTTATTTTTAAAGGGTAAACAAAATAAGAAAGAGAACCCTAAGTGTGACTTCTTATTTGGAAAAGGCGGTTGGTGAAAAACCAAATATGAGCTTGGGGGGCAGGTTACTTATTGGGAATGTACGGTAAGGACTGTAGCACCCCTTTAAGTCAATAAAAACGGGTCTCTGTTAATAAAATGAAGCAATCATGACAATTGATAAGAAAATCAATGGATATCAACATGATCACACATCGAAAGCCAAAGCATAGATGGGAATCAAAACACCATAAGAATGGCCAGAGTGAGAGTGGGTGTGTACCTTAGCAGTGAGCCATAATGCGCTATCAAAAAAAGGAGGTTAGTGCACGACAATGAACATAAAATGTAGCACACATGTCACTAAATCGAGTAATAAATCATCTGATATCACAATTCAATCAAATTTATTTTAATAGATAACATTCACTGATGTGGGGCCCCCACCAAAGCCCTTTTTTTTTGCACAAATTAATTTCATAAATTCCATTATTTGGAATGATAAAAATTTAATTCTTACTTATTTTAAAGCATTTTAAAAATAGAGGATTGCTTCAGAAAGAAAGATGATAACAAAATTTTATTGAAAAGTGAGACTTTTTGGACCTAAAACTCTAAAGGTGAAAAATTTTGGAGTTGGGATTATTAAAAAAAAAACTTGGATTTGGAATATTATGTGAAGAAAGAGGGCGCAAAAATTATTTTCAAAATAAAAAGTGATAAAATAGAAGATAGCACGTGACCCCAAAATGGCCATGCATAGGTGGCCATGCAGTGAGATTGGGTGCTTGAACAGTCACCAGATTAGACAATGCCGTCGTGGGGCCCTGCTCATTGATGTGGGTTCCTTCCCTCACAAGGAAGTGTGACCTCACAAACTCAACTGTATAGTTATGGTCCGCAAAGTTGAAGACAAAGTAGCCTCTTCCCTTGGTTATCTGGTGGCCATGGATCTCATACATTCTACTCTTATCAGGCAGTCCTTCATGGAGGAGGCATAAGAGTGACTCAAACTGATTCCGATTCATAGAGTCTCCAACCAGCATCAACCTCTTCCCTCTCGAAAGATCACACCCATCTGGCTTCCATTGCTACTTCAGACACTTGGAATCTAACCTCCCTTTACCTTGGCAGCTAAAAGCCTCATCAACATATGGGTAAGAACTCGGGCTGTAAATTGGATATTTTTCATCCTTCATCCATGTTCCCATATATAAATCACAATTTTCCAACATTGAGACAACACTGACATTATCAACCATTTTAACCGAAGTTTCATTATCAATGATAGGGCGTGTATTCTCTTCCACAACAACCTCACTGCCATTGATCCCAGGATCCACCGAGTCGCTTTCACTAATCTACGAAATGGGGTTCTTGAATTGACGTCTCCAACCCTCCTGGGTCATTGACAAATTCCGGTTCTTTTATGGGTTTTTTCTTATCTTCAACAGAAACCTCATTGCCATTGAACCCAGAATTGAAATGACTCATTCTCAGAAATCTACGAAATGGGTTTTTGAATTGACGACTCCAACCGTCTCGACGAAATGTTGTTTATCACCGAAATGCATAATAGCAGGAGTCTCATGCTCAAGTCTATCATTGAGCACAACAATGGTATCCCTTTACCTTGCAACTATAACAATGAAGCCCTCATTTCCAGAGTAAAAACCAACAATGCTCACCTTTGCCATTATCAAACTAATTTAATTGATCAAATTAGTCTATTCATAATGGGACAACTCGCAACCCGACACACGGAAAATGTCTAAATCTAAAGAGAAAATAGGTTGGCAAGTATGGAGGATAAGGAAATGGTGTATATGGGAGGAATAGGTTCGATGGGCATAGGTATGGAATGGACTAGTGACGGTGAAGACGTTAATAGGTATGGAAGATATGGGATATGATTGTCGGGATGGGTAGTGGGATATAATGTGAGAAACGGGTGGTGATGTGTTGGGTATGAAAAGTGGTGAGTATAAGTGGTGACGGGTATGTAAATTTGGAAGATGAGAAAGTTGGTGAGTAAGAGAAATGGGTATGGATGAAGACCATGCATGCATGAGGATTGATGAATGGGTTGAAGGCAGTGAGTTTAGAAAACGAGAAGTATGGGTAAGGTGATGGATATGATTATGGGCATGGTGGAGCATGAGGTATGGTTAATGGAGCATGAGGATAGATATGTTGGAGTAGGAATGGTGTGAGTATTATTGATAGAATGAGTGGTGAAAATGTAGTGAGAAAAGTGATTTGATGGTTCAGTGGGTGTGAGTGAATGGTACATGGGGGTATAGTGAGTGAAAAATGGGTTTGGTGGTGTTTAAAAAAAATGGTGATATGCATGGGAGCATGAAGGATGAGTATGGAAATGGGTGTGAGAAGGTGGGCAGTGGGTATGAGGATGGTGAGATTAATGGTTTTAAGAAAATGAGAAAGTGGTATGAGGGGTGGGTAGTGAGAGAAATGAGAATTGATGGGCATGAAAGATGGAAATTGTGGCAGTGGGGGAAAATGGGTATGAGATTAGTGGAACGGGTGATGGAGGTTAGTGAGGAATGGGTGATGGAGTTATGGAAAAATGAAAGGATGTAGTGAGATGGGGAGAGATAGGTGGTGAATATGGGATGGAGTTTGAAAGCTAGAAAAAAATGAGATGGGGTGGCAAGATGTTAGACTTCCATGATGTGGGTGGGAAACAAACAGTGGGGCAGCAAGTTGAGTGATAGTCTAGAATTTCTCATCACCAAGAGCACGGGTAGCAGCCTTTGCATTTGAGCAAGCATAAATTTTTTTTTTATGTATGATGTAAGTGGCCTCTGAAAACATTTAACATCCTGATAACGGATGCACCCTCTTTGCAACTTATTGCATCAGATATTTCATCAATCTCACCAGTATCATCAATCTCACCAGCATGACTTATCTCCACCTCCTTTCTGTACTTGAGTTCAGGTTATCATAATTCTGCCACGGTGAAAGTTCTTCAGTAGTATTTCTCAAACTAAAAGCATCTTACCCATCCTCTAAATCATGCACAAATGAAGTATGATTTACAGACACCTCCAATGCAATTCTATGGCCCCCATTTTAAACCAATAGATTGAAGCACATATACAATCACAAAAATCCTCCATTGAGTTCATTTTCCCCCATGACCATACCCATTGAACCCCAGCAAGTTGGTTATTGAAGATTTCACTCCACCATCAACAAGAAATAAAGCAATAAACAGAGGAAAGACATAGAAATAAAGCATGAACTTAGCTCTATTTCATGGATTGTCAAAAGAGCTAGTAGTAGGTAGCATCAACAAGATATAAGAGCATGGTTTTTACATATCAATTTCAGGGATGAAGCCATGCATCAAATACTTGCAGAAGGAGTCTAGGAAACCAAGAAATAAAAAATAAAAAAATAAATAGAGCATATATGCACACAAAATAGATTTAACAAAACAAACCAGTAATCCTTGATGCCCAAACCATTCAGTGAAATCACACCTAGGAATCCATAAAAAAGTAGTATAGTAACGTGACAATAAGGAAATGTGAAGTTTACAGAGGCCTTACCTGGAAGTCTCCTCCCCAAGCATCAAACAACCTACAACTCCCTGAAAACCAATCTGCAACTCCCCCTCCAGAAAAACTTACTCTTCAAGAAAGACCTCTAAAAAAAATCTCACCCTGTTTCCTTTTTTTCTCTTCTCTATAGTAGCCCAGAAGAAATATCTCCTAACCCTCTAGCTTGCTCTCCAAGAAATATGAACCTCCCTAAAAAAATCTCTCCAAAAAGCAACAAAATCCACTCTACTGCTTAACGACCTCCTCTTCTCCATAACAGACATGCTGCCAAAAGAACGCTCCCCTGCTGAATATTCCCTACACCTATCTCTTCCCCATTGCATCCCTAGAACCACTAACGTGATTCTCTAAAGACCAATTAGGGATAGACACGTGGCTACCCAAAATGGCGACACTTGGCCAAAATATTTGCAGGATAGGACACTCCAAAACGGGGGTCTACAACAAGTGATTTTCTTTTGTCATTTTAATTAATAGAAACAAAAAAAAAAAAAAAAATACTCACATGATGTCATGAGTAAAAGCTATTCAATTTTTTTTTAGTTAATATTCTTCATTCTTATTTGTTTTATAAAAGATATTTGCCTATATTTGACTTTATAAAATTTGTTCAGAAAAGTCTTTTATTTTCCTATTTTTAAAATGTGTGCATAAGATGTTTTATAATTATTTGATAAATTTTCTTAGAAAGTCATAAAAGAACTAAATTATGAGGATACAAATGAGACTAATTCTATCACTCAAACACTAAAATTAATGTCATTAAAATGAAATTATCCTCTTTTTTTTTTTTTTTTTTGTCTAAATGATTTTTAAAAAATTCTATTACCATGGATTAAAAGGAATAAAATAAAAGTATATCCAAAAAAATGATAGGGACTTGTTGTCCACTATTAAATAACATATCATTTAAATAATTATAGGTTTTAGTAATTACATGATTAAACCTAAAAATCTTAAAATCAAATAAAAGATAACCCACCACTAAAAAATATATACATTTTAGAATTTTTTTTTTCTATTGGACTTTTAGAAAATTTCAATATGTAACTAATAAACTTTGCAGATTTTTTTTTAAAATAAGTAAATATAAATCACTTGATAACGATAATTCTTATTGAAAGTTATCTACATAACAGGAAGATATAAATCTATTGTCATAATTGAAACTTTGGCAAAAATCTCAAAACCTTCACTTGATAAAATATCAAATATTTAAATAAATTTATAATTCTATTAACAATTAAATAGCATACATAGTTTAAATAATTATGTAGTTATTCGTAAATTAGTAATTCCAAACGTTTAAAAATCTTGAAATGATAACCTACCACTAAAAAAAGTATTTAATAAAAAAATTATTTTGTTATAATTTATTTTCTATGTATATATTAGGATTTAAATAAATTTAAGTATATAAACACTAAAAAAAATTAAAATAAAAATGAACAAATATTTTATAAAATGTATTTGGTATTCATACTTTTATAATTTTTTTATTAAATTTATTCTTTTCACACACAAATTTAGTCTGAGGGATAAACTTGCAATGTTTGGTTTATTAACTTTTCAAAATTCTTAAATAAATAAAAACAAATCATTATTTATAAATTTGATATCAAACACTATCACAACTACTTTGACAATTTTTACCATATTTTTTTCAACTAGACTATTGTTAATTTAAAGGGAAAATATGGCAAATAATGAAACATATAAGAAATTTAGAATTAAATAAAAGAAAAAAACATATAAATAAAAAAAATAGAAAAGAAAGCAAGTCTATCTACAATAATATTGAGGAAAATTAACAAATCTTGAAAAGAAAAAAGTAGAATATTCTTCAACTGAAATTTAGTATACTAATATAATAACCATAATAATCTACTGTAATTTAACATACTAATACAATAATCATGTACTACAATTTAACGCACTAATATAATAACCATCTCATGATAGAGATCCTATTAAATATAAAACAAAACAAAATATATCTTATTGAGAGACTTGAGAAAAAAAAGGGAAAAAAATACCAATAAAATGTTGGCATTGTTAAAAAATGATATTTACAAATGAAAAATATAAGCATAGCTTCTCTTGCATGAAGAAGAAAAAGACACAACAATCACAAGTATAGTTGAGACTGAAGAAGAGAATATAAATAATTGTTATTGTTAGATGAGAGAGACTGAAAAGTCATTGTAGATATGTATTAATGGATATGAATGGAAAAGTCATTATAAATGAATCAATGTCAATATGCATAAATGGGGATGAATGAGGTTTTTTAGATTTTTTGAGGTTTTTTTAATTGAAGAGGAAATATAAATAAATTGATAATGATTCAGGTTTTTATTTTTTTGAATAGGAAATACAAAATAATTTGATATTATTATTATTCTCTTTTAAGTCATCGAGCAAGTGAGAGGAGAGAGAACAAATTTTCAACCAAAAAACATATTTCTATTTGTGAGATTCTAGTTGTAACAACTCTAATGTTCCTTATCTACTAAGATGGGTTGGGAATGAGGAGGTTCTAGGTCTAATTCCAACAAAAAGAAAAGGAAGGGAAAAAAAACCTATAAAAGATATCAGTGTTTTCAAGTTGCCTACCATTGGAGGCTTAAATCGGCATCAAAGCACGAGGTCAAAAATTGTACATCCAAAACTAGGCATGCTTACACTGTATACAATACCCAAGCATATCAAGGTAGCTGCAATAGAAAACAGAGAAAATTTACACTATGGACAAATCATCTTAGCTCAAATGTAACTCTTGATCACTTAAATAACTAATAAAGCTTGAAAACAAATTATACACAGATAACCTCTTCAAATTTAGTCTTCCCAATAACAACAGTTCCCTTTGAATTTCTCCTTAGCTTTTTCTAGGTGATATGATTGGAACTTCAGAATTGGATTGATAAACAGATGGGTTAGTAGAATGTGTAGAAATACCAGCATTTTGTTTAAAGGGTTATGCTTATATTCAAGTCTGTCTTCCTCCCTCCAAAATGCTCCCAACCATCAACCATCATAATTGGAACTTCAGCTTTGCTTTTAGATACTCCTATTGTGCCCATGAGGAATTGATTTCTTCAGTGAGCTTTGCATTCCTCTCTTGCCATTTGTGTATCATTTCCATCTCCCTTACTCCAGCTTTTTATATGAATTGTATCAGCATGGAGAACCACATCACAGACTCCAAAGCAAACACTCCTCTTATTGATAACTTGAGTATACAAATCCTGATCTTTTGGATATAAGTCCATCTCAAGTATCATTGCTTCGACTTCAGAAAAGTAGGGAACGTCATCATCACTTCTGGAAATAGGAATGGCAACGGGGTGGGTTTGGGACGGGGCACCCCTATCCCATTCTCGTCCCAAAATATAAAACTATTTTCCATCCCTGTCCCAAACCCGAGTTGGGGCGGGCTAAGAGTTCCCATTCCCATCCTTGTCTCACCCCGCCGTTTGGTAGATGCAAATCTCAAATCTGTAATGAAATCTAGTTCCCAAAGAGAAATTATCACTTAAGATGCAACAAATTTCAATCAATTTGAAGGAAAAAAAAACCATTTTTTTTTTTTTATCACAATGAACCCACAAGATTCAACTCAATATCCGAAACATTTAGATCAAATAGCAACAACCCACGTTAATACAAACATCAAAAACCACTTTTTGATGACACCCATAAACGTCTCTATAGAAAAAAAAACTCAAATTACAAATCATATAATGATTCATTTGGGCGCCGAGAAAAAAAACCCATAAAATAAATAAAACCAAGAAAAACACATTTGTAATTATAATAATGGGTATCATAGGATTCCAAATCAATGAAAACAACTGGGGAAGAAACTCACATATAGGTGGAGTGAAGAGTGGAGGCCATGATAACTCTATGAGATCTAGCACAATGAGATTGAGGAGGGTTGTGGAATGGGGAGATGAAGGCGGTGAGGAGCTTGAGAGCCATTGTCGTGGGTGTGACTTTGGTTGGGCTCTGCCTTTGTGAGAAAAATCGACTCCACAAAGGCCTAGAGTGAGAAAGAGAAACAGAGAAGAATGTCTCTACATTTGAGAAGAGGAGAGAACCCTGAAAATGAAGAGAAATATTTATAGGGGGGTTTTATTGGTATATTGTAAGGATGGCGGGGCGGGGTGGGTTATTACAAAACCCAACCCCGGCCTAAACCTGATTTGGGTTTTTAAAAATAAACCCAAACCTGCCCATTCCCAGATTAGTGTATCCCATAGTCGTCTTAATAAGGTGGGACAAGTAACTCGAAAAACTCGTGAAGTTGCCATCCCTATCCGGAAACCTCTTGAAGAGACATTAAGGAGTTTACTATTGGTTCCAAAAAATTCATTTTGGTGGAACTTGATTCTGCATGTAAAAATAAATGCTCCCTATATGTACCCATAACTTCTTTTTCCCCTAATTTGACATTTAGAACCTTTCCTCAGACGTTTTATCTATGATAGTTTGGAGTCGCATGTGCTGATTATTTTGAATGAAATCCTCTTCTGCCACTTTCTCTCCAATTTTTAAAAACTTGGGGTTCACGCCATTAACATTGCAAATCACAGACTTTGGGTAAATGTTAGGTAGCAACATAAAGGCGAAGAACCTTGTGGCATTGTGCTCTTCCAACCTAAATATCACAAAGAAAACTTGGAGAGCCTTGTTCTTCTCTGTCTTGATATATTCTAAGTAATTTGTGTGAACAACACCAACCACATGATTAAATTTATCATTCCAACGCTTTCCATAATGGTACCAATTTAGGTGTTTTGGTTCTTCCAGGATTGCAATATCATTTCCATCATTACATATACAAAATCTGGCTGCAAGCTAAATCTTTTTCCTAAACTGACTTTTAGAGAGGCTTTAGCCTGGAATTGGTCCCAACTTGTGGGATCATCCCACCTAAGCTGAAACTCCATCCAAATTTAGTTTTATGGGGAATCAGACATAGAAATAGCCCATTGTAGATATTTAGGACCTGAATTTTTTATCTCGATCCAATCTTTAATTCTAATGGTGTCATCAAGATCTGACTCAAGCATGACAGTAAATGATCCAGCAAAGACCCTTTCCTCCATGTCTGCGCCAATGATGAGATTAGATGCTGCTATAGATGTCTTAGGAGCTTTACGAAGTTTCAAAATGCCTACTAGCATTGTAGAGGCTCCAAGCCTGAACTGTTGACTTAATGGTCTAGGCACTTGGTGAAGACCCATAAGAGAGGGGTTTTGTTCCTCCTGAAAGTTGACAGAACTTGTCCAAAAGTACTGAAGCCCTTATTCCATCAATGCAAGGGGATTCCCGGTCTAGAAGCAAACTGAGCTAAAGGAGCAACAAGATTTGATTTTCTCACCATTAAGCCAATGACACTGCCATTATGTTGATTCAAATTTGGTGGCCCAAAAGATAAAAATAGTAAGACCCTTTCCTTGGGAAGAAGAATCTGTAGCAACTCCAACCTTCATGATTGCCCCATTCATGACCAGAGCATCAAGTGTAGCTTCTAGCTCAGTTGAGACTATGACTCGGCATGCAAAAGGTGACCATGCATGTGTGTACACTTGTAGGTGGAAAGATGCTAAGAAAAATGGGTAGCCTGCCCTTTCTCCTTTAACACATATAAAATGATGGACAACAATAATGAGTGTACTTTTGCTGAGTCCATTGCTGCTGCAGTATTGGAGTCAAGGAACAGTAGCTCTATAGATGCAAAATTTTAGGTTTTATAAAATCCCAAGAAGCATCATCCAACTTTGTTACAGTTTTCTAGTGGAGAACTTGAATAATTCCATCAATTCCATAAGGACTTTTTCTAGTGGAGAACTCATAGCTGAACAAACATTTAGAAAGTTTCCAAGAACAGCTTCAATGCCATATCCATATTCATGTCTTAGAAAACGAAAGTCCCAGCAAATTCATAAGGAATCTATAGACATAAATTGTCATGATTTCCCAAGAAATCCCCAACTAGATTCTTATTTGACCCAACAATGTACCTGGAAAAGTAAGCCACACTTTGTGGGTTAAGTTTACCAGGCAAGAGATGAGTTCCTTGGAGAAACTCTAGCCCTTTCTTCGGGTCTCAGTTAAAATGATAAGCTCCAATCATTAGTCTTCTTTTAATATACTTCTTTCGGCAAACCAATGGAACTCAAATACTAGGATCACTATAATTATCACACTTCACTATCCAGAGGGGGTATATTCCTCAAGATTTACTGGAAACTTTCTGAACCAAATGATCCATTGCCCACCTTCGCAGCCATTCCCCTAATTACAGCAATCAAGCCATTCAAAGCAAGAATATGCATAGCAGACAAAGGGTAGTTCACAGGAAATGTATTATTTGACAACAAATTAGTAGAATCTTTAAACACAATGCTGCAAGTTATGTCACCATCTAAGTTGGCATACATCTTTGTCATGAAACTTTTATGTCTGCAAAAGTCAACTAGAGTCTCCATAGCAACTTCTTGTTGCTGATATGAAGCACCATATCTACTTTGAGCAAGTCATAGGATTACATAGAAAAAGAAAGCCTCAAGTTGTAGTTTAAGCTTGACCCACACATCGATCCCCAATAGAGTTGTCATTTTGTGGACCCGCATTTTTCATGCATGTTCCCACTCGATGGCGTGACTTTTTTTTTTATTGTGGAAATTTTAATTTTGGAAAAATTTGGGCCCTAACAAAGGCCCATATTTATTTGCATGAATTAATTCCACAAAATCCATTTTTCTAATGATCATGGAGGAAGTATCAAAGAAATATGAATAAATTCCATTATTTTCGGAATTGGAGAATGTATTCATGCTTATGAAAATTGAGAAAGATTAAGAAATTATTTAAAAAATAAGAAAATGCATGCTAGAAAATTTTTTTGCAGCAAATAAATTTATTAAAAATAGATTTTATTAATTTGAAGATATCTAAGGATGAAATTTAAAATCCAGGAATATTTCAGTTGAAAATGGATTTGAAAATTCAATTCAAAATTATAAATTCCCAAAGAAAGAAGCATATGGAAGAGGAGAGTTTGCATGTGGGACCTCTCAATACAAGTGGCATGTGTGGGGCAAATGGATTTGGAGAGTTGTCTTTTGTTACCATTTTCTTGTAGCTATCTTGCTAAGAAATCACTCTCTGAGTTGTGGTACTAGAGTGGAACCCACAAGCCAATATCTAGTGCAGTCAATAATCAGCTTGAAGAAATTCAGAGTCACTTCCCACTTCATCCCCAGTAAAGCTAACATGTAGGAAGTAATGGACATCCCAACAAAATGTGATAAGAACATGAGTGCCTTGGTCAAATTATATCTTATTTCTGAATCTGAATTGTGATGATCGGAGAATGATTGTTGTCTAGTACTTAGAGAGTTTCTCATTTGATGAAGCCAAACTGAAGACATCCTCCTCTATACATCCTTCTTCAGCCTTAAAGGTACCCCTCACTTAAGGCCAAGGTGCTTTTGTGTCCGATGAAAAACCAAAGCTCCACAACCATGAGGGGTGCATTGGATAAACTTCTATTCCAGTACTTGTGGTGACCTGTGGTTGCACCGGTGTGGAATCAATAATGGAATATACTGCATGAGAGCGTGGACATCTTATCTATTTCGACATCTCAAGAGCCATAAGCTTTGCTATCCCAGTCTTTGCTTCTCCCTCAAAGGAACAAAAATTTATGATCAGCCAAAGTACCACCAGATAGCTTCAATGCGGCAACAACCCCTAAGAGAACCACAAATGTCATTCCCTGTATATCACCATTGGGGACGAGATGAGTTGTGTGGTATCTTGCAAGCAGCTCAAAAGCATTATGGTTTGCAGAATCTTCAAACCGTGTAACTTTTTCTCCATAGTTCTGCTTGACAATAAACATGAAGTCATGCAGAAATTCACAGTATTCCTTCCCAGGAAGAATGTCCAGCAAGTAGACAATTAAGAAACAACCAGCTTCATGTTGAATAACCTTGTTATGGTACTTCAGACTAAAAGTATGACCAACTTTATCGAAAACCAAGCTGCAGGTTTCTTTCTATAGAACCAAGAATTGCATCCATCTTGTTAGAACCTAAAACTGAAATGTCCAGATTTGATGCCAAAGTAGATTCCAAGGTGCACCAAGCTTTTCTGGTTTCTACGAATTAACTTTGGTGCGGCTCATTAGAGCACAAATTATCATTCTCAAGCTAATGACCAGTTTTTTTATTTTCAAGAACTACTTCTATGCTTGACAAAGTTGCTTGATTTTCTTGAACTTTCTCACTTGCGGTGTCGCTTGAGAAACAAGCTTGATCTTCTAGGACTTTTGCATTTGGTATATTGCCTTTCATCTCCTCATTAGTTTAAGTCTCCTGCTTCGCTAGATATTCAACAACCAGACTAGGTGGCCACATTAGTTTGTTCAGAAGACATTTACTGATTGTCAGATGGGGATGGAGTAAACTGCTCACTCGGTGCTACAAGTTTTGCAGAACCAGTTTGTGACATACCTGGTACAATAACTGGATATGTGGAAAATGATGTAGTTGGTGGACAAACACACTTGTAGTGTACATTAGGATGAGCTCCCACAAAATCCTTATTTTGCATCTTCTTTTCAGCGATCCCCATCAGGTTTTTCAAATGTGAGTAGAGGGTGCTTTTGGAATATAATCTTTTACTTAGTTTTCTGCCATAAACTAAGAAAAGTGTATTTTCATTGATTCTGCTTGTACTGCTGCCACTGTTGAGAGAGATAACTTCTATACTCACTCCCACATCAACTCCACAAGATTCTTGCCCACGTAATTGAAGTTTCTGAAGGTTCATGCTTGCTCAAATGAATTCGTCGGAAGGGAACTTTGAGTAAATGTCTAGATGGCTCATGAGGAACCCCCCTATATTCTTTGGAACCCCTTAGAAAACGTTGCTCAAAGTATGGAATAGATTAAGAGTCAATAGCCATAAGATCAGTTGTGTGTTTCCTTTTGAACTTGTACAAAATGGTTCACTATACGGTTGTCAAAATCCACTCCTCCAAGATGCGTGTCTCTAGCAATGGCCTTGACTTCAAAATACATCAAGATGGGTGACTTTTGAACCTTGCTGCTCAATAATTTGAATATTCCAGTCCCTAACTTATTGAGAATTAAAAAGTAAATTTGAGTTCGCTTCTGAAGCATGATTATCCTTAGGTAATCCAACATCTGAATCATCACTGCAAAATACCTCATAGTCATAAAGATCACTGCCAGCATAACCACTGCTTTCACTCAATTTGTCACTGAGTGCACATTCAAGATCATCTTCTGTGTCAGGATCGACTTCATTTTCTACGTCATGGCAACCACGTCTCTCATGTCTATACTTTCATCATTTATTGAATCTTCACTCCCACTGTTTTCAATTCGAGAATCTATTGAAATAGAGCACTTGTGTAGATTGTCATCATAAAAACTGTTCTCATACTCCTCCAAAAGAGTAGTAATGATGGCTTGAGCATTTGCAGTAGCAAGAAGCTGGGTAGAGTTATCACTATTCATGTCAAAGTCATCCTCCCGCTATGCTTTGTCAAGCACCAACTCTGAAAAGATTCCAATGCTCTGAACCTCCAATAGAAGTCTTTCCATTTAGGGACATGCTTTTGTACTGAAATTCTAAACAAGCAATGCTAGGCGTTAAATCCTTCTAAAAATGAGCCACTTGAGCTACCATCATCCACCTTTGCATGGGATATACTTGTCAAGGAGGATTCTAATAGGACTCCCATAATCAATTCAAAGCTTAAGAAGGCAATCAATTGCAGTGCTAGTGGTCGTTCTTCCTCTCTGTTGTCCTTTGAGGGATCATCTTCACCATTGAGACCTTTAGCTTCCTGATGTGGGTGGTTGAGAGGGGAATCAGACAAAAGGCCTGCAAGTCTCAGAGCTTCTTTAGTCTCAGGATCAGTAGAAAGTTCATTAGTAGTTGGTTTTGATCTATTGATAGATTCAACAAAAGGCAAAGGATCTAATTCAATGGCTCTTCTAGATTTGCTGCTATCTAAACGTGATTCCATGACTCTAGTAGATTTGCTGCTAGCTAAACGATGTAATGGCTCCTGGGAACATAAATTCATGTATACTAGCCTACTCTTTGATCTATTGGCAACCTCTCTTTCAACGTGTTGTTGATTAAAATGGCACCTTCATCTTTTAGTTCATTTTCAGCCGAGTTTAACTTGGCAAGACACTATTTTGCTACAATACAGGCTGCTAAAGTAGAAGCATCTTCAACTATAACATCATTTGTAGTTGTTTCCAAAACTTCAAGCGAAGGAGTAGACTCCTTGAGAGCATTGACAATAGCTTTTACCCCCCTCATCCTCCAAGGTACTTGTTAAATGAAGGTTAGCATTAATGATTTTTCAAGCAGATAATGCAATATCTCTTCAACAATGCGATGATCTAGTGTCATTTCTTCATCTAATTGATTAGTACTCAAAAAGTGCACTTTTATAGCTTGTTATAAACTCTTTTAAACACTTTTGAGTAGTAATTATTACCTTTTAACTCCATTGGCACATTAAGGACCCTTGCAAGTGTTACTAATAAGTTTGTGGCAAGTTTTGATGTTTTTGATAGCTTTTTAATCATTAAAACAAGCCAAGAATGAGGGAGAATTTTGTGCAACCCTTGGCAATAAGTTTCCAAGCCAATCAAGAGATGCAAGGAAGAGAATCAGAGAGAGAAATCCAACATGAAGCAATTTCGCATGGCTATGTGAAATCTTCACATGCTATGCGAAATTCAAAAGGACAGCAGCTGTAAGACAAATTTAGTGCACTTCTTGGAGTCCATTGTATACATTCTATATATCGTTTCAAAGCTCGGAAGTCAGGAGTCCAACGCTTCAAACGGTGTGCAAATCGAAGCTGAAATGAAGAAGTTATAGCCATTTGAAGGCAACTGCACCAAGCTGAAAATGAATTTCGCATCACCTTCCTCAGATGCGAAAATTTCGCATCACCTTTTCCTCTTGCGAAATTTTCGCAGCACTATATCTCGCTTGCGAAATGTAATCTTCAAATATTTTGCACCGACTCTGTTAGATTTTTATCTTAAGATATTTTGTGTAATTATCTATTCTCTCCTTGTAATCAGTTGAAGATCTTTTAAGATACTTAGGATATCTAATTGAGGGGTTGAAAATATCTCTCTTTATATATCTTAACATATCTCTTTTTGTAATATCTATCTCAGAATCTCAGAAGACATTCTTGGGGATCACTTGTACATTTTTTAGTAAGAAATATATACAGCTTTTGCTTTGCCTTTACTACTCACTTTGATTGTATTTTTCTTTCTAGCCAAACAACCTTTGAGGATGTTTTCTCAGAGGATGAGTTAGCACTTTTTGTTTCTTGGACTGAAGGAAGCTAGGTAAGGGACCCGACTACAAAAGTGGGAGTTTTCCTTGTTTCAGTTTTTAATTAAGAGAAGGTTGTGACTTGTTGATGGTTTTTATATTTTTAGTTAACTTAAAATCCTTTATAATCACCTGGGCCAACACTTGGTAAGCTTTTGGACTCAATCCATAGAGATTCATTAGTTATCTCTTACGAGCCTCTGGGAGGTGGTTTAAAGGTAGGATTACTTAGAATAGCCAACACTTGGTAGGCTTTTGGACTCCCTGGAGACATCAATTAGTTATCTCCTATGAGCTTTTGAAGGGTAATCCAAGGTTAAGGATCACCTTGAATGGCAAATGCTAGGTGAGAGGTATGAGCCATTGGAAGATGCATCAGTGAGAGGGATTTAGTGTTGAAACCATTAATGGGAAGCAACTGTAACACACCGGTTGGGAGGATAACTATAGGTTAAATCCCCAATGCGAGGAAAAGATTCAAAATCTCCTCTTTTGTATAAGGGGCCTGAACCTAGTGACCTGAAAATCCAAGAAACCTTTTCTTTGTAATTAAAAATTAGTTACTATGTTTGGTTAGTTTAAAACCAACCTTTTTCAAACCAAATATTATGTTTTCTTTTAAAGCTAAATTAGAAAAGAAAAAGCACCAATCCAATTCTTTAAACTAATATCAAGTGTGAAATGAAAACCCATCTCTGTGGATGATCCTAGAATCACTATGCTATGCTACCCTAGTATATGGTGAAATAGGTTTATAAATTTTATTTATAACTCCCGTCTAAGGACTGAATCAAATGTACACCAATTGGGGACGAATCACTAACTTAAACTCATATTCTCTAGAAAGAATCTGCAATACAAACAAAGCTCCATATACCCACTGATCATGCAAATTATGCTTTACCCAGTCCAAAAGCCTAGCCCACTGCTCATGAGGCCAAGACTTGGCCAAATCAAAGGAAAAGAAAAATTGACATTGATTGGGCAATGGAGAAGAGATAAACCTGTTCTACATGGTTATAATTTGAGAGACCATGACTTTTCTCAAAGATTTCTAAACCAGATGAAGTACTCTCTCCATAGATCTCCCTTGCACAAGTTCCTTGAGCTTTACCCACTGATCATGTAAAGTATGCATTACCCCGCTTAAAAGCCTAGCCCACTGCTCAACTTTTCCGACAATGAAACTGAATGAGGCCAAGACTTGGCCAAACCAAAGGAAAAGACATATTGACATTGACTGGGCAAACGAGAAGAGATAACTTGTTTTGCATGGTTATAATTTGAGAGACCATGACTTTTCTTAAAGATTTCTAAACCAGATGAAGTCCTCTCTCTACAGATCTCCCTTGTACAGAGGGTACTTCTAGGAACATTAGCAAAAGATACTGTCATTGCCAATGACTCCTCTGTAGAAGATGAGATTGGCATCCTATCCATAGAATCCATGAAAGGATCATTATCTGCTTTAGAACTACAAGAATGTCTTGTAATTGATTCAATTTGCTGTTTATCTCTAGAAGGACTGATGTCACTTCGTTCCTGGCTTACATTTAAAGTTTGGCATGCTAAAACCTTGTAGTTCTAAGATCCCACAACATAACTTTTACATCATAGGATGAAGAAAACAAATGAAACCATGATTTATCGTGCCACTTGCAAGTTGAAATCCATGAAGTGCATGATGAGAACTGAAAGACAGGAGTCAAAATTCCCAGTTTGTGAAGATCCCATATCCTAAGAATGGTGTCTGAGCCACCGGCAGCAATGAGAGTAGAACTGCCACCTTCAACATCAAGGTAGTTGAGGACCTTCCCACAAAACAAGTTCTACGAATCCTTGTTCGCCTCAACGCCCCATTTTCTAACAAAATGGTCTCATGATGCTGAATTAATTGTTTCATTTTAAGGTTAAACCACTGATGATACAATGTGTATGCCCAACAATGGTAGATACAACCTCTCCCTCTTTGGACACAAATGGAACCAAGGATCTTTGTTGCTCTAGGCTAAAGTTGACTTTCAATATAAATCTATATATTTCTGCTCAACAAAAAACTTGTTTTTCCTCTGTTGATCACTGATATTACCCCTTGAAGAATACCCGAAGTACCACCCTAAATTGGAAGAAGAGTAAGCTGTAAGCCCACAACATAGTCCTACAGAACAAGAGTGTTAAATGTAACCTGACCATGAAGAGCATTGATACTATTTCTTTCCATAAAAAATTTCCAATTGAAAACATGGAGAGGAATGCACCAACAAGTACCCCCCTCATAAGGTTTTCCATGACCATGATATGAGTGCTTAACAACCCCTTCATTTTCTTCAGGACACCTCATTCTTCAAGCTGCTGCAATTTTCAATGCTCAATCTTTAAGGTTGGGGAGGGGTTTGGGCAGGCATGTTATAGTATTTTATATTGAAAACTTGGAAGCTCCTTGAGGTTCTGGATCCAAATTTCCCATGTCTCAGCCACTTGACTAGGCTTTGGCATGGGCCATTTATGGTAGCAAACAAGAGAGTGTCGGCACAAGAACTGTTCATTTTATAACTCTTCCTTGGATGGATAGTTTCTTTTTGCATAGTCTCAATTTCCAAGGCATCCAACTCCCAATCCAAAACTTGACAGAGATCCATGACAACACTTTCATGAACATTTTGCCACAAGTGAGCACAGAATATTTGAAGCAATGATATTTTATGGGTTACCTAAAATAATGCAACTATATTGGTCAAAGCATGATAAACCAAACAATTGTCCGACCAAGTTAAAAAGATAATTGGAAATGCTTGAAACTTCAGCCTGATGCCCAAGAACACCAATATGTACCTCAATGAATTGTTGTTGTGACTTTATAGTTCATTTCAACAATAAACATAAACACTCTATATGGGGCATCATTCCATAATCCCTAGTCATGATGACCTAAACTTAATCCTTTGTTCCTTGTCATGGGGACACTATCATCCTAGCTTCAATCTTAGTTTATTCTCTGTTCCATTGGTTTCTCATCATTGGGACGCATCATAGGTTCTACATAACCTTAATCAGTTGTTCCTTTCGTTTCTCAACAAAAGGACTTCATCCTAGGTTGAATGTAAGTTTCTTCTTTCTTCCTTTAGTTTCTCATCATTGGGACGCCATCCTACGTTGTATCCAAACTTAATAGTTTGTTTCTTTGGTTTCTCATCTTTGGTTATATCTCATTTTATTCTTTGTTCTTCTTGTTTCTCATCATTGGGACACCATCCTAGGTTCTTTCTAAACTTAATCATTTGTTCCTTTGGTTTCTCATCACTTGGACACCATCATAGGTTTTATCTCAATTTATTCCTTATTCATTTTGTTTTTGGCTATTGGAACGTTATCCTAGTTTCTCTCTAAGTTTCTTCTCATGTCATTTTGTTTATCATCATTGGTACACCATCCTAGGTTGTATCTCAGTTTTTTCTTTATGCCTTTGGTTGTCTCATCATTAGGACGTCATCATAGGTTCTATCAAAGTTGATTCGTTTCTTATATTTGAGAGACTATCCTAGGTTCAACCTAAGTTTTGTCATTGTTCCTTTGGATTCTCATCATTGGGACACCATCCTAGGTTCTATCTAAGTTTTTTTTTTCCTTTAGTTTCTCGTCATTGGCGTATATCCTAGGATCTATCTCAATTTTTTCTTTGTTCCTTTAGTTTCTCGTCACTGGGACGCATCGTAGGTTCTATCAAAGCTGATTTGTTTCTTCTTTTGGTTTCTCATCTTTGCGACACAATCCTATGTTCAACCTAAGTTTCATCTTTGTTCCTTTGGATTCTCATCATTGGGACACCATCCTACTTTCTTTCTCGGTTTATTCTTTATTCATTTCGTTTCTTTTCATTTGGACACCAAGCTCGGTTATTTCTAAACTTAATCGTTTGTTCCTTCGGTTTCTCATCACTTGGACAACATTTTGCTATCTCAGGTTATTCCTTTTTCATTTGGTTTCTCATCATTGGAACGTCATCCTAGGTTCTATTTAAGTTTAATCATTTGTTCCTTTGAATTCTCATCATTGGGACACCATCTTATGTTCTTTCCCATTTTATACTTTTTTCATTTCGTTTCTCATCATTGAGACATCATCGTAGGTTCTATTTAGGCTTAATCATTTGTTCGTGTGGTTTATCATCATTGGCACACCATCTTAGACTCAATCTAACTTTTTTCTTTTTTCCATTGGTTTCTCATCCTTGGGAGAACATCCTATGTTTTCTCTTAGTTTATTCTTTGCTCATTTGGTTTCTCATCATTGGAACGCCATCCTAGATTCTAAGTTTCTTATTTTTTACTTTAGTTTCTTATCATTGGTACATCATCCTTGGTTCTATCTCAATTGTTTCTTTATATCTTTGGTTTCTAATCAATGGGGCATCATTGTAGGTTCTATGAAAGATGATTCGTTTCTTTCTTTGGTTTGTCATCTTTGCGACACTATCCTAGGTTCATACTAAGTTTCATCTTTGTTCCAATAGTTTCTCATCATTGGGACAACATTCTAGGTTCTATCTCAGTTTATTCTTTGTTCTTTTGGTTTCTCATCATCAAATAAGCTTCCTGGGTTCTATCTTAGTTTATTCTTCGTTTCTTTGGTTTCTCATCATTGGTACACCATCCTAGGTTTTATCTCAACTTATATTCTTTTTTCCTTTGGTTTCTTGTCATAAGGCCACCTTCCTAGGTTCTATCTCAATTTTTATTATTTGGATTCTTATCATTGGGATACCATCCTTGTCACACCCCGGTTTTTAGAACTTAAAAATTGATACTCAAATACAACATAAGTGCTTTAAAAATTTTGGGGATACAAAAATTTAAATGGGGGGTTCCTACTTGATTTTGTGCAAAAAGAGAACATGGAAATCGGTTATAAAGAGGTATACATCCTATATTAAACTTTGTAACTATTAGTTAACAAAATATGATCCGTGTCACAAAAAGAACTTGTACTATGTTACTTTACATATAACCCCATAGTTCACTTTGGGTAGCCCATACTATAAGTGTACATGACAAATATACATTGCATCATTCCTTCAAAAAGATTGAGTCTTTGTATGATACAAAGGCAAAGCCTCAAAACACTTTGAATGCAAGCAAACAACATCCAATCTATAGAAAAGCAATACTCAAGAATTATTTCCAGCATAGGTCTTCTCACCTGCATCTAAAGGTGGAAGGGATAGGGTGAGTTCAAACCTTAGTAGGAAAGTTTATACCCATCCTAAACATACCCTTAAAAACCTTGAATTAAACGTATAATAGCATGTGTGATAAACATTTTATAACCGTTATCAAATATGCAATAATGTCAAACACATATGCATGTGTTTACTGATTTCATCTCTGCTTTTCCTCATCCATCCTTTCACAACTGATGAACTGATATCCCCTAGCACTGTACACACCAGATATCAATGCTCCAAAAGATACCCGGTCAATATAATAATATGATTATTCTAGGACTATCACCCAAGGGTAAATCGTACCTCGTGTCTTCTTGGTCATACCTAAGGGAATGACCAACCCCGTATCATTAGGGACTAAAACCCAAGGGCAGGACCAACCCCATACACGCACATTGGAGTGTCTTCCTCGAGGGTTCTAGGGACTTTCACCCAAGGACCACGGTCCCACATAAACATTGTAATACCTAGCACTAATAAATTAAATAAGCAATAATGATTATCTTAGTACTTAACTTTAAACGTGCTTAATTAGATGTTAAAACTAGTTTAGTGTTAATCCTGTTTAATTATGAATTAAAGTTTGATTAAGGTTAATTAAGATTAGTTAAGGACTTAACCATGCTTCTTAGGTTTTTAAGGGCTAATTATAGTTTTGAAAACCTAAAGGACTAATGGGTAATTATGGGTTTGATTTTTGATAACTTGAAGGACTAAAGTGCAAAATTGGAAAGTTGCAGTTAGTGGAAGCCAAGCGACATGCCACCTCCTACTTGGGTGGATTGGTGGCAGCCATGTGGCCTGCCACCCCTACTTAGCTGCATGGAGAGCCTGTAGCTCGTTTTGCACCATTTTAGCCGCAACAGCTTGGGTTAGAGAGAGATTCTTGAGAGAGAAAGTGAAGATTTGAGGTAAGCAAGTTGTTTAATTTAGTAATTTTGGTTTATTTTAGTTCCTAATGGTATGCTGAAACAAATTAACGGTAAAATTTGTGTAAAAGTTGAGTATAATTAGCTATAAACATGTTTTAGTTAAAAATCACAATTAATTAGGGATTAAAGTATTTTATTAATGTAAGATCAGCATAAATCTTGTTTAATTGAAAAATAGATTAGTGAACATGTGATTAATTAGGTTATTTGGACACTTGGGATTTGTTAATTGGTTAGGCTTTCAGAAAATCAAAGCAATTAGTGTTTAGTAATTAATTACGGAATGAATATTAATATGTATTGTAAATATTGTTTAATTCAATTAGAATTTGATTTGAAAACCTGTAGGAATACAAATTTCAATTCATTGTTAGGAAGTCTAAATTATGTGTTTCATTTCAGTTCCTCGTAATAGGTAAAGATCGCCTACTAGAACAATCACAGAGGGAAAGTCCGTGTAAGGTAGGGAATTTTATGCTATCCCATAGTGTATCTAATTTCTTTTCTTGAAACATTTATTGGCAATTTCATGTCATTTCTATGATTTCGTAAAATATTTTAATGTGTCATTGCATCTCGGTTTATTGTGTTGAAATGCTACATTGAGATTGGAACACAAATTGGTATGAAGATTCATGGTTCTATTCAAAATTTTATGCTACTACATGTTTAATTCAAAATTTTTAAGGGTATGCTTAGAATGGTTGTAAACTTTCCTACTGAGTTGTGAACTCACCCTATCTGTTCCACCTTTAGATGCAGGTTAGAAGGCCTATGTAGGAAATAATGCTTGAGCATTACTTTATTGTGAATTGTTACTGTTTGCTTGCATTGATAGTGTTTTGAGGCTTTGCCTTTGTATTAAAGACTGATTTTTTTTTTTTTTTTTTGTAGGAATGATGTAATATATATATATATATATATATATATATATATTTGTCAGGTAAACTTGTAGCATGGGCTACACATAGTGAACAATGGGGTTTTGGGATACATATGTAAATTAATGTAGTAATGCTTCTTATGTGAAATGAAACATATTTTGTTAACTAATAGTTACGAAGTTTAATACAAGATGCACTCTTTACAAAAGGTTTTGCATATTCTCTTTTTGCACAAAATAAAGAAGGAACTCAACATTTAAATTCTTGTATCCCCATATCTTTGAGAGAACTTATACTGTATTTGAGTATCAATTATTCAGTTTGAAAAAAAAAAAAAAAATCGAGGTGTGACAGCTTGGTATCAGAGCATAAGGGATTAGATGCCTATTATGAACTATAGGTGGGGAGCCCAATAGGTGCACTAGAGTTATTATTATTGTTACACTCTTTTACTATGCATGATATATTGATATTAAGGTGAAAGGTTAAATGATGAATGTTAGGTTTTTGTTTTTGTTGTGTTGATGACATTCTGGGTTGTATTGGTGTTCACGTATGCCTAATTGTGATAAATGTGATCATGTTGCTTGTGAGAATTTCTAATCATTGAGAATCCATTACTATGCTATTGTTGGTATTATGTTTGTTTTCAAAATGATTGAATGTGACATCGGTGGTTTAATTGTATTGTGTAAGGATCCTTGATATAATGAATTTATAATGTGTTGTGTTGATAATCTAATCCTTGTATACCTTTCTAAGACAAAATACCTAGAGCAAGGAATCAATTAACAACAAGGCCTAGATGAACAACTAGATCATCTCCACTATCTCATGGTAATGTAACTAAGGGAAGAGCTGCAATATATCCAGCTACTGGTTCAGAATGCCAGAATGTGAGCCTGATTCGGGAATTTAAAGCATTGAATCCTCCAATCTTTCGGGGTGG
Organism: Vitis cinerea var. helleri x Vitis rupestris; assembly: GCA_945999865.1. Taxonomy (NCBI): domain Eukaryota; kingdom Viridiplantae; phylum Streptophyta; class Magnoliopsida; order Vitales; family Vitaceae; genus Vitis; species Vitis cinerea var. helleri x Vitis rupestris. The sequence continues at coordinate 14,162,041 of OX253902.1, forward strand.
CCCTAATTTTCTTGAAGCTGAGAATTGGATGAAAGAAATAAAGAAAATACTGGATGTAATGGCAATGCTTGAGAAAAGGAGAGTTTCTTTAGCTTTGTTCATGTTGAGAGATGAAGCAAACAACTGGTGGGATATGATCAAGACTACTTAAGATGTAACTAAGATGGTTTGAATGCAATTTGAGGAGTTGCTTTTGTCTAATTACTTTCTAGAGGTCGTTAGAAGACAAAAAAGAGCTGAATTTATACGCTTGGTTCAAAGGAATATGACAGTGATTGAATATGCAACAAAGTTTATAGAACTATCTAGATATGCTCCAAATGTGGTTGTAGATGAACCAATGCGAGTTGAACAATTCCAAGAGGGGTTGAGATTGAACATATTAGAGCACAGGTAGCCCCCTTCATGCTTCATACTTACAGTGAAGTTGTGGCAAGGGCTCTTGTTATAGAAAGGGAAATGGAGGAAGCTCAAAGGTCGAGAAGCAAAAATTCTAAGTTTGATGGTTCTCAAAAATGGGAACTAGATTTCATTAGAAAGTTACTCATTTATTATGGTGGGACTATAGATATGGCCAAGGGACCAAGGAGATGTTATGACTGTGGTAAGGTGGGACATCTTAGGAGGGAGTGCCCAAAATTTCAACGACCTGCATACCAGCCATCTCAATGGCAGTCTTAGCAAACAAACTCATGAATCCTAGGAACGCAACCTCAAGGGGAAGGAAACTTTAGATAAGGGAAGCCTAGACAGAAGCCAAAGCAAGGACAACAAGGGAGACATAGAATTTGCCTCCATGGTAGACATAGAATTTGTTCCCCTTCATTGCTCATTATGTGGTGAGACTCCTATGGGTGTGGAAACCAAGTGGGTGTGTCATGCTTACGTACTTTATATTGGGGGTCTTGAAGTTATCTGGTTCTTCTTGATATTATATCCTTTGAAGTAATTATGGGGATGGATTGGCTAGACCGACATCATGCTGTATTAGATTTTTATTTGAAGGAAGTAACATTCCAAATCTCTTCTAGTTCATATTTGAGTTTCTATGGTGACAGAAGGCTTACATTTATTCCATTAATTCGAAACCTAGGTGACAAGTGGTCAAGAAAGGATGGTGGACACTATTTTCTTCTAATATGAAGGGAGAAGGGAAAAAGAAGACAACTATAGATTGCATTCCAATGGTTTTTGAATTTGTTGATGTTTTTCCAAAAGAATTGCCAATTTTATCTCCTCACAGAGGGATGGATTTTTCTATAGAATTGTATCCAGGTATAGATCCAATATCAATAGCTCCATATAGAATGGCTCCAATATTAAAGTTACAACTTCCCACTGGTCCTTTAGGTTTTTATAACTATAATCAGCCCCTAAGAACCTAATAAGCATGTTTAAGTCATTAACTAATCCCACTTAACCTTAATTAATGTTTAATTCATAATTAAATATAATTAGTACTAAACTTATTTTAACATCTAATTAAGCACGTTTAAAGTTAAGTACTAAGATAATCATTATTACCTATTTAATTCATTAGTACTAGGTATTACAATCTCAGTTTATTCTTTGTTTATTTTCTTTCTCATCAATGGGACGCCATCCTAACCAGGACTTTGTATCTGAAGTTGAAGGTTTTTGCGCCAGATCTAATTGTTCAATTCTTTTTGTTAAACATTTGATTAAGTCATCATTATTTGAAAGTTTAAGTATCTTAATCCCCACCTTTGTGGGTTTGAAAATCGAACGATTTTTGTCTAAGTTTCTATCTAGAAACTGTGGTGTGACTATTTGACTGACAATTTGAGGTGTCTCTAGTTTGTCTTCCATCCTATCAACTTGAGAGGAGAGGGTGCTTAGAATTTGATTTGTGAAATTATTTTGTTGTTGAAGGCTTTTATAGTCTTTTAGTGTTGCTGTTTGTCCTTCAATTTCTTTTGAATCTATTTTTTTGAAAGGTGAAGCTATTATTGTAATGTTTCGAGCAGTTATGGATATTTCCTCTCAAGTAGGAATAGGTTCTATCTAAGCTTAATCGTTTGTTCCGTTGGTTTCTTATCATTGGGACACATCCCTAGGTTCTATCTCATTTTATTCTTTATTCCTTTGGTTTTCATTCTTAGGACACCATCCTATGTTCTATCTAACCTTAATCATTTTTTCGTTTGCTTTGGCTTCAATGCGACACTATCTCAGGTTCTATTTGAGCTCATTCTTTGTTCATTTTGTTTCTCATCATTGGGACATCATCAAGTTTCTATCTCAGTTGATTCTTTATTCATCTGGTTTCTTCTCATCATTGGGATGCAATCCTAGGTTCTAATTTTCTTATTTGTTCCTTTGGTTTCTCATTATTGGGTTGAATTCCTAGGTTCTATATAAGGTTAATCAATTATTCAATTGGTTTCTCATCATTGGGTTGAATTCCTAGGTTCTATATAAGCTTAATCATTTGTTTGTTTGGTCTCTCATCATTATGACCCGATCCTAGGTTCTATGTAGGCTTAATCGTTAGTTCCTTTGGTTTCTTATCATTGGGAGGACACATCCCAAGGTTCTATCTCGGTTGCTTCTTTGTTCCTTTGGTTTCCACATCAATGTGACACCATCCTGGGTTCTATCTTAGTTTATTCTTTGTTTGTTCGCTTTCGCATCATTAGGATGCCATCCTAAATTTTATCTAAGCTTAATTGTTTTTCCTTTCATTTCTCATCGATCGAACTCCATCCTAGGTTGAATTTAAGTTTCTTCCTTTGGTTTCTTCTCGTAAGGATTCCATCTTAGGTTCTATCTAAGCTTAATCATTTGTTGTTTGGTATCTCATCAATTGGAGACCATCCTAGGTATTGTTTAAGTTTAATCATTTGTTCCTTTGGTTTCTCGTCACTAGGACACCATCCTAAGTTCTACGTGTTTTCTTTGTTTCTTTTGTTTCTCATCATGGGGGTGCATCCTAGGTTCTATTTCAATTTTATTGTTTGTTCCTTTGCATTGTCGTCATAGGGACACCGTCGTATGTTTTATCTAAGTTTCTTTTTTGGTCCTTTGGTTTCCCATTATTGAGAGCCCATCATAGGTTCTATCTACACTTAATCGTTTGTTACTTTGGTTTCTCGCCATTGGGACACCATCCTATGTTCTATCTTAGTTTATTCTTTATTCCTTTGGTTTTCATTCTTAGGACACCATCCTATGTTCTATCTAACCTTAATCGTTTTTTCGTTTGCTTTGGCTTCAATGCGACACTATCTCAGGTTCTATTTGAGCTCATTCTTTGTTCATTTTGTTTCTCATCATTGGGACATCATCAAGTTTCTAACTCAGTTTATTCTTTGTTCATCGGATTTCTTCTCATCATTGGGATGCAATCCTAGGTTCTAATTTTCTAATTTGTTCCTTTGGTTTCTCATTATTGGGTTGAATTCCTAGGTTCTATATAAGGTTAATCAATTATTCAATTGGTTTCTCATCATTGGGTTGAATTCTTAGGTTTTATATAAGCTTAATCATTTGTTTGTTTGGTCTCTCCTCATTAGGACCCGATCCTAGGTTCTATCTAAGTTTCTTCTTTATTCATTTGGTTTCTCATAATTGGGATACCATTCTATCTCAGTTTATTCTTTGTTCTTTTTGTTTCTTATTATTGGGTCACCTTCCTATGTCCTATCTCAATATATTCTTTGTTTCATTTGGTTTCTTGTGATTGGGAGATCATCCTAAATTCTATTTAAGCTTAATCAATTGTTTGTTTGGTTTCTGATCATTGGGATAACATCCTATGTTCTATATTAGTTGTTTCTTTGTTCATATGGTTTCTCATCATTGGGGAGTCAAGGTTCTATCTCTTTTTATTCTTAGTTTATTTTGTTTCTCATCATTTGGGATGTCATCCTCTGTTCTATCTAATCTTAATAATTTGTTCCTTTGGTTTCTTATTATTGGGACACCATCCTAGGTTCTATCTAAGTTTAAATGTTTTTTTTCTCTGGTTTCCAATGGTTAGGACACATTTGTAGGTTCTATCTCAGTTTCTTCTTTGTTTCTTTGATTTCTCATCATTAGGACACCATCCTAGGTTCTATATAAGTTTTTTCAATGTTCCTTTGGTTTCTCTTCATTTGGAGACTATAATAGGATGTATATAAGTTGATTCTTTGTTCATTTTGTTTCAAATCATTGGGACGCAATCCTACATTTTGTCTAAATTTCAATCATTTATTATTTGTTCCTTGGGTTTTTCGTCTTTGGGATGCAATCGTATCGTAGAGGTTCTATCTAAGCTTAGTTGTTTATTACTTTGGTTTCTCATCATTAGGACACGATCCTAGGTCCAGTCTAAGTTTCTTCTTTGTTCTTTAGTTTCTCATCATTAGGACATCATCCTAGGTTTTGTGTAAACTTAATTATTTGTTCCTTTGGTTTCTTTTCATTGGGAGACTATCCTTGGTTCTATCTCAATTTATTCTTTCTTCATTTGGTTTCTCATCATTGGGGCACTATCCTAGGTTCAATCTTAGTTTATTCATTGTTTTTTTTTTTTTTTTTTTTTCCATCATTTGGACACCATCCTACGTTCTATCTCAATTTCTTCTTTGTTACTTTTGTTTCTCATCCTTGGGGCACCATCATAGGTTTGATTTGAGTCTGTTCTTTGTTTCCTTCGGATTCTCGTCGTTGGGAGGGTTCTATCTAAGCTCAATAGTTGGTTCCTTTGGTTTCTCATCGTCATTGGGATGCGATCCTGGGTTCAATCTAATTGTCATCTGTGTTGCGTTGGTTTCTCATCCTTTGAAGACCATCCTACGTTCTATCTCAGTTTATTCTTTGTTCAATTGCTTTCTCATCATAGGTACACCATTCTAGGTTTTTTCTAAACTAAATTATTTTTCCTTTTTGTTTCCTTTCATTGGAATACCGTCCTAGGTTCTATATCAATTCATTCTTTGTTTATTTGGTTTCTCATCAATTGGACACCATCCTAGGTTCTAACTTAGTTTATTCTTTGTTCATTTGATTTCTCATCATTGGGACACCATCCTAGATTCTATCTAAGACTTAATCGTTTGTTTCTTTGGTTCCTCATCATTGGGACACCATCTTAGGTTCTATCTCTGATTATTCTTTTGTTCCTTTGGTTTCTCAACATTGGTACGTCATCCTATGTTCCATCTAAGCTTAATCGTTTGTTCGTTTGGTTTCTCATCATTAGGACACTATCTTAGGTTTCTATCTAAATTTTTTCTTTTTGCCTTTGGTTTCTTATATTTGGAACACCAACGTAGGTTCTATCTCAATTTATTCTTTGTTGATTTGATTTCTCATCATTGGGTTGACATCCTATGTTCTATGTAAGTTTAATAATTCATTCATTAGTTTTCTCATCATTGGGACACCATCTGCGACTCTATCAATGTTTCTTCATAGTTCCTTTGTTTTCTTATCATTTGGACACCATCCTAAGTTCCTGTGGATTCTCATCATACGGACAAACTCCTAAGTTCTATCTCAATTTTTTTTTCCTTTTTTTTCTAATCGTTGGGATGCCATCCTAGATTCTATCTGAGCTTAATCGTTTGTTCCTTTGGTTTCTAATCATTTGGATACAATCCTAGGTTCAATATAAGTTTCTTCTTTGATCCTTTGGTTTCTCGTCTTGTGGACACAATCCTAAGTTCTATCTAAATTAATTATTTGTCATTTGGTTTCTTATCAATGGGAAATGATCTAATGTTTCTTCTCTGTTACTTTTCTTTCTCATCATTGGGACACCATCATAGGTTCTATCTCATCTTAATCTGTGTTTATTTCATTTCTCATTGTTGTGAGTCTATCCTAGGTCTATCTTAAACTTAATCATTTGTTCATTCTGTTTTCTCATCATTGGGACAACATCCTTGGTTCTGTCTCTATTTATGTTTTATTCCATTGGTTTCTCATCCTTAGGATGTTATCCTATGTTCTAACCTTAATCGTTTCTTCCTTTGCTTTTGCATCAATGCGGCACCATCTTAAGTTCAATCTCAATTTATTCTTTATTCGTTTTGTTTCTCATCGTTAGAAGGCTATCATAGGTTCTATCTAAGGTTAATCAATTGTATGTTTGGTTTCTCATCAATTGGACACCATCCTAGGTTCAATGTTATTTTATTCTTTGTTCATTTTGTTTCTCATCTTTGAGACGCCATCCTAGGTTCTATATAAACTTTGTCTATGCTTAATCATTTGGCCAATTGGTTTCTCAACATTGGGACAACATCCTAGGTTCTATTTTAGAGTATTCTTTCTTTATTTGCCTTTGCATCAATCGAACTCAATCCTAGACTGAATATAAGTTTCAGCTTTGATCCTATGGTTTGTCATCAGTAGGACACCATCCTTGGGAAACCATCCTATGTTCTATATCAGTTTATTCTTTGTTCATTTGGTTTCTAATTATGGAGACACTATCCTAGGTTCTATCTATACTTAATGTTTGTTCCTTTGGTTTCTCATCACTTGGACAATATCCTATGTTCTATCTAAGTTTATTGTTTGTTTATATGTTTTCCCATCATTAGGACACTATCTTAGGCTCTATCTAAGCTTAACGTTAGTTCTTTTTGTTTCTTATCAATAGGACTGCATCCTAGGTTGAACCTTAGTTTCTTCTCTCTTCATGTGGGTTCTCATCATTGTGACACCATCCTATGTTCTATGTCAGTTTTTTTCTTTCTTCATTTGGTTGCTCATGATTGGGACGTCATCCTAGGTTCTACCTATCCTTAATCATTTGTTCCTTCGGGTTCTAAACATTGGGATACCATCCTAGGTTTAATTTAAGTTTGATGTTTTTTCCTTTGGTTTCTCTTCATCGGTAAACCATCCTAGGTTCTATCTTAGTTTATTATTGTAGGTACAACCTAGGATGGCGTCCATATTGTGATAAATCAATGAAACTAAGAATAAAATTAGATAAAACCCGAAAGGGTGTCCCAATGATGTGAAAGAAAATGAACTAAGAATTAACCAAGCTATAACCTAGGGTAAAGACCTAATGAAGAGAAACAAAAGAATCAAACAAATAAGGTTAGATAGAACCTAGGATGGCATCCTACTGATGAGAAATGAAAGGACCGAAGAATAAACTTAGATAGAACCTACGATTATGTCCCAATGACAAGAATCCAAAGGACCAAACGATTGAGCTTATATAATCTAGGATGGCGTCCCAATGACTAGAAACAAAATGAACAAAGAATAATCTGAGATAGAACCACAGATGGTGTCCCAGTGATGAGAAACCTAAGGAACAAATGATTTAGCTTCAATAGAACCTAGGATGGTGTCCCAATGATCAGAAACCAAACAAACTAGTGATTAAGCTTACATAGACCTAGGACGGCATCCCAATGATGATAAATGAAATGAACAAAGAGTAAACTAGGATAGAACCCAGGATGGTGTTGTAATACCTAGTACTAATAAATAAAATACGCAATAATGATTATTTTAGCACTTAACTTTAAACATGCATAATTAGATGTTAAAACTAGTTTAATGTTAATCCTATTTAATTATGAATTAAACTTTGGTTAAGGTTAAGTGGGATTAGTTAATGACTTAAGCATGCTTATTACGTTCTTATGGGCTGATTAGAGTTATGAAAACCTAAAGGACCAATGGGTAATTGTAAAGTGCAATTATGGAAAGTTGGGGTTGGTGGCAGCCATGTGGCCTGCCACCTCTTACTTGGCTGCATGGAGACCCCTTTAATACAAGATGTACTCTTCATAACAGGTTTTGCATATCCTCTTTTTGCACAAAATTAAACAGGAACTCAGCATTTAAATTTTTGTATCCCCATATTTTTAAGAGCACTTATATTGTATTTGAGTATCAATTGTTCAGTTAAAAAATAAATAAATAAAGTGGGGTGTGACAGGTGTCGCATTGATTCGAAAGAAAATGAAGAAACGATTATGGTTAGAAAGAACATAGGATGGCTTTATAATAAAGAAAAACCAAAGGAACAAAGAATAAACTAAGATAATTTCCAAATGATGAGAAAAGAAAGGAACAAAGAGGAAACTGAGATAGAACCTAGGGTTGTGTCCCAATGATAAGAAACAAAAGAAAGAATCGATTAAGCGTAGATAGAACCTAGGATTGCATCCTAATTATTTGAAACCAAACTAACAAAGAATAAATTGAGAGAATACATAGGATGTTGTGGCATTGATGCGATAGCAAAGGAAGAAACAATTAAGGTTAGAAAAAACATAGGATGGCGTCCTAATAATTAGAAACAAAGGAACAAAGAATAAACTAAGATAGAACTTAGGATGGTGTCCCAATGATGAGAAACTAAAGGAACAAATGATTAAGTTTAGCAGAACTTAGGATGGTGACCCAATAATGAGAAACTAAAGGAACAAATGATTAAGTTTAGCAGAACTTAGGATGGTGACCCAATAATGAGAAACTAAATGAACAAACAATTGAACTTAGATAGAACCTAAGATAGGATGCCAATGATGAGAAACGAAATGAACAATGAATAAAATGAGATAGAACCTAGGATTGTTTTCCCAATGATGAGAAACCAAAGAAACAAACTATTAAGTCTAGATAGAACCTAGGATGGCGTCCCAATGTTGAGAAACCAAATGAATAACTAATAAACTGAAATAGAACTCAAGATGGTGTCGCAGCAAAGGAAAAAACAATTAAGGTTAGATAGAACATAGGATGACATCCTAATGATGAGAAACCAAATGAACAAACAATTAAGCTTAGAACCTAGGATGGTGTCCTAATGATAAGAAACTAAACGAACAAATGATTAAGCTTTAGATAGAACCTAAGATGACACCCCAATGATGAGAAATGAAATGAACAAAAAATAAATGAGATAGAACCTAGGATTGTGTCCCAATGTTGAGAAATCAAAGGAACAAACGATTAAGCTTAGATAGAACCTAAGATGGTGTTCCAATGATTAGAAACCAAATGAACAAAGAATAAAATAAGATAGAACCTAGGATGGTGTAGCATTGATGCGAAAGCAAAGGAGGAAACAATTAAGATCAGATCATAGGATGGCGTCCTAATGATGAGAAACAAAAGAAACAAAAATAAACTAAGATATAACCTAGGATGGTGTCCATATGATGAGAAACCAAAGTAACAAACAATAAAGCTTAGATAGAACCTAGGATGGTGTCCTAATGATGAGAAACCAAATGAACAAACAATTAAGCTTAGATAGAACTTAGGATGGCATGCCAATGATGAGAAACGAAATGAACAAAGAATAAAATGAGATAGAACCTAGGATTGTGTCCAAATGATGAGAAACCAAAAGAACAAATGATTAAGCTTAGGTAGAACTTGGGATGGTGTCCCAATGATGAGAAACCAAGTTAACAAATAATAAATGGAGATGAACCTAGGAATGTGTCCCAATGATGAGAAACCAAAGGAACAAACGATTAAGTTTAGATAGAATCCAGGATGACGTCCTAATGATGAGAAACCAAATGAACAAAAAATAAACTAAGATAAAACCTAGGATGGTGTCCCAATGATGAGAAACCAAATGAAAAAAAGAATAAACTTAGATAGAACCTAGGGATGTGTCCCAATGATAAGAAACCAAAGGAACAAATGATTAAGCTTAGATAGAACCTAGGATGACGTCCCAATGATAATAAATCAATGAAGCTAAGAATAAACCAAGATAGAACCTATGATGGCAACCCAATGATAAGAAACCAAAGGACAAACGAATAAGGTTAGATAGAACCTAAGATGATGTCCTAATGAAATGAAAGGACCAAAGAATAAACTTAGATAGAACCTGCAATGTTGTCCCAATGACAAGAATCCAAAGAACCAAATGATTAAGCTTAGATAGGCTCTAGGATGACATCCCAATGACTAGAAATAAACTGAACAAAGAATAAACTAATATAGAATCTAGGATGGTGTCCCCATGATGAGAAACCAAAGGAACAAAGAAGAAATTTAGAACTTAGGATGGTGTCCCGGTGATGAGAAACCAAAGGAACAAATGATTCAGCTTAGATAGAACCTAGGATGGTATCCCATTGATGAGAAACAAAATGAAAAAGAATGAATTGGGACAGAACTTAGGACGGTGACCCAATGATGAGAAACCAATGGAACAAACATTAATAAGGTTAGATAGAACCTAGGATGGTGTTCTAATGATAAGAAACGAAAGGACCAAAGAATAAACTTAGAAAAAACCTACGATGGTTTCCAAATGATGAGAGAATCCAAAGGACCAAACGAGCTCAACTTAATATATCAATCCTAAAAAAATTCTATTTTCTTTAAAAGAGTCTTTCAAAGATAATAAACCCAAAATGTGAATTTTAACTAAATCACAAACAGTTAAGTAATACAATTATCAAACTTTACAAATCAATCAAGCAAGCAAACTAAATCACCTTGCCTAAAGGAAGGAAGGTACTTTCTAATCAACCAAATAAACGCCATATTTTCCTCAACTAGTGTTCAAGCTTGATCCTCAAAAATTCTCAGTGAAGTCGTCAATTTGTGGATCCGCATTTTTCACTTGTGTTCCCACTCATCGATGGGACTCATTTTTTAAATGATAAAAAATTATTGTTGTTAAAATCAGAGTTGCCACTTATTTTTATTTGTTTTTAAGGAAAATAAAATAAAAAACTAAAAGCCTAAGAAAAAAGACTCCTTAAGTTTTGGATAAGGTGTTTAGCACCCCTCTAAGCCTTAAAAAGGTCTCTACAACTAGATTGAGGGAAATACTATAATTAATCGATTGACTAATGATACCAAGAAAGGATAAGGTGTTTATCTAAATTCAAATTACATGTTATCCATATTCAAACAAATATATCTAAGCAATCAATCACATGAGTAAGGAAGATAGGCGTACTACCTAAGCTACAACTTAAGCGTTGTCACAAGACATCAAAGTTAGTTTTTAAAAAAAAACACATACACACACACACAACATGTATTTTACCATAGTAAGAAATCTAACATGGTGAGTCAAACAAGCAATCAAAAAGATATATTAAGCTGATAATGATCATATATGAATCTTTACATAACTACTAGAATTAAGATGCAAAGATAAAAAGCGTACCTGAATATCATAAATAGCTTACAATGTACTTCCATAAGACATGAGAGGTTAGATCAAAGTTATAAGAACAGACAATAAAGAAAAGAAATCCTAGCATGCATGGTATCTAAATATTATAACAGAAATGACCTAAGTATAAGAAAACACAAATTATTAAATAAGTCATGTATACAACTCCCAAAAATAAAAATAAAAATGAAAAAAAATCAAGGGTTATGATTAAAAACATGTAGCAAAAGGGGTAGCACACTATTATCAAAAGAAAATTTATAAATTAATATCTAGGAACATCATTTGATCATGAAATTAAGACAAACTCTATTATGCCTACATCACAATACAATAACCAAAGTCAAGCAAGATAAGTCAAATAACAACAAAAAAAAAATGGCAAAGTCAAGTAAAATACAAGATTTTTAGCATGCGATCAGAATTGGAAGCATCATAAAACAAATCCTAAAAAAAATTATCTTGAAGTGGAATTTAATTACAAAAATTTTCAAGAAACATCTCCTACACGTCTAGAACAACATAAAAAAGCCCAAACTGAATTTGTAAAAATATCCAAAGGTCTCCTAAAATTATAAAAAAAAAAAAAATCATATATGTCCTTCAAGTTGTCTAGTTTACAAAAATAAAAAATAAATAAAGCCTAGACTAGGGAGCCTTAGAAAGTATTTTAAAACACTCAAACTTATTAGCTATCCAAAAATAGTCGTGCAGTAGGCACAAATTTGAAAAATCATCTCTCTCAAGAAAACATATTTTTTAATATTTTATGTCTCAAAATTCAATCTTAAGAAGTAAAAAATCTGAGAAAAATATTTATTTAAATTTAAAATATCAAAAAGTAATTTAATTTTGCAAAGTACTCTCAAGTGTACAGAAGTAAGCCTAAACAAAAATGCTGAAAAAGATGATCATAATTTTCACTTCAAGAAAATCTTTTTGACTCGAATAATATTCCAAAATCAAGTTCAAGAAGTAATGAACATCATAAAATTTTTGGAAATCTTTTTTTAAATACTCGAAATTATCAAAACGAATTTTAAATCCCAAGGGTCAATAGCTTAGTGGAAACCAAAAACAAGAATGAGTTTTGAAAAATTCTTTCATATAAGGATTCCATCAAGCCCCCATTCAATATCCATTTGTTTTACTTGTGTATTCCCATTAATTTGGGAGCACAAGTCCAAGCCTATGTGAATAAAAACAAAATTTTGAAAACCAACAAAGGAGAATGCAACTTAGATGAAATGAGTTGCATAATTTTGAAAGAAAATGCGGTTTTTTGCCTAAACCAAGAACAAATATTTTTGTCAAAGCCTTTTGATGATTTAAATACTTTTGAAAGTAATTTTAGGTGCAAAAGGAAACAAGCGAATTAAGAAATCCCTTTTTGGCCATAAAGGAATTTTAAATAGAGTAGGAAATTTTAAATTCTAACATAAAGGAATTTGAAAACAAGACAAATAAACAACTTGGATCTCCTTTTTGGCCACCTTTTACTCAGGATCCAAGAGCCTCAATCATGATGGTGAAAATCTATTTTTTTGTGAAAAGAAGGGAACAACTTTGATTCAACTCAAAATATTAATCCTAAAAAAAAAAAAACTCTTTTCTTTAAAAAGGTCTTTCAAAGATAATAAACCAAAAATGTGAATTTTAACTAAGTCCCAAACAAACCAATATGCTTTCAAAAATAAAAATCAAGACTTTTAATAGCATGAAATATAAGCCAACACCGTGAATAATACATAACAACCAAAAAACTAAAATCCTAAGAATTTTCAAAAATAAACATCAAGACTTTTAATAGCATGAAATAAAACCAAAAGATCTAGAACCTAAAAAATACCAATCTTCTAAGGATGAAACCTTTAATAAAAATAATCATCAAATTACAAATATAATAACAAGGAATTTTAAGACCTAAGAATCAACAATCTTCCAAAGATGAGAATTTTAATAACATAGTGCAATCAAAGACATGCATAATAATAAGAAAATCTAAAACCTAAGAACTACCATATTTTAAATATAATAATGCAATCAAAGGCATGCACAAGAAAATCTAAAAAATCAAAACTACCAAATTTCTAAAGACAAGAACTTTAAATATAATAACACAAGAAAATTTAAACCAAGAACTACCAAATTACTAAAAATGAGAACTTTAAATAGCATAGAGAAAAAACCTAATAACACAAAACCTAAAACAAGATGATTAAGCACTACAATTATCCAACTTTACAAGATAAAATTTTAATAGCATGGTAAATAACCTAAAACAAGATGATCAAGTACTACAATTATCAAACTTTGTAAGATAAAACATCATGATATCCAATCAATCAAACTAATTAAACTAATTAATTAAAACTATAAAACTCAAGAATTAACTTGAATCAAATAAACTAAAATGACAAAAGCTTCAAAATAAAAATTTTATCCTACAAAACAATTAATCTAGTGAGCTATAATAATAATAATAATAAAATTATAACCTTTCTATATGATACAATAAATAAAAAATGAAACTAAAAACAATTCTAACTTTTTAATATAATATGATGAACTAAAAAAATTAAAACCTTTCAATATATATATAGTTAATCAAAACCAAACTAAAAAAGAATAACTTGTCAAACATATATAATTAATCAAAAACCAAACTAAAAAAAATCAACTTACCTTCCCATTGTTGCGTGTGTGAATCTCTTCTCCATTATGGTGCATTGAAACTGACAACTGCTTTTCTTAAGTCCAACAATGTGTCCTATGGATATCTTTTTAATTGTGTATGGCAGCCTTTATGTGGTTGTGTGTGGAGAATTCTCTCCAATGGAGTCCCATGTTGCTACTTGTTGTGGGATGCCGCCCAAACTGTGGTGCGTGGTTGCCTCTTCTATGTGTGCCTATTGCAACCATAATTTTTCAAAACTAAATTAACCATGAGATCAAAAGAATAACCAAACTAATGATTTTTAAAAATAACTAAACCAAGCATAGTATCAACAAAGCAACCAAATTAATAATTTTTATAAATTAAACTAAGCATGAGATCAAAAGAATAACTAAGCTATGATTTTTAAAAATAACTAAACTAAGCATAGTATCAACAAAACAACCAAACTAATAATTTTTTTTAAAACTAAACTAAACATAAGATTAAAAAAATAACCAAACTAATGATTTTTAATAGAATTAAACCAAACAAAACATCAACAAAACAACCAAACTAATATTTTCAAAAACTAAACTAAACATGAGATTAACGGAATAACCAAACTAATTATTTTGACAGGAAACTAAACTAAGCATGATTTCAACATAGCAACAAAACTAATAATTTTTCAAAACTAAACTAAATATGAGATCAATTGAATAACTAAACAAATGACTTATTAAAGAAACTAAACTAAGTATAATATCAACAAGACAACCAAATTAATAATTTCTAAGACCAAAACTAAATATGAGATTAACTAAATCACTAAAATAAGATTTATTCTTTTTTTTAAAAAAAAAAAAAAAAACCTAAACTAGGCATGACATCAACAAAGGAACTGAACTTGTAATTTTTTAAAACTAAACAAAACATAAGATCAACCAAATAACTAAACTAATGTGTTTTAAAGGAAACTAAACTGTGCATTATATCAACAAAGCAACCAAACTAATAATTTTTCAAAACTAAAGTAAGTATGAGATCAAAAGAATAACCAAACTAATGATTTTTAAAAGAAACTAAACTAAGCATAGTATTAACAAATCAATCATACTAATAACTTTTAAAAACTAAACTAAACATGAGATCAACGGACTAATCGAACTAATAATTTTTAAAAGAAACTAAATTAAGTATAATATCATGAAAGCAATCAAGCTAATAATGTTTAAAAACTCAACGAAGTGTGAAATTAACAGAGTAACCAAACTAAGGATTTTTAAAAATAATTATATCAAGCATAACAAAGTAACAAAACTAATAATTTTATAAAAACTAAACTAAACATGAGATTAATGGAATAACCAAACTAATGATTTTAAAAAAAAAACTA
Organism: Vitis cinerea var. helleri x Vitis rupestris; assembly: GCA_945999865.1. Taxonomy (NCBI): domain Eukaryota; kingdom Viridiplantae; phylum Streptophyta; class Magnoliopsida; order Vitales; family Vitaceae; genus Vitis; species Vitis cinerea var. helleri x Vitis rupestris. Next base: position 14,177,242 of record OX253902.1, read on the forward strand.
AACTCAGCATAATATCAACAAAGTAGCAAAACTAATAATTTTTACAAACTAAATAAAGCATGAGATAAAAAGAATAGCCACACTAATGATTGTAAAAAGAAATTAAACTAAGTATAATAAAGCAACTAAACTAAAAAAAAAATCTTAAAACTAAACTAAATATAAGATTAACATAATAACCAAACTAATGATTTTTAATAGAATTAAACCAAGAATAACATCAACAAAGTAACCAAACTAATCATTTTTTTAAAACTAAACTAAACATTAGATTAACAGAATAACCAAATTAATGATTTTGGAAAAGAAAATAAACTAAGCATGATTTCAACAAAGAAACCAAACTAATAATTTCTAAAAATTAAACTAAGCATGAAATGAACAAAATAACCAAACGAATGATTTTTAAAAGAATTAAACCAAGCATAATATCAACAGAGCAACAAAACTAATAATTTTTTAAACCTAAACTAAATATGAGATAAACTGAATAACTAAACTAATGATTTTTAAAAGAAACAAAACCAAGCATAATATCAAGAAAGTAACAAACTAATAATTTTTAAAAACTAGACCGAACATGAGATCAACAAAATAAACAAACTAATGATTTTTTTTTTTCAAAAAAAAAAAGAAAACTAAACTAAGCATGAGATCAAAAGAATAACCAAACTAATGACTTTTAAAAGAAACAAAACTAAGTATAACATCAACAAAGCAATCAAATAATTATTTTTAAAAACTAAACTAAACATTGTTTTAACAGAAAAACCAAACTAATAATGTTTAAAAGAAACTAAACTAAGTATAATATCAACAAAGCAATATAACTATTAATTTTTATGCACTAAACTAAGCATGGGATCAAAAGAGTAATCAAACTAATGATTTTTAAAAGAAACTAAACAAAGTATAGCATCAACAAAGCAACCAAACTAAGAATGTTTTAAAAACTAAACTAAACATTGTTTCAACATAATAACCAAACTAATGATGTTTAAAAGAAACTAAACTAAGTATAATATCAACAAAACAACCAAACTAATAATTTTTATAAACTAAACTAAGCATGAGATCAAAAGAGTAACAAAACTAATGATTTTAAAAAAAAAACTAAACAAAGTATAGCATCAACAAAGCAACCAAATTAATATATATATTTTTTTAAAACTAAACTAAACATTGTTTCAACGGAATAACCAAACTAATTGATGAGGACACAACTAACAAATGGAATGTAGATCCTATTTAAGTTCTAGTTGGTTCGGTTACAAGGGCTCGAGCTAAAAAAGTTCAAGGAAACTCTCAATGGACTGATTCACAATATTTGGGCTAAGGTGAATTCGTGGCGGCCCAAAGAAGATGCTCTACATGTTCCACAAGGTTGGATTTTCATGATTCAAGTTTTGGAATAATCTAGAATTGCGTGGATTGAATAGAGCTTTCTAAATCGGTGATTATCCAATTTTTGACTCATCAAGGAGATTAGCTAGCGCAATCTAAAGCAATCTTTTAAGATTGCTAAATTACTTTTCTTATTTATTATTATATTTTAATTTTCAAATTTTATGGGGAAATAATAAATTAGAAATTCCCTTGTTTTCTTTTTACTTTGGGGTAGGCATGATTTTAGGATATAATGGATTCAATTTTTAGAATCCAACTCAAGATATTTTAGTTTCCCATTTCTAGCTATTTGCAAAATCTAGGCAAAATATTTGGGGATTTTCTAATTGCCAGATTCATGGACCTCTTTGTATTTAAATAATCAACTTATTGAAAAATAATACAAATTTCATTCATAATTTTGTGAAAGAAAATTCTCTTTAGTTCTTTTTGAACTTATCGGAACGATTTCCGTGGCGTTCTCCTTCGACTTATAAATCAATCCTTCCATAATTGATTGTGACATCTTCATTATACCAAGGTTCTTGCTTCCATATAAGAAATGGGTCGTGGTTTCATACAAATCTGTTTCCAGACGATCTTGGAGCCATTCATAATCCAAAAGTTTCTCAATTTTGTGGTGTGGATCATATCACTATTAATGTTTAAAAGAAACTAAACTAAGTATAATATCAACAAAGCAACCAAACTAATAATTTTTATAAACTAAACTAAGCATGAGATCAAAAGAATTACCAAACTAATATCAACAAAGCAACCAAACATGAGATCAACATAATAACTAAATTAATGTGTTTTAAAGGAAACTAAATTGTGCAATATATCAAAAAAAGGAACCAAACCAATAATTTTTCAAAACTAAACTAAACTTGAGATCAAAAGAATAACCAAACTAATTATTTTTTAAAGAAACTAAACTAAGCATAGTATCAACAAATCAACCATACTAATAACTTTTAAGAACTAAATTAAACATGAGATCAACGGACTAACTGAACTAATGATTTTTAAAAAAAACTAAATTAAGTGTGAGATTAACAGAGTAACCAAATTGATGATTTTTAAAAGAATTATACCAAGCATAACATCAATAAAGCAACCAAACTAATAATTTTTTGAAAACTAAACTAAATATAAGATTAATGGAATAACCAAACTAATGATTTTTAAAAGACACTAAACTCAACATAATTTTAAAAACTAAATTAAGCATGAGATAAAAAGAATAGAAAAACTAATGATTTTTCGAAGAAACTAAACTAAGTATAATATCAACAAAACAGTTAAACTAATAATTTTTTAAAACTAAACTAAACATGAGATTAATAGAATACTCAAACTATTGATTTTTAAGAGAATTAAACCAAGCATAACATCAACAAAGCAACCAAACTAATAATTTTTAAAAATTAAACTAAATATTATTTCAACGGAATAACCAAACTAATGATTTTGAAAAGAAACTAAACTAAGCGTGATTTCAACAAAGAAACCAAACAAATAATTTCTAAAAATTAAACTTAGCACGAGATTAATAGAATAACCAAACAAATGATTTGTAAAAGAATTAAACCAAGTATAATATCAGTAGAGCAATAAAACTAATAATTTTTTTAAACCTCAACTAAATATGAGATAAACTGAAAAACTAAAAAACACATAATGATTTTTAAAGGAAACTAAACTAAGCATAATATCAACGAACCAACCATACTAATAATTTTTAAAAACTAGACTAAACATGAGATCAACAAAATAACCAAACTAATGACTTTTTACAAAAGAAAAAAAAACTAAACTAAGCATAATATAGACAAAGAAACCAAACTAAAAGTTTTTCAAAACTAAGTTAAGCATGAGATAAAAAAAAATAACCATGCTAATCATTTTTAAAATAAACTAAACTAAGCACAATATTAACAAAGCACCCAAATTAATAATTTTTTACAAACTAAACTAAACATGAGATTAATGGAATAACCACATAACTAATGATTTTTAAAAGAAACTACGTTAAGTATAATATCAACAAAGCAACCAAACTAATAATTTTTATAAACTAAACTAAGCATGAGATGAAAGGAATAACCAAACTAATGATTTAAAAAAAAAAAAAAAAAAACAAAAACTAAAGTAAGCATAATACCAACAAAGAAACCAAAGTAATAATTTTTCAAAATACCATAAATTTTTTAATATAATAAAATATCTTTTTTCTTACATATAATAAAATAGTATATTTTCTACTAAAAATAATAATTTATGATTTTATTATAATATTACTATTTATGTTTTACTAAAAACTATATATTTTTTCATTTACTTTTAATTACAAAATTATTTTCATTTTCAAAAAGACTTCAATTAAATTTAATTAATTAATATTATATAAATTGAATTTAAAATGTTTTTACAAAATCAAAAAATATATATATTTTTTAAAATAATAATAATAATAATTTATCCAAACAAGTCTTTTTGTTTTTTTATTTTTAAAATCCTTTTATAATAATAAATGATCAAATATCCTTAATTTTATAAAACATTTAAAAACTTTTTCTTTTATTCTTTAACATTAAAAAATTTTTCTAAAAAAGCATAAGAAATCATGATCAAATAAAAGAATTAAAAAATTAATTAAAGCACTTAATTGACTTGTATTAAAAATGAATATTAAAATTGTTTTTATATTATAGAAATTTTTGTTTCACTACAATAAAAAAATTGTTTCATAATTTTAAAAAAAATATTTATCTTTAACTTATATATAATTGTGAAATTAAATTTTATTTTTTAATAAGACTTAACTTGAATTTGATTTCATATTATTATAAATTAATTTTATAAAATTTTTATAAAATAAAAATAATATATTGTTTTTAAAAACAATACAAATTCTTTCATTCAAACGAACTTCTTTTTTTTTTTGTATTAAAACATCATGTCAAACACTCTAGTTTTTTAAAAATTCTAAAAAACTATTTTTAAAAACACCAAGAACAAGCCCTATATTTTTGCAAATATTTTGGTGCTTGGATGAGATAAGGATGAATACGTGTGTAATGGCCAAGGCATGCATAGAAGGACATTTCTTTCATGCTGCAATTTTGATCTCCATGCATGGGATCCAAAAGATTCCAGAAGGTTAGAGGCACGTGCATTCTGGATGGCTATCACACATGCGCTCCGGGTGAGATGGAGACATGCATTTGGCATGACGATGAGACTTTTGAGAAGGATCCATTTTCTTCCGGGACATGACATCATGATGGTTTCGAGAAGAGTCTCACATGAGGGAGCATCACCACAGGCCATGCAAGGAAGCTATTGCCAATCACATTTTTGAACTGCCGGGCATTTAGGAGGCCGTTTTTGGGGAAGTCTCCAGAAGAGGAATCTTTTTGTTGGGGGAGCATGCACACCACATTGGGAATGGCATAACAGCTGTAGTTCCAGAGACTTTTAAGGTTGAAAAAATAGAGACTTCATCACCGACGAAGAAGCTCTTTTTGGCATTCTTGGAAATGAGACTTCGTCACCGACATAGAGATTTTGGGCATTTTTTGGAGTAGGAGAGTTCATCACCGACATAGGGAGTCACTTTTTGGGTGTTTTCTGGAGGAGCGCAAATTCTCATTGAAAAAGGCAAGTTCATAGCTGCCGGAGTAGTTCACCACCGTTGAAGCTTGTGGTTCGTTTTATCACTGCCGGAGTAGTTCGCAACCATTGAAGCTCGCTGGTTCGTTTATAGAGAGTCATCACCGCCATTAGAGTTCATTGTCATTAGAGAGCAATATTCACCATTGCAGTCCACCGATAGTGAGAAAGGATCATCAGACACCCATCTTTGGAGTTTCAGGATCTTCATATTGGAGGATAGAATTGCCATTTTCCTTTGGATATCCATTTTTCTGAGGGAACAAGAGATCACACCTGCATCATTATTCTTTTTTGGTTTCTGCGAACATCACAGGAGATTTTTCTACCATTTCAAATTAGCGCTCACCATTCTTCACCCTCATCTTGTCTACAAGAGATCGCCATTCTTGTTATCCTTTTTTTCTGCACTCTTCTTAACTTTTCTTTTTTCCGTTTGGTTGCCGAGAAAATCTATATTTTCCTGTCCTTAAGTTTCTAGGAAACCACAAACTTGTAAGTATATTCTCGCCTTTCAAATGGGTGTTTCCAATATTCCTGCTCTTTTCTTTTTCTTTTTCTTTCCCTTCCTTTGATTTCTCAGCAACAAAAAAGATCATATTTGGAAATTGTTCCGCAACTAGGATCGCTAACCCAGTAGGTCATTAATGGAAACTGTTTAGTTAAGAGGAAGAATTTTTGTCATGATTTCCCTGGAACCCTAATTTCTGTTTGGTTGCGTAGAAAAAACAAGGAAAGACTCCATTTATTTCAGTTTCAAACAATCGCCTATCCTCGGATTTGCTATTTTAGCTTGGAGTGTTTCCGGAGAGAGAGCCAAGAGGGAGGAGATTGGAGGTTTATTGTGATCAGGTATGATGAAACAACTGTTTTGACTAATCATTCAACTGTTTAGATTTCTTGATTATCTGGTTTGCTTGTGTAACTGTTTCAACCTGTTGACGATGCTCGATTCTTTGTTTCTCGACGTTACTCCGCCGGGCCATGCACTGTGTTTCCTTTCCGAATATAAAATTTTGAAAGGAAATTTTGAGGAAATTAGGGTTTCCTATAATGAGATTGGATCTATAATTGTTGGAACCCATGGTCAAATTCTTGAATTGCTATTTTGGGATACCCTAATTCCCTGTTTTTGGTATAAAGATAAAGATTTCAGTTCAGTTTCAAAGCAAAGCTCTACATTTAATCTCTGTTTTGATCTTCTTAACTATGGATGGCGACAAGCATGGTAACAAACGAGTGTTTCAGTGACTTGGAGCTTCGAATGATAGTGGCAAACAACAAAAGGTTTGTTACCATTGGAGGGCAGGCAGGTGCAACAAGTTCCCTTGTCCATACCTACCCAGAGAATTACCAGGTCCTCATCCCCAACAACATCAACCATTCATAAGCAATGGATCATCGTCCAAACGGCCAAATCAAGGAGTACATGACGATCACAACTTTTCTGGTGCATGAAGAAGTCCTAAGTTTAATCCTACGTGGGGGCCGGTTCATGATGGTGGTGCAGGCAATAGAGCTCAAGGTAGTGGCGCGGGCAATAGAGTATTTAGGAAGATTGAGAAGCTTTGTAATTATTGGCTTTAAGGAAATTGTAGTTATGGGGATAAGTGCAAGTTTTTGCATTCTTGGAGGGTTGGTGATTGTTTCTCTAAGTTTGACATAGCTTGAAGTGCATCAAAAGGTAATAAATTTGTTTGAATTTTGGTTACATTTGGAGTTCTTGTGCATTTGAATGGATGGGCTGATTTAGGTTTATTGGAGTTCCGCAACTAGGATCGCTAACCCAGTAGGTCATTAATGGAAGTTGTTTAGTTAAGAGGAAGAATTTTTGTCACGATTTCCTTGGAACCCTAATTTCTGTTTGGTTGCCCAGAAAAAAAAAAAAAAAAAACAAGGAAAGACAGAAATTGACTACCTGAACTTTGGATGTTGCTTTTGCTTCGTAGGGTATTAGATCATTAGAAGATTCTGAAAAATAAAGAGTAAAAAACAAAATGGTGGCTGTCAAGGTACATATCAGCTCTTATTCTTATCTAACTCCTTTTCTTTTCCTTTGTTTTGAATTGTGATCAAACTTTTCGTCTCCATAAATGTAGGGAAAATTGAATGCAGCTTCAAGTCAGGTTGCAGGAGATCAAAAAAATCTAAAGAGCGGTTCATTTTACATTGTTTCTATAATGAGAAATTTTATAGTCTCATGTATTAATTGGATGCTTAATTTAGTTTATAAAGATTATTAGTTTGATTGTTTTGTTGATACAATGCTTAGTCTAATTTCTTTTAAAAATCATTAGTTTGGTTAATCTTTTGATATCATGTTTAGTTTACTTTTCACAAAATTATTAGTTTGGTTGGTTTGTTGATGTTGTGCTTGGTATAATTCTTTTAAGAATCATTAGTTTGGTTACTCTATTAATCTCATACTTAGTTTAGTTTTTAAACATTATTCGTTTGCTTGTTTTCATGATATTATAATAAGTTTAGTTTCTTTTAAAAGTCATTAGTTCGGTTAGTCCGTTGATCTCATATTTAGTTTAATTTTTAAAAGTTATTAGTATGGTATATTTACTAATACTATGCTTCGTTTAATTTCTTTTAAAAATCATTAGTTTAGTTATCCTTTTGATCTTATGCTTAGTTTAGTTTTGAAAAATTATAAGTTTTGTTGCTTTGTTGATATAATGCACAATTTAGTTTTCTTTAAAACACATTAGTTTAGTTATTATGTTGATCTCATGTTTTGTTAGTTTTTAAAAATTATTAGTTTGGTTGCTTTGTTGATATCATGGTTTGTTCAATTTTTTTTTAAAATAATTAGTTTAGTTATTTAGTTAATCTCATTTTTAGTTTTGGTTTTAAAAATTATTAGTTTGGTTGCTTTGCTGATATTATGCTTAGTTTAGTTTCTTTAATGTGAAATTAGTTTAGTTATTCAATTCATCTCATATTTAGTTTCGTTTTAAAAAATTATTAGTTTGGTTACTCTATCAATTTGTTTGGTTTAATTATCTTAAAAATCATTGGTTAGATTATTTGTTTAATCTCGTGCTTAGTTTAGTTTTACTTTATTAGTTTGGTTGCTTTGTGGATATCACCTTTAGTTTAGTTTCTATTAAAAATCATTAGTTGGGTTATTCCGTTGATCTCATGTTTAGTTTAGTTTTTGAAAATTATTAGTTTGGTAGCTTTGTTGATATTTTGCTTAGTTTAATTCTATTAAAAATCATTAGGTTTGTTATTTGGTTGATCTCATATTTAGTTTAGTTTCTAAAAAATTATTAGTTTGGTTGTTTTGTTCATATTATGCTTTGTTTAGTTTCTTTTAAAAATCTATTTAGAAGCAATCTATCGGCGAAAAAATCGAGCGTGGGGCGATGTGCGGTGACAACTAGGGAGAGCACAAAAAATCGCCGATTGTTTGAATTTTTTTTAAAAAAATTATGTATATTGATATATTTTTTTAATTATTCATTTTTAATTTATCTTTTATTTTAAATTTATATTATCATTTTATTTTTAACTACTTTTCATATTTATCTCATTAATCCTATTTTAAAAAATTACTATCACTTCACTTTTAATTTTTTATATTCTTTTAATTTTATATTTTAAAAATATAATTTTACTAAAAAATTGCTACAATATAAAAAGTTAATGAAGTTTGAATATTTTATAAATTAAAATTAATTTGATAAGATAAATTATTAATAATTTTAATTATTTAAACAAATTAATGTTAATAAAAAAGTTGTCACCGCATTTATAATAAAATTTTAGAAATTAAATCTTAAATAAAATATTTTATATAAATCAATTTAAATTTTTATTTAAAATGTAATAAAACATGTTTTAATAGAAGTATTTTAAAATTTTAAAATAAATGAATATAAATATATTAAATTAATTTAAGCTAATTTTTTTAATAAAAATTTGATAAATATTATATATAATAGTATTTATGTTAATTACACTTATAAAAGAACTTTAATATGTGTATTTTTACTTATTTTATCATTTTTTAAAAAGTTTTCTAAACATTTTCATGAATTTTGAACTATTTCTCTTCTATCGATATTTTTGTCAAAATATTCATCGATATTTATCCGATATATTCAATATATCCGTAAAATCCAAGTACCGATATATCTGTGTTTATAGATATTTTAAACATTGGTTATGCTTGGTATAATTCTTTTAAAAATCATTAGTTTGATTACTTAATTAATCTCACACTTAGTTTAGTTTTTAAACATTATTAGTTCGCTTACTTTCATGATATTATACTAAGTTTAGTTTCTTTTAAAAAGTTAGTTAATCTCATGTTTAATTTAGTTTTGAAAAATTATTACTTCTGGTTTCTTTGTTGATATTATGCTTACTTTAGTTTTTGTTTTTGTTTGTTTGTTTTTTTTTTTTTTTTTTTGGAAAAAAAAATCATTAGTTTGGTTGTTTTGTTCATATTATGATTTGTTTAGTTTCTTTTAAGATTCATTAGTTTGGTTATTCCTTTCATCTTATGCTTAGTTTAGTTTATAAAAATTATTAGTTTGGTTGCTTTGTTGATATTATACTTAGCTTAGTTTCTTTTAAAAATCATTAGTTATGTGGTTATTCCATTAGCCTCATGTTTAGTTTAGTTTGTAAAAAATTATTAATTTGGGTGCTTTGTTGATATTGTGCTTAGTTTAGTTTATTTTAAAAATGATTAGCATGGTTAATTTTTTTTATCTCATGCTTAATTTAGTTTTGAAAAATTATTAGTTTGGTTTCTTTGTTGATATTATGCTTAGTTTAGTTTTTAAAATCATTAGTTTGGTTGTTTTGTTGATCTCATGTTTAATCTAGTTTTTAAAAATTATTAGTATGGTTGGTTCATTGATATTATGCTTAGTTTAGCTTTCCTTTAAAAATCATTATGTTTTGTTTAGTTTTTCAGTTTATCTCATATTTAGTTGAGGTTTAAAAAATTATTAGTTTTCTCATCATTGGGATAATATCCTAGGTTCTATATAAGTTTATTCTTTGTTTATTTTGCTTTCCCGTCATTGGGACGCCATCGTAGGTTCTAATATAAGTAAATGTTAGTTCATTTCGTTTCTCATCAATAAGACTGCATCCTAGATTGAATATAAGTTTCTTCTCTCTTCATTTGGTTTCTCATCATTTAAACACCATCCTAGGTTCTATGTAAGTTTCTTCTTTGTTACTTTTGTTTTTCATCATTGGGACAACATCATAGGTTGTACCTCAGTTTATTCTGTGTTTATTTCGTTTCTCATCATTCGGAGGCAAAGCTAGGTTCTATCTAAACATAATCTTGTGTTCCATTGGTTTCTCATCATTGGGACACAATCCTAGGTTGTTTCTAAATTTAATTGTTTGTTCCTTTGTTTCTTGTCAATGGAGCACCATCCAAGATTCTAACACTGTTTATTCTTTATTCATGTGGTTTCTCATTATTGAGACAACATACTAGGTTGTATCTAAGTTTCATATTTGTTTCTTTTGCTTTTCATCATTGCAACACCATTAATTTCTATTTCATTTTATTCTTTGTTCATTTTGTGTCTAATAAGTGGAATGTTATCCTAGGTTCTATTTAAGCTTAATTGTTTGTTCCATTGGTTTCTCATCATTGTGACACCCTCCTTGCTTCTATTTAGGTTTCTTCTTTGTTCCTTTGGTTTCTCATCATTAGGACACCATCCTATGTTCTATCTTAGTTTATTATTTCTTTGTTTGTTTTTTCATCATTGGGCCGTCATCCTTGGTTTTATCTAACATCAATCATTTGTTTCTTCAGTTACTGAATATTAGGACACCATCATTGGTTTGATTTTAGTTTGATGCTTATTCCTTTGGTTTCTCATCCTTAGGACAATATCCTGGGTTCTATCTAATGTTATTATTATTATTTATTTACTTTCACATTATTGGGATGCCATCTTAAGTTCTATCTAAAGGTTAAACGTTAGTTCCTTTTGTTCTCATCAATAGGACTACATCCTAGGGTGAATCGAAGTTTCTTCTTTGTTCCTTTGGTTACTAATCATTGGGAAACCATCTCAGATTCTATCTAAATTTCTTCTTTGTTACTTTCTTTTCTCCTCATTGAGACACCATCATATGTTTTATCATAGGTTATTCTTTGTTCATTTCATTTCTCATCACTGGGATGCAAAACTAGGTTTTATCTAAAGATAATTGTTTGTTCCTTTGGTTTCTCATCATTGGCAAGCCATCACAGGTTGTTTCAAAACTTAATCGTTTGTTCCTTTGGTTTCTCGTCATTGGGACACCATCCTATATTCTATCTCAGTTTATTTTTTGTTCATTTGGTTTCTCATCATTGGAACACCATTCTAGGTTGTATCCAAGTTTCTTCTTTATTACTTTTGTTTCTGATCATTAGGACACCATTCTAGTTTCTATTCAGTTTAGTCTTTGTTCATTTGGTTTTTGGTCACAATGGAATGCTATCCTAGGTTCTTTCTAAGCTTAATCGTTTGTTCCTTCGGTTTCTCATCATTGGGACACCATCCTAGGCTCTTTCTCAATTTATTCTTTGTTCATCTGGTTTTTAATTATTGGGACGTCATCTTAAGTTATATCTAAGTTTGCTTTTTGTTAGTTTTGTTTCTCATCATTGGGACACCATTCTACTTTCTAATTATCCTTAATCGTTTGTTCCTTTACTTTCTCAACATTGGGACACGATCATAGGTTTGATTTAAGTTTGATGTTTGTTCCTTTGGTTTCTCATCATTGGGACACTATCCTAGGTTATATCACGTATTCTTTGTTTATTTGTTTTCCTATGATTCCATCCTTGGTTCTATCTTATAGCTTAAATGTTAGTTCCTTTTGTTACTCATCAATAGGACTGCATCTTAGGCTGAATCTAAGTTTCTTCTTTCTTCCTTTTGTTTCTCATCATTGGGATTGGTTCCCAGATTCTATCTAAGTTTCTTCTTTGTTAATTTATTCTCATCATTGGGACACCATCATAGGTTTTGTTCATTTTGTTTATCATCATTGGGATGCATAACTAGGTTCTATATAAACATAATCGTTTGTTCCTTTGATTTCTCAATATTGGGAGGTTCTTTCTAAAATTAATCAATTTGTCCTTTGGTTTCTCATCATTGGGACACCATCTTAGGTTCTATCTCAATTTGTTTTTTTTTTATTTGGGTTCTTAACATTGGGTACCGTCCTAAGTTGTATCTAAGTTTCTTATTTGTTGCTTTCGATTCTCATAAGTGGGACACCATTCTAATTTCCGTTTTTGTTTATTCTTTGTTCATTTGGTTTCTGATCAGTGGAACACTATCCTAGGTTTTATTTCAGCTTAATTGTTTTTTCCTTTAGTTTGTCATCATTGGGACTCCATCCTAGGTTCTTTCTACAGTTAATCATATGCTCTTTTTTTTTTTTCTAGTCATTTGGGACACCATCATAGGTTATATCTGAATTTATTCTTTGCTCATTTGGTTTTTCATCATTGGGACACCATCCTAAGATGTATCTAAGTTTCTTCTTTATTACATTGGTTTCTCATCATTGGGAAACCATTCTAGTTTCTATCTCAATTTATTCTTTGTTCATTTGGTTTATGATCAGTGGACAGCTATCCTAGGTTCTATTTGAGCTTAAATGTTTGTTCCTTTGCTTTGTCATCATTCTGACAAAATCCTATGTTCATTCTCAATTTAATATTTGTTTCATTTGGTTTCTAATTATTCGGATGTCATTCTAGGTTCTAAGTATCTTTTCTGTTACGTTTGTTTCTAATCATTGGGACATCGTCCTAAGTTTTTTCTTTTTTCATTTGGTTTCATATATCATTGGAAAGACATCATAAGTTCAATATAAGCTTAATATTTTGTCTATTTGGTTTCTCATCATTGTGACACCCTCCTAGGTTCTATCTAGGTTTCTTCGTATTTCCTCTTGTTTCTCATCATTGGGACACCATCCTATGTTCTATATTAGTTTATTCTTTGTTTGTTTCATTTCTCATCATTGGAACGTCATCCTAGGTTTTATCCATGTTTCTTCTTTTTTCCTTTAGTTTCTCATCTTCGCTACACTATCCTAGGTTTTATCTCCGTTTTTTCTTTATCTTTAAGATGGATTCTTATGAGTGGTGTGCTTTATTAATATTTCTTATCTTTAAAGGGATAAATTTCTTATCGTTTTAGTGGTGAACTTATGTTGTTAACTTGCTGTTTTATTTCCTGAAAATGGTATCACCTCTAAAGGATGAGTGGTTTTTAACAATCTCCAAGACCTCTACGATCTTTTAGCATGAATCTCTAACCTTCAAAGGGTTATAAGGTAAGTATTTAGAGGCAAAAGCCATGAGTTGAATTTAAATTAGAGTATCTAAGGGTTTCCAAATTAGAGTTGAATTTAAATTCATTTCTAAACTCAGCAAGACTTTTCTTGCCAATTAAGAGAACTAAAACCACTTGAGTTGGATTAACCGCTTAAACACTTTTTAGATGTACCTTTGACTACACAACAACTCTTGAATTTTGATGGAGAGAAAGCCACTATGTAAAAAGATTTCTATGTTCAAATAAAAATTTGAACAAAATTGCCAACACATAAACAAGAGTCAATATTGAACAAGGTCATCGAAGAATTCGGCTCTGTACGAATTTAACTCATCATCACTATCACTATTAGAATCATTCATGGATACAAACAAAAGCTAACATGTCATTGGGATTGTACCTTGCATCTTAAAAAGTTATAGAAGCACTGTCCTATCTAAATTTAATAGTTTGTTCCTTTGGTTTCTCATCTTCTGGCAACCATCTAAGGTTTTATGGAAGTTTATTCTTTCTCCCTTTAATTTCTCATCTTTGGGACGACATCGTAGGTTCTATCTAAGGTCATTCATTCTTTCCTTTGGTTTGTCATCATTGGGCGCCCTAGGGCATAGCTAAGGTTAATTGTCTATTCCTTTAATTTCTCATCATTTGGACACCATCCTAGGTTCTATCTAAGTTTATTCTTCATCCCTTTTATTTCCTATCATTGGAACGCCATCTAGGTTTAATCTATGTTCATTTGTTTGTTCCACTCGTTTTTCATCATTAGGACAACTTTCTAGGTTCTATCTAGGCTCATTCCTTTTTCCCATTTGTAACTAATCATTTGGACATGATCTTTTGGTTTCTCATCGTTTGGACACAACCTAGGTTTTATGGAAGTTTATTCTTTCCTCCTTTGGTTTCTCATCTTTTATCATCATTCGGCGACCATCTAGGTTTTATGGAACTTTATTCTTTCTCCCTTTGGTTTCTCATCTTTGGGACGACATCGTAGGTTCTATCTAACGTCATTCATTCTTTCCTTGGCTTTGTCATTATTGGGATGCCCACTAGGCCCTATCTAAGCTTAATTGTTTGTTCCTTCAATTTCTCATCGTTTGGACACCATCCTAGGTTCTATCTATGTTTATTCTTCATCCCTTTTTTTTCCTATCATTGAAACGCTATCTAGGTTTTATCTAAGTTCATTTGTTTCTTCCACTCGTTTTTCATCATTGGGACAACTTTCTAGGTTCTATCTAAGCTAATTCCTTTTTTTTCAATTTGTAACTAATCATTGGGGCAAGATCCTTTGGTTTCTCATCGTTCGGACACCATCTAGCTTTTATGAAAATTGATTCTTTCTCCCTTTGGTTTCTCATCTTTGGGATGACATCGTAGGTTCTATCTAAGGTCATTCATTCTTTCCTTGGCTTTGTCATCATTGGGATGCCCTCTAGGCCCTATCTAAGCTTAATTGTTTGATCCTTTATTTTCTCATCGTTTGGACACAAACCTAGATTCTTTCTTTGTTTATTCTTCATCCCTTTTGCTTCCTATCTTATGAACACGATATAGGTTTTATCTTAGTTCATTTGTTTGTTGCACTCGTTTTTAATCATTGGGACAACTTTCTAGGTTCTATCTATGGTCATTCCTTTTTTCCATTTGTAACTAATCATTAGGACACGATTATTTAGTTTCTCATCGTTTGGACATCATCTAGGTTTGATGGAAGTTTATTCTTTCTCCCTTTGGTTTCTCTTCTTTAGGACGACATCCTAGCTTCTTTCTGAAGTCATTCATTGTTTTGTTTTTATTTTTGGTCATTGGGACGCCCCGTAGGCCCTATCTAAGCTTAATTGTTTGTTCCTTTAATTTCTCATCGTTTCGACACCATCCTAGGTTCAATCTATGTTTATTCTTCATCCCTTTTGTTTCCTATCATTGGAACACCATCTAGGTTTAATCTAATTTCATTTGTTTGTTCCACTCGTTTTTCATCATTGGGATAGCTTTCTAAGTTTTATCTAAGGTCATTCCTTTGTTCCATTTGTAACTACTCATTGGGACATGATCCTTTGGTTTCTCATGCTTTGGACACCATCTAAGTTTTATGGAAGTTTATTCTTTCTGCCTTTGGGACGACATCGTAGGTTTTATCTAATGTCACTCATTATTTCGTTTGGTTTGTCATTATTGGGACACCCCCTAGGCACTATCTAAGATTAAATATTTGTTTCTTTATTTTCTCATCGTTGGGACACCATCCTAGGTTATATCTAGGTTCATTTGTTTGTCCCACTCGTTTTTCATTATTGGGACAATTTTCGAGGTTCTATCTAAGCTGATTCCTTTTTTCCATTTGTAACTAATCATTGAGACATGTACCTTTTGTTTCTCATCGTTTGCACACCATCCAGCTTTTATGAAAATTGATTCTTTCTCCCTTTGGTTTCTCATCTTTGGGACGACATCGTAGGTTCTATCTAAGGTCATTCATTCTTTCCTTGGCTTTGTCATCATTGGGACGCCTTCTAAGCCCTATCTAAGCTTAATTGTTTGTTCCTTTATTTTCTCATCGTTTGGACTCAAACCTAGATTCTTTCTTTGTTTATTCTTCATCCCTTTTGTTTCCTATCTTATGAACACGATCTAGGTTTTATCTTAGTTCATTTGTTTGTTGCACTCGTTTTTAATCATTGGGACAACTTTCTAGATAGGGCATGTGCGCGTTCCAATGATGGCAAACCAAAGTAAAGAATAAATGACCTTAGAAGAAACCTATGATGTCATCCCAAAGATGAGAAACCAAATGGAGAAAGAATAAACTTCCATAAAACCTGGATAGTTTCCAAACAATGATAAACCAAAGGATCGTGTCCCAATGATTAGTCACAAATAGAAAAAAGGAATGAGCATAGATAGAACCTAGAAAGTTGTCCCAATGATGAAAAACGAGTGCAACAAACAAATGAACTTAGGGAAAACCTAGATCGCGTTCCAATGATAGAAATAAAAGGGATGAAGAATAAACATAGATAGAACCTAGGATGGTGCCCAAACTATGAGACATTAAAGAAACAAATAATTAAACATAGATAGGTTCTAGGGGGCGTCCCAATGTTGACAAACCAAAGGAAAGATTGAATGGCCTTAGAAAGAAGCTACGATGTCATCCCAAAGATGAGAAACCAAAGGGAGAAAGAATAACTTCCATAAAACCTAGATGGTGTCCAAACGATGAGAAACCAAAGGATCATGTCCCAATGATTAGTTACAAATGGAAAAACGAAATCAGCTTAGATAGAACTTAAAAAGCTGTCCCAATGATGAAAAACGAGTGCAACAAACAAATGAACTTTGATAAAACATAGATCGCATTCCAATGTTAGGAAATAAAAGTGATGAAGAATAAACGTAGATAGAACCTAGGATATGGCCCAAGCTATGAGAAATTAAGGAAACAAATAATTAAGTTTAGATAGGGCCTAGGGGGCGTCCCAATGATCACAACCCAAAGGAAAGATTGAATGACCTTAGATACCTACAATGTCATCCCAAAGATAAGAAAACAAAGGGAGAAAGAATAAACACCCAAAAAACCTAGATGGTGTTCAAACAATGAGAAACCAAAGGATCATGTCCCAATGAGTAGTTACAAATGGAAGAAAGGAATGACCTTAGAATGTTGTCCCAATGATGAAAAACGAGTGGAACAAACAAATGAACTTAGATAAATCCTAGATGGCGTTCCAATGATGGGAAACAACAGGGACTAAGAATAAACATAGATAGCACCTAGGATGGTGTCGAAACGATGAGAAATTAAAGGAACAAATAATTAAGCTTAGATAGGGCCTACGGGGCGTCCCAATGACCAAAAATAAAAACGAAACAATGAATGACTTTAGAAAGAAGCTAGGATGTCATCCCAAAGAAGAGAAACCAAAGGGAGAAAGAATAAACTTCCATCAAACCTAGATGATGTCCAAACGGTGAGAAACTAAATGATCGTGTCCTAATGATTAGTTACAAACGGAAAAAAGGAATGACCATAGATAGAACCTAGAAAGTTGTCCCAATGATTAAAAACGAGTGCAACAAACAAATGAACTAAGATAAAACCTAGATCGTGTTCATAAGATAGGAAACAAAAGGGATGAAGAATAAACAAAGAAAGAATCTAGGTTTGTGTCCAAACGATGAGAAAATAAAGGAACAAACAATTAAGCTTAGATAGGGCCTAGAGGGCATCCCAATGATGACAAAGCCAAGGAAAGAATGAATGACCTTAGATAGAACCTACGATGTCGTCCCAAAGATGAGAAACCAAAGGGAGAAAGAATCAATTTTCATAAAAGCTGGATGGTGTGCAAACGATGAGAAACAAAAGGTACATGTCTCAATGATTAGTTACAAATGGAAAAAAGGAATCAGCTTAGATAGAACCTGGAAAATTGTCCCAATAATGAAAAACGAGTGGAACAAAGAAATGAACCTAGATATAACCTAGATCGCGTTCCCATTATAGGAAACAAAAGGGATGAAGAATAAACATAGATAGAACCTAGGTCTAAAGATTCATGGTTCTATGTTGTGGAAATGGTTCATGGTGTGATTGCATTGACAGAAGAATATGGAATAACCACAGATGATATTCAGAGAATTGATTGGTGGGAAGTATTTATGCGATGCTACAAACATTATCTTTAGATATATTGTTTATGTTGGACCGTGGGTCCTTGGGTGAAAGTCCCTAAAGCCCTCGAGGAAGACACTCAAATGTGGGTGTATGGGGTTGGTCTTGCCCTTGGATACGAGTCCCAAAAGACACAAGGTATGACTTGCCCTTGGGTGATGTCCCAGAATAGTTATTATTATATTGACCGTGTATCTTGTGGAGCATTGATATCTGATATATAGATTGGTGGGGGTGAATAGTTTTTCAATTGTGAAAGTATGGACAAGGAAAAACAAAAATTATTAGGGCCTATTTTATTCATTAGTGATAAGTATTACAATATCAGTTTATTCTTTGTTTATTTTCTTCCTCATCATCCTAACTAGGACTTTGTATTTGAAGTTGAAGGTTTGTGCGCCAGATCTAATTGTTCAATTATTTTTGTTAAACATTTGATTAAGTCATCATTATTTGAAAGTTTAACTATCTTATTCCCTACCTCTACAGATTTGAAAATAGAATGATTTTTGTCTAAATTTCTATCTAAAAAATGTGGTGTGACTATTTGACTGACAATTTGAGGTGTCTCTAGTTTGTCTTCTATCCTATCAACTTGAGAGGAGAGGGTGCTTAGAATTTGATTTGTGGAATTATTTTGTTGTTGAAGGCTTTTACAGTCTTTTAGTGTTGCTGTTCATCCTTCAATTCCCTTTGAATATATTTTTTTGAAAGGTGAAGCTATTATTGCAATGTTTCGAGAAGTTATGGTTATTTCCTCTCAAGTAGGAATAGGTTCTATCTAAGCTTAATCATTTATTCCATTGGTTTCTTATCATTGGGACATATCCCTAGGTTCTATCTCAGTTTATTCTTTGTTCATTTGGTTTCTCATTATTGGGACACAATCCTAGGTTCTATCTTAGTTTATTCTTTGTTAATTTGATTTTTCATCATTAGGACGCCATCCTGGGTTCTATCTTAGTTTATTCTTTGTTAATTTGATTTTTCATCATTAGGACGCCATCCTGGGTTCTACCTAAACTTAATTGTTTGTTCCTTTGGTTTCTCATCATTGGGCCACGATCCTAGGTTCATCTCCATTTATTCGTTGCTAATTTGGTTTCTCGTACGTGGGACACCATCCCAAGTTCTACCTAAACTTAATTGTTTGTTCCTTTGGTTTCTCATCATTGGGATGGATGATAGGTTATAGCTAAGCTTAATCATTTGATCCTTTGGTTTCTTATCATAGAGACACTACATTCTATCTAACCCAAATCATTTCTTCCATTGGTTTCACATCAATGTGACACCATCTAGAGTTCCATCTCAATTTATTCTTTGGTCATTTGTTTTCTCATTGTTGGGATGCCATCCTACGTTCCATGTAGGCTTAATCGTTAGTTCCTTTGGTTTCTTATCATTGGGACTCATCCCAAGGTTCTATCTTGGTTGCTTCTTTGTTCCTTTGGTTTCGCATCAATGTGACACCATCCTGGGTTTTATCTTAGTTTATTCTTTGTTTGTTCCCTTTCGCATCATCAGGATGCCATCCTAAATTTTATCTAAGCTTAATCGTTTTTCCTTTCATTTCTCAATCGAACTCCATCCTAGGTTGAATTTAAGTTTCTTCCTTTGGTTTCTTCTCGTAAGGATTCCATCCTAGGTTCTATCTAAGCTTAATCGTTTGTTCCTTTGGTTTCTCATCACTAGGACACCAGCCTAAGTTCTACGTTTTTTCTTTGTTCCTTTTGTTTCTCATCATGGGGGTGCATCCTAGGTTCTATTTCAAATTTATTCTTTGTTCCTTTGCATTGTCGTCATAGGGACACCATCCTATGTTTTATCTAAGTTTCTTTTATATTCCTTTGCTTTCTTATTATTGGGACACCATGCTAGGTTCTATCTCAATTTATTGAGAGCCCATCATAGGTTCTATCTACACTTAATCGTTTGTTACTTTGGTTTCTCATCATTGGGACATCATCCTAGGTTCTATCTCGGTTTATTCTTTATTCCTTTGGTTTTCATTCTTAGGACACCATCCTATGTTCTATCTAACCTTAATCGTTTTTTCGTTTGCTTTGGCTTCAATGCGACACTATCTCAAGTTCTATTTGAGCTCATTAAGGTTCATTTTGTTTCTCATCATTGGGACATCATCAAGTTTCTATCTCAGTTTATTCTTTGTTCATCTGGTTTCTTCTCATCATTGGGATGCAATCTTAGGTTCTATATAAAGTTAATCAATTATTCAATTGGTTTCTCATCATTGGGTTGAATTCTTAGGATCTATATAAGCTTAATCATTTGTTTGTTTGGTCTCTCTCTTCATTAGGACCCAATCCTAGGTTCTATCTAAGTTTCTTCTTTATTCATTTGGTTTCTCATAATTGGGACACCATTCTATCTCAGTTTATTCTTTGTTCTTTTTGTTTCTTATTATTGGGTCACATTCCTAGGTTCTATCTTAGTATATTCTTTGTTTCATTTAGTTTCTTATGATTGGGAGATCATCCTAAATTCTATCTAAGCTTAATCAATTGTTTGTTTGGTTTCTGATCATTGGGACAACATCCTATGTTCTATATTAGTTTGTTCTTTGTTCATATGGTTTCTCATCATTGGGGGGTCAAGGTTCTATCTCTTTTTATTCGTAGTTTATTTTGTTTCTAATCATTTGGGATGTCATCCTAGGTTCTATCTAATCTTAATAATTTGTTCCTTTGGTTTCTTATTATTGGGACACCATCCTAGGTTCTATCTAAGTTTAATCATTTTTTCCTTTGGTTTCTAATGGTTGGGACACATCCGTAGGTTCTATCTCGGTTTCTTCTTTGTTTCTTTGGTTTCTCATCATTGGGACACCATCCTAAGTTTCTTCTTTGTTCCTTTAGTTTCTCATCTGTTGGCCACCATCCTAGGTTATCTTTGTTTATTATTTGTTCATTTAATTTCTCATCATTAGGACACCATCCTAGGTTTTGTGTAAACTTAATTGTTTGTTCCTTTGGTTTCTTGTCATCGGGAGACTATTCGTGGTTCTATCTCAGTTTATTCTTTCTTCATTTGGTTTCTCATCATTGGTGTCACACCTCGAATTTTTTTGTTATTCTTCAGACTAAACAATTGATACTCAAATACAGTATAAGAGTGCTCTAAAAAATTTAAATGTTGAGTTACAGCTTGATTTTGTGTAAAAGAGGATATGCAAAACCTATTATAAGGGGTACATCCTATTTTAAACTTTGTAACTTGTAGTTAACAAAATATGGTTTGTTTCTTAAAAGAAACTTGTACTACATTAATTTACATATACCAAAACCCCATTGTTCACTACAGGTAGCCCATACTACAAGTGTACTTGACAAATATATATATTACATCATTCCTACAAAAAGATTCAGTCTTTGATACAAAAGGCAAAGCCTCAAAAGACTTTCAATGCGAGCAAATAGCATCCAATCACAGTAAAGCATTGCTCAAGCATTATTTTGTGCATAGGTCTTTTGACCTACATCTAAAGGTGGAAGGAATAGGGTTAGTTCACAACTCAGTAGGAAAGTTTATAACCATCTTAAGCATACCCTTAAAAACCTTGAATTAAACGTTTAATAGCATGCATGATAAACATTTTATAACCATTAACAAATGTGTAATCATGTCAAACCTGAATGCATGTCTTTGCTTTTCCTCATCCGGTCCCACATAAACAATATATCAAATGATAATGCCTGTTGGACCACATAAAAACTTCCCACCAATCAATTCTCTGAATATCATCTGTGATAATTTCATATCCTTCTTGCAATGCAACCACACCATGAATCTTCATACCAAGATATGTTCTAATATCATGGCAACATTTCAATGCAGTAAACCGAGATGCAATGACACATTGGAACATTTTATGAAATCATAGAAATAACGTGAAATTCCAACAAATGATTCAAGGAAAGAAATCAGATACACCATAGAATAGCATAAAATTCCCTACCCTACACCAATTTCCTTTTTGTGTTTCTTCTACGTAGGCGATCTTTGCCTATTACGAGGAATTGAAATGAAACAACATCATTTAGGTTTCCTAACCATGAAAATTTATACAGTTTACTGTTGCTAATTTTTAATTCTCATATTCTCTAATCTATATACCTTTAGGTTTTCAAATAAAATTTGAATTGAATTAAACAATATTTACAATGCAAATTAATTTCCCTAATTAATTACCAAACACTAACTGTTTTGATTTTCTTAAAGCCTAACCCATTAACAAATCCCAAGTGTCCAAACAACCTAATTAATCACATGTTTACTAATCTATTTTTCAAACAAACCAAATTAAACAAAGATTTATGCTTATCTTACCATTAATAAAATACTTTAATCCTTAATTAATTGTGATTTTTAACTAAAACATATTTATAGCTAATTAAACTAAACTTTTACACAAATTTTACCCTTAATTATTTTCAGCAAACCATTAGGAACCAAAATAAATGAAAATTACAAAATTAACAACTTGCTTACCTCAAATCTACACTTTCTCTCTCTAGATTCGCTCTAACCCAAGTTGCTGCAGGTGAAATGGTGGAAAACGAGCTGCAGCCCCCTTATAAAGGAGTCTCCATGCAGCCCAAGCATGAGGTGGCAGCCCTCATGGCTTTCACCAATCCACCCAAGTAGGAGCTGGCATTCCACTAACTCCAATTTCCATATTTTGCACTTTAGTCCTTCAAGTTATCAAAAATAAAATCCATAATTTTCCATTAGTCCTTTAGGTTTTCATAATCCTAATCAGCCCCTAAGACTCTAATAAGCATGTTTAAGTTATTAACTAATCCCACTTAACCTTAATCAATGTTTAATTCATAATTAAATAAGATTAGTACTAAACTAGTTTTAACATCTAATTAAGCATGCTTAAAGTTAAGTACTAAGATAATCATTATTGCCTATTTAATTGATTAGTACTAGATGTTACAATTGGGGCACTATCCTAGGTTCAATCTTAATTTATTCTTTGTTTTTTTGGTTTTACATCATTCAAACACCATCCTATGTTCTATCTTTGTTTCTTCTTTGTTTCCTTCGAATTCTTGTCGTTTGGATACTATCCTAGGTTCTATCTAAGCTCAATAGTTGGTTCCTTCGGTTTCTCATCGTCATTGGGATGCGAACCTAGGTTCAATCTAGCTGTCGTCTTTGTTGCTTTGGTTTCTCATCCTTTGGAGACCATCCTACGTTCTATCTCAATTTATTCTTTGTTCAATTGCTTTCTCATCATAGGTACACAATTCTAGGTTCCTTCTAAACTAAATTATTTGTTCCTTTGGTTTCCTTTCATTGGAACACTGTCCTAGGTTCTATATCAATTTATTCTTTGGTTATTTGGTTTCTCATCAATTGGACACCATCCTAGGTTCTAACTTAGTTTATTCTCTGTTCATTTGATTTCTCATCACTGAGGCACTATCCTAGCATGTATCTATACTTAATCGTTTGTTCCTTTGGTTCCTCATCATTGGGACACCATCCTAGGTTCTATCTCCGTTTATTCTTTGTTCATTTGGTTTCTCATCATTGGTATGCCACCCTATGTTCTATCTAAGCTTAATCATTTGTTCGTTTGGTTTCTTATCATTAGGACACTATCCTAGGTTTCTGTCTAAATTTTTTCTTTGTGCCTTTGGCTTTTGATCCTTGGGACACCAACGTAGGTTCTATCTCAATTTATTCTTTGTTGATTTGAATTCTCATCATTGGGTTGACATCCTATGTTCTATATAAGTTTAAGAATTCGTTCATTAGTTTTCTCATGATTGGGACACCATTGGCGGCACTATCTACGTTTCTTCATAGTTCCTTCGGTTTCTTATCATTTGGACACCATCCTAAATTCAACCTCAGTTTATTCTTTGTTCCTATGGATTCTCGTCGTAAGGACAAACTCCTAAGTTCTATCTCAATTTAATTTTTTGTTCCTTTTTTCTAATCGTTGGAACGCCATCCTAGATTCTATCTGAGCTTAATCGTTTGTACCTTTGGTTTCTAATCACGTGGATACAATCCTAGGTTCAATATAAGTTTCTTCTTTGATCCTTTGGTTTCTCATCCTGTGGACACAATCCTAAGTTCTATCTAAATTAATTCTTTGTTCATTTGGTTTCTTATCATTGGGAAACGATCTAATGTTCTTTCTATGTTTCTTCTTTGTTACTTTTCTTTCTCATCATTGGGACACCATCATAGGTTCTATCTCATCTTAATCCATGTTTATTTCGTTTCTCATCGTTGTGAGTCTATCCTAGGTTTTATCTAAACTTTATCGTTTGTTCCTGTGACTTCTCATCATTGGGACACTATCCAAGGTTCTATCTAAGTTTACTCTTTGTTCTTTCTATTTTCTCATCATTGGGACAACATCCTTGGTTCTGTCTTTATTTATGTTTTATTCCATTGGTTTCTCATCCTTAGGATGTTATCCTATGTCTAACCTTAATCGTTTCTTCCTTTGCTTTTGCATCAATGCGACACCATCTTAGGTTCTATCTCAATTTATTCTTTATTTGTTTTGTTTCTCACCGTTGGAACGCTATCATAGGTTCTATCTAACCTTAATCAATTGTAAGTTTGGTTTCTCATCAATTGGAATACTAGGTTCAATGTTAGTTTATTCTTTATTCATTTTGTTTCTCATCTTTGGGACGCCATCCTAGGTTCTATATAAACTTTGTCTATGCTTAATCATTTATTTGATTGGTTTCTCAGCATTGGGACAACATCCTAGGTTCTATTTTTAGAGTATTCTTTCTTTATTAGCCTTTGCATCATTGGGATGCCATCCTAAAGTCTATCTAGGATTAATCATTTATTGCTTTCATTTCTCATCAATCAAACTCAATCCTAGATTGAATCTAAGTTTCATCTTTGATCCTATGGTTTTTCATCAGTAGGACACCATCCTATGTTCTATATCAGTTTATTCTTTGTTCATTTTGTTTCTAATTATGGAGACGCTATCCTAGGTTCTATCTGTAACACCTAGTACTAATGAATTAAATAGGCAATAATAATTATCATAGTACTTAACTTTAAGCATGCTTATTAGGGTTATGAAAACCTAAAGGACTAATGGGCAATTATGGGTTTTATTTTTGATAACTTGAAGGACTAAGTCCAAAATATGGAAATTGGAGTTAGTGGAATGCCACCTCATGCTTGGCTGCATGGAGACCCCTTTATAAGGGGGCTGCAGCTCGTTTTCCACCATTTCACCTACAGCAACTTGGGTTAGAGAGAGAAAGTGTAGATTTGAGGTAAGCAAGTTGTTTAATTTTGTAATTATCGTTTATTTTGGTTCCTAATAGTATGCTGAAAAAAATTAATGGTAAATTTGTGTAAAAGTTTAGTTTAATTAGCTATAAACACGTTTTAGTTAAAAAATCACAATTAAGTAAGGATTAAAGTATTTTAACTTACGTATTTTATTAATGGTAAGATAAGCATAAATCTTCGTTTAATTTGGTTTGATTGAAAAATAGATTAGTAAACATGTGATTAATTAGGTTATTTGGACACTTGGGATTTGTTAATGGGTTTGGCTTTAAGAAAATCAAAACAGTTAGTGTTTGGTATTTAATTAGGGAAATTAATATGCATTGTAAATATTGTTTAATTCAATTCAAATTTGATTTGAAAACCTAAAGGAATATAGATTAGAGAATATGAGAATTAAAAATTAGCAACAGTAAACTGTATAAATTTTCATGGTTAGGAAACCTAAATGATGTTGTTTCATTTCAATTCCTCGTAATAGGCAAAGATCACCTACTTAGAAGAAACCCAAAAAGGAAGTCCGTGTAAGGTAGGGAATTTTATGCTATTCTATGATGTATCTGATTTCTTTCCTTGAATCATTTGTTGGAATTTCACGTTATTTCTATGATTTCATAAAATGTTTTAATGTGTCATTTCATCTCGGTTTATTGCATTGAATTGGTACCATGATATTGGAACGTATATTGGGATAAAGATTCATGGTTTTGTGTTGTTAAAATGGTTCATGGTGTGGTTGCATTGCAAGAAGGATATGAAACTATCACAGATATTCAAAGAATTGATTGGTGGGAAGTGTTTATGTGTTGCTACAGGCATTATCAATTGATATATTTGTTTATGTGGGTCCTTGGGTGAAAGTCCCTAAAGCCATCGAGGAAGACACTCCGATGTGGGTGTATGGGGTTGGTCTTGCCCTTGGGTATGAGTCCCAAAAGACACGGGGTATGACTTACCCTTGGGTGATGTCCCAGAATAGTCATTATTATATTGATTGAGTATCTTGTGGAGCATTGATATATGATGTGTAGATTGGTGGGGGTTAGTAGTTTATCAGTTGTGAAAGGATGGATGAGGAAAAGCAAAGATGAAACCAGCAAACACATGCATACATGTTTGACATAATTACACTTTGGTTTATGAACCAATTTGGGACACCATGATAGGTTTTATTTTAGTTTAATGTTTGTTCCTTTGGTTTCTCATCACTTGGACAATATCCTATGTTCTATCTAAGTTTATTGTTTGTTTATTTGTTTTCCCATCATTAGGACACCACTAGGCTCTATCTAAGCTTAAATGGTAGTTCCTTTCATTTCTTATCAAGAGGACTACATCCTAGGTTGAACCTTAGTTTCTTCTCTCTTCATGTGGTTTTTCATCATTGTGACACCATCCTATTCTATCTCAGTTTTTTCTTTCTTCATTTGGTTGCTCATCATTGGGACGTCACCCTAGGTTCTATATATCCTTAATCATTTGTTCCTTCGGGTTTCTTTACATTGGGATACCATCCTAGGTTTATTTTAAGTTTGATGTTTTTTCCTTTGGTTTCTCATCAACGATAAACCATCCTAGGTTCTATCCTAGTTTTATTATTTTAGGTACAACCTAGGATGGTGTCCATATGGTGATAAATCAATGAAACTAAGAATAAAATTAGAGAAAACCTAAAAGGGTGTCCCAATGATGAGAAAGCAAATGAACTAAGGTTAGATAGAACCTAGGATGGTGTCGTATTGATAAGAAATGAAAGGACCAAAGAATAAACTTAGATAGAACCTACGATTGTGTCCCAATGACAAGAATCCAAAGGACCAAACGATTGAGCTTATATAAACTAGGATGGCGTCCCAATGACTAGAAACAAAATGAACAAAGAATAATTTGAGATAGAACCAAGGATGGTGTCCCAATGATGAGAAACCTAAGGAACAAACGATTTAGCTTCAATAGAACCTAGGATGGTGTCCCAATGATAAAAAAACCAAACGAACTAGGGATTAAGCTTACATAGACCTAGGATGGCATCGCAATGATGATCAACGAAATGAACGAAGAATAAACTAGGATGGTGTTGTAATACCTAGCACTAATAAATAAAATAAGCAATAATAATTACTTTAGTACTTAACTTTAAACATGCATAATTAGATGTTAAAACTAGTTTGATGTTAATCCTGTTAAATTATGAATTAAACTTTGATTAAGGTTAAGTGGGATTAGTTAATGACTTAAGCATGCTTATTAGGTTCTCATGGGCTGATTAGATTTATGAAAACCTAAAGGACCAATGGGTAATTGTAAAGTGCAATTATGGAAAGTTGGGGTTGGTGGCAGCCATGGCCTACCACCTCCTACTTGGCTGCATGGAGACCCCTTTATAAGGGTCTGAAGCTCGTTTTGCACCATTTCACCTGTAGCAGCTTGGGTTAGAGAGAGGATCTAGAGAGAGAAAGTGTAGATTTGAGGTAAGCAAGTTGTTTAATTTAGTAATTTTGGTTCCTAATGGTATGTTAAAACAAATTAACGGTAAAATTTGAGTGTAATTAGCTATAAACATATTTTAGTTAAAAAAATCACAATTAATTAAGAATTAAAGTATTTTAGCTTAAGTATTTTATTAATGGTAAGATCAGCATAAATCTTTGTTTAGTTTGGTTTGATTGAAAAATAGATTAGTAAACATGTTATTAATTAGGTTATTTGGACACTTGGGTTATGTTACTAGGTTAGGCTTTAGGAAAAAAAAAAATCAAAACAATTGGTGTTTGGTAATTAATATGAGAATTAAAAATTAATAACAGTAAGTTGTTAAAAAATAGTAAGAAAGGAAAATTTCATAAGTTTTAATTGAATAAATTTTCATGGTTCAGAAACCTAAATTATGTTGTTTTATTTCAGTTGCTTGTAATAGCTAAAGATCGCTTACATAGGAGAATCACAGAGGGAAAGTCTGTGTAAGGTAGGGAATTTTATATTGTTCCATGGTGTATCTGATTTCTTACCTAGAAACATATACTAGAATTTCATGTCATTTCTATGATTTCATAAAATATTTTAATGTGTCATTAAATCTCGGTTTATTGTATTGAAATGTTACAATGAGATTGGAACATATATTGGTATGAAGATTCATGGTTCCGTGTTATGGAAATGGTTCATGGTGTGGTTGCATTGTAAGAAGGATATGGAATAATCACATATGATATTCAGAGAATTGATTGTGGGAAGTGTTTATGTGATGCTACATGCATTATCCTTTGATATGTTGTTTATGTGGGACCGTGGGTGAAAGTCCCTAAAGCCCTCGAGCAAGACACTTCGATGTGGGTGTATGGGGTTGGTCCCCCTAGGTTTTTAGTCCCTAAAGACACGGGGTTAATCCTGCCCTTGGGTATGAGTCCCAGAAGACATAGGATTTGACTTACCCTTTTGGTGATGCCCCAGAATAGTCATTATTATATTGACCTAGTATCTTGTGGAGCATTGGTATCTAATGTGTAGATTGGTTGGGGTTAGCAGTTTATCAGTTGTGAAAGGATGGAAGAGGAAAAGCAAAAATGAAACTAGAAAACACATGCATACATGTTCGATATGATTACATATTTATTAATGGTTATAAAATGTTTATCATGCATGCAATTAAACGTTTAATTCAAGGTTTGTAACGGTATGCTTAGGATGGTTATAAACTTTCCTACTGAGTTGTGAACTCACCTTATCCTTTCCACCGATAGATGCAAGTTAGAAGACCTATATAGGAAATAATGATTGAGCAATTCTTTACTGTGATTGGATGTTGTTTGCTCGCATTGAAAGTGTTTTGAGGCTTTGCCTTTGTATTAAAGACTGAATCTTTTTGTAGGAATGATATAATATATATATTTGTCAGGTACACTTGTAGTATGGGCTACTCGTAGTGAACCATGGGGTTTTGGTAAATGCAAATTAATTTAATACATGTTTATTTTGTGAAATGAAACATATTTTGTTAACTGATAGTTACAAAGTTTAATATAAGATGTACTCTTTATAACAGGTTTTGCATATCCTCTCTTTGCACAAAATCAAACAAGAACTCAACATTTAAATTTTTGTATCCCCATATTTTTAAGAGCACTTATACTGTATTTGAGTATCAATTGTTCAGTTAGAAAAAAAAAAAAAAAAAAAAACACAGGGTGTGATAGGTGTCGCATTGATTTGAAAGAAAATGAAGAAACGATTATAGTTAGATAGAACATAGGATGGCTTTATAATGAAGAAAAACCAAAGGAACAAAGAATAAACTAAGATAAAACCTAGGATAATTTCCAAATGATGAGAAAAGAAAGGAACAAAGAGGAAACTGGGATAGAACCTAGGGTTGTGTCCCAATGATAAGAATCAAAAGGAAGAATCGATTAAGCTTAGATAGAACCTAGGATTGCGTCCCAATTATGAGAAAACAAACGAACAAAAAATAAACTGAGATAATACATAGGATGGTGTCGCATTGATGCTATAGCAAAGGAAAAAACAATTAAGGTTAGAAAGAACATAGGATGGCATCCCAATGATGAGAAACCAAAGGAATAAATGATTAAGCTTATTAGACAGAACCTAGGATGGTGACCCAATAATGAGAAACTAAATGAACAAACAATTGAACTTAGATAGAACCTAGGATAGCGTCCCAAGGATGAGAAACGAAATGAACAATGAATAAAATGAGATTGAACCTAGGATTGTTTTCCCAATGATTAGAAACCAAAGGAACAAACTATTAAGTTTAGACAAAACCTAAGATGGTGTCCCAATGTTGAGAAACCAAATGAATAACTAATAAACTGAGATAGAACTCAGGATGGTGTCGCATTAATGCAAAGGCAATGGAAAAAACAATTAAGGTTAGATAGAACATGGGATGACATCCTAATGATGAGAAACCAAATGAACAAACAATTAAGCTTAGAACCTAGGATGGTGTCCTAAAGATGAGAAACTAAACGAACAAACGATTAAGCTTTAGATAGAACCTAAGATGACACCCCAATGATGAGAAACGAAATGAACAAAGAATAAAATGAGATAGAATCATTAGGATGACGTCTCAATGATGATAAATCAATGAAGCTAAGAATAAACTTAGATAGAATCTAAAATGGTGTTCCAATGATGGGAGAGCAAATGAAATAAGAATAAACCAAGATAGAACCTATGATGGCGACCCAATGATAAGAAATCAAAGGAACAAACAAATAAGGTTAGATCGAACCTAGGATGGTGTCCTAATGATGAGAAATGAAAGGACCAAAGAATAAACATAAATAGAACCTATGATGTTGTCCCAATGACAAGAATCCAGAGAACCAAATGATTAAGCTTAGATAGAATCTAGGATGACATCCTAATGACTAGAAATAAAATGAACAAAGAATAAACTAATATAGAATCTAGGATGGTGTCCCCATGATGAGAAACCAAAGGAACAAAGAAGAAATTTAGAACTTAGGATGGTGTCTCGGTGATGAAACCAAAGGAACAAATGATTAAGCTTTAGATAGAACCTAGGATGGCATCCCTTTGATGAGAAACGAAATGAAAAAGAATGAATTGGGACAGAACTTAGGATGGTGTCCTAAAGATGAGAAACCAAAGGAACAATGAAGAAACTTAGATAAAACTTAGGATGGTATCCTAAAGATGAGAAACCAAAAGGAATAAACAATTAAACTTAGATAGAAGCCAGGATGGCATTCCAATGATAAGAAACCAAAGGAAAAAACAAATATTCTTAGATAGTACCTAAGATTGTGTCCCAATGTTGATTAATGAGTGAAACTAAGAATGAAGTTAGAAACTATAATGGAGTTCCAATGAAGAGAAAGCAAAGAAACTAAGATAAAACCTAGGATGGCGACCTAATGATGAGAAACCAATGGAACAAACAAATAAGGTTAGATAAAACCTAGGATGGCGACCTAATGATGAGAAATGAAAGGATCAAAGAATAAACTTAGATAAAACCTACGATGGTTTCCAAATGATGAGAATCCAAAGGACCAAACGATTAAGCTCAACTCAAAATATCAATCCTAAAAAACAAAATTCTATTTTCTTTAAAAGAGTCTTTCAAAGATAATAAACCCAAAATGTGAATTTTAACTAAATCACAAATAGTTAAGTACTACAATTATCCAACTTTACAAATCAATCAAGCAAGCAAACTGAATCACCTTACCTAAAGGAAGGAAGGTACTTTCTAATCAACCAATTAATCGCCATATTTTCCTCAACTAGTGCTCAAGCTTGATCCTCAAAAATTCTCAATGGAGTCGTCAATTTGTGGATCTGCATTTTTCACGTGTGTTCCCACTCATTGATGGGACTCACTTTTTAAATGATAAAAAAATATTATTGTTAAAATCGGAGTTGCCACTTATTTTTATTTGTTTTTAAGGAAAATAAAATAAAAAACTAAAAGCCTAAGAAAAATAACTCCTTAAGTTTTGGATAAGATGTTTAGCACCCCTCTAAGCCTTAAAAAGGTCTCTATAACTAGATTGAGGGAAATACGACAATTAATCAATTGACTAATGATACCAAGAAAGGATAAGGTGTTTATCTAAATTCAAATTACATGTTATCCATATTCAAACAAATATATCTAAGCAATCAATCACACGAGTAAGGAAGATAGGCGTACTATGTGAGCTGCAACTTAAGCATTGTCACAAGACATCAAAGTTAGTTTTAAAAAAAAACACATACACACACACACAACATGTATTTTACCATAGTAAGAAATCTAACATGGTGAGTCAAATAAGCAATCAAAAAGATATATTAAGCATGATAATGATCATATATGAAGCTTTACATAACTAATGGAATCAAGATGCAAAGATAAAAAGCGGACCTGAATAGCACAAATAACTTACAATGTGCTTCCATAAGACATGAGAGGTTAGATCAAAGTTATAATAACAAACAATAAAGAAAAGAAAGCCTACCATGCATGGTATCTAAATATTATAACATAAATGACCAAAGTATAAGAAAACACAAATTATTAAATAAGTCATGTATACAACTCCCAAAAAAAAAAAAATCAAGGGTTATGATTAAAACATGTAGCAAAAGGGGTAGCACACTATTATCAAAAGAAAAATTATAAATTAATATCTAGGAACATCATTTTATCATGAAATTAAGACAAACCTCCCTATTATGCCTATATCACAATACAATAACCAAAGTCAAGCAAGATAAGTCAAATAACACCAAAAAAAAAAAAAAAAAGGCAAAGTCAAGTAAAGTACAAGATTTTTAGCATGTGATCAGAATAGGAAGCATCATAAAACAAATCCTAAAAAAAATATCTTGAAGTGGAATTTAATTACAAAAATTTTCAAGAAACATCTCCTACACATCTAGAACAACAAAAAAAAAACCCAAAATGAATTTGTAAAAAGATTCAATGATCTCCTAAAATCATAAAAAAAAAAAAAAAAAAAAAAATCATACATGTCCTTCAAGTTGTCTAGTTTACAAAAATAAAAAAGAAATAAAGGCCAGACTAGGGAGCCTTAGAAAGTATTTTAAAACACTCAAACTTATCAACTATCCAAAAACAGTCATGTGTAGTAGGCACAAATTTGAAAAATCATCTCTCTCAAGAAAACGTATTTTTTAATATTTTATGTCTCAAAATTCAATCTTAAGAAGTAAAAAATCTGAGGAAAATATTTATTTAAATTTAAAATATCAAAAAGTAATTTTATTTTGCAAAGTGCTCTCAAGTGTACAGAAGTAAGCCTAAATAAAACATGCTGAAAGAGATGATCATAATTTTGACTCGGATAATATTCCAAAATCAAGTTCAAGAAGTAATGAGCATCATAAAATTTTTGGAAATCTTTTTTTAAATACTCTAAATTATCAAAACGAATTTTAAATCCCAAGGGTCAGTAGCTGAGTGGAAACCAAAAACAAGAACGAGTTTTGAAAAATTCTTTCATATCTTCCATCAAGCCCCCATTCAATATCTATTTGTTTTACTTGTGTATTCCAATTAATTTGGGAGCACAAGTCCAAGCCTATGTGAATAAAAACAAAATTTTGAAATCCAACAAAGGAGAATGCAACTTAGATGAAATGAGTTGCATAATTTTAAAAGAAAATGTGGTTTGTTTTGCCTAAACCAAGAATGAATATTTTTTTCAAAGCCTTTTGATGATTTAAATACTTTTGAAAGTAATTCTAGGTGCAAAAGGAAACAAGCGAATTAAGAAATCCCAAACAATAGTCATAGAGTAGGAACTTTTAAATTCTAACATAAAGGAATTTGAAAACAAGACAAATAAACAACTTGGATCTCCTTTTTGACCACCTTTTACTCATGATCCAAGAGCTTCAATCATGATGGAGAAAATCTATTTTTTGTGAAAAGAAGGGAACAACTTTGATTCAACTAAAAATATCAATCCTAAAAAAAAACTATTTTCTTTAAAAAAAGTCTTTCAAAGATAATGAACAAAAAATGTGAATTTTAACTAAGTCCCAAACAAACCAATATGCTTTCAAAAATAAAAATCAAGACTTTTAATAGCATGAAAGATAAGCTAACACCGTGAATAATACATAACAACCAGAAAACTAAAATCCTAAGAATTTTCTAAGCTTTCAAAAATAAATATCAAGACTTTTAATAGCATGAAATGAAACCAAAAGATCTAGAACCTAAAAAATACCAATCTTCTAAGGATGAAATCTTTAATAAAAATAATCATCAAATTACAAATATAATAACAAGAAAATTTAAGACCTAAGAATCAACAATCTTCCAAAGATGAGAATTTTAATAACATAGTGCAATCAAAGACACGCATAATAATAAGAAAATCTAAAACCTAAGAACTACCAAATTTCTAAATATGAGAATTTTAAATATAATAATGCAATCAAAGGCATGCATTATTAACAAGAAAATCTAAAAAATTAGAACTACCAAATTTCTTAATATGAGAATTTTAAATATAATAATGGAATCAAAGGCATGCATAATATAACAAGAAAATCTAAAAAATCAGAACTACCAAATTTCTAAAGACAATAACTTTAAATATAATAACATAAGAAAATCTAAACCAAAGAACTACCAAATTACTAAAAATGAGAACTTTAAATAGCATAGAGAAAAAACCTAATAACACAAAACCTAAAACAAGATGATTAAGCACTACAATTATCCAACTTTACGAGATAAAATTTTAATAGCATGGTAAATAACCTAATAACACAAAACCTAAAACAAGATGATTAAGTACTACAATTATCAAACTTTGTAAGATAAAACATCATGACATCAAATCAATCAAACTAATTAAACTAATTAATTAAATCTATAAAACTCGTGAATTAACTTGAATCAAATAAACTAAAATGACACAAGCTTCAAAATAAAAATTTTATCCTACAAAACAATTAATCTAGTGAGCTATAATAATAAAAAAAAAATTATAACCTTTCTATATGATACAATAAATAAAAAATGAAACTAAAAACAATTCTAACTTTTTAATATAATATGATGAACTAAAAAAATTAAAACCTTTCAATATAATATGATAGATAAAAAACTAAACAAAAAAATTATACCTTTCAATATATATATGATTAATCAAACTAAAAAAAATCAACTTACCTTCCCATTATTGCTTGTGTGAATCTCTTCTCCATTATGGTGCATTGAAACTGACAATCGCTTTTCTTAAGTCCAACATATGGCTACTACCACCATCTTATGGTGTGTCCTATGGATATCTTTTCAACTGTGTATGGCAACCTTTATGTGGGTGTGTGGAGAATTCTCTCCAATAGAGTCCCATGCTGCTGCTTGTTGTGGGATGCCACCCAAACTGTGGTGTGTGGTTGCCTCTTCTATGCGTGCTTATTGCAACCATAATTTTTCAAAACTAAATTAACCATGAGATCAAAAGAATAACCAAACTAATGATTTTTAAAAATAACTAAACCAAGCATAGTATCAATAAAGCAACCAAACTAATAATTTTTTAAAAGCTAAACTAAACATGAGATTAATGAAATAACCACATACTAATGATTTTTAAAAGAAACTAAACCAACTATAAAACCAACAAAGCAACCAAACTAACAACTAAACCAACTACAATATAAAATATTTTAATTGAGATTTAATTTCTAAAATTTTATTACAAATATGTGGTGACAACTTTTTTTATTAACATTAATTTGTTTAAATAATTAAAATTATTAATAATTTATCTTATCAAATTAATTTTAATTTATAAAATATTCAGACTTCATTAATTTTTTATATTGTAGCAATTTTTTAGTAAAATTATATTTTTAAAATATAAAATAAAAAAATTAAAAGTGAAGTGATAGTAATTTTTTAAAATAGGATTAATGAGATAAATATGAAAACTAGTTAAAAAATAAAAGGATAATATAAAATAAAATGATAATATAATTTTAAAATAAAAGATAATTAAAAATGAATAATTTTAAAAAAAATATATAAATAATTTTTTTAAAAAAATTCAAACAATCGGCGATTTTTTGTGCTCTCCCTGCTTGTCATTGCACGTTGCCCCACGTTCGATTTTTTCGCCGATATATTGCTTCTAAACCGATTTTTAAAAGAAGCTAAACAAAACATAATATGAACAAAACAACCAAACTAATAATTTTTTAGAAACTAAACTAAATATGAGATCAACAAAATAACAAAACTAATGATTTTTAATAGAATTAAACTAAGCAAAATATCAACAAAGCAACCAAACTAATAATTTTCAAAAACTAAACTAAACATGAGATCAATAGAATAACCCAACTAATGATTTTTAATAGAGATTAAACAAATAATCTAACCAATGATTTTTAAGATAATTAAACCAAACAAATTGACAGAGCAACCAAACTAATAATTTTTCAAAACTAAACTAAATATGAGATGAATTGAATAACTAAACTAATGTCACATTAAAGAAACTAAACGAAGCATAATATCAGCAAAGCAACCAAACTAATAATTTTTCAAAACTAAACTAAATATGAGATGAATTGAATAACTAAACTAATGTCACATTAAAGAAACTAAACTAAGCATAATATCAGCAAAGCAACCAAACTAATAATTCTTAAGACCAAAACTAAAAACGAGATTAACTAATTAACCAAATAACTAAACTAATGATTTAAAAAAAAAATTGAACAAACCATGACATCAACAAAGCAACCAAACTAATAATTTTTAAAAACTAAACAAAACATGAGATCAACATAATAACTAAACTAATGTGTTCTAAAGAAAACAAAATTGTGCATTATATCAACAAAGCACAAAACTTATAATTTTTCAAAACTAAACGAAGCATAGTATCGGCAAATAAACCATACTAATAACTTTTAAAAATTAAACTAAATATGAGATCAATGGACTAACCGAACTAATGATTTTTAAAAAAAAAATTAAACTTAGTATTATCATGAAAGCAAGATAACGAATAATGTTTAAAAACTAAACTAAGTGTGAGATTAATAGAGTAACCAAACTAATGGTTCTTAAAAGAATTATACCAAGCACAAAATCAACAAACCAACCAAACTAATAATTTTTTAAAAAGTAAACTAAACATGAGATCAAAAGATGAACCAAACTAATGATTTTTAAAAGAAGCTAAACTAAGCATTGTATCAACAAAACAATCAAACTAAAAATTTTTATAAACTAAATTAAGCATGAGATCAATAGAATAATCAAACTAATAATCTTTTTAAAAGTAAACTAAACAAGACATCAACGGACTAACCGAACTATTGATTTTTAAAAGAAAATAAACTTAGTATAATATCATGAAAGCAAGCAAACGAATAATGTTTAAAAACTAAACTAAGTGTGAGATTAATAGAGTAACCAAACTAATGGTTCTTAAAAGAATTGTACCAAGCACAGCATCAACAAACCAACCAAACTAATAATTTTTTAAAAAGTAAACTAAACATGAGATCAAAAAATTAACCAAACTAATGATTTTTAAAAGAAACTAAACTAAGCATTGTATCAACAAAACAAAACAATCAAACTAATAATTTTTATAAACTAAATTAAGCATGAGATCAATAGAATAATCAAACTAATAGTCTTTTTAAAAGTAAACTAAACAAGATATCAACGGACTAATTGAACTACTGATTTTTAAAAGAAACTAAACTTAGTATAATATCATGAAAGCAAGCAAACTAATAATATTTAAAAACTAAACTAAGTGTGAGATAAACATAGTAACCAAACTAATGATTTTTATTTTTTATTTTTTATTTAAAAAAAACTAAACTAAGCATAATATCAACAAAGCAACCAAACTAATCATTTTTCAAAACTAAACTAAGCAAGAGATCTAAAGAATAACCAAACTAATGATTTTTATAAGAAAGTAACTAAGCACAGTATCAACGAAGCAACAAAACTCATAATTTTTTAAAAACTAAACTAAACATGATATTAATGGAATAACCACATTACTAATGATTTTTACAAGAAACTAAACTAAGTATAATATCAACAAAGTAGCCAAACTAAGAATTTTTATAAACTAAACTAAGCATGAGATCAAAAGAATAATCAAACTAAGTATTTTTGAAAACTAATCATAGCATAATATGAACCAAACAACCAAACTAATAATTTAAAAAAAAACTGAACTAAACATGAGATGAACAGAATAACCAAACTAAGGATTTTTAATACAATTAAACCAAATGAAAAATCAACAAAGGAGCAAAACTAATAATTTTCAAAAACTAAACTTAACATGAGATCAACAAAATAATCAAACTAATGATTTTTAATAGAAACTAAACTAAATGGGATATCCACAAAGCAACCAAACTAAGCACGTGATTAAAAAAATAATCAAACTAATGATTTTGAAGATAATTAAACCAAGAAGAATATCAATAGAGCAATCAAACTAATAATTTTTTCAAAACTAAACTAAATATGAGATCAACTGAATAACTAAACTAATGACTTATTAAACAATCTAAACCAAGCATAATATCAGCAAGGCAACCAAACTAATAATTTTTAAAACCGAAACTAAACATAAGATTAAATAAATAACTAAACTAATGATTTTTTTTCTAAAAAAAAAAAAAAAAAAACTGAACTAAGCATAATATCAACAAAGCGACCAAACTAATAATTTTTAAAAATTAAACCAAATATGAGATCAATAGAATAACTAATGTGTTTTAAAAGAAAACTAAATTGTGCATTATATCAACAAAGCAACCAAACTAATAATTTTTCAAAACTAAACTAAGCTAAGATTAAAAGAATAACCAAACTAATGATTTTTAAAAGAAACTAAACTAAGCATAGTATAAACAAATCAACCATACTAATAACTTTTAAAAAATAAATTAAACATAAGATTAATAGACTAACCGAACTAATGATTTTTAAAATAAACTAAACTAAGTATAATATCATGAAAGCAATCAAACTAATAATGTTTAAAAACTAAACTAAGTATGAAATTAATAGAGGAACCAAACTAATGATTTTTAAAAGAACCTAAACTCAACATAATATCAACAAAGCAACAAAACTAATAATTTATAAATGCTAAATTAAGCATGATATAAAAAGAATTGTCAAACTAATTATTTTTCAAATGAACTAAACTAAGCATAATATTAACAAAGCAACTAAACGAATAATTTTTTAAAACCAAACTAAACATGAGATTAACAAAATAACGAAACAAATAATTTTTAATAAAATTAAACCAGACATAACATCAACAAAGCAACCAAACTAATAATTTTTAAAAACTAAACTAAACATTGGATCAACATAATAACCAAACTAATGATTTTGAAAAGAAACTTAAACTAACCATGATTTCAACAAAGAAACCAAACTAATAATTTCTAAAAATTAAACTAAATATGAGATCAACTTAATATAACTAAACTAATGTCTTATTAAAGAAAATAAACTAAGTATAATATCAACAAGATAACCAAACTAATAATTTTTAAAACAAAAGCTAAAAACAATATTAACTAAATAACTAAACTAATGATTTTTTTCAAAAAAAAATGAACTAACCATGACATCAACAAAGCAACCAAACTAGTAATTTTTAAAAACTAAACCAAACATGAGATCAACATAATAACTAAACTAATGTGTTCTAAAGAAAACTAAACTGTGCATTAGATCAAGAAAGCAACAAAACTTATAATTTTTCAAAATTAAACTAAGCATGAGATCAAAAGGATAACCAAATTAATGATTTTTAAAAGAAACTAAATTAAATGTAGTATCAACAAATAAACCATACTAATAAATTTTAAAAACTAAACTAAACATGAGATTAACGGACTAATTGAACTAATGATTTTTAAAAGAAACTAAACTTAGTATAAATAATATCATGAAAGCAAACAAACTAATAATGTTTAAAACTAAACTAAGTGTGAGATTAATAGAGTAACCAAACTAATGATTTTTAAAAGAATTGTACCAAGCTTAACATCAACAAAGCGACCAAACTAATAATTTTTTAAAAATTAAACTAAACATGAGATTAATGGAGTAACCAAACTAATGATTTTTAATAGAATTAAACCAAACATATAATATCAATAGAGCAACCAAACTAATAATTTTTTTAAACCTAAACTAATTATGAGATCAATTGAATAACTAAACTAATGATTTTTAAAAGAAACTAAATTAAGCATAATATTAACAAAGCAATTAAACTAATAATTTTTAAAAACTAGACCAAACATGAAATCAACATAACAACCAAACTAATGATTTTTATTTTTTTAAACAAACTAAACTAAGCATTAGATCAAAAGAATAATCAAACTAATGATTTTTAAAAGAAACTAAACTAAGCATATTATCAACAAAGAAACCAAACTAATAGTTTTTTTTTCAAATAAATTAAACATGAGATCAATGGACTAACCAAACTAATAATTTTTAAAAAGTAAACTAAACATGATATCAACAAAATAACCAAACTAATGATTTTTAATACAAACTAAACTAAAAGTGATATCCATAAAGCAACCAAACTAATAATGTTTAAAAACTAAACTAAGCATGAGATCAAAAGAATAACCAAACTAATGATTTTTAAAAGAATTAAACTAAACATAATATCAACAAAGCAACCAAATTAATTTTAAAAACTAAATTAAACATGAGATTAATAGAATAACCAAAGTAATGGTTTTTAAAAGAAACTAAGCTAAACATAATATCAACAAAGCAACCAAACTAATAATTTTTAAAAATTAAATTAAACATGAGATCAATAGAATAACCAAAGTACTGATTTTAAAAAGAAACTAAACTAAGTATAATATTAACCAAGCAACCAAAATAAAAAAAATTTAAAACTAAACTAAGCACAACATTAATAGAATAACCAAACTAATGGCTTTTAAAAGAATGAAACCAAGCATAATATCAATAGAGAAACCCAACTAATAATTTTTGAAACCTAAACTAAATATGAGATCAAATTAATAACTAAACTAATGATTTTTAAAAGAAATTAAACTAAGCATAATATCAACAAAGCAACCAAACTAATAATTTTTCAAAATTAAACTAAACATGAGATCTAAAGAATAACTAAACTATTTTTTAAAAAAGAAAGTAAACTAAACATAGTATCAACAAAGGAACAAAACTAATAATTTTCTAAAAACTAAACATAACATGATATTAATGGATAACCACATAACTAATAATTTTTAAAAGAAATTAAACTAAGTATAATATCAATAAAGCAACTAGGATTAAACCAAACAAAACATCAACAAAGCAACCAAAGCAACGATTTTCAAAAACTAAACTAAATATGAGATCAATAGAATAACCAAACCAATGATTTTGAAAGGAAACTAAACTAAGCATGATTTCAATAAAGAAACAACACTAATAATTTTTAAAAATTAAACTAAGCATGAGATTAACAAAGTAACCAATCAATGATTTTTAAAAGAATTCTACCAAGCATAATATCAACAAAAGAACCAAACTAATAATTTTTGAAAACTAAACTAAATATGAGATCAACTGAATAACAAAACTAATGATTTTTAAAAGAAACTAAACTAAGCATAATATCTACAAAGCAACCAATCTAATAATTTTTAAAAACTAAACTAAACATGAAATCAACGGAATAACCAAACTAATGATTTTTAATAGAAACTAAACTAAAGGTGATATCCACAAAGCAACCAAACTACTAATATTTAAAAACTAAACTAAGTACGAGATTAACAAAATAATCAAACTAGTGATTTTCTATATAATTAAACCAAGCATAATATCAACAAAACAATCAAATTAATAATTTTTTAAAAACTAATTAATGGAATAACCATATAACTAATGATTTTTAAAAGAAACTAAACTAAGTATAATATCAACAAAGGAACCAAACTAATAATTTTTATAAACTAAACTAAGCATGAGATAAAAGAATAACCAATCTAATGATTTTTAAATGATACTTAAAAACAAACCCTCATTATAATTGGTAATGACTTCCTTCAATCAAAAAGAAATAATAAAATTGTCATGATTAGTTATTTGTTCTTAACAAATAAGCCATACTATATTCTGCAAACTCGCAAACCTTGTCAGTACATGAGAGAGCCTCGTAGTCCTGGCAACAAATTAGAAAAAGGAAAGAAAAAACAACTCATTAATTACCATTTTTGTAGGTATAAGAAAAACCACAAAGTAGGTTGTGTATTCAATTAACAACATTAAAAGATTCAAGTACTAAACTAAAATTCTGTAAATATGAGAAAAATAATGAAGAATACTTTCGAGCATTATTAACAGATGCACGACCTTGATCCTTGGTCATTTGGTTATTAGAAGAGGCCTTCAAATTTTTTGCACTTGCTGTTCTCCATAATAAGGAGCATATAATACACCATTTAATCAGATTTTTTTTTTTTTTTAAAAAATAGCAAAGTACCTCTCTTTGAAGAATTACAAACACCAGCACCTTGACTTATATTTGTTCCTATTTTACCCTATTAAACAACAAGAAAATTGTCGGTACTTCATGGCTGCAAGCAAAGGATAAAAAAGGATGAGAACAGAGGATGCAAATATTTTGCCCTAATAGCACTACTTTGGCATTATGCTGAACACATAATAGGGTGCAAGCAATATTAGAGAGAGAGGGAAGAAGGGGGGAGGATGTTATGTTGTTGCATGCTCAAATTTATGTCCCCTTAAGTTACCTTTGCTCAAGCTTTGAGAGATAAATGAATTACCCAAACCACCTTGGGATTGTTAATCGATTACTCTTTGTTAGTGAAGCTTCACCATTTCCAATTGAGTAATTGTTGTCTTTTCCTTTAGCAGATTTCTGTCTCTTTTACTTATTCCAGTGCATGTTTCTCTCCCTACTAAACACCAATTCCTTCTTTCTTATAACAAACATTAGTAGTTTGTGCTACAAACCTAGTCTAGTTGGGGCTTACAAGAATTATTCCGCTTGCCTTTGTCTTTCTAGAAACCCTTCAGATTCCCCTTTATATCAAAAGGAAAATAAATGAATAAAGACTTCTAAAGCATCATACTACAAACCTTACCAAACAACCACCAAAATCAACAAATGCTAAAGAAGAGGAGCAATTGAAATAACTTTTGAATCACTTGAATTGCTCTAAGCAATCCCTTTGTTGAACTGTACAGATTTTGTCCTGCAGATAAAGGTTAAAAAAACACAAGTTAACAAAAAGGCTTTCTCTTCCAAGCAAAATAGCCATAATAAGGATACCTAAGGGAGACTTTTGTTCTCTTGGATACCAGAAAATTTCAAACCTAAGATTCAAGAATTCTAACCTCCATTCTTCACACCTACACTATCTTAGAACCCAATCAAATAGGCTTTGGAAATTGTCAGTCATAAATGGTTGCTAATTGGGAATTAGAGCCCAAGAATAGCAGAATCTCCACTGGACTAAGCTTTACAAAACCAATTAGGTAAATTAAGGTGGGTTTTTTTTCTTTTGTTTTTCCAATTTTCAATGAACAAAAACATAAAACACGAGACTCAAATTTTCATTTTCCTTTTCATTTCCTCTGTTTTGTCTGAAATCTATACATTACTAATTGAAAAGTTGGTAAAATCACACACCTTGTTGGGATTAGGGTCTCTCTCATGGTTCTACTAAAAAAATTGAAAACATAACATTGAATTCTGAGATAGCCATCAACAAAAACTTATTATTGAAAGCCAAATAATAAACATCAAACCGGTACCAACATTAACCCTCTCATTCTCATAATAAACCTTGAAACTTAAGCCAACCATCTCAGAAATAGAGCATCCAATTAATACATGAGAATATAAAATTTCTCATTATAGAAACAATGTAAAATGTACCACTCTTTAGATTTTTTTGATCTCTTGCAACTCGACTTGAAGCTGCATTCAATTTTTCCTACATTTATGGAGATGAAAAGTTTGATCACGATTCAAAACAGAGGAAAAGAAAAGGAGTTAGATAAGAATAAGAGCTGATATGTACCTTGACAGCCACCATTTTGTTTTTTTACACTTTATTTTTCAGAATCTTCTGGTAATCCAATACCCTACAAAGCAAAAGCAACATCCAAAGTTCAGGTAGTCAATTTCTGTCTTTCCTTGTTTTTTCTAGGCAACCAAACGGAAATTAGGGTTTCGGGGAAATCGTGATAAAAATTCTTCCTCTTAACTAAACAGTTTCCGTTAATGACCTACTGGGTTAGCGATC
This sequence comes from Vitis cinerea var. helleri x Vitis rupestris, assembly GCA_945999865.1. Lineage (NCBI taxonomy): Eukaryota > Viridiplantae > Streptophyta > Magnoliopsida > Vitales > Vitaceae > Vitis > Vitis cinerea var. helleri x Vitis rupestris. The sequence continues at coordinate 14,221,516 of OX253902.1, forward strand.
CTAGTTGCAGAACAATTTCCAAATATGATCTTTTTTGTTGTTGAGAAATCAAAGCAAGGGAAAGAAAAAGAAAAGAAAAAAAAAAGAGCAGGAATCTTGGAAACACCCATTTGAAAGGCGAGAATATACTTGCAAGTTTGTGATTTCCTAGAAACTTAAGGATAGGAAAATATAGATTTTCTCGGCAACCAAATGGAAAAAATAAAAGTTAAAAATAGTGCAGAAAAAAAGGATAACAAGAATGGCGATCTCTTGTAGACAAGATGAGGTTGAAGAATGGTGAGCATTGATTTGAAATGGTAGAAAAATCTCTTGTGATGTTTGCGGAAACCAGAAAAGAATAATGATGTAGGTGTGATCTTTTGTTCCCTAAAAAAAAATGGATATCCAAAGGAAAATGGCGATTCCATCCTCGAATATGAAGATCCTGAAGCTCCAGAGATGGGTGTCTGATGATCCTTACTCATTGTCGGTGGACTGCAATGGCTATGATGAATATTACTCTCCGATGACAATGAACTCTAATGGCAGTGATGACTCTCTATAAAAAAACTAGTGAGCTTCAACGGTGGTGAACTACTCCGGCAGTGATGAACTCCATAGATGAACCAGCAAGCTTCAATGGTGGTGAAATACTCCAGCAGCTGTGAACTTGCCTTTTTCAATGAGAATTTGCACTCCTCCAAAAAACACCCAAAAAGTGACTCCCTATGTTGGTGATGAACTCTCCTACTCCAAAAAATGCCCAAAAAGAGACTCTCTATGTCGGTGATGAAGTCTCATTTCCAAGAATGCCAAAAAGGGCTTCTCCGTCGATGATGAAGTCTCTGTTTTTTTAGCCTCAAAAGTCTCTGGAACTATAGTTGTTGCTCCATTCCCGGTGTGGTGTGCATGCTCCCTCAATAGAAAGGAATTCCAAAGACTTCCCCAAAAACGGCCTCTTGAATGCCTGGCAGTTCAAAAACGTGACTGGCAGTAGCTTCCTTGCATGGCCTGTGGTGATGCTCCCTCACGTGAGACTCTTCCCGAAACCATCATGAGGTCATGTCCCGAAAGAAAATGGATCATTTTCAAAAGTCTCATCGTCATGCCAAATGCATGTCTCCATCTCACCCGAAGCGCATGTGTGATAGCCATCCAGAATGCACGTGCCTCTTAACCTTCCAGAATCTTCTAGATCCCATGCATGGAGGTCAAAATTGCAATAGATTTTCCATCATGAGTGAAAGAAGTGCCCTTCTATGCTTGCCTTGGCCATTACACACGTATTCATCCTTATCTCATCCAAACATCAGAATAATTGCAAAAAGATAGGGCTTGTTCTTGGTGTTTTTAAAAATTGTTTTCAAAATAGAGAACAAAAATAGTTTTTTAGAATTTAAAAAAAACTAGAATGCTTGACATGATGGTTTAAAACAAAAAACAAGAAGTTTGTTTGAATGAAAGAATTTGTATTGTTTTTAAAAACAATGTATTATTTTTATTTTACAAAAATTTTATAAAATTAATTTATAATAATATGAAATCAAATTCAAGTTAAGTCTTATTAAAAAATAAAAATTAATTTCACAATTATACATAAGTTAAAGATAAATATTTTTTTTAAAAATTATGAAACAATTTTTTTATTGTAGTGAAACAAAAATTTCTATAAGATAAAAACAATTTTAATATTCATTTTTAATACAAGTCAATTAAGTACTTTAATTAATTTTTAAAAATTTTTATTTGATCATGATTTCTTATGTTTTTTTAGAAACTTTTTTAATGTTAAAGAATCAAAAAAAGTTTTTTAATGTTTTTATAAAATTAAGGATATTTGATAAGTTATTATTATAAAATGATTTTAAACATAAAAAACAAAAAGACTTGTTCGGATAAATTATTATTGAAAAAAAAAATATTTTGATTTTGTAAAAACATTTTAAATTCAATTTATATAATATTAATTAATTAAATTTAATTGAAGTCTTACTGAAAATGAAAATAATTTTTTAATTAAAAATATATAGTTTTTAGTAAAACATAAATAGTAATATTATAATAAAATCATAAATTATATTTTTAGTAGAAAATATACTATTTTATTACATGTAAGAAAAAAGATATTTTATTATATTAATAAATGTATGGTATTAACGAGTTTATTATTTTAAGTTTTAAATTATTTTTAAAAATGAATAGAAATTGAAAAATAATAATTCTATGTAGAAAAGAAATAATATAGTATATGTGCCCTAGGGTTTGTTGTCTACCTTCATTTTCTTTTTCCTTTTTCCCGAAATCTCTTTGATTTTGTTTTATGGACATTTGGTTACTAAGAAATTTTAAGAAAAAAAAAGAGGAAAAGAAAATGGAATTTTTGCATTAGCATGTGGTTGGATAAATATTTTCAATATTTTGGTTTGTTTTTCCAACTATTTATCAAATAGTAATCTGAGTGATATATTTCCTTGGAACTCTTGTATATGAGGAGATTATATCCTTTATTTGGTCGTCAAGAAAAGGGGGAGATCTATTGCATTGCATTATGGATCAATAGTGCTACTATATAATATATATATAGTTCACATATCATGTATAAATAGATGTCATTGCTATCAATCAATTTTTATTTTTTTTAGGGAGATCTATTAAATCTCTTGGCTCTTTACTTGCCCTGTGAGTACTCCTTCAATCTATTATCTCTTTATTAAATTATCCTTTGTTTGGGTCCTAGGAAAACTTAGAAAATGAAAGCAGAGTCCCAACCCTTTTCACTACTATTTGGCACCGTAGGAAACTAAAAGCCTCTTCATTTCACGTAGGTTTGAATTGATGAATGTCATAGAATTGGAGGTAGGGAAAGACAACCAACATCAATATCATCTCCAACATATATATATATATATTCTTCACTGTGCATATGCACCTGTATAGAGAAAAGGCATCATGAATGAAATTTCTTATCTTATAATTGTCTAAATCACAATATTTCCCATTAAATAATTAACTACTAGATGTAAGAGGTGAATAATGTCATCAAAATGATTCTATGTTATTCTGTTTAATAAAAAATCTAACCACAATAATATTACATATTGGTTTGCTCATTGCTTTATTGATTTACAATTAAGAGATTCCAAAGTTGGATTTATATCAAGGTTTATCCTCCGCATTGAATGTTATTTTTATTTTTATTTTTCTTATGTTCTGTATCTTAAATGTTGGAAATTGGTGGTATCTGTTGCTTAAACTAAAGAATAGAAATAAAATTCTTTGATGAGCCCTGAATTGTGCCAACACAACACTTGATGTCAGAGAACATTCTTCCTTATTTTATTTTATTTTTTATAGTATATATATATATATATATATATATATTATAGATAATTTATAACAATAATATAAAATTATTTAGATTATTGTTATAATTTTTGAGAATTAACTTAGTTTTTATCATGATATAAGGTAACTTTGTATGATGTTTGAAAATTAATTTAAAATTAAAAAATTTTAATATCCAGTAATAATTTGAAGCAAATTTTGTTTGTCGTTCTTAAAGAATTTTAAAGGTCATTTACGTGAGCTTTGTGATATTTTTTATCAATAATTTAAGTTAAATATGAAATAAAATAATTTAAATTAAATTTAGAAGTTTTCTTATAAAAAAAAAAATCTATAGTTTCACAATAAATGATCTCTTTTAAATAAAATAATACATAAATGTATAAATGTATAAAAAATATGATATAAATAACTCTTATTATAATTATCTTAAATAAATATAAAGATTTGATCTTACTATTTTAAATGGAAAAAACTTATGAATTATTTTTTACTATATTCAATAAGATAATTTAAATTAAATTTGAGAATTTTCTATATAATTTTTTATTATAAATTATCTCCTTTAAATATTTTTTATTTTAAATAAAATAATATATAAATGTATAAATGTATAAAAAAATATGATATAAATAACTCTTATTATTATTATTATTATTATTATTATTATTATTATATATCACAATATGAGATTATTTGAATTATTTTTTTATTTTTTAGAATTAGCTTAGTTTTTTATTTAATTTTTATTCTAATCATATATATTAATTAATAATTTACTAAGGTAAAATGTTTGAAAATTAATTTTAATTGTTAATTTTTAATAAGTGGTAATGATTTGGATATGTTTTTCAATTAACATAATTTTCATTTTTATCATATATGTATAGTCAATAATTTATTAAGATAGGTTTGTACCATATCAATAATAATTTAATGTTTGAAATTAATTTTAACGTACTAATGATTTGTATCAAATTTCCTTATCATTCCTAAACAATTTTAAAAGTCATATTGTAGACCCCCATATGGGCTTATTTTTCATTTTTTGCAGGTCATACTTCTTGCCAAGTGGAGCAATCCTGGCGAGCCACGTGTCATCTCCTTGGTGGCTGGTGAGGAATCAGATGGTGGTTTGCATACACCAATCAAAAGGCGACACCTGTAAAGTGAATATTCAAGAGGAGGAGTTGGGTGATGGAAAAAGCTGCAGGGCATTATTTGGGTGGTGATTTTGTTGCTGATTTTTCATGGGGGGAGAGGATGAGAGAGAGAGGAGGTTGGCAGAGGAGGTGCGTTTTGAAGAGGTTGGTTGGAGATATTTTTGTGGAGTTCCTTTTGGCTGAGGAGGTGGTGGTGCGGAGGGGCTGCTATTTTGGGTGAGATATTTTGTGAGAGGCTTCTAGAGCTTGGGCAACAAGCTAAAAAGGGAAAAGATTGAAGAGGTTCAGAGCAGCTTGAGGGACAGGTTTGAGTTCGGAGGGAGAAGAAAGAGATAACAAGGGAAGAGAGCGACTGCATGTGAGTTTCTTGCTTACTTTGATTCATATTCTTCTCATCTCTTTCTCATTTTGGTTTGCTTTGCATTGCTCATTAGTTTGGGTTGGATTATATGTTGAATTTCGTTGATTTTATGGATCATTTTTTTCTTGTTGATGTTGATCTTGCTGTTATCTTTATGGTTTGGCTTGGAGTTAATGGGACTCTGTTTCTCATATATTTTGTAACTCCAACTTGAGATCTCCTTACCTGTATTAGCCCATGGATATCCCTTGAAATGAGGCTCTATACATTCATGTTTTTACTTTATTCCTCGTTTATCCTTCCCTCGTTTTTTTTTTTTGTTTTGGCTCCTTTTCTTCCAGTTTTTGTTCCTCTGTTATTGGTGCATTTGAAGGACTGAGTATCACAGTTGGTCCGACTGCTTACTGGGTGGATAGTTTGTTGGGTTTGCAAATCAAAGTCATGAAAATGGGGACTCAGAGGCCCTTATTCCGCTTCTAAAGACTAAGAGCGATGATTAGGAAAAGATGGCCTAGATGTCGGTGTGCAACAACATCATGTAGAGAGCAGGTGAACCTGGAAGGATTGATGAGGAATTAAGACCGACAGCTTCTCCTTGGTGCCGTTTGTTATTGTGATGGTAATGTGCACCGTTTTGGTCATGATTGCAGCCACTAAAGTGGACAATGAGCACCCACTACCCATTCCATTAACTCCATGCACATATCCTATACCCAACTTGCCCATACCCATCACCACTTTTCTCCCTCTATACCCTTCACACCCATTTTTCCATACCCATCCTTCATGCATCCATGCGAACCCTCCACGGTTATATATTCAGCCTAACATGCATGGTCATCTCCCATAATGCCCTTGTAAATACTCATTCTTTGTACCCATACATGTCATCAATTCCTTCGGTACCCATTAACCCATTTTGTCTTTCATCCACCATACTTTCTCTCTCTTCACCACATCAAATACCCACTCTCACTATCCTGAATTCCCATGCGAACCGGTCACCACACGTACTCATCTTTTATACTCATCATTAACGATTATCTCACTTCATTTCATTATGTATTCATCCTACCGTCTATAATCATGCATGTCACTATTCCTTTTCAAATGCTCACTCACTCATTCCTCCCATTGCCCTCCTTCGTGCTTTCCTTTATCAAACCTCATACCATGGGTGTTCTTGTTATTGATAAAGATCCGACATGGTGAATATCGATCAAGCTTGAAGGAAAATGTGAGAGTTCAGCAAGTGAAAAGACCCCCCAACCATGAAGCCTATTCACTGTTGTAGTATGTTATTTTTATTAGAGCTGATGGGTCAATGAGACTTCCGTTTCTAGGGTTTCCAGGGTTTTGGCTTACTCCACTGGAACCTTAACATCTAACGCTCTAAAAGAGTCTCTACAAAGTAAGATTTCACCGGCCACAGACCTCAGGATTTCCATCGTTCCGGTGCTGGAACAATGGAGGAAAGAAGGACGAAGCATTAAGCATCAATACCTCCATAGATTGATAAGGAAGTTCAGAACTTTAAGATGATATAACCACACTATTGAGATATATGAAGGGATAAGAGACAAATTCTACTTTGACATATCACTCGGAGATGTTGCTATTCAGCTTGATTTGATCTCAAAGGTTCATGGCTTAGAACAAGCAAAGAAGTATTTTAATGAAACACTAAAGTCTTTGAGATCCTTCCAGGTTTGTGGTGCCCTTTTAAACCGTTATTCCCAAAAGAAATCATTGGTGAAAGCGGAGGCCATTATGCAAGAGATGAGAGACATGGGTTGAAGCTAATGGACAACAATATTCTCCAAGCCAAATTGAGGCCTTTATTCTTACGAAGATGAAGGAAACTGCGGAGTCTTATCTTGGGAAAACAATCTCAAAAGCAGTGATCACTGTGCCAGCTTATTTCAATGATGCTAAGAGACAAGCAACAAAGGACGCTGGACGTATTTCTAGAATTGATGTATAGAGAATCATTAATGAGCGCACTGCTGCAGCACTCTCCTATGGTTTAAACAATAAGGAGGGTCTTATAGCAGTTTTTGATCTTGGGGGTGGAACATTTGATTTTTCTATTTTGGAGATCTCTAATGGTGTTTTTGAGGTGAAAGCAACAAATGGTGATGCGTTCTTGGGAGAAGAGGATTTTGACAATGCTCTTTTGGAGTTTTTGGTGAGTGAGTTCAAGAGAATTGAGGGAATTGATCTTTCAAAGGATAGACTTGCCCTACAAAGACTCCGGGGAGCAACTGAGAAAGCCAAGATAGAACTCTCATCAACATCTCAAACTAAAATCAACTTGTCATTTATCACAGCTAATGCATCAGATGCAAAACATCCAAACATAACTCACCAAATCAAAATGTGAGAGTTTGGTGAACCACTTGATTGAGAGGACCAGGAACCCATGTAAGAGTTGTCTGAAGGACGCAAGAATATCCACCAAGGAGGTGGATGAAGTTCTTCTTGTCGGTGGGATGACCGGGGTTCCTAAAGTACAAGAAGTGGTGTTTGAGATCTTTGGAAAGAGCCCCAGCAAAGGAGTAAATCCTGATGAGGCTGTTGCCATGGGTGCTGCCATTCAGGGAGGCATTCTTCGTGGAGATGTGAAAGAGTTGCTTCTCTTGGATGTCACTCCCCTATCCCTTGGTATAGAGACACTGGGTGGCATCTTCACCAGGCTGATCAACAGGAACACAACAATTCCCACTAAGAAGAGTCAGGTGTTCTCAACAATAGCTGACAATCAAACACAGGTTGGTATCAAGGTACTACAAGGTGAGCGAGAGATGCATATGATAACAAGCTCCTTGGTGAGTTTGAGGTTATAGGCATCCCACCAGCTCCCAAAGGCATGCCTCAGATTGAAGTCACATTTGATATTGACGCTAATGGAATTGTCACTGTGTCCGCCAAAGACAAGGCCACAACGAAGGAACAACAAATCACGATCCGCTCATCTGGTGGCCTTTCAGAAGATGAGATTAAGAAGATGGTTAAGGAAGCTGAGTTGCATGCCTAGAGAGATCAGGAGAGAAAAGCTCTAATAAATATCAGAAACAATGCAGACACCACCATCTACAGTGTAGAAAAAAGCTTGGGTGAATACATGGACGAGATCCCAAGTGAGGCTGTAACTGAGATCGAGTTAGCAGTTGTTGATCAATGTCGGGTGATAACATTTGAAGAAATCAAGGCAAATTGATGTTGTTAATCTGGCTTTTGCATTTGAGCTCACAAAGCAGTTCTCACCCGTGCCTTTGTTGAAGTCCTACTTAAAGGATGTAAGAAAAGCTCATTCGCCATCCTGAAATGATGGCCCAAGCCCAACAAGAGCTAGACATAGTGGTGGACCGAGGCAGGCTTGTAACTAATCTGGACCTGCCTTAACCCATTCATCTCCAAACCATAATCAAGGCTCTTCCACCTGGAATCACCCCCACATGCTTCTAGTTGCATGGCCACCTTTTGGCACGCAACCTTTGGATCCTATGGCACTCTTATGTTTTTTTATTCTTTAATTTTGAAAATAATTTTCCCTAATCTCATTCCTCAAATGATTTTTTCCAAAGTTCAGTTTTTCTTTAAAAATAATTTCAATTCTTCCACTTTTCATCCTTAGAATTTTTAGGTTTCAAAAATCCATTTCAAACAAACTTCTGCTACCACTTTCTTTCTGGTGAGCAATTCTCACATCTCCTCTGTTTTTTAAAAATGTTTTAAAATAAGCATAAATCCAATTTTGTAATTCCGAATGATGGAATTTATGGAATTGGTTCATGCAAAAATAAATTGGGCTATGGTGGGGGCCCAACATCAAATAAATTTTCTTTAAAATAAAAATGAATTTAAATGAAATGTCATGCGTGCTATTGGTGGTTCTGCCTCTTGTTTGGTGATATGAGTGACATATTTTATGTTCATTACTATGCACTAACCCCATTTTATGATAGCGCGTTGCCGTTTGCTGATCAGGTAAGCATCTTTTCTCACTCTGACCATCATCCATATATGCTTTGACTTTCGGTATGTGAACATCTTAGTATTCATTGTTTTTCTTGTCAATTGTCACGTCAGCTTCATTTTATTAATAGAGACCCGACTTTAGGGACTTAGAGGGGTGCTACGGTCTTTACCGTACCTTCCCGATAAGTAACCTGACCCCCGAGCCCGATCCAGTTTTTCATACACCACATTTTCCAAAATAAGGAGTCACACTTAGGGTTTTCTTTCTTATTTTGTTTACCCTTTAAAAATAAAACAAAAATAAGGCCACGACTCCAAATCATTTTCTAATCAATAAAATCATTTTCAAATAAAATTGAGCTCGCCATCGAGTGGAAGTGCATGAGCCAAAATACGGGGTCCACACATTTAGGTCAATGAGATCATTTAAATTCAATTTGAGAGTTTTTTATGTAAATGTATTTTTGATTTTTTACCCTTGATAAATTATAGTCGTCAAATAATTTTAAATATTTTAAAATTAACTAAAATAATATAAATAAATTTTTATCATAATTATATTTCTAACTTATGCTCTTTTTTAGGTAATACTAAATATATTTTTTCAAAATTCTAAGAGTAAAATAATTAAATATAAATATTGATAAATATTTTAGTATAAATTTAGAATTATTTTATAAATTTGAAATTTATTTATTTATAAAATAATGTGAATCATGAACAAATCTAACACAATAAGAAAATACAATACAATCAATTCTTTGCAAAAACTATCCACAAAAAAACTAATGTTGTTAGTTTTATGAGAGTAAGAAAAGAAAAAATTTTAAAATAAATTTGAAATTAATTTATTTATAAAATAATGAGATTTATGAATAAATTCAATGTAGTACTCAAGAAAATACAAATATAATATGATTATCTACGAAATCAATTCATAAAAAATAATATTGATCTTTAGAAAGGAGGTTATAGAGGAGGCCATCATAGTCCTAGAGAAGTCTATAGATAACATTTTATTCATTATTCAAGACAGAAGTAATCATAGTTCATATAATTATTTTGAATAATCATCTAGATTTGTAGTTTTTAATTAATTACTACAAATAATTTTTTTTTTGAATCAAAATTTATTAAGTAACAGTTATTTTCATTGTAGCCCATCCTATTCTTGTGGGTTGGTAAAGATAACAATTTTAAAAAATAATTAATAATTGTGAATAGCTGAATTTATTAATTTAGATAATAAAAAAATAGTTGTGTGACTTATTTTATTCTCAAAATTCTTACACTTCTATAAGTTATTGTTTTAAAACTTGCAAGAAGCTAAATAACTGAAGGAAAAAAAAATGATAGTGAAGTTTAATACACAACTTTTCATAAATGAGCATCAATATCAATCCTTCCATCTTAATTAAAGTTATTTATGATATTATTAATTTCTTCTTAACTTTCCAAATCAATTCATACTTTCTCAAAGTACACTCCATAATACACATGATCCAAATCTCTTCCTCTACCTTCACATTTAATTCATCAATTTTGAATTCATTCAATGTACACACATTAAATCATTAAATTATGATTCCGAGTTTATACTTAGAATAAAAATATATATTTTTAAAGGTCAATGAAAAATATATGTTCTAGAATTAATTAGTTAATGAAAAATAAAAAGGAAAAATAATGCTCAATTGAAATATTTTAAAAAGGAAATATAAGTATGGACCTCGCATTTCTGCTCATGCGCTTCCCCTCAATGGCTCGTTTTTTTATTTTGAAAATGATTTATATATTTATTTATTTTTAGAAAATGACTTGGAGTCACCACTTATTTTTGTTTTATTTTTAAAGGGTAAACAAAATAAGAAAGAAAACCCTAAGTGTGACTCCTTATTTGGAAAAGGCGGTTTGTGAAAAACCAAATATGAGCTCGGGGGGCAGGTTACTTATTGGGAATGTACGGTAAGGACTGTAGCACCCCTTTAAGTCAATAAAAACGGGTCTCTGTTAATAAAATGAAGCAATCATGACAATTGATAAGAAAATCAATGGATATCAACATGATCACACACCGAAAGCCAAAGCATAGATGGGAATCAAAACACCATAAGAATGGCCAATGTGAGAGTGGGTGTGTACCTTGGCAGTGAGCCATAATGCGCTATCAAAAAAAGGAGGTTAGTGCACGACAATGAACATAAAATGTAGCACACATGTCACTAAATCGAGTAATAAATCATCTGATATCACAATTCAATCAAATTTATTTTAAGAGAAAACATTCACTGATGTGGGGCCCCCACCAAAGCCCTTTTTTTTTTTGCACAAATTAATTTCATAAATTCCATTATTTGGAATGATAAAAATTTAATTCTTACTTATTTTAAAGCATTTTAAAAATAGAGGATTGCTTGTCAGAAAGAAAGATGATAGCAAAATTTTATTGAAAAGTGAGACTTTTTGGACCTAAAACTCTAAAGGTGAAAAATTTTGGAGTTGGGATTATTAAAAAAAAAACTTGGATTTGGAAGATTATGTGAAGAAAGAGGGTGCAAAAATTATTTTCAAAATAAAAAGTGATAAAATAGAAGATAGCACGTGACCCCAAAATGGCCATGCATAGGTGGCCATGCAGTGAGATTGTGTGCTTGAACAGTCACCAGATCAGACAATGACGTCGTGGGGCCCTGCTCATTGATGTGGGTTCCTTCCCTCACAAGGAAGTGTGACCTCACAAACTCAACTGTATAGTTATGGTCCGCAAAGTTGAAGACAAAGTAGCCTCTTCCCTTGGTTATCTGGTGGCCATGGATCTCATACATTCTACTCTTATCAGGCAGTCCTTCATGGAGGAGGCATAAGAGTGACTCAAACTGATTCCAATTCATAGAGTCTCCAACCAGCATCAACCTCTTCCCTCTCGAAAGATCACACCCATCTGGCTTCCATTGCTACTTCAGACACTTGGAATCTAACCTCCCTTTACCTTGGCAGCTAAAAGCCTCATCAACATATGGGCAAGAACTCGGGCTATAAATTGGATATTTTTCATCCTTCATCCATGTTCCCATATATAAATCACAATTTTCCAACATTGAGACAACACTGCCATTATCAACCATTTTAACCGAAGTTTCATTATCAATGATAGGGTGTGTATTCTCTTCCACAACAACCTCACTGCCATTGATCCCAGGAACCACCGAGTCGCTTTCACTAATCTACGAAATGGGGTTCTTGAATTGACGTCTCCAACCCTCCTAGGTCATTGACAAATTCCGGTTCTTTTATGGGCTTTTTCTTATCTTCAACAGAAACCTCATTGCCATTGAACCCATAATTGAAATGACTCATTCTCAGAAATCTGCGATATGGGTTTTTGAATTGACGACTCCAACCGTCTCGACGAAATGTTGTTTATCACCGAAATGCATAATAGCAGGAGTCTCATGCTCAGGTCTATCATTGAGCACAACAATGGTATCCTTTTACCTTGCAACTATAATAATGAAGCCCTCATTTCCAAAGTAAAAACCAATAATGCTCACCTTTGCCATTATCAAACTAATTTAATTGATCAAATTAGTGTATTCATAATGGGACAACTCGCAACCCGACTCACAGAAAATGTCTAAATCTAAAGAGAAAATAGGTTGGCAAGTATGGAGGATAAGGAAATGGTGTATATGGCCATAGGTATGGAATGGACTAGTGACGGTGAAGACGTTAATAGGTATGGAAGACATGGGATATGATTGTCAGGATGGGTAGTGGGATATAGTGTGAGAAATGGGTGGTGATGTGTTGGGTATGAAAAGTGGTGAGTATAAGTGGTGACGGGTATGTAAATTTGGAAGATGAGAAAGGTGGTGAGTAAGAGAAATGGGTATGGATGAAGACCATGCATGCATGAGGACTGATGAATGGGTTAAAGGCAGTGAGTTTAGAAAACGAGAAGTATGGGTAAGGTGATGGATATGATTATGGGCATGGTGGAGCATGAGGTATGGTTAATGGAGCATGAGGATAGATATGTTGGAGTAGGAATGGTGTGAGTATTATTGATAGAATGAGTGGTGAAAATGTAGTGAGAAAAGTGATTTGATGGTTCAGTGGGTGTGAGTGAATGGTACATGGGGGTATAGTGAGTGAAAAATGGGTTTGGTGGTGTTTAAAAAAAATGGTGATATGCATGGGAGCATGAAGGATAAGTATGGAAATGGGTGTGAGAAGGTGGGCAGTGGGTATGAAGATGGTGAGATTAATGGTTTTAAGAAAATGAGAAAGTGGTATGAGGGGTGGGTAGTGAGGGAAATGAGAATTGATGGGCATGAAAGATGGAAATTGTGGCAGTGGGGGAAAATGGGTATGAGATTAGTGGAACGGGTGATGGAGGTTAGTGAGGAATGGGTGATGGAGTTATGGAAAAATGAAAGGATGTAGTGAGATGGGGAGAGATAGGTGGTGAATATGGGATGGAGTTTGAAAGCTAGAAAAAAATGAGATGGGGTGGCCAGATGTTAGACTTCCATGATGTGGGTGGGAAACAAACGGTGGGGCAGCAAGTTGAGTGATAGTCTAGAATTTCTCATCACCAAGAGCATGGGTAGCAGCAGCCTTTGCATTTGAGCAAGCATAAATTTTTTTTTTTTACGTATGAAGTAAGTGGCCTCTGAAAACATTTAACATCATGATAACTCTACATCATCCTGATAACGGATGCACCCTCTTTGCAACTTATTGCATCAGATATTTCATCAATCTCACCAGCATGACTTATCTCCACCTCCTTTCTGTACTTGAGTTCAGGTTATCATAATTTTGCCAAGGTGAAAGTTCTTCAGTAGTATTTCTCAAACTAAAAGCATCTTACCCATCCTCTAAATCATGCACAAATGAAGTATGATTTACAGACACCTCCAATGCAATTCTATGGCCCCCATTTTAAACCAATAGATTGAAGCATAGATACAATCACAAAAATCCTCCATTGAGTTCATTTTCCCCCATGGCCATACCCATTGAACCCCAGCAAGTTGGTTATTGAAGATTTCACTCCACCATCAACAAGAAATAAAGCAATAAACAGAGGAAAGACATAGAAATAAAGCATGAACTTAGCTCTATTTCATGGATTGTCAAAAGAGCTAGTAGTAGGTAGCATCAACAAGATATAAGAGCATGGTTTTTACATATCAATTCAGGGATGAAGCCATGCACCAAATACTTGCAGGAGGAGACTAGGAAACCAAGAAATAAAAAATAAAAAAATAAACAGAGCATATATGCACACAAAATAGATTTAACAAAACAAACCAGTAATCCTTGATGCCCAAACCATTCAGTGAAATCACACCTAGGAATCCATAAAAAAAGTAGTATAGTAACGTGAAAATGAGGAAATGTGAAGTTTACAGAGGCCTTACCTGGAAGTCTCCTCCCCAAGCATCAAACAACCTACAACTCCCTGAAAACCAATCTGCAACTCCCCCTCCAGAAAAACTTACTCTTCAAGAAAGACCTCTAAAAAAAATCTCACCCTGTTTCCTTTTTTTCTCTTCTCTATAGCAGCCCAGAAGAAATATCTCCTAACCTTCTAGCTTGCTCTCCAAGAAATATGAACCTCCCCAAAAAAATCTCTCCAAAAAGCAACAAAATTCACTCTACTACTTAACGACCTCCTCTTCTCCATAACAGACATGCTGCCAAAAGAACGCTCCCCTGCTAAATATTCCCTACACCTATCTCTTCCCCATTGCATCCCTAGAACCACTAATGTGATTCTCTAAAGACCAATCAGGGATAGACACGTGGCTACCCAAAATGGTGACACTTGGCCAAAATATTTGCAGGATAGGACACTCCAAAACGGGGGTCTACAACAAGTGATTTTCTTTTGCCATTTTAATTAATAGAAACAAAAAAAAAAAAAAAATACTCACATGATGTCACGAGTAAAAGCTATTCAATTTTTTTTTTAGTTAATATTCTTCATTCTTATTTGTTTTATAAAAGATATTTGCCTATATTTGACTTTATAAAATTTGTTCAGAAAAGTCTTTTATTTTCCTATTTTTAAAATGTGTGCATAAGATGTTTTATAATTATTTGATAAATTTTCTTAAAAAGTCATAAAAGAACTAAATTATGAGGATACAAATGAGACTAATTCTATCACTCAAACACTAAACTTAATGTCATTAAAATGAAATTATCCTTTTTTTTTTGTCTAAATGATTTTTAAAAAATTCTATTACCATGGATTAAAAGGAATAAAATAAAAGTATATCCAAAAAAATGATAGGGACTTGTTGTCCACTATTAAATAACATATCATTTAAATAATTATAGGTTTTAGTAATTACATGATTAAACCTAAAAATCTTAAAATCAAATAAAAGATAACCCACCACTAAAAAATATATACATTTTAGAATTTTTTTTTTTCTATTGGACTTTTAGAAAATTTCAATATGTAACTAATAAACTTTGCAGATTTTTTTTTAAAATAACTAAATATAAATCACTTGATAACAATAATTCTTATTGAAAGTTATCTACATAACAGGAAGATATAAATCTATTGTCATAATTGAAACTTTGGCAAAAATCTCAAAACCTTCACTTGATAAAATATCAAATATTTAAATAAATTTATAATTCTATTAACAATTAAATAGCATACATAGTTTAAATAATTATGTAGTTATTCGTAAATTAGTAATTCCAAACGTTTAAAAATCTTGAAATGATAACCTACCACTAAAAAAAGTATTTAACAAAAAAATTATTTTGTTATAATTTATTTTCTATGTATATATTAGGATTTAAATAAATTTAACTATATAAACACTAAAAAAAATAAAAATAAAAATGAACAAATATTTTATAAAATGTATTTGGTATTCATACTTTTATAATTTTTTTTATTAAATTTATTCTTTTCACACACAAATTTAGTATGAGGGATAAACTTGCAATGTTTGGTTTATTAACTTTTCAAAATTCTTAAATAAATAAAAACAAATCATTATTTATAAATTTGATATCAAACACTATAACAACTACTTTGACAATTTTTACCATATTTTTTTCAACTAGACTATTGTTAATTTAAAGGGAAAATATGGCAAATAACGAAACACATAAGAAATTTAGAATTAAATAAAAGAAAAAAATATATTAATAAAAAAAAATAGAAAAGAAAGCAAGTCTATCTACAATAATATTGAGGAAAATTAACAAATCTTGAAAAGAAAAAAGTAGAATATTCTTTAACTGAAATTTAGTATACTAATATAATAACCATCTCATGATAGAGATCCTATTAAATATAAAACAAAACAAAATATATCTTATTGAGAGACTTGAGAAAAAAAGGGAAAAAAATACCAATAAAATGTTGGCATTGTTAAAAAATGATATTTACAAATGAAAAATATAAGCATAGCTTCTCTTGCATGAAGAAGAAAAAGACACAACAATCACAAGCATAGTTGAGACTGAAGAAGAGAATATAAATAATTGTTATTGTTAGATGAGAGAGACTGAAAAGTCATTGTAGATATGTATTAATGGATATGAATGGAAAAGTCATTATAAATGAATCAATGTCAATATGCATAAATGGGGATGAATGGGGTTTTTTAGATTTTTTGAGGTTTTTTTAATAGAAGAGGAAATATAAATAAATTGATAATGATTCAGGTTTTTATTTTTTTGAATAGGAAATACAAAATAATTTGATATTATTATTATTCTCTTTTAAGTCATCGAGCAAGTGAGAGGAGAGAGAACAAATTTTCAACCAAAAAACATATTTCTATTTGTGAGATTCTAGTTGTAACAACTCTAATGTTCCTTATCTACTAAGATGGGTTGGGAATGAGGAGGTTCTAGGTCTGATTCCAACAAAAAGAAAAGGAAGGGAAAAAAAACCTATAAAAGAAATCAGTGTTTTCAAGTTGCCTACCATTGGAGGCTTAAATTGGCATCAAAGCACGAGGTCAAAAATTGTACATCCAAAACTAGGCATGCTTACACTGTATACAATACCCAAGCATATCAAGGTAGCTGCAATAGAAAACAGAGAAAATTTGCACTATGGACAAATCATCTTAGCTCAAATGTAACTCTTGATCACTTAAATAACTAATAAAGCTTGAAAACAAATTATACACAGATAACCTCTTCAAATTTAGTCTTCCCAATAACAACAGTTCCCTTTGAATTTCTCCTTAGCTTTTTCTAGGTGATATGATTGGAACTTCAGAATGGGATTGATTAACAGATGGGTTAGTAGAATGTGTAGAAATACTAGCATTTTGTTTAAAGGGTTATGCTTGTATTCAAGTCTGTCTTCCTCCCTCCAAAATGCTCCCAACCATCAACCATCAGAATTGGAACTTCAGCTCTGCTTTTAGATACTCCTATTGTGCCCATGAGGAATTGATTTCTTCAGTGAGCTTTGCATTCCTCTCTTGCCATTTGTGTATCATTTCCATCTCCCTTAATCCAGCTTTTTATATGAATTGCATCAGCATGGAGAACCACATCATAGACTCCAAAGCAAACACTCCTCATATTGATAACTTGAGTATACAAATCCTGATCTTTTGGATATAAGTCCATCTCAGTTATCATTGCTTCGACTTCAGAAAAGTAGGGAACGTCATCATCACTTCTGGAAATAGGAATGGCAACGGGGTGGGTTTGGGATGGGGCACCCCTATCCCATTCTCGTCCCAAAATATAAAACTATTTTCCATCCTCGTCCCAAACCCGAGTTGGGGCGGGGTAAGAGTTCCCATTCCCGTCCTTGTCTCACCCCGTTTGGTAGATGCAAATCTCAAATCTCTAATGAAATCTAGTTCCCAAAGAGAAATTATCACTTAAGATGCAACAAATTTAAATCAATTTGAAGGAAAAAAAAAACCATTTTTTTTTTTATCACAATGAACCCACAAGATTCAACTCAATATCCGAAACATTTAGATCAAATAGCAACAACCCACGTTAATACAAACATCAAAAACCACTTTTTGATGGCACCCATAAACGTCTCTATAGAAAAAAAACTCAAATTACAAATCATATAATGATTCATTTGGGCGCTGAGAAAAAAAACCCATAAAATAAATAAAACCAAGAAAAACACATTTGGAATTATAATAATGGGTATCATAGGATTCCAAATCAATGAGAACAACTGGGGAAAAAACTCACATATAGGTGAAGTGAAGAGTGGAGGCCATGATAACTCTATGAGATCTAGCACAATGAGATTGAGGAGGGTTGTGGAATGGGGAGATGAAGGCGGTGAGGAGCTTGAGAGCCATTGTCGTGGGTGTGACTTTGACTGGGCTCTGCCTTTGTGAGAAAAATCGACTCCACAAAGGCCTAGAGTGAGAAAGAGAAACAGAGAAGAATGTCTCTACGTTTGAGAAGAGGAGAGAACCCTGAAAATGAAGAGAAATATTTATAGGGGGGTTTTATTGGTATATTGTAAGGATGGCGGGGCGGGGTGGGTTATTACAAAACCCAACCCCGGCCTAAACCTGATTTGGGTTTTAAAAAATAAACCCAAACCTGCCCATTCCCAGATTAGTGTATCCCACACCCGTCCTAATAAGGGTGGGACGAGTAACTCGAAAAACTTGTGAAGTTGCCATCCCTATTCGGAAACCTCTTGAAGAGACATTAAGGAGTTTGCTATTGGTTCCAAAAAATTCATTTTGGTGGAACTTGATTCTGCATGTAAAAATAAATGCTCCCTATATGTACCCATAACTTCTTTTTCCCCTAATTTGACATTTAGAAACTTTCCTCAGACGTTTTATCTATGATAGTTTGGAGTCGCATGTGCTGATTATTTTGAATGAAATCCTCTTCTGCCACTTTCTCTCCAATTTTTAAAAACTTGGGGTTCACGCCATTAACATTGCAAATCACAGACTTTGGGTAAATGTTAGGTAGCAACATAAAGGCGAAGAACCTTGTGGCATTGTGCTCTTGCAACCTAAATATCACAAGGAAAACTTCAAGAGCCTTGTTCTTCTCTGTCTTGATATATTCTAAGTAATTTGTGTGAACAACACCAACCACATGATTAAATTTATCATTCCAACGCTTTCCATAATGGTACCAATTTAGGTGTTTTGGTTCTTCCAGGATTGCAATATCATTTCCATCATTACATATACAAATATGGCTGCAAGCTAAATCTTTTTCCTAAACTGACTTTTTAGAGAGGCTTTAGCCTGGAATTGGTCCCAACTTGTGGGATCATCCCACCTAAGCTGAAACTCCATCCAAATTCAGTTTTATGGGGAATCAGACATAGAAATAACCCATTGTAGATATTTGGGACCTGAATTTTTTATCTCGATCCAATCTTTAATTCTAATGGTGTCATCAAGATCTGACTCAAGCATGACAGTAAATGATCCAGCAAAGACCCTTTCCTCCATGTCTGCGCCAATGATGAGATCAGATGCTGCTATAGATGTCTTAGGAGCTTTACGAAGTTTCAAAATGCCTACTAGCATTATAAAGGCTCCAAGCCTGAACTGTTGACTTAATGGTCTAGGCACTTGGTGAAGACCCATAAGAGAGGGGTTTTGTTCCTCCTGAAAGTTGACAGAACTTGTCCAAAAGTATTGAAGCCCTTATTCCATCAATGCAAGGGGATTCCCGGTCTAGAAGCAAACTGAGCTAAATGAGCAACAAGATTTGATTTTCTCACCATTAAGCTTACACTGCCATTATGTTGATTCAAATTTGGTGGCCCAAAAGATAAAAATAGTAAGACCCTTTCCTTGGGAAGAAGAATCTGTAGCAACTCCAACCTTCATGATTGCCCCATTCATGACCAGAGCATCAAGTGTAGCTTCTAACTCAGTTGAGACTATGACTCGACATGCAAAAGGTGACCATGCATGTGTGTACACTTGTAGGTGGAAAGATGCTAGGAAAAATGGGTAGCCTGCCCTTTCTCCTTTAACACAGATAAAATGATGGACAACAGTAATGAGCAGTACTTTTGCTGAGTCCATTACTGCTGCAGTATTGGAGTCAAGGAACAGTAGCTTCTACAGATGCAAAAATTTTAGGTTTTATAAAATCCCAAGAAGCATCATCCAACTTTGTTATAGTTTTCTAGTGGAGAACTTGAATAATTCCATCAATTCCATAAGGACTTTTTCTAGTGGAGAACTCATAGCTGAACAAACATTTAGAAAGTTTCCAAGAATAGCTTCAATGCCATATCCATATTCATGTCTTAGAAAACGAAAGTCCCAGCAAATTCATAAGGAATCTATAGACATAACTTGTCATGATTTCCCAAGAAATCCCCAACTAGATTCTTATTTGACCCAACAATGTACCTGGAAAAGTAAGCCACACTTTGTGGGTTAAGTTTACCAGGCAAGAGATGAGTTCCTTGGAGAAACTCTAGCCCTTTCTTCGGGTCTCAGTTAAAATGATAAGCTCCAATCATCAATCTTCTTTTAATATACTTCTTTCGGCAAACCAATGGAACTCAAATACTAGGATCACTATAATTATCACACTTCACTATCCAAAGGGGGTATATTCCTCAAGATTTACTGGAAACTTTCTGAACCAAATGATCCATTGCCCACTTTCGCGGCCATTCCCCTAATTACAGCAATCAAGCCATTCAAAGCAAGAATATGCATAGCAGACAAAGGGTAGTTCACAGGAAATGTATTATTTGACAACAAATTAGTAGAATCTTCAAACACAATGCGGCAAGTTATGTCACCATCTAAGTTGGCATACATCTTTGTCATGAAACTTTTATGTCTGCAAAAGTCAACTAGAGTCTCCATAGCAACTTCTTGTTGCTGATTTGAAGCACCATATCTACTTTAAGCAAGTCATAGGATTACATAGAAAAAGAAAGCCTCAAGTTGTAGTTTAAGCTTGACCCACACATCGATCCCCAATAGAGTTGTCATTTTGTGGACCCGCATTTTTCATGCATGTTCCCACTCGATGGCGTGACTTTTTTTTTATTGTGGAAATTTTAATTTTGGAAAAATTTGGGCCCTAACAAAGGCCCATATTTATTTGCATGAATTAATTCCACAAAATCCATTTTTCTAATGATCATGGAGGAAGTATCAAATAAATATGAATAAATTCCATTATTTTCAGAATTGGAGAATGTATTCATGCTTATGAAAATTGAGAAAGATAAAGAAATTATTTTAAAAAATAAGAAAATGCATGCCAGAAAAATTTTTTGCAGCAAATAAATTTATTAAAAATAGATTTTATTAATTTGAAGATATCTAAGGATGAAATTTAAAATCCAGGAATATTTCAGTTGAAAATGGATTTGAAAATTCAATTCAAAATTATAAATTCCTAAAGAAAGAAGCATATGGAAGAGGAGAGTTTGCATGTGGGACCTCTCAATACAAGTGGCATGTGTGGGGCAAATGGATTTGGAGAGTTGTCTTTTGTTACCATTTTCTTGTAGCTATCTTGCTAAGAAATCACTCTCTGAGTTGTGGTACTAGAGTGGAACCCACAAGCCAATATCTAGTGCAGTCAATAATCAGCTTGAAGAAATTCAGAGTCACTTCCCACTTCATCCCCAGTAACATGTAGGAAGTAATGGACATCCCAACAAAATGTGATAAGAACATGAGTGCCTTGGTCAAATTATATCTTATTTCTAAATCTGAATTGTGATGATCGGAGAATGATTGTTGTCTAGAACTTAGAGAGTTTCTCATTTGATGAAGCCAAACTGAAGGCATCCTTCTTCAGCCTTAAAAGTACCCCTCACTTAAGGCCAAGGTGCTTTTGTGTCCGAGGAAAAACCAAAGCTCCACAACCATGAGGGGTGCATTGGATAAACTTCTATTCCAGTACTTGTGGTGAACTATGGTTGCACCGGTGTGGAATCAATAATGGAATATACTGCATGAGAGCGTGGATAAGAGCGTGGACATCTTATCTATTTCGACATCTCAAGAGCCATAAGCTTTGCTATCCCAGTCTCTGCTTCTCCCTCAAAGGAACAAAAATTTATGATCAGCCAAAGTACCACCAGATAGCTTCAATGCGGCAACAACCCCTAAGAGAACCACAAATGTCATTCCCTGTATATCACCATTGGGGACGAGATGAGTTGTGTGGTATCTTGCAAGCAGCTCAAAAGCACTATGGTTTGCAGAATCTTCAAACCGTGTAACTTTTTCTCCATAGTTCTGCTTGACAATAGACATGAAGTCATGCAAAAATTCACAGTATTCCTTTCCAGGAAGAATGTCCAGCAAGTAGAATTAAGAAACAACCAGCTTCATGTTGAATAACCTTGTTATGATACTTCAGACTAAAAGTATGACCAACTTTATCGAAAACCAAGCTGCAGGTTTCTTTCTATAGAACCAAGAATTGCATCCATCTTGTTAGAACCTAAAACTGAAATGTCCAGATTTGATGCCAAAGCAGATTCCAAGGTGCACCAAGCTTTTCTGGTTTCTACGAATTAACTTTGGTGCGGCTCATTTGAGCACAAATTATCTTTCTCAAGCTGATGACCAGTTTTTTTATTTTCAAGAACTACTTCTATGCTTGACAAAGCTGCTTGATTTTCTTGAACTTTCTCACTTGCGGTGTCGCTTGAGAAACAAGCTTGATCTTCTAGGACTTTTGCATTTGGTACATTGCCTTTCATCTCCTCATTAGTTTAAGTCTCCTGCTTCGCTAGATATTCAACAACCAGACTAGGTGGCCACATTAGTTTGTTCAGAAGACATTTACTGATTGGCAGATGGGTATGGAGTAAACTGCTCACTCGGTGCTACAAGTTTTTTAGAACCAATTTGTGACATACCTGGTACAATAACTGGATAGGTGGAAAATGATGTAGTTGGTGGACAAACACACTTGTAGTGTACATTAGGATGAGCTCCCACAAAATCCTTATTTTGCATCTTCTTTTCAACGATCCCCATCAGGTTTTTCAAATGTGAGTAGAGGGTGCTTTTGGAATATAATCTTTTACTTGGTTTTCTGCCATAAACTAAGAAAAGTGTATTTTCATTACTTCTGCTTGCACTGCTGCCACTGTTGAGAGAGATAACTTCTATACTCACTCCCACATCAACTCCACAAGATTCTTGCCCACGTAATTGAAGTTTCTGAAGGTTCATGCTTGCTCAAATGAATTCGTCGGAAGGGAACTTTTAGTAAATGTCTAGATGGCTCATGAGGAACCCCCCTATATTCTTTGGAACCCCTTAGAAAACGTTGCTCAAAGGATGGAATAGATTGATAGTCAATAGCCATAAGATCAGTTGTGTGTTTCCTTTTGAACTTGTACAAAATGGTTCACCATACGATTGTCAAAATCCACTCCTCCAAGATGCGTGTCTCTAGCAATGGCCTTGACTTCAAAATACATCAAGATGGGTGACTTTTGAACCTTGCTGCTCAATAATTTGAATATTCCAGTCCCTAACTTATTGAGAATTAAAAAGTAAATTTGAGTTCGCTTCTGAAGCATGATTATCCTTAGGTAATCCAACATCTGAATCATCACTGCAAAATGCCTCATAGTCATAAAGATCACTGCCAGCATAACCACTGCTTTCACTCAATTTGTCACTGAGTGCACATTCAAGATCATCTTCTGTGTCAGGATCGACTTCATTTTCTACGTCATGGCAACCATGTCTCTCATGTCTATACTTTCATCATCTATTGAATCTTCACTCCCACTGTTTTCAATTCGAGAATCTATTGAAATAGAGCACTTGTGTAGATTGTCATCATAAAAAATGTTCTCATACTCCTCCAAAAGAGTAGTAATGATGGCTTGAGCATTTGCAGTAGCAAGAAGCTGGGTAGAGTTATCACTATTCATGTCAAAGTCATCCTCCCGCTATGCTTTGTCAAGCACCAACTCTGAAAAGATTCCAATGCTCTGAACCTCCAACAGAAGTCTTTCATTTAGGGACATGCTTTTGTACTGAAATTCTAAACAAGCAATGCTAGGCGTTAAATCCTTCTAAAAATGAGCCACTTGAGCTACCATCATCCACCTCTGCATGGGATATACTTGTCAAGGAGGATTCTAATAGGACTCCCATAATCAATTCAAAGCTTAAGAAGGCAATCAATTGCAGTGCTAGTGGTCGTTCTTCCTCTCTGTTGTCCTTTGAGGGATCATCTTCACCATTGAGACCTTTAGCTTCCTGATGTGGGTGGTTGAGAGGGGAATCAGACAAAAGGCCTGCAAGTCTCAGAGCTTCTTTAGTCTCAGGATCAGTAGAAAGTTCATTAGTAGTTGGTTTTGATCTATTGATAGATTCAACAAAAGGCAAAGGATCTGATTCAATGGCTCTTCTAGATTTGCTGCTATCTAAACCTGATTCCATGACTCTAGTAGATTTGCTGCTAGCTAAACGATGTAATGGCTCCTGGGAACATAAATTCATGTATACTAGCCTACTTTTTGATCTATTGGCAACCTCTCTTTTAACGTGTTGTTGATTAAAATGGCACCTTCATCTTTTAGTTCATTTTCAGTCGAGTTTAACTTGGCAAGACACTATTTTGCTACAATACAGGCTGCTAAAGTAGAAGCATCTTCAACTATAACATCATTTGTAGTTGTTTCCAAAACTTCAAGCAAAGGAGTAGACTCCTTGAGAGCATTGACAATAGCTTTTACCCCCCTCATCCTCCAAGGTACTTGTTAAATGAAGGTTAGCATCAATGATTTTTCAAGCAGATAACGCAATATCTCTTCAACAATGCGATGATCTAGTGTCATTTCTTCATCTAATTGATTAGTACTCAAAAAGTGCACTTTTATAGCTTGTTATAAACTCTTTTAAACACTTTTGAGTAGTAATTATTACCTTTTAACTCCATTGGCACATTAAGGACCCTTGCAAGTGTTACTAATAAGTTTGTGGCAAGTTTTGATGTTTTTGATAGCTTTTTGATCATTAAAACAAGCTAAGAATGAGGGAGAATTTTGTGCAACCCTTGGCAATAAGTTTCCAAGCCAATCAAGAGATGCAAGGAAGAGAATCAGAGAGAGAAATCCAACATGAAGCAATTTCGCATGGCTATGTGAAATCTTCACATGCTATGCGAAATTCAAAAGGACAGCAGCTGTAAGACAAATTTAGCACACTTCTTGGAGTCCATTGTATATATTCTATATATTTCGAAGCTCGGGAAGTCAGGAGTCCAACGCTTCAAACGGTGTGCAAATCGAAGCTGAAATGAAGAAGTTATAGCCATTTGAAGGCAACTGCACCAAGCTGAAAATGAATTTCGCATCACCTTTCTCAGATGCGAAATTTTCGCAGCACTATATCTCGCTTGCGAAATGTAATCTTCAAATATTTTGCACCGACACTGTTAGATTTTTATCTTAAGATATTTTGTGTAATTATCTATTCTCTCCTTGTAATCAGTTGAAGATCTTTTAAGATATTTAGGATATCTAATTGAGGGGTTGAAAATATCTCTCTTTATATATCTTAACATATCTCTTTTTGTAATATTTATCTCAGAATCTCGGAAGACATTCTTAGGGATCACTTGTACATTTTTTAGTAAGAAATATACACAACTTTTGCTTTGCCTTTACTACTCACTTTGATTGTATTTTTCTTTCTAGCCAAACAACCTTTGAGGATGTTTTCTCAGAGGATGAGTTAGCACTTTTTGTTTCTTGGACTGAAGGAAGCTAGGTAAGGGACCCGACTACAAAAGTGGGAGTTTTCCTTGTTTCAGTTTTTAATTAAGAGAAGGTTGTGACTTGTTGATGGTTTTTATATTTTTAGTTAACTTAAAATCCTTTATAATCACCTGGGCCAACACTTGGTAAGCTTTTGGACTCAATCCATAGAGATTCATTAGTTATCTCTTGTGAGCCTCTGGGAGGTGGTTTAAAGGTAGGATTACTTAGAATAGCCAACACTTGGTAGGCTTTTGGACTCCCTGGAGACATCAATTAGTTATCTCCTATGAGCTTTTGAAGGGTAATCCAAGGTTAAGGATCACCTTGAATGGCAAATGCTAGGTGAGAGGTATGAGCCATTGGAAGATGCATCAGTGAGAGGGATTTAGCGTTGAAACCATTAATGGGAAGCAACTGTAACACACCGATTGGGAGGATAACTATAGGTTAAATCCCCAATGTGAGGAAAAGATTCAGAATCTCCTCTTTTGTATAAGGGGCCTGAACCTAGTGACTTGAAAATCCAAGAAACCTTTTCTTTGTAATTAAAAATTAGTTACTATTTTTGGTTAGTTTAAAACCAACCTTTTTCAAACCAAATATTATGTTTTCTTTTAAAGCTAACTTAGAAAAGAAAAAGCACCAATCCAATTCTTTAAACTAATATCAGGTGTGAAATGAAAACCCATCTCTGTGGATGATCCTAGAACCACTATGCTATGCTACCCTAGTATATGGTGAAATAGGTTTATAAATTTTGTTTATAACTCCCGTTTGAGGACTGAATCAAAGGTACACCAATTGGGGACGAATCACTAACTTAAACTCATATTCTCTAGAAAGAATCTGCAATACAAACAAAGCTTCATATACCCATTGATCATGCAAATTATGCTTTACCCAGTCCAAAAGCCTAGTCCACTGCTCATGAGGCTAAGACTTGGCCAAATCAAAGGAAAAGAAAAATTGACATTGATTGGGCAATGGAGAAGAGATAACCTGTTCTACATGGTTATAATTTGAGAGACCATGACTTTTCTCAAAGATTTCTAAACCAGATGAAGTACTCTCTCCATAGATCTCCCTTGTACAAGTTCCTTGAGCTTTACCCACTGATCATGTAAAGTATGCATTACCCAGTTTAAAAGTTTAGCCCACTGCTCAACTTTTCCAACAATGAAACTGGATGAGGCCAAGACTTGGCCAAACCAAAGGAAAAGACATATTGACATTGACTGAGCAAACGAGAAGAGATAACTTGTTTTGCATGGTTATAATTTGAGAGACCATGACTTTTCTCAAAGATTTCTAAACCAGATGAAGTCCTCTCTCTACAGATCTCCCTTATACAAGTTCCTCGAGCTTTAGGCTTGCTTACATTATCTTCAATCTGTGTTCAAAGCATCAGTTGCTCTAGCGCTCTTATAAATCTTGTGCTCAATCAAGCTTAGAGAGCCATCCCAAGAAGAGTCTTTCGCAAATCTGGACCTTGGAATTTGTGTACACAGAGGGTACTTCTAGGAGCATTAGCAAAAGATACTGTCATTGCCAATGACTCCTCTATAGAAGATGAGATTTGCATCCTATCCATAGAATCCATGAAAGGATCATTATCTGCTTTAGAACTACAAGAATGTCTTGTAATTGATTCAATTTTTTGTTTATCTCTAGAAGGACTGATGTCACTTCGTTCCTGGCTTACATTTAAAGTTTGGCATGCTAAAACCTTGTAGTTCTAAGATCCCACAACATAACTTTTACATCATAGGATGAAGAAAACAAATGAAACCATGATTTATCGTGCCACTTGCAAGTTGAAATCCATGAAGTGCATGATGAGAACTGAAAGACAGGAGTCAAAATTCCCAGTTTGTCAAGATCCAATATCCTAAGAATGGTGTCTGAGCCACCGGCAGCAATGAGAGCAGAACTGCCACCTTCAACATCAAGGTAGTTGAGGACCTTCCCACAAAACAAGTTCTACGAATCCTTGTTCGCCTCAACACCCTATTTTCTAACAAAATGGTCTCATGATGCTGAATTAATTGTTTCATTTTAAGGTTAAACCACTGATGATACAATGTGTATGCCCAACAATGGTAGATACAACCTCTCCCTCTCTGGACACAAATGGAACCAAGGATCTTTGTTGCTCTAGGCTAAAGTTGACTTTCAATATAAATTTATATATTTCTGCTCAACAAAAAACTTGTTTTTCCTCTGTTGATCACTGATATTACCCCTTGAAGAATACCCGAAGTACCACCCTAAATTGGAAGAAGAGTAAGCAGTAAGCCCACAACATAGTCCTACAGAACAAGAGTGCTAAATGTAACCTGACCATGAAGAGCATTGATACTATTTCTTTCCATAAAAAATTTCCAATTGAAAACATGGAGAGGAATGCACCAACAAGTACCCCCCTCATAAGGTTTTCCATGACCATGATATGAGTGCTTAACAACCCCTTCATTTTCTTCAGGATGCATTGCCACCTCATTCTTCAAGCTGCTGCAATTTTCAATGCTCAATCTTTAAGGTTGGGGAGGGGTTTGGGCAGGCATGTTATAGTATTTTATATTGAAAACTTGGAAGCTCCTTGAGGTTCTGGATCCAAATTTCCCATGTCTCAGCCACTTAACTAGGCTTTGGCATGGGCCATTTATGGCAGCAAACAAGAGAGTGTCGGCACAAGAACTGTTCATTTTATAACTCTTCCTTGGATGGATAGTTTCTTTTTGCATAGTCTCAATTTCCAAGGCATCCAACTCCCAATCCAAAACTTGACGGAGATCCATGACAACACTTTCATGAACATTTTGCCACAAGTGAGCACAGAATATTTGAAGCAATGATATTTTATGGGTTACATAAAATAATGCAACTGTATTGGTCAAAGCATGATAAACCAAACAATTGTCCGACCAAGTTAAAAAGATAATTGGAAATGCTTGAAACTTCAGCCTGATGCCCAAGAACACCAATATGTACCTCGATTTCAAACAACTGATGACATTTATGCCTATGATGAATTGTTGTTGTGACTTTATAGTTCATTTCAACAATAAACATAAACACTCTATATGGGGCATCATTCCATAATCCCTAGTCATGATGACCTAAACTTAATCCTTTGTTCCTTGTCATGGGGACACTATCATCCTAGCTTCAATCTTAGTTTATTCTCTGTTCCATTGGTTTCTCATCATTGGGACGCATCATAGGTTCTACATAACCTTAATCAGTTGTTCCTTTCGTTTCTCAACAAAAGGACTTCATCCTAGGTTGAATGTAAGTTTCTTCTTTCTTCCTTTAGTTTCTCATCATTGGGACGCCATCCTACATTGTATCCAAACTTAATAGTTTGTTTCTTTGGTTTCTCATCTTTGGTTATATCTCATTTTATTCTTTGTTCTTCTTGTTTCTCATCATTGGGACACCATCCTAGGTTCTTTCTAAACTTAATCATTTGTTCCTTTGGTTTCTCATCACTTGGACACCATCATAGGTTTTATCTCAATTTATTCCTTATTCATTTTGTTTTTGGCTATTGGAACGTTATCCTAGTTTCTCTCTAAGTTTCTTCTCATATCATTTTGTTTATCATCATTGGTACACCATCCTAGGTTGTATCTCAGTTTTTTCTTTATGCCTTTGGTTTTCTCATCATTAGGACGTCATCATAGGTTCTATCAAAGTTGATTCGTTTCTTCCTTTGGTTTCTTATCTTTGAGAGACTATCTAGGTTCAACCTAAGTTTTGTCATTGTTCCTTTGGATTCTCATCATTGGGACACCATCCTAGGTTCTATCGAAGTTTCTTTTTTTTTTTTTCCTTTAGTTTCTCGTCATTGGCATACCATCCTAGGATCTATCTCAATTTTTTCTTTGTTCCTTTAGTTTCTTGTCAATGGGACGCATCGTAGGTTCTATCAAAGCTGATTTGTTTCTTCTTTTGGTTTCTCATCTTTGCGACACAATCCTATGTTCAACCTAAGTTTCATCTTTGTTCCTTTGGATTCTCATCATTGGGACACCATCCTACTTTCTTTCTCGGTTTATTCTTTATTCATTTCATTTCTTTTCATTTGGACACCAAGCTCGGTTATTTCTAAACTTAATCGTTTGTTCCTTCGGTTTCTTGTCACTTGGACAACATTTTGCTATCTCAGGTTATTCCTTTTTCATTTGGTTTCTCATCATTGGAACGTCATCCTAGGTTCTATTTAAGTTTAATCGTTTGTTCCTTTGAATTCTCATCATTGGGACACCATCTTATGTTCTTTCCCATTTTATACTTTTTTCATTTCGTTTCTCATCATTGAGACATCATCGTAGGTTCTATTTAGGCTTAATCATTTGTTCGTGTGGTTTATCATCATTGGCACACCATCTTAGACTCAATCTAACTTTTTTCCATTGGTTTCTCATCCTTGGGATAACATCCTATGTTTTCTCTTAGTTTATTCTTTGGTCATTTGGTTTCTCATCATTGGAACGCCATCCTAGATTCTAAGTTTCTTATTTTTCACTTTAGTTTCTTATCATTGGTACATCATCCTTGGTTCTATCTCAATTGTTTCTTTATATCTTTGGTTTCTAATCAATGGGGCATCATTGTAGGTTCTATGAAAGATGATTCGTTTCTTTCTTTGGTTTGTCATCTTTGCGACACTATCCTAGGTTCATACTAAGTTTCATCTTTGTTCCAATAGTTTCTCATCATTGGGACAACATTCTAGGTTCTATCTCAGTTTATTCTTTGTTCTTCTGGTTTCTCATCATCAAATACGCTTCCTGGGTTCTATCTTAGTTTATTCTTCGTTTCTTTGGTTTCTCATCATTGGTACGCCATCCTAGGTTTTATCTCAGCTTATATTCTTTTTTCCTTTGGTTTCTTGTCATAAGGCCACCTTCCTAGGTTTTATCTCAATTTTTATTATTTGGATTCTTATCATTGGGATACCATCCTTGTCACACCCCGGTTTTTAGAACTTAAAAATTGATACTCAAATACAACATAAGTGCTTTAAAAAATTTGGGGATACAAAAATTTAAATGCGGGGTTCCTGCTTGATTTTGTGCAAAAAGAGACCATGGAAATCGGTTATAAAGAGGTATACATCCTATATTAAACTTTGTAACTATTAGTTAACAAAATATGATCTGTGCCACAAAAAGAACTTGTACTATGTTACTTTACATATAACCCCATAGTTCACTTTGGGTAGCCCATACTATAAGTGTACATGACAAATATACATTGCATCATTCCTTCAAAAAGATTGAGTCTTTGTATGATGCAAAGGCAAAGCCTCAAAACACTTTGAATGCAAGCAAACAACATCCAATCTACAGAAAAGCAATACTCAAGAATTATTTCCAGCATAGGTCTTCTCACCTGCATCTAAAGGTGGAAGGGATAGGGTGAGTTCAAACCTTAGTAGGAAAGTTTATACCCATCCTAAACATACTCTTAAAAACCTTGAATTAAACGTATAATAGCATGTGTGATAAACATTTTATAACCGTTATCAAATATGCAATAATGTCAAACACATATGCATGTGTTTACTGGTTTCATCTCTGCTTTTCCTCGTCCATCCTTTCACAACTGATATCCCCTAGCACTGTACACACCAGATATCATCAATGCTCCAAAAGATACCCGGTCAATATAATAATATGATTATTCTAGGACCATCACCCAAGGGTAAATCGTACCTCGTGTCTTCTTGGTCATACCTAAGGGAATGACCAACCCCGTATCATTAGGGACTAAAACCCAAGGGCAGGACCAACCCCATACACGCACATCGGAGTGTCTTCCTTGAGGGTTCTAGGGACTTTCACCCAAGGACCACGGTCCCACATAAACATTGTAATACCTAGCACTAATAAATTAAATAAGCAATAATGATTATCTTAGTACTTAACTTTAAACGTGCTTAATTAGATGTTAAAACTAGTTTAGTGTTAATCCTGTTTAATTATGAATTAAAGTTTGATTAAGGTTAATTAAGATTAATTAAGGACTTAACCATGCTTCTTAGGTTTTTAAGGGCTAATTATAGTTTTGAAAACCTAAAGGACTAATGGGTAATTATGGGTTTGATTTTTGATAACTTGAAGGACTAAAGTGCAAAATTGAGAAGTTGCAGTTAGTGGAAGCCAAGTGACATGCCACCTCCTACTTGGGTGGATTGGTGGCAGCCATGTGGCCTGCCACCCCTACTTAGCTGCATGGAGAGCCTGTAGCTCGTTTTGCACCATTTTAGCCGCAACAACTTGGGTTAGAGAGAGAATCTTGAGAGAGAAAGTGAAGATTTGAGGTAAGCAAGTTGTTTAATTTAGTAATTTTGGTTTATTTTAGTTCCTAATGGTATGCTAAAACAAATTAACGGTAAAATTTGTGTAAAAGTTGAGTATAATTAGCTATAAACATGTTTTAGTTCAAAATCACAATTAATTAGGGATTAAAGTATTTTATTAATGTAAGATCAGCATGAATCTTGTTTAATTGAAAAATAGATTAGTGAACATGTGATTAATTAGGTTATTTGGACACTTGGGATTTGTTAATTGTTTAGGCTTTCAGAAAATCAAAGCAATTAGTGTTTAGTAATTAATTACGGAATATTAATATGTATTGTAAATATTGTTTAATTCAATTAGAATTTGATTTGAAAACCTGTAGGAATACAAATTTCAATTCATCGTTAGGAAGTCTAAATTATGTGTTTCATTTCAGTTCCTTGTAATAGGTAAAGATCGCCTACTAGAACAATCACAGAGGGAAAGTCCGTGTAAGGTAGGGAATTTTATGCTATCCCGTAGTGTATCTAATTTATTTTCTTGAAACATTTATTGGCAATTTCATGTCATTTCTATGATTTCATAAAATATTTTAATGTGTCATTGCATCTCAGTTTATTGTGTTGAACTATAAAAATTTAGATTGGAACACAAATTGGTATGAAGATTCATGGTTCTATGTTGTGGAAATGGTTGTAAAATGTTTATCATGCATGCTATTACATATTTAATTCAAAATTTTTAAGGGTATGCTTAGAATGGTTGTAAACTTTCCTACTGAGTTGTGAACTCACCCTGTCAGTTCCACCTTTAGATGCAGGTTAGAAGGCCTATGTAGGAAATAATGCTTGAGCATTACTTTATTTTTACTGTTTGCTCGCATTGATAGTGTTTTGAGGCTTTGCCTTTGTATTAAAGACTAATTTTTTTTTTTTGTAGGAATGATGTAATATATATATATATATATATATATATATATATATATATATATATATATATATATATATATATATATATATATATATATATATATATATATATATATTTGTTAGGTAAACTTGTAGCATGGGCTACACATAGTGAACAATGGGGTTTTGGGATATGTAAATTAATGTAGTAATGCTTCTTATGTGAAACGAAACATATTTTGTTAACCAATAGTTACGAAGTTTAATACAAGATGCACTCTTTACAAAAGGTTTTGCATATTCTCTTTTTGCACAAAATAAAGAAGGAACTCAACATTTAAATTCTTGTATCCCCATATCTTTGAGAGCACTTATACTGTATTTGAGTATCAATTATTCAATTTGAAAAAAAAAAAAATCGAGGTGTGACAGTTTGGTATCAGAGCATGAGGGATTAGATGCCTATTATGGACTATAGGTGGGGAGCCCAATAGGTGCACTAGAGTTATTATTATCGTTACACTCTTTTACTATGCATGATATATTGATATTAAGGTGAAAGGTTAAATGATGAATGTTAGCTTTTTGTTTTTGTTGTGTTGATGACATTCTTGGTTGTATTGGTGTGAGTATGCCTAATTGTGATAAATGTGATCATGTTGCTTGTGAGAATTTCTAATCATTGAGAATCCATTACTATGCTATTGTTGGTATTATGTTTGTTTTCAAAATGATTGAATGTGACATCGGTGGTTTAATTGTATTGTGTAAGGATCCATGATATAATGAATTTATAATGTGTTGTGTTGATAATCTAATCCTTGTATACCTTTCTAAGACAAAATACCTAGAGCAAGGAATCAATTAACAACAAGGCCTAGATGAACAACTAGATCATCTCCACTATCTCATGGTAATGTAAGGGAAGAGCTGCAATATATCCAGCTGCTGGTTCAGAATGCCAAAATGTGAGCCTGATTCGGGAATTTAAAGCATTGAATCCTCCAATCTTTCGGGGTGGCCCTAATTTTCTTGAAGCTGAGAATTGGATGAAAGAAATAAAGAAAATACTGGATGTAATGGCAGTGCTTGAGAAAAGGAGAGTTTCTTTAGCTTTGTTCATGTTGAGAGATGAAGCAAACAACTGGTGGGATATGATCAAGACAACTTAAGATGTAACTAAGATGGTTTGAATGCAATTTGAGGAGTTGCTTTTGTCTAATTACTTTCTAGAGGCCATT
Organism: Vitis cinerea var. helleri x Vitis rupestris; assembly: GCA_945999865.1. Classification (NCBI taxonomy): domain Eukaryota; kingdom Viridiplantae; phylum Streptophyta; class Magnoliopsida; order Vitales; family Vitaceae; genus Vitis; species Vitis cinerea var. helleri x Vitis rupestris. The sequence goes on from OX253902.1 coordinate 14,255,558, forward strand.
AGAAGACAAAAAAGAGTTGAATTTATACGCTTGGTTCAAAGGAATATGACAGTGATTGAATATGCAACAAAGTTTATAGAACTATCTAGATATGCTCCGAATGTGGTTGTAGATGAACCAATGCGAGTTGAACAATTCCAAGAGGGGTTGAGATTGAACATATTAGAGCACAGGTAGCCCCCTTCATGCTTCATACTTACAGTGAAGTTTTGGCAAGGGCTCTTGTTATAGAAAGGGAAATGGAGGAAGCTCAAAGGTCAAGAAGCAAAAATTCTAAGTTTGATGGTTCACAAAAATGGGAACTAGATTTCATTAGAAAGTTACTCATTTATTATGGTGGGACTACAGATATGGCCAAGGGACCAAGGAGATGTTATGAATGTGGTAAGGTGGGACATCTTAGGAGGGAGTGCCCAAAATTTCAACGACCTGCATACCAACCATCTCAATGGCAGTCTTACCAGACAAACTCACGAATCCTAGGAACGCAACGTCAAGGGGAAGGAAACTTTAGATAAGGGAAGCCTAGACAGAAGCCAGAGTAAGGACAACAAGGGAGATTTTATGCATTGGGTTCACAAAATGCAGAGTCAAATGCCTTAGTGGAAGGTATGATCTTATGTTTTAACACTTGGGCACATGTTTTATTTGATCCCGGAGCTACCCACTCTTTTATTTCTGCATCATTTGCCTCCATGGTAGACATAGAATTTGTTCCCCTTCATTGCTCATTATGTGTTGAGACTCCTATGGGTGTGGAAACCAAGTGGGCGTGTCATGCTTACGTACTTTATATTGGGGGTCTTGAAGTTACAATAGATCTGGTTCTTCTTGATATTATATCCTTTGAAGTAATTATGGGGATGGATTGGCTGGACTGACATCATGCTGTATTAGATTTTTATTTGAAGGAAGTAACATTCCAAACCTCTTCTAGTTCATATTTGAGTTTCTATGGTGACGGAAGGCTTACATTTATTCCATTAATTTGAAACCTAGGTGACAAGTGGTCAAGAAAGGATGGTGGACACTATTTTGCTTCTAATATGCAGGGAGAAGGGAAAAAGAAGACAACTATAGATTGCATTCCAATGGTTTTTGAATTTGTTGATGTTTTTCCAAAAGAATTGCCATTTTTATCTCCTCACAGAGGGATGGATTTTTCTATGGAATTGTATCCAGGTATAGATCCAATATCAATAGCTCCATATAGAATGGCTCCAATATTAAAGTTACAACTTCCCACTGGTCCTTTAGGTTTTTATAACTATAATCAACCCCTAAGAACCTAATAAGCATGTTTAAGTCATTAACTAATCCCACTTAACCTTAATTAATGTTTAATTCATAACTAAACACAATTAGTACTAAACTTATTTTAACATCTAATTAAGCACGTTTAAAGTTAAGTACTAAGATAATCATTATTACCTATTTAATTCATTAGTACTAGGTATTACAATCTCAGTTTATTCTTTGTTTATTTTCTTTCTCATCAATGGGACGCCATCCTAACCAGGACTTTGTATCTGAAGTTGAAGGTTTTTGCGTCGGATCTAATTGTTCAATTCTTTTTGTTAATCATTTGATTAAGTCATCATTATTTGAAAGTTTAAGTATCTTAATCCCTACCTTTGCGGGTTTGAAAATCGAACGATTTTTGTCTAAGTTTCTATCTAGAAACTGTGGTGTGACTATTTGACTGACAATTTGAGGTGTCTCTAGTTTGTCTTCTATCCTATCAACTTGAGAGGAGAGGGTGCTTAGAATTTGATTTGTGAAATTATTTTGTTGTTGAAGGCTTTTACAGTCTTTTAGTGTTGCTGTTCGTCCTTCAATTTCTTTTGAATCTATTTTTTTGAAAGGTGAAGCTATTATTGCAATGTTTCGAGCAGTTATGGATATTTCCTTTCAAGTAGGAATAGGTTCTATCTAAGCTTAATCGTTTGTTCCGTTGGTTTCTTATCATTGGGACACATCCCTAGGTTCTATCTCAATTTATTCTTTATTCCTTTGGTTTTCATTCTTAGGACACCATCCTATGTTCTATCTAACCTTAATCATTTTTTCGTTTGCTTTGGCTTCAATGCGACACTATCTCAGGTTCTATTTGAGCTCATTCTTTGTTCATTTTGTTTCTCATCATTGGGACATCATCAAGTTTCTATCTCAGTTGATTCTTTATTCATCTAGTTTCTTCTCATCATTGGGATGCAATCCTAGGTTCTAATTTTCTTTTTTGTTCCTTTGGTTTCTCATTATTGGGTTGAATTCCTAGGTTCTATATAAGGTTAATCAATTATTCAATTGGTTTCTCATCATTGGGTTGAATTCCTAGGTTCTATATAAGCTTAATCATTTGTTTGTTTGGTCTCTCATCATTATGACCCGATCCTAGGTTCTATGTAGGCTTAATCATTAGTTCCTTTGGTTTCTTATCATTGGGACACATCCCAAGGTTCTATCTCGGTTGCTTCTTTGTTCCTTTGGTTTCCACATCAATGTGACACCATCCTGGGTTCTATCTTAGTTTATTCTTTGTTTGTTCGCTTTCGCATCATTAGGATGCCATCCTAAATTTTATCTAAGCTTAATTGTTTTTCCTTTCATTTCTCATCGATCGAACTCCATCCTAGGTTGAATTTAAGTTTCTTCCTTTGGTTTCTTCTCGTAAGGATTCCATCTTAGGTTCTATCTAAGCTTAATCATTTGTTGTTTGGTATCTCATCAATTGGAGACCATCCTAGGTATTGTTTAAGTTTAATCATTTGTTCCTTTGGTTTCTCGTCCCTAGGACACCATCCTAAGTTCTACGTGTTTTCTTTGTTTCTTTTGTTTCTCATCATGGGGGTGCATCCTAGGTTCTATTTCAATTTTATTGTTTGTTCCTTTGCATTGTCGTCATAGGGACACCGTCGTATGTTTTATCTAAGTTTCTTTTTTGGTCCTTTGGTTTCCCATTATTGAGAGCCCATCATAGGTTCTATCTACACTTAATCGTTTGTTACTTTGGTTTCTCGCCATTGGGACACCATCCTAGGTTCTATTTCAATTTTATTGTTTGTTCCTTTGCATTGTCGCCATAGGGACACCGTCGTATGTTTTATCTAAGTTTCTTTTTTGTTCCTTTGGTTTCCCATTATTGAGAGCCCATCATAGGTTCTATCTACACTTAATCGTTTGTTACTTTGGTTTCTCACCATTGGGACACCATCCTAGGTTTCTATCTTAGTTTATTCTTTATTCCTTTGGTTTTCATTCTTAGGACACCATCCTATGTTCTATCTAACATTAATCGTTTTTTCGTTTGCTTTGGCTTCAATGCGACATTATCTCAGGTTCTATTTGAGCTCATTCTTTGTTCATTTTGTTTCTCATCATTGGGACATCATCAAGTTTCTATCTCAGTTTATTCTTTGTTCATCGGGTTTCTTCTCATCATTGGGATGCAATCCTAGGTTCTAATTTTCTAATTTGTTCCTTTGGTTTCTCATTATTGGGTTGAATTCCTAGGTTCTATATAAGGTTAATCAATTATTCAATTGGTTTCTCATCATTGGGTTGAATTCTTAGGTTTTATATAAGCTTAATCATTTGTTTGTTTGGTCTCTCCTCATTAGGACCCGATCCTAGGTTCTATCTAAGTTTCTTCTTTATTCATTTGGTTTCTCATAATTGGGATACCATTCTATCTCAGTTTATTCTTTGTTCTTTTTGTTTCTTATTATTGGGTCACCTTCCTATGTCCTATCTCAGTATATTCTTTGTTTCATTTGGTTTCTTGTGATTGGGAGATCATCCTAAATTCTATTTAAGCTTAATCAATTATTTGTTTGGTTTCTGATCATTGGGATAACATCTATGTTCTATATTAGTTGTTTCTTTGTTCATATGGTTGCTCATCATTGGGGGGTCAAGGTTCTATCTCTTTTTATTCTTAGTTTATTTTGTTTCTCATCATTTGGGATGTCATCCTCGGTTCTATCTAATCTTAATAATTTGTTCCTTTGGTTTCTTATTATTGGGACACCATCCTAGGTTCTATCTAAGTTTAAATGTTTTTTTCTCTGGTTTCTAATGGTTGGGACACATTTGTAGGTTCTATCTCATTTTCTTCTTTGTTTCTTTGATTTCTCATCATTGGGACACCATCCTAGGTTCTATATAAGTTTTGTCAATGTTCCTTTGGTTTCTCTTCATTTGGAGACTATAATAGGATGTATATAAGTTTATTCTTTGTTCATTTTGTTTCAAATCATTGGGACGCCATCCTACATTTTGTCTGAATTTCAATCATTTATTCTTTGTTCCTTGGGTTTTTCATCTTTGGGATGCAATCGTATCATAGAGGTTCTATCTAAGCTTAGTTGTTTATTACTTTGGTTTCTCATCATTAGGACACCATCCTAGGTTTTGTGTAAACTTAATTATTTGTTCCTTTGGTTTCTTTTCATTGGGAGACTATCCTTGGTTCTATCTCAATTTATTCTTTCTTCATTTGGTTTCTCATCATTGGGGCACTATCCTAGGTTCAATCTTAGTTTATTCATTGTTTTTTTTTTTTTCATCATTTGGACACCATCCTATGTTCTATCTCAATTTCTTCTTTGTTACTTTTATTTCTCATCCTTGGGGCACCATCATAGGTTTGATTTGAGTCTATTCTTTGTTTCCTTCGGATTCTCGTCGTTGGGAGGGTTCTATCTAAGCTCAATAGTTGGTTCCTTTGGTTTCTCATCGTCATTGGGATGCAATCCTGGGTTCAATCTAACTGTCGTCTGTGTTGCGTTGGTTTCTCATCCTTTGAAGACTATCCTACGTTCTATCTCAGTTTATTCTTTGTTCAATTGCTTTCTCATCATAGGTACACCATTCTAGGTTTTTTCTAAACTAAATTATTTTTTCTTTTTGTTTCCTTTCATTGGAATACCATCCTAGGTTCTATATCAATTCATTCTTTGTTTATTTGGTTTCTCATCAATTGGACACCATCCTAGGTTCTAACTTAGTTTATTCTTTGTTCATTTGATTTCTCATCATTTGGACACCATCCTAGATTCTATCTAAGACTTAATCATTTGTTTCTTTGGTTCCTCATCATTGGGACACCATCTTAGGTTCTATCTCTGATTATTCTTTTGTTCCTTTGGTTTCTCAACATTGGTACGTCATCCTATGTTCCATCTAAGCTTAATCGTTTGTTCGTTTGGTTTCTCATCATTAGGACACTATCTTAGGTTTCTATCTAAAATTTTTCTTTATGCCTTTGGTTTCTTATCTTTGGAACACCAACGTAGGTTCTATCTCAATTTATTCTTTGTTGATTTGATTTCTCATCATTGGGTTGACATCCTATGTTCTATATAAGTTTAATAATTCGTTCATTAGTTTTCTCATCATTGGGACACCATCTGCGGCTCTATCAACGTTTCTTCATAGTTCCTTTGTTTTCTTATCATTTGGACACCATCCTAAGTTCCTGTGGATTCTCATCATACGGACAAACTCCTAAGTTCTATCTCAATTTTTTTTTCCTTTTTTTTCTAATCGTTGGGATGCCATCCTAGATTCTATCTGAGCTTAATCGTTTGTTCCCTTGGTTTCTAATCATTTGGATACAATCCTAGGTTCAATATAAGTTTCTTCTTTGATCCTTTGGTTTCTCGTCCTGTGGACACAATCCTAAGTTCTATCTAAATTAATTATTTGTCATTTGGTTTCTTATCATTGGGAAATGATCTAATGTTTCTTCTCTGTTACTTTTCTTTCTCATCATTGGGACACCATCATAGGTTCTATCTCATCTTAATCTGTGTTTATTTCATTTCTCATTGTTGTGAGTCTATCCTAGGTTTTAGCTAAACTTTATCGTTTGTTCCTGTGACTTCTCATCATTGGGACACTATCCAAGGTTCTATCTAGGTTTACTCTTTGTTCATTTTGTTTCTCATCATTAGGACGTCATCCTAGATCTATCTTAAACTTAATCGTTTGTTCATTCTGTTTTCTCATCATTGGGACAACATCCTTGGTTCTGTCTCTATTTATGTTTTATTCCATTGGTTTCTCATCCTTAGGATGTTATCCTATGTTCTAACCTTAATCGTTTCTTCCTTTGCTTTTGCATCAATGCGGCACCATCTTAAGTTCTATCTCAATTTATTATTTATTCGTTTTGTTTCTCACCGTTAGAACGCTATCATAGGTTCTGTCTAAGGTTAATCAATTTTATGTTTGGTTTCTCATCAATTGGACACCATCCTAGGTTCAATGTTATTTTATTCTTTGTTCATTTTGTTTCTCATCTTTGAGACGCCATCCTAGGTTTTATATAAACTTTGTCTATGCTTAATCATTTGGCCAATTGGTTTCTCAACATTGGGACAACATCCTAGGTTCTATTTTAGAGTATTCTTTCTTTATTTGCCTTTGCATCAATCGAACTCAATCCTAGACTGAACATAAGTTTCAGCTTTGATCCTATGGTTTGTCATCAGTAGGACACCATCCTTGGGAAACCATCCTATGTTCTATATCAGTTTATTCTTTGTTCATTTGGTTTCTAATTATGGAGACGCTATCCTAGGTTCTATCTATACTTAATGTTTGTTCCTTTGGTTTCTCATCACTTGGACAATATCCTATGTTCTATCTAAGTTTATTGTTTGTTTATATGTTTTCCCATAATTAGGACACCATCTTAGGCTCTATCTAAGCTTAACATTAGTTCTTTTTGTTTCTTATCAATAGGACTGTATCCTAGGTTGAACCTTAGTTTCTTCTCTCTTCATGTGGGTTCTCATCATTGTGACACCATCCTATGTTCTATGTCAGTTTTTTTCTTTCTTCATTTGGTTGCTCATGATTGGGACGTCATCCTAGGTTCTACCTATCCTTAATCATTTGTTCCTTCGGGTTTCTAAACATTGGGATACCATCCTAGGTTTAATTTAAGTTTGATGTTTTTTCCTTTGGTTTCTCTTCATCGATAAACCATCCTAGGTTCTATCTTAGTTTATTATTGTAGGTACAACCTAGGATGGCGTCCATATTGTGATAAATAAATGAAACTAAGAATAAAATTAGATAAAACCCGAAAGGGTGTCCCAATGACGTGAAAGAAAATGAACTAAGAATTAACCAAGCTATAACCTAGGGTAAAGACCTAATGATGAGAAACAAAAGAATCAAACAAATAAGGTTAGATAGAACCTAGGATGGCGTCCTACTGATGAGAAATGAAAGGACCGAAGAATAAACTTAGATAGAACCTACGATTATGTCCCAATGACAAGAATCTATAGGACCAAACGATTGAGCTTATATAATCTAGGATGGCGTCCCAATGACTAGAAACAAAATGAACAAAGAATAATCTGAGATAGAACCACGGATGGTGTCCCAGTGATGAGAAACCTAAGGAACAAACGATTTAGCTTCAATAGAACCTAGGATGGTGTCCCAATGATCAGAAACCAAACAAACTAGTGATTAAGCTTACATAGACCTAGGATGGCATCCCAATGATGATAAATGAAATGAACAAAGAGTAAACTAGGATAGAACCCAGGATGGTGTTGTAATACCTAGTACTAATAAATAAAATACGCAATAATGATTATTTTAGCACTTAACTTTAAACATGCATAATTAGATGTTAAAACTAGTTTAATGTTAATCCTATTTAAATATGAATTAAACTTTGGTTAAGGTTAAGTAGGATTAGTTAATGACTTAAGCATGCTTATTACGTTCTTATGGGCTGATTAGAGTTATGAAAACCTAAAGGACCAATGGGTAATTGTAAAGTGCAATTATGGAAAGTTGGGTTTGGTGGCAGCCATGTGGCCGGCCACCTCTTACTTGGCTGCATGGAGACCCCTTTAATACAAGATGTACTCTTTATAACAGGTTTTGCATAGCCTCTTTTTGCACAAAATTAAACAGGAACTCAGCATTTAAATTTTTGTATCCCCATATTTTTTTTAAGAGCACTTATACTGTATTTGAGTATCAATTGTTCAGTTAAAAAATAAATAAATAAAATGGGGTGTGACAGGTGTCGCATTGATCAGAAAGAAAATGAAGAAACGATTATGGTTAGAAAGAACATAGGATGGCTTTATAATAAAGAAAAACCAAAGGAACAAAGAATAAACTAAGATAAAACCTAGGATAATTTCCAAATGATGAGAAAAGAATCTAGGAAACTGAGATAGAACCTAGGGTTGTGTCCCAATGATAAGAAACAAAAGAAAGAATCGATTAAGCGTAGATAGAACCTAGGATTGCATCCTAATTATTTGAAACCAAACTAACAAAGAATAAATTGAGAGAATACATAGGATGTTGTGGCATTGATGCTATAGCAAAGGAAGAAACAATTAAGGTTAGAAAAAACATAGGATGGCGTCCTAATAATTAGAAACAAAGGAACAAAGAATAAACTAAGATAGAACTTAGGATGGTGTCCCAATGATGAGAAACTAAAGGAACAAAGAATAAACTAAGATAGAACTTAGGATGGTGTCCCAATGATGAGAAACTAAAGGAACAAATGATTAAGCTTAGCAGAACTTAGGATGGTGACCCAATAATGAGAAACTAAATGAACAAACAATTGAACTTAGATAGAACCTAAGATAGGGATGCCAATGATGAGAAACGAAATGAACAATGAATAAAATGAGATAGAACCTAGGATTGTTTTCCCAATGATGAGAAACCAAAGGAACAAACTATTAAGTCTAGATAGAACCTAGGATGGCGTCCCAATGTTGAGAAACCAAATGAATAACTAATAAACTGAAATAGAACTCAAGATGGTGTCGCATTAATGCAAAGGCAAAGGAAAAAACAATTAAGGTTAGATAGAACATAGGATGACATCCTAACGATGAGAAACCAAATGAACAAACAATTAAGCTTAGAACCTAGGATGGTGTCCTAATGATGAGAAACTAAACGAACAAACGATTAAGCTTTTAGATAGAACCTAAGATGACACCCCAATGATGAGAAACGAAATGAACAAAAAATAAATGAGATAGAACCTAGGATTGTGTCCCAATGTTGAGAAATCAAAGGAACAAACGATTAAGCTTAGATAGAACCTAAGATGGCGTTCCAATGATTAGAAACCAAATGAACAAAGAATAAAATGAGATAGAACCTAGGATGGTGTAGCATTGATGCGAAAGCAAAAGAGGAAACAATTAAGATCAGATCATAGGATGGCGTCCTAATGATGAGAAACAAAAGAAACAAAAAATAAACTAAGATATAACCTAGGATGGTGTCCATATGATGAGAAACCAAAGTAACAAACAATAAAGCTTAGATAGAACCTAGGATGGTGTCCTAATGATGAGAAACCAAATGAACAAACAATTAAGCTTAGATAGAACTTAGGATGGCATGCCAATGATGAGAAACGAAATGAATGAAGAATAAAATGAGATAGAACCTAGGATTGTGTCCAAATGATGAGAAACCAAAAGAACAAATGATTAAGCTTAGGTAGAACTTGGGATGGTGTCCCAATGATGAGAAACCAAGTTAACAAATAATAAATGGAGATGAACCTAGGAATGTGTCCCAATGATGAGAAACCAAAGGAACAAACGATTAAGTTTAGATAGAATCCAGGATGACGTCCTAATGATGAGAAACCAAATGAACAAAAAATAAACTAAGATAAAACCTAGGATGGTGTCCCAATGATGAGAAACCAAATGAAAAAAAGAATAAACTTAGATAGAACCTAGGGATGTGTCCCAATGATAAGAAACCAAAGGACAAATGAATAAGGTTAGATAGAACCTAAGATGATGTCCTAATGATGAGAAATGAAAGGACCAAAGAATAAACTTAGATAGAACCTGCAATGTTGTCCCAATGACAAGAATCCAAAGAACCAAATGATTAAGCTTAGATAGACTCTAGGATGACATCCCAATGACTAGAAATAAACTGAACAAAGAATAAACTAATATAGAATCTAAGATGGTGTCCCCATGATGAGAAACCAAAGGAACAAATGATTCAGCTTAGATAGAACCTAGGATGGCATCCCATTGATGAGAAATGAAATGAAAAAGAATGAATTGGGATAGAACTTAGGACGGTGTCCTAATGATGAGAAACCAAAGGAACAATGAAGAAACTTAGATAAAACTGAGGATGGTATCCTAAAGATGAGAAACCAAAAGGAATAAACGATTAAACTTAGATAGAAGTTAGGATGGCGTTCCAATGATAAGAAACCAAAGTAAAAAACAAATATTCTTAGATAGTACCTAAGATTGTGTCCCAATGATGATTAATGAGTGAAACTAAGAATAAACTTAGAAACTATAATGGAGTTCCAATGAAGAGAAAGCAAAGAAACTAAGATAAAACCTAGGATGGTGACCCAATGATGAGAAACCAATGGAACAAACATTAATAAGGTTAGATAGAACCTAGGATGGTGTTCTAATGATAAGAAACGAAAGGACCAAAGAATAAACTTAGATAAAACCTACGATGGTTTCCAAATGATGAGAGAATCCAAGGGACCAAACGAGCTCAACTCAATATATCAATCCTAAGAAAATTCTAGTTTCTTTAAAAGAGTCTTTCAAAGATAATAAACCCAAAATGTGAATTTTAACTAAATCACAAATAGTTAAGTACTACAATTATCCAACTTTACAAATCAATCAAGCAAGCAAACTGAATCACCTTGCCTAAAGGAAGGAAGGTACTTTCTAATCAACCAAATAAACGCCATATTTTCCTCAACTAGTGTTCAAGCTTGATCCTCAAAAATTCTCAGTGAAGTCGTCAATTTGTGGATCCGCATTTTTCACTTGTGTTCCCACTCATCGATGGGACTCATTTTTTAAATGATAAAAAATTATTGTTGTTAAAATCAAAGTTGCCACTTATTTTTATTTGTTTTTAAGGAAAATAAAATAAAAAACTAAAAGCCTAAGAAAAAAGACTCCTTAAGTTTTGGATAAGGTGTTTAGCACCCCTCTAAGCCTTAAAAAGGTCTCTATAACTAGATTGAGGGAAATACTATAATTAATCGATTGATTAATGATACCAAGAAAGGATAAGGTGTTTATCTAAATTCAAATTACATGTTATCCATATTCAAACAAATATATCTAAGCAATTAATCACACAAGTAAGGAAGATAGGCGTACTACCTAAGCTACAACTTAAGCGTTGTCACAAGACATCAGAGTTAGTTTTAAAAAAAAAACACATACACACACACGCAACATGTATTTTACCATAGTAAGAAATCTAACATGGTGAGTCAAACAAGCAATCAAAAAGATATATTAAGCTGATAATGATCATATATGAATCTTTACATAACTACTGGAATTAAGATGCAAAGATAAAAAGCGTACCTGAATATCATAAATAGCTTACAATGTACTTCCATAAGACATGAGAGGTTAGATCAAAGTTATAAGAACAGACAATAAAGAAAAGAAATCCTAGCATGCATGGTATCTAAATATTATAACAGAAATGGCCTAAGTATAAGAAAACACAAATTATTAAATAAGTCATGTATACAACTCCCAAAAATAAAAATAAAAAAATGAAAAAAAATCAAGGGTTATGATTAAAACATGTAGCAAAAGGGGTAGCACACTATTATCAAAAGAAAAATTATAAATTAATATCTAGGAACATCATTTGATCATGAAATTAAGACAAACTCTATTATGCCTATATCACAATACAATAACCAAAGTCAAGCAAGATAAGTCAAATAACAACAAAAAAAAAATGGCAAAGTCAAGTAAAATACAAGATTTTTAGCATGCGATCAGAATTGGAAGCATCATAAAACAAATCCTAAAAAAAATTATATTGAAGTGGAATTTAATTACAAAAATTTTCAAGAAACATCTCCTACACGTCTAGAACAACATAAAAAAGCCCAAACTGAATTTGTAAAAATATTCAAAGGTCTCCTAAAATTATAAAAAAAAAAAAAAAAAAATCATATATGTCCTTCAAGTTGTCTAGTTTACAAAAATAAAAAATAAATAAAGCCTAGACTAGGGAGCCTTAGAAAGTATTTTAAAACACTCAAACTTATTAGCTATCCAAAAATAGTCATGTGCAGTAGGCACAAATTTGAAAAATCATCTCTCTCAAGAAAATGTATTTTTTAATATTTTATGTCTCAAAATTCAATCTTAAGAAGTAAAAAATCTGAGGAAAATATTTATTTAAATTTAAAATATCAAAAAGTAATTTAATTTTGCAAAGTACTCTCAAGTGTACAGAAGTAAGCCTAAACAAAACATGCTGAAAAAGATGATCATAATTTTCACTTCAAGAAAATCTTTTTGACTAGAATAATATTCCAAAATCAAGTTCAAGAAGTAATGAACATCATAAAATTTTTGGAAATCTTTTTTTAAATATTCGAAATTATCAAAATGAATTTTAAATCCCAAGGGTCAATAGCTGAGTGGAAACCAAAAACAAGAACGAGTTTTGAAAAATTCTTTCATATAAGGATTCCATCAAGCCCCCATTCAATATCCATTTGGTTTACTTGTGTATTCCCATTAATTTGGGAGCACAAGTCCAAGCCTATGTGAATAAAAACAAAATTTTGAAAACCAACAAAGGAGAATGCAACTTAGATGAAATGAGTTGCATAATTTTGAAAGAAAATGCGGTTTTTTGCCTAAGCCAAGAACAAATATTTTTTTCAAAGCCTTTTGATGATTTAAATACTTTTGAAAGTAATTTTAGGTGCAAAAGGAAACAAGCGAATTAAGAAATCCCAAACAATAGTCATAGAGTAGGAAATTTTAAATTCTAACATAAAGGAATTTGAAAACAAGACAAATAAACAACTTGGATCTCCTTTTTTGGCCACCTTTTACTCAGGATCCAAGAGCCTCAATCATGATGGTGAAAATCTATTTTTTTGTGAAAAGAAGGGAACAACTTTGATTTAACTCAAAATATTAGTCCTAAAAAACAAAACTCTTTTCTTTAAAAAAGTCTTTCAAAGATAATAAACCAAAAATGTGAATTTTAACTAAGTCCCAAACAAACCAATATGCTTTCAAAAATAAAAATCAAGACTTTTAATAGCATGAAATATAAGCCAACATCGTGAATAATACATAACAACCAAAAAACTAAAATCCTAAGAATTTTCTAAGCTTTCAAAAATAAACATCAAGACTTTTAATAGCATCTAATAAAACCAAAAGATCTAGAACCTAAAAAATACCAATCTTCTAAGGATGAAACCTTTAATAAAAATAATCATCAAATTACAAATATAATAACAAGGAAATTTAAGACCTAAGAATCAACAATCTTCCAAAGATGAGAATTTTAATAACATAGTGCAATCAAAGACATGCATAATAATAAGAAAATCTAAAACCTAAGAACTACCAAATTTTAAATATAATAATGCAATCAAAGGCATGCACAAGAAAATCTAAAAAATCAAAACTACCAAATTTCTGAAGACAAGAACTTTAAATATAATAACACAAGAAAATTTAAACCAAGAACTACCAAATTACTAAAAATGAGAACTTTAAATAGCATAGAGAAAAAACCTAATAACACAAAACCTAAAACAAGATGATTAAGCACTACAATTATCCAACTTTACAAGATAAAATTTTAATAGCATGGTAAATAACCTAAAACAAGATGATCAAGTACTACAATTATCAAACTTTGTAAGATAAAACATCATGATATCCAATCAATCAAACTAATTAAACTAATTAATTAAAACTATAAAACTCAAGAATTAACTTGAATCAAATAAACTAAAATGACACAAGCTTCAAAATAAAAATTTTATCCTACAAAACAATTAATCTAGTGAGCTATAATAATAATAATAATAATAAAATTATAATAAAATTATAACCTTTCTATATGATACAATAAATAAAAAATGAAACTAAAAACAATTCTAACTTTTTAATATAATATGATGAACTAAAAAAATTAAAACCTTTCAATATAATATGATAAATTAAAAACTAAACAAAAAAAATTATACCTTTCAATATATATATAATTAATCAAAACCAAACTAAAAAAGAATAACTTGTCAAACATATATAATTAATCAAAAATCAACTTACCTTCCCATTGTTGTGTGTGTGAATCTCTTCTCCATTATGGTGCATTGAAACTGACAACTGCTTTTCTTAAGTCCAATGTGCGGCTACTACCACCATCTTATGGTGTGTCCTATGGATATCTTTTTAATTGTGTATGGCAGCCTTTATGTGGTTGTGTGTGGAGAATTCTCTCCAATGGAGTCCCATGCTGCTACTTGTTGTGGGATGCCGCCCAAACTGTGGTGCGTGGTTGCCTCTTCTATGTGTGCCTATTGCAACCATAATTTTTCAAAACTAAATTAACCATAAGATCAAAAGAATAACCAAACTAATGATTTTTAAAAATAACTAAACCAAGCATAGTATCAACAAAGCAACCAAATTAATAATTTTTATAAATTAAACTAAGCATGAGATCAAAAGAATAACTAAGCATAGTATCAACAAAACAACCAAACTAATAATTTTTTTAAAACTAAACTAAACATAAGATTAAAAAAATAACCAAACTAATGATTTTTAATAGAATTAAACCAAACAAAACATCAACAAAACAACCAAACTAATATTTTCAAAAACTAAACTAAACATGAGATTAACGGAATAACCAAACTGATTATTTTGACAAGAAATTAAACTAAGCATGATTTCAATAGAGCAACAAAACTAATAATTTTTCAAAACTAAACTAAATATGAGATCAATTGAATAACTAAACAAATGACTTATTAAAGAAACTAAACTAAGTATAATATCAACAAGACAACCAAATTAATAATTTTTAAAACCAAAACTAAATATGAGATTAACTAAATCACTAAAATAAGATTTATTCTTTTTTTTTTAAAAAAAAAAAAAAAACTAAACTAGGCATGACATCAACAAAGGAACTGAACTTGTAATTTTTTAAAACTAAACAAAACATAAGATCAACCAAATAACTAAACTAATGTGTTTTAAAGGATACTAAACCGTGCATTATATCAACAAAGCAATCAAACTAATAATTTTTCAAAACTAAAGTAAGTCTGAGATCAAAAGAATAACCAAACTAATGATTTTTAAAAGAAACTAAACTAAGCATAGTATTAACAAATCAATCATACTAATAATTTTTAAAAGAAACTAAATTAAGTATAATATCATGAAAGCAATCAAGCTAATAATGTTTAAAAACTCAACGAAGTGTGAAATTAACAGAGTAACCAATCTAAGGATTTTTAAAAATAATTATATCAAGCATAACAAAGTAACAAAACTAATAATTTTATAAAAACTAAACTAGACATGAGATTAATGGAATAGCCAAACTAATGATTTTAAAAAAAAACTAAACTCAGCATAATATCAACAAAGTAGCAAAACTAATAATTTTTACAAACTAAATAAAGCATGAGATAAAAAGAATAGCCACACTAATGATTGTAAAAAGAAATTAAACTAAGTATAATAAAGCAACTAAACTAAAAAAAAATCTTAAAACTAAACTAAATATAAGATTAACAGAATAACCAAACTAATGATTTTTAATAGAATTAAACCAAGAATAACATCAACAAAGTAACCAAACTAATCATTTTTTTAAAACTAAACTAAACATTAGATTAACAGAATAACCAAATTAATGATTTTGGAAAAGAAAATAAACTAAGCATGATTTCAACAAAGAAACCAAACTAATAATTTCTAAAAATTAAACTAAGCATGAAATGAACAAAATAACCAAACGAATGATTTTTAAAAGAATTAAGCCAAGCATAATATCAACAGAGCAACAAAACTAATAATTTTTTAAACCTAAACTAAATATGAGATAAACTGAATAACTAAACTAATGGTTTTTAAAAGAAACAAAACCAAGCATAATATCAAGAAAGTAACAAACTAATAATTTTTAAAAACTAGACCAAACATGAGATCAACAAAATAAACAAACTAATGATTTTTTTTTTCAAAAAAAAAAAAAAAACTAAACTAAGCATAATATAAACAAAGAAACCAAACTAATAATTTTTCAAAGTTAAACTAAGCATGAGATCAAAAGAATAACCAAACTAATGACTTTTAAAAGAAACAAAACTAAGTATAACATTAACAAAGCAATCGAAATAATTATTTTTAAAAACTAAACTAAACATTGTTTTAACAGAAAAACCAAACTAAACTAAGTATAATATCAACAAAGCAATATAACTATTAATTTTTATGCACTAAACTAAGCATGGGATCAAAAGAGTAATCAAACTAATGATTTTTAAAAGAAACTAAACAAAGTATAGCATCAACAAAGCAACCAAACTAATAATGTTTTAAAAACTAAACTAAACATTGTTTCAACATAATAACCAAACTAATGATGTTTAAAAGAAACTAAAATAAGTATAATATCAACAAAACAACCAAACTAATAATTTTTATAAACTAAACTAAGCATGAGATCAAAAGAGTAACAAAACTAATGATTTAAAAAAAAAAAACTAAACAAAGTATAGCATCAACAAAGCAACCAAACTAATATTTTTTTTTTTTAAACTAAACTAAACATTGTTTCAACGGAATAACCAAACTAATTGATGAGGACACAACTAACAAATGGAATGCAGATCCTATTTAAGTTCTAGTTGGTTCGGTTACAAGGGCTCGAGCTAAAAAAGTTCAAGGAAACTCTCAATGGATTGATTCACAATATTTGGGCTAAGGTGAATTCGTGGAGGCCCAAGGAAGATGCTCTACATGTTCCACAAGGTTGTATTTTCATGATTCAAGTTTTGGAATAATCTAGAATTGCGTGGATTGAATAGAGTTTTCTAAATCGGTGATTATCCAATTTTTGACTCATCAAGGAGATTAGCTAGCGCAATCTAAAGCAATCTTTTAAGATTGCTAAATTACTTTTCTTATTTATTATTATATTTTAATTTTCAAATTTTATGGGGAAATAATAAATTAGAAATTCCCTTCTTTTCTTTTTACTTTGGGGTAGGCATGATTTTAGGATATAATGGATTCAATTTTTAGAATCCAACTCAAGATATTTTAGTTTCCCATTTCTAGCTATTTGCAAAATCTAGGCAAAATATTTGGGGATTTTGTAATTGCCAGATTCGTGGACCTCTTTGTATTTAAATAATCATCAACTTATTGAAAAATAATACAAATTTCATTCATAATTTTGTGAAAGAAAATTCTCTTTAGTTCTTTTAGAACTCTTTGAACTTATTGGAACGATTTCCATGGCGTTCTCCTTCGACTTATAAATCAATCCTTCCATAATTGATTGTGACATCTTCATTATACCAAGGTTCTTGCTTCCATATAAGAAATGGGTCATGGTTTCATACAAATCTGTTTCCAGACGATCTTGGAGCCATTCTTAATCCACAAGTTTCTCAATTTTGTGGTGTGGATCATATCACTATTAATGTTTAAAAGAAACTAAACTAAGTATAATATCAACAAAGCAACCAAACTAATAATTTTTATAAACTAAACTAAGCATGAGATCAAAAGAATTACCAAACTAATATCAACAAAGCAACCAAACATGAGATCAACATAATAACTAAATTAATGTGTTTTAAAGGAAACTAAATTGTGCAATATATCAAAAAAGGAACCAAACCAATAATTTTTCAAAACTAAACTAAGCTTGAGATCAAAAGAATAACCAAACTAATTATTTTTTAAAGAAACTAAACTAAGCATAGTATCAACAAATCAACCATACTAATAACTTTTAAGAATTAAATTAAACATGAGATCAATGGACTAACTGAACTAATGATTTTTAAAAAAAACTAAATTAAGTGTGAGATTAACAGAGTAACCAAATTGATGATTTTTAAAAGAATTATACCAAGCATAACATCAATAAAGCAACCAAACTAATAATTTTTTGAAAACTAAACTAAACATAAGATTAATGGAATAACCAAACTAATGATTTTTAAAAGACACTAAACTCAACATAATTTTAAAAACTAAATTAAGCATGAGATAAAAAGAATAGAAAAACTAATGATTTTTCAAAGAAACTAAACTAAGTATAATATCAACAAAACAATTAAACTAATAATTTTTTAAAACTAAACTAAACATGAGATTAATAGAATACTCAAACTATTGATTTTTAAGAGAATTAAACCAAGCATAACATCAACAAAGCAACCAAACTAATAATTTTTAAAAATTAAACTAAATATTATTTCAACGGAATAACCAAACTAATGATTTTGAAAAGAAACTAAACTAAGCATGATTTCAACAAAGAAACCAAACAAATAATTTCTAAAAATTAAACTTAGCACGAGATTAATAGAATAACCAAACAAATGATTTATAAAAGAATTAAACCAAGTATAATATCAATAGAGCAATAAAATTAATAATTTTTTTAAACCTCAACTAAATATGAGATAAACTGAAAAACTAAAAAACACATAATGATTTTTAAAGGAAACTAAACTAAGCATAATATCAATGAACCAACCATACTAATAATTTTTAAAAACTAGACTAAACATGAGATCAACAAAATAACCAAACTAATGACTTTTTAAAAAAGAAAAAAAGAAAAAAAAACTAAACTAAGCATAATATAGACAAAGAAACCAAACTAAAAGTTTTTCAAAACTAAATTAAGCATGAGATAAAAAATAATAACCATGCTAATCATTTTTAAAATAAACTAAACTAAGCACAATATCAACAAAGCACCCAAATTAATAATTTTTTACAAACTAAACTAAACATGAGATTATTGGAATAACCACATAACTAATGATTTTTAAAAGAAACTATGTTAAGTATAATATCAACAAAGCAACCAAACTAATAATTTTTATAAACTAAACTAAGCAAGAGATGAAAGGAATAACCAAACTAATGATTTTTTTTTAAAAAAAAAACAAAAACTAAAGCAAGCATAATATCGACAAAGAAACCAAAGTAATAATTTTTCAAAATACCATAAATTTTTTAATATAATAAAATATCTTTTTTCTTACATATAATAAAATAGTATATTTTATACTAAAAATAATAATTTATGATTTTATTATAATATTAGTATTTATGTTTTACTAAAAACTATATATTTTTTCATTTACTTTTAATTACAAAATTATTTTCATTTTCAAAAAGACTTCAATTAAATTTAATTAATTAATATTATATAAATTGAATTTAAAATGTTTTTACAAAATCAAAATATATTTTTTTTAAATAATAATAATAATAATTTATCCGAACAAGTCTTTTTGTTTTTTTATTTTTAAAATCCTTTTATAATAATAAATGATCAAATATCCTTAATTTTATAAAACATTTAAAAACTTTTTTTTTATTCTTTAACATTAAAAAAATTTCTAAAAAAGCATAAGAAATCATGATCAAATAAAAAAATTAAAAAATTAATTAAAGCACTTAATTGACTTGTATTAAAACTGAATATTAAAATTGTTTTTATATTATAGAAATTTTTGTTTCACTACAATAAAAAAATTGTTTCATAATTTAAAAAAAATTATTTATCTTTAACTTATATATAATTGTGAAATTAATTTTTATTTTTTAATAAGACTTAACTTGAATTTGATTTCATATTATTATAAATTAATTTTATAAAATAAAAATAATATATTGTTTTTAAAAACAATACAAATTCTTTCATTCAAACGAACTTCTTGTTTTTTGTATCAAAACATCATGTCAAACACTCTAGTTTTTTAAAAATTCTAAAAAACTATTTTTAAAAACACCAAGAACAAGCCCTATATTTTTGCAAATATTTTGGTGCTTGGATGAGATAAGGATGAATACGTGTGTAATGGCCAAGGCATGCATAGAAGGGCATTTCTTTCATGCTGCAATTTTGATCTCCATGCATGGGATCCAGAAGACTCCAGAAGGTTAGAGGCACGTGCATTTTGGATGGCTATCACACATGCGCTCCGGGTGAGATGGAGACATGCATTTGGCATGATGATGAGACTTTTGAGAAGGATCCATTTTCTTCCGGGACATGACATCATGATGGTTTTGAGAAGAGTCTCACATGAGGGAGCATCACCACAGGCCATGCAAGGAAGCTATTGCCAATCACGTTTTTGAACTGCCGTGCATTTAGGAGGCCGTTTTTGGGGAAGTCTCCGGAAGAGGAATCTTTTTGTTGGGGGAGCATGCACACCACACTGGGAATGGAGTAACAGTTGTAGTTCCAGAGACTTTTAAGGTTGAAAAAATAGAGACTTCATCACCGACGAAGAAGCTCTTTTTGGCATTCTTGGAAATGAGACTTCGTCACCGACATAGAGATTTTGGGCATTTTTTGGAGTAGGAGAGTTCATCACCAACATAGGGAGTCACTTTTTGGGTGTTTTTTGGAGGAGCGCAAATTCTCATTGAAAAAGGCAAGTTCATAGCTGCCGGAGTAGTTCACCACCGTTGAAGCTTGTGGTTCGTTTCATAACTGCCGGAGTAGTTCGCAACCATTGAAGCTCGCTGGTTCGTTTATAGAGAGTCATCACCGCCATTAGAGTTCATTGTCATTGGAGAGCAATATTCACCATTGCAGTCCACCGATAGTGAGAAAGGATCATCAGACACCCATCTTTGGAGTTTCAGGATCTTCATATTCGAGGATAGAATTGCCATTTTCCTTTGGATATCCATTTTTCTGAGGGAACAAGAGATCACACCTGCATCATTATTCTTTTCTGGTTTCTGCGAACATCACAGGAGATTTTTCTACCATTTCAAATTAGCGCTCACCATTCTTCACCCTCATCTTGTCTGCAAAAGATCGCCATTCTTGTTATCCTTTTTTTCTGCACTCTTCTTAACTTTTCTTTTTTTTGTTTGGTTGCCGAGAAAATCTATATTTTCCTGTCCTTAAGTTTCTAGGAAACCACAAACTTGTAAGTATATTCTCGCCTTTCAAATGGGTGTTTCCAAGATTCCTGCTCTTTTTTTTTTTCTTTTTCTTTCCCTTCCTTTGATTTCTCAGCAACAAAAAAGATCATATTTGGAAATTGTTCCGCAACTAGGATCGCTAACCCAGTAGGTCATTAAAGGAAACTGTTTAGTTAAGAGGAAGAATTTTTGTCATGATTTCCTTGGAACCCTAATTTTTGTTTGGTTGCGCAGAAAAAACAAGGAAAGACTCCATTTATTTCAGTTTCAAACAATCGCCTATCCTTGGATTCGCTATTTTAGCTTGGAGTGTTTCCGGAGAGAGAGCTGAGAGGGAGGAGATTGGAGGTTTATGGTGATCAGGTCTGATGAAACAACTGTTTAGATTTCTTGATTATCTGGTTTGCTTGTCTAACTGTTTCAACCTGTTGACGATGCTCGATTCTTTTTTTCTCGACGTTACTCCGTCGAGCCTGCACTGTGTTTTCCTTTCCAAATATAAAATTTTGAATGGAAATTTTGAGGAAATTGGGGTTTCCTATAATGAGATTGGATCTATAATTGTTGGAACCCATGGTCAAATTCTTGAATTGCTATTTTAGGATACCCTAATTCCCTGTTTTCGGTATAAAGATAAAGATTTCAGTTTAGTTTCAAAGCAAAGCTCTACATTTAATCTCTGTTTTGATCTTCTTAACTATGGATGGCGACGAGCATGGTAACAAACGGGTGTTTCAACGACTTGGAGCTTCGAATGATAGTGGCAAACAACAAAAGGTTTGTTACCATTGGAGGGCAGGCAGGTGCAACAAGTTCCCTTGTCCGAACCTACCCAGAGAATTACCAGGTCCTCATCCCCAACAACATCAACCATTCATAAGCAATGGATCATCGTCCAAACGGCCAAATCAAGGAGTACATGACGATCACAACTTTTCTGGTGCATGAAGAAGTCCTAAGTTTAATCCTACGTGGGGGCCGGTTCATGACGGTGGTGCAGGCAATAGAGCTCAAGGTAGTGGCGCGGGCAATAGAGTATTTAGGAAGATTGAGAAGCTTTGTAATTATTGGCTTTAAGGAAATTGTAGTTATGGGGATAAGTGCAAGTTTTTGCATTCTTGGAGTGTTGGTGATTGTTTCTCTGAGTTTGACATAGCTTGAAGTGCATCAAAAGGTAATAAATTTGTTTGAATTTTGGTTACATTTGGAGTTCTTGTGCATTTGAATGGATGGGCTGATTTAGGTTTATTGGAGTTCCGCAACTAGGATCGCTAACCCAGTAGGTCATTAATGGAAGTTGTTTAGTTAAGAGGAAGAATTTTTGTCACGATTTCCTTGGAACCCTAATTTCTGTTTGGTTGCCCAGAAAAAAAAAAAAAAAAAAAAAAAAAAAAAAAAAAAAAAAAAAACAAGGAAAGACAAAAATTGACTACCTAAACTTTGGATGTTGCTTTTGCTTCGTAGGGTATTAGATCATTAGAAGATTCTGAAAAATAAAGAGTAAAAAACAAAATGGTGGCTGTCAAGGTACATATCAGCTCTTATTCTTATCTAACTCCTTTTCTTTTCCTTTGTTTTGAATTGTGATCAAACTTTTCGTCTCCATAAATGTAGGGAAAATTGAATGCAGCTTCAAGTCAGGTTGCAGGAGATCAAAAAAATCTAAAGAGTGGTACATTTTACATTGTTTCTATAATGAGAAATTTTATAGTCTCATGTATTAATTGGATGCTTAATTTAGTTTATAAAAATTATTAGTTTGATTGTTTTGTTAATACAATGCTTAGTCTAATTTCTTTTAAAAATCATTAGTTTGGTTAATCTTTTGATCTCATGTTTAGTTTACTTTTCACAAAATTATTAGTTTGGTTGGTTTGTTGATGTTGTGCTTGGTATAATTCTTTTAAGAATCATTAGTTTGGTTACTCTATTAATCTCATACTTAGTTTAGTTTTTAAACATTATTCGTTTGCTTGTTTTCATGATATTATAATAAGTTTAGTTTCTTTTAAAAGTCATTAGTTCGGTTAGTCCGTTGATCTCATATTTAGTTTAATTTTTAAAAGTTATTAGTATGGTATATTTACTGATACTATGCTTCGTTTAATTTCTTTTAAAAATCATTAGTTTAGTTATCCTTTTGATCTTATGCTTAGTTTAGTTTTGAAAAATTATAAGTTTTGTTGCTTTGTTAATATAATGCACAATTTAGTTTTCTTTAAAACACATTAGTTTAGTTATTATGTTGATCTCATGTTTTGTTTAGTTTTTAAAAATTATTAGTTTGGTTGCTTTGTTGATATCATGGTTTGTTCAAATTTTTTTAAAATAATTAGTTTAGTTATTTAGTTAATCTCATTTTTAGTTTTGGTTTTAAAAATTATTAGTTTGGTTGCTTTGCTGATATTATGCTTAGTTTAGTTTCTTTAATGTGAAATTAGTTTAGTTATTCAATTCATCTCATATTTAGTTTTGTTTTAAAAAATTATTAGTTTGGTTACTCTGTCAATTTGTTTGGTTTAATTATCTTAAAAATCATTGGTTAGATTATTTGTTTAATCTCGTGCATAATTTAGTTTTACTTTATTAGTTTGGTTGCTTTGTGGATATCACCTTTAGTTTAGTTTCTATTAAAAATCATTAGTTGGGCTATTCCGTTGATCTCATGTTTAGTTTAGTTTTTGAAAATTATTAATTTGGTTGCTTTGTTGATATTTTGCTTAGTTTAATTCTATTAAAAATCATTAGGTTTGTTATTTGGTTGATCTCATATTTAGTTTAGTTTCTAAAAAATTATTAGTTTGGTTGTTTTGTTCATATTATGCTTTGTTTAATTTCTTTTAAAAATCGATTTAGAAGCAATCTATCGGCGAAAAAATCGAGCGTGGGGCGACAAGTAGGGAGAGCACAAAAAATCGCCGATTGTTTGAATTTTTTTAAAAAAATTATGTATATTGATATTTTTTTTAATTATTCATTTTTAATTTATCTTTTATTTTAAATTTATATTATCATTTTATTTTTAACTACTTTTCATATTTATCTCATTAATCCTATTTTAAAAAATTACTATCACTTCACTTTTAATTTTTTATATTATTTTAATTTTATATTTTAAAAATATAATTTTACTAAAAAATTGCTACAATATAAAAAATTAATGAAGTTTGAATATTTTATAAATTAAAATTAATTTGATAAGATAAATTATTAATAATTTTAATTATTTAAACAAATTAATGTTAATAAAAAAAGTTGTCACCACATATTTATAATAAAATTTTAGAAATTAAATCTCAAATAAAATATTTTATATAAATCAATTTAAATTTTTATTTAAAATGTAATCAAACATGTTTTAATAGAAGTATTTTAAAATTTTAAAATAAATGAATATAAATATATTAAATTAATTTAAGCTAATTTTTTTAATAAAAATTTGATAAATATTATATATAATAGTATTTATGTTAATTACACTTATAAAAGAACTTTAATATGGGTATTTTTACTTATTTTATCATTTTTTTAAAAGTTCTTCTAAACATTTTCATGAATTTTGAACTATTTCTCTTCTATCGATATTTTTGTCAAAATATTCATCGATATTTATCCGATATATTCAATATATCCGTAAAATCCAAGTACCGATATATCTGTGTTTACAGATATTTTAAACATTGGTTATGCTTGGTATAATTCTTTTAAAAATCATTAGTTTGATTACTTAATTAATCTCACACTTAGTTTAGTTTTTAAACATTATTAGTTCGCTTACTTTCATGATATTAGTTTCTCTTTCATGATATTATACTAAGTTTAGTTTCTTTTAAAAAGTTAGTTAATCTCATGTTTAATTTAGTTTTGAAAAATTATTACTTCTGGTTTCTTTGTTGATATTATGCTTACTTTAGTTTTTGTTTTTGTTTGTTTGTTTTTTTTTTTTTTTGGAAAAAAAAATCATTAGTTTGGTTGTTTTGTTCATATTATGATGTTTAGTTTCTTTTAAGATTCATTAGTTTGGTTATTCCTTTCATCTTCTGCTTAGTTTAGTTTATAAAAATTATTAGTTTGGTTGCTTTGTTGATATTATACTTAGCTTAGTTTCTTTTAAAAGTCATTAGTTATGTGGTTATTCCATTAGTCTCATGTTTAGTTTAGTTTGTAAAAAATTATTAATTTGGGTGCTTTGTTGATATTGTGCTTAGTTTAGTTTATTTTAAAAATGATTAGCATGGTTACTTTTTTTTTTTTATCTCATGCTTAATTTAGTTTTGAAAAATTATTAGTTTGGTTTCTTTGTTGATATTATGCTTAGTTTAGTTTTTAAAATCATTAGTTTGGTTGTTTTGTTGATCTCATGTTTAGTCTAGTTTTTAAAAATTATTAGTATGGTTGGTTCATTGATATTATGCTTAGTTTAGTTTCCTTTAAAAATCATTATGTTTTGTTTAGTTTTTCAGTTTATCTCATATTTAGTTGAGGTTTAAAAAATTATTAGTTTTCTCATCATTGGGATAATATCCTAGGTTCTATATAAGTTTATTCTTTGTTTATTTTGCTTTCCCGTCATTGGGACGCCATCGTAGGTTCTAATATAAGTAAATGTTAGTTCATTTCGTTTCTCATCAATAAGACTGCATCCTAGATTGAATATAAGTTTCTTCTCTCTTCATTTGGTTTCTCATCATTTAAACACCATCCTAGGTTCTATGTAAGTTTCTTCTTTGTTACTTTTGTTTTTCATCATTGGGACAACATCATAGGTTGTACCTCAGTTTATTCTGTGTTTATTTCGTTTCTCATCATTCGGAGGCAAAGCTAGGTTCTATCTAAACATAATCTTGTGGTCCATTGGTTTCTCATCATTGGGACACAATCCTAGGTTGTTTCTAAATTTAATTGTTTGTTCCTTTGTTTCTTGTGAATGGAGCACCATCCAAGATTCTAACACTGTTTATTCTATATTCATGTGGTTTCTCATTATTGAGACAACATACTAGGTTGTATCTAAGTTTCGTATTTGTTTCTTTTGCTTTTCATCATTGCAACACCATTAATTTCTATTTCATTTTATTCTTTGTTCATTTTGTGTCTGATAAGTGGAATGTTATCCTAGGTTCTATTTAAGCTTAATTGTTTGTTCCATTGGTTTCTCATCATTGGGACACCATCCTAAGTTCTTTATTAGTTTATTCTATGTTCATTTGGTTTCTAATTATTAGGATGCCATCCTAGGTTCTATCTGTGCTTAATCATTTGGTTTCTAATTATTGGGAACAACTTAGGTTCTTCCTCAATTTATTCTTTGTTTGTTTGGTTTCATATCATTGGGAAGACATCCTAGGTTTTGTATAAGTTTAATCGTTTGGTTTCTCATCATTGTGACACCCTCCTTGCTTCTATTTAGGTTTCTTCTTTGTTCCTTTGGTTTCTCATCATTAGGACACCATCCTATGTTCAATCTTAGTTTATTATTTCTTTGTTTGTTTTTTCATCATTGGGGCGTCATCCTTGGTTCTATCTAACATCAATCATTTGTTTCTTCAGTTACTGAATATTAGGACACCATCATTGGTTTGATTTTAGTTTGATGCTTATTCCTTTGGTTTCTCATCCTTAGGACAATATTCTGGGTTCTATCTAATGTTATTATTATTATTTATTTACTTTCACATTATTGGGATGCCATCTTAAGTTCTATCTAAAGCTTAAACGTTAGTTCCTTTTGTTCTCATCAATAGGACTACATCCTAGGGTGAATCGAAGTTTCTTCTTTGTTCCTTTGGTTACTAATCATTGGGAAACCATCTCAGATTCTATCTAAATTTCTTCTTTGTTACTTTCTTTTCTCCTCATTGAGACACCATCATATGTTTTATCATAGGTTATTCTTTGTTCATTTCATTTCTCATCACTGGGATGCAAAACTAGGTTTTATCTAAAGATAATTGTTTGTTCCTTTGGTTTCTCATCATTGGGATGCCATCACAGGTTGTTTCAAAACTTAATCGTTTGTTCCTTTGGTTTCTCGTCATTGGGACACCATCCTATATTCTATCTCAGTTTATTTTTTGTTCATTTGGTTTCTCATCATTGGAACACCATTCTAGGTTGTATCCAAGTTTCTTCTTTATTACTTTTGTTTCTAATCATTAGGACACCATTCTAGTTTCTATATCAGTTTAGTCTTTGTTCATTTGGTTTCTGATCACAATGGAATGCTATCCTAGGTTCTTTCTAAGCTTAATCGTTTGTTCCTTCGGTTTCTCATCATTGGGACACCATCCTAGGCTCTTTCTCAATTTATTCTTTGTTCATCTGGTTTTTAATTATTGGGACGTCATCCTAAGTTCTATCTAAGTTTGCTTTTTGTTAGTTTTGTTTCTCATCATTGGGACACCATTCTACTTTCTAATTATCCTTAATCGTTTGTTCCTTTACTTTCTCAACATTGGGACACGATCATAGGTTTGATTTAAGTTTGATGTTTGTTCCTTTGGTTTCTCATCATTGGGACACTATCCTAGGTTATATCACGTATTCTTTGTTTATTTGTTTTCCTATGATTCCATCCTTGGTTCTATCTTATAGCTTAAATGTTAGTTCCTTTTGTTACTCATCAATAGGACTACATCTTAGGCTAAATCTAAGTTTCTTCTTTCTTCCTTTTGTTTCTCATCATTGGGATTGGTTCCCAGATTCTATCTAAGTTTCTTCTTTGTTAATTTATTTTCTCATCATTGGGACACCATCATAGGTTTTGTTTATTCTTTGTTCATTTTGTTTATCATCATTGGGATGCGTAACTAGGTTCTATATAAACATAATCGTTTGTTCCTTTGATTTCTCAATATTGGGAGGTTCTTTCTAAAATTAATCAATTTGTCCTTTGGTTTCTCATCATTGGGACACCATCTTAGGTTCTATCTCAATTTATTTTTTGTTTATTTGGGTTCTTAACATTGGGTACCGTCCTAAGTTGTATCTAAGTTTCTTATTTGTTACTTTCGATTCTCATAAGTGGGACACCATTCTAATTTCCGTTTTTGTTTATTCTTTGTTCATTTGGTTTCTGATCAGTGGAACACTATCCTAGGTTTTATTTTAGCTTAATTGTTTTTTCCTTTAGTTTGTCATCATTGGGACTCCATCCTAGGTTCTTTCTACAGTTAATCATATGCTCTTTTTTTTTTTTCTTGTCATTTGGGACACCATCGGTTATATCTGAATTTATTCTTTGCTCATTTGGTTTTTCATCATTGGGACACCATCCTAAGATGTATCTAAGTTTCTTCTTTATTACATTGGTTTCTCATCATTGGGAAACCATTCTAGTTTCTATCTTAGTTTATTCTTTGTTCATTTGGTTTCTGATCAGTGGACAGCTATCCTAGGTTCTATTTGAGCTTAAATGTTTGTTCCTTTGCTTTGTCATCATTCTGACAAAATCCTATGTTCATTCTCAATTTAATATTTGTTTCATTTGGTTTCTAATTATTCGGATGTCATTCTATGTTCTAAGTATCTTTTATGTTACGTTTATTTCTAATCATTGGGACATCGTCCTAAGTTTTTTCTTTTTTCATTTGGTTTCATATATCATTGGAAAGACATCATAGGTTCAATATAAGCTTAATATTTTGTCTATTTGGTTTCTCATCATTGCGACACCCTCCTAGGTTCTATCTAGGTTTCTTCGTATTTCCTCTTGTTTCTCATCATTGGGACACCATCCTATGTTCTATATTAGTTTATTCTTTGTTTGTTTCATTTCTCATCATTGGAACGTCATCCTAGGTTTTATCCATGTTTCTTCTTTTTTTCCTTTAGTTTCTCATCTTCGCTACACTATCCTAGGTTTTATCTCTGTTTTCTCTTTATCTTTAAGATGGATTCTTATGAGTGGTGTGCTTTATTAATATTTCTTATCTTTAAAGGGATAAATTTCTTATCGTTTTAGTGGTGAACTTATGTTGTTAACTTGTCATTTTATTTCCTGAAAATGGTATCACCTCTAAAGGATTAGTGGTTTTTAACAATCTCCAAGACCTCTACGATCTTTTAGCATGAATCTCTAACCTTCAAAGGGTTATAAGGTAAGTATTTAGAGGCAAAAGCCATGAGGATTTTGGTATCTAAGGGTTTCCAAATTAGAGTTGAATTTAAATTCATTTCTAAACTCAGCAGGACTTTTCTTGCCAATTAAGAGAACTAAAACCACTTGAGTTGGATTAACCGTTTAAACACTTTTTAGATGTACCTTTGACTGCACAACAACTCTTGAATTTTGATGGAGAGAAAGCCACTATGTAAAAAGATTTCTATGTTCAAATAAAAATTTGAACAAAATTGCCAACACATAAACAAGAGTCAATATTGAACAAGGTTATCGAAGAATTCAGCTCTGTACGAATTTAACTCATCATCACTATCACTATTAGAATCATTCATGGATACAAACAAAAGCTAACATGTCATTGGGATTGTACCTTGCATCTTAAAAAGTTATAGAAGCACTGTCCTATCTAAATTTAATAGTTTGTTCCTTTGGTTTCTCATCTTCTGGCAACCATCCAAGGTTTTATGGAAGTTCATTCTTTCTCCCTTTAATTTCTCATCTTTGGGACAACATCGTAGGTTCTATCTAAGGTCATTCATTCTTTCCTTTGGTTTGTCATCATTGGGACGCCCCCTAGGGCATATCTAAGGTTAATTGTCTATTCCTTTAATTTCTCATAATTTGGACACCATCCTAGGTTCTATCTAAGTTTATTCTTCATCCTTTTTATTTCCTATCATTGGAACGCCATCTAGGTTTAATCTATGTTCATTTGTTTGTTCCACTCGTTTTTCATCATTAGGACAACTTTCTAGGCTCATTCCTTTTTCCCATTTGTAACTAATCATTGGGACATGATCTTTTGGTTTCTCATCGTTTGGACACAACCTAGGTTTTATGGAAGTTTATTCTTTCCTCCTTTGGTTTCTCATCTTTTATCATCATTCGGCGACCATCTAGGTTTTATGGAACTTTATTCTTTCTCCCTTTGGTTTCTCATCTTTGGGACAACATCGTAGGTTCTATCTAACGTCATTCATTCTTTCCTTGGCTTTGTCATTATTGGGATGCCCACTAGGCCCTATCTAAGCTTAATTGTTTGTTCCTTCAATTTCTCATCGTTTGGACACCATCCTAGGTTCTATCTATGTTTATTCTTCATCCCTTTTATTTCCTATCATTGAAACGCTATCTAGGTTTTATCTAAGTTCATTTGTTTCTTCCACTTGTTTTTCATCATTGGGACAGCTTTCTGGTTCTATCTAAGCTAATTCCTTTTTTTTCAATTTGTAACTAATCATTGGGGCAAGATCCTTTGGTTTCTCATCGTTCGGACACCATCTAGCTTTTATGAAAATTGATTCTTTCTCCCTTTGGTTTCTCATCTTTGGGATGACATCGTAGGTTCTATCTAAGGTCATTCATTCTTTCCTTGGCTTTGTCATCATTGGGATGCCCTCTAGGCCCTATCTAAGCTTAATTGTTTGATCCTTTATTTTCTCATCGTTTGGACACAAACCTAGATTCTTTCTTTGTTTATTCTTCATCCCTTTTGTTTCCTATCTTATGAACACGATATAGGTTTTATCTTAGTTCATTTGTTTGTTGCACTCGTTTTTAATCATTGGGACAAATTTCTAGGTTCTATCTATGGTCATTCCTTTTTTCCATTTGTAACTAATCATTAGGACACGATTATTTAGTTTCTCCCCGTTTGGACATCATCTAGGTTTGATGGAAGTTTATTCTTTCTCCCTTTGGTTTCTCTTCTTTAGGACGACATCCTAGCTTCTTTCTAAAGTCATTCATTGTTTTGTTTTTATTTTTGGTCATTGGGACGCCCCGTAGGCCCTATCTAAGCATAATTGTTTGTTCCTTTAATTTCTCATCGTTTCGACACCATCCTAGGTGCTATCTATGTTTATTCTTAGTCCCTATTGTTTCCCATCATTGGAACGCCATCTAAGATTTATCTAAGTTCATTTGTTTGTTCCACTCGTTTTTCATCATTGGGACAACATTCTAGGTTCTATCTAAGGTCATTCCTTTCTTCCATTTGTAACTACTCATTGGGACATGATCCTTTGGTTTCTCATTGTTTGAACACCATCTAGGTTTTTTTGGGTGTTTATTCTTTCTCCCTTTGTTTTCTTATCTTTGGGATGACATTGTAGGTATCTAAGGTCATTCAATCTTTCCTTTGGGTTGTGATCATTGGGACGCCCCCTAGGCCCTATCTAAGCTTAATTATTTGTTTCCTTAATTTCTCATAGTTTGGGACAACTTTTTAAGTTCTATCTAAGCTGATTTCGTTTTTCCATTTGTAACTAATCATTGGGACATGATCCTTTGGTTTCTCATCGTTTGGACACCATCTGGGTTTTATGGAAGTTATTCTTTCTCCCTTTGGTTTCTCATCTTTGGGATGACATCGTAGCTTCTTTCTAAGGCCATTCAATCTTTCCTTTGGTTTGTCAACATTGGGACACCCGCTAGAACCTATCTATGTTTAATTATTTGTTTCTTTAATGTCTCATAGTTTGGGCGCCATCCTAGGTTCTATCTATGTTTATTCTTCATCCCTTTTATTTCTATCATTGGAATGCGAACTAGGTTTTACCTAAGTTCATTTGTTTGTTGCACATGTTTTTCATCATTGGGACAACTTTAGAGGTTCTATCTATGCTCATTCCTTTTTTCTATTTGTGACTAATCATTAGGACATGATCCTTTGGTTTATCATTGTTTGGAAGCTATCCAGGTTTTATGGAAGTTTATTCTTTCTCCATTTGGTTTCTCATCTTTGGGATGACATCGTAGGTTCCTTCTGAGGTCATCTATTCTTTACTTTGGTTTGTCATCATTGGAATGCGCACAGGCCCTATCTAAGCTTAATTGTTTGTTCCTTTAATTTCTCATTGTTTAGAAACCATCGTAGGTTCTATCTAAGCTTAATTTTTTGTTTCTTTTATTTCTCATCATTTGGACACCATCTTGGGTTCTATCTATGTTTATTCTTCATCCCTTTTGTTTCTTATCATTGGAACACCATCTAGGTTTAATCTTAGTTCATTTTTTTGTTCCACTCGTTTTTCATCATTGGGACAGCTTTCTAGGTTCTATCTAAGCCATTCCTTTTTCCCATTGGTAACTAATCATTGGGACATGATCTTTTCGTTTCTCATTCTTTGGAAACCATCTAGGTTTGATGGAAGTTTATTCTTTCTCCATTTGGTTTCTTATCTTTGGGATGACATCATATGTTCTTTGTAAGGTCATCATTAGGACGCCCCCTAGGCCCTATCTAAGCTTTATTGTTTAGACCACGTCTTAGGTTCTATCTATGTTTATTCTTCATTCCTTTGGTTTCCTTATCATTGGAACGCAATCTAGGTTTTATCTAAGTTCATTTGTTTGTTCCACTCGTTTTTCATAACTGGGACAACATTCTGGGTTCTAACTAAGGTCATTCCTTTTTTCCATTTGTAACTACTCATTAGGACTTTTGCCTTTGGTTTCTCATTGTTTGGACACCATCTAGGTTTGACGAAAGTTTATTCTTTCTCCATTTGGTTTCTCATTTTGTGACGATATCGTAGGTTCTTTCTAAGGTCATTCATTCTTTACTTTGGTTTGTCATCACTGGGACGCCCCCCCTAGGCCCGATCTAAGCTTAATTATTTGTTGCTTTAATTTCTCACCGTTTGGACAACATCCTAGGTTCTATCTATGTTTATTCTTCATCCCTTTTCTTTCCTATGATTCCAGGTTCTATCGAAGGTCATTCCTTTTTTCCATTTGCAACTAATCATTGGGACATGATCATTTGGTTTCTCATGGTTTGGACACCATCTAGGTTTTATGGAAGTTTATTCTTTCTCCCTTGGTTTCTCATGGTTTGGACACCATCTAGGTTTTATGGAAGTTTATTCTTTCTCCCTTGGTTTCTCATCTTTGGGATCACCTCGTAGGTTCTTTCTAAGGTCATTTAGTATTTCCTTTGGTTTGTCATCATTGCAACGCCCCCTGGGCCCTATCTAAGCTTAATTTTTTGTATCTTTAATTTCTCATCGTTTGGGCACCATCCTAGGTTTTATATATGTTTATTCTTCTTCCCTTTTGTTTCCTATAATTGGAACGCGTTCTAGGTTTTATCTAAGTTCATTTCTTTGTTCCAGTTGTTTTTCATCATTGGGACAGCTTTCTAGGTTCTATCTAAGCTCATTCGTTTTTTCCATTTGTAACTAATCATTGGGACATGATCCTTTGGTTTCTCATCGTTTGGACACCACCTAGGTTTTATGGAAGTTTATTCTTTCTCCCTTTGGTTTCTCATCTTTGGGACGACATTGTAGCTTCTTTCTAAGATCATTCATTCTTTCCTTTTGGTTTGTCATCATTGGGATGCCCCCTAGGTCTTATCTAAGCTTAATTGTTTGTTCCTTTAATTTCTCGTCGTTTGGACACCATCCTAGGTTCTAACTATGTTTATTCATCTTCCCTTTTGTTTCCCATCATTGGAACGCGATCTAGGTTTTATCTAAGTTCATTTCTTTGTTCCACTCGTTTTTCATTATTGGGACAGCTTTCCAGGTTCTATCTAAGCTGAATGCTTTTTTCCATTTGTAACTAATCATTGGGACATCATCCTTTGGTTTCTCATCGTTTGGACACCACCTAGGTTTTATGGAAGTTTATTCTTTCTCCCTTTTGTTTCTCATCTTTGGGACGAAACCGTAGCTTCTTTCTAAGGTCATTCATTCTTTGCTTGTAACTAATCATTCGGACATGATCCTTTGGTTTCTCATCGTTTGGAGACCATCTAGATATTATGGAATTTTATTCTGTCTCCATTTTGGTTTCTCTTCTTTCGGACGACATCGTAAGCTAGACCATGCTCATTATTTCTTTCCTTTGGTGTGTCATCATTGGGACGCCCCCTAGGCTCTATCTAAGCGTAATTATTTGTTTCTTTAATTTCTCATTGTTTGGACACTATCCTAGGTTCTATCTATGTTTAGTCTTCATCCCTTTTGTTCTCATCATTGGAATGCGATCTAGGTTTTATCTAAGTTCATTTGTTTGTTCCACTCGTTTTTCGTAATTGGGACAGCTTTCTAGGTTCTATCTATGCTCATTCCATTTTTCCATTGTTTGGACACCATCTAGGTTTGATGGAAGTTAATTCTTTTCTCCATTTGGTTTCTCATCTTTGGGATGACATCGTAGCTTCTTTCTAATGTCATTCATTCTTTCCTTTGGCTAGTCATCATTGGGACGCCCTGTAAGGCCTATCTAAGCTTAATTGCTTGTTTCTTTAATTTCTCATCGTTTAGACACAATCCAAGGTTCTATATATGTTTATTCTTCATCCCTTTTGTTTCCTATCATTG
Source organism: Vitis cinerea var. helleri x Vitis rupestris (assembly GCA_945999865.1). Lineage (NCBI taxonomy): Eukaryota > Viridiplantae > Streptophyta > Magnoliopsida > Vitales > Vitaceae > Vitis > Vitis cinerea var. helleri x Vitis rupestris. The sequence goes on from OX253902.1 coordinate 14,290,057, forward strand.
GAACGGCATCTAGGTTTTATCTAAGTTCATTTGTTTGTTCCACTCGTTTTTCATAACTGGGATAGCATTTTGGGTTCTATATAAGGTCATTCCTTTTTTGCATTTGTAACTAATCATTGGGATACGAAGCTTTGGTTTCTCATCGTTTGCACACCATCTAGGTTTGATGGAAGTTTATTCTTTCTCCATTTGGTTTCTCATTTTGGGACGACATCGTAGGTTCTTTCTAAGTTGATTCATTCTTTACTTGGGTTTGTCATCATTGGGACACCCCCTAGGCCCTATCTAAGCTTAATTGTATGTTCCTTTAGTTTCTCATTGTTTACACACTATCCTAGGGTCTATCTATGTTTATGCTTCATCCCTTTTTTTTTCCTATCATTGGAACGTGATATAGGTTTTACCTAAGTTGATTCGTTTGATCTAATCGTTTTTCATCATTGGGGCAGCTTTCTAGGTTCTATCTACGCTCATTCCATTTTTCCATTTGTAACTAATCATTGGGACACGAACCTTTGGTTTCGCACTGGTTGGACACCATCTAGGTTTGATGGAAGTTTATTCTTTCTCTATTTGGTTTCTTATCTTTGGGACGACATATTAGGTTCTATCTAAGGTCATCCATTCTTTCCTTCTGTTTGTCATCATTGGACGCCCCCTAGGCCCTATCTAAGTTTAATTATTTGTTTCTTTAGTTTCTCATCGTTTTGACACCACCCTATGTTCTATCTATTTTTATTCTTCATCCCTCTTGTTTCCTATCATTGGAATGCGATCTAGGTTCTATCTAACCTCATTCCTTTTTTCCATTTGTAACTAATCATTGGGACATGATCCTTTGGTTTGTCATCGTTAGGACACCATCTAGATTTTATGGAAGTTTATTTCTTTCCCCATTTTCTTTCTCTACTTTGGGAAGACATTGTAGCTTAGGCTAAGGTCATTCATTCTTTCCTTTGGTTTGTCATCATTGGGACGCCCTCTAGGCCCTATCTAAGCTTTATCAATTCTTACTTTAATTTCTCATCGTTTGAACAACATGCTAGGTTCTATCTATGTTTATTCTTCATCCCTTTTGTTTCCTATGATTGGAACACCATCTTGGTTTTATCTAAGTTCATTTCTTTGTTCCACTCGTTTTTCATCATTGGGACAACTTTCTTGGTTCTATCCAAGCTCATTCCTTTTTTCCATTTGAAACCAATCATCGGGACATGATCCTTTGGTTTCTCATTGTTTGGACACCATCTAGATTTTATGGAAGTTTATTCTGTCCCCATTTGGTTTCTCTTCTTTGCGACGAAATCGTAGGTTCTATCTAAGGTCATTCATTCTTTTCTTTGGTTTGCCATCATTGGCACGCCCTCGAGGCCCTATCTAAGCTTATTTATTTGTTTTTTTAATTTCTCATAATTTGGACACCATCCTAGGTTCTATCTATATTTATTCAACATCCCGTTTGTTTCCTATCATTGAAACGCGATCTAGGTTTTATCTAAGTTCATTTGTTTGTTCCGCTCGTTTTTCATCGCTGGGACAACATTCTGGGTTCTATCTAAGGTCATTCATTTTTTGCATTTGTAACTACTCATTGGGACTTTTGCCTTTGGTTTCTCATCAATTGGACACCATCTAGGTTTGATGGAAGTTTATTCTTTCTCCATTTGGTTTCTCATTTTGGGTTCTTTCTAAGGTGATTCGTTTTTTACTTTGGTTTGTCATCATTGCGCCGCCCCCTAGGCTCTATCTAAGCTTAATTGTTTGTTCCTTTAATTTCTCATTGTTTACACACTATCCTAGTTTCTATCTATGTTTATTCTTCATCCCTTTTGTTTCCTGTCATTGGAACGCGTTCTAGGTTTTATCTAAGTTCATTTGTTTGTTCCACTCGTTTTTCATCATTAGGACAGCTTTCTAGGTTCTATATATGCTCATTCCATTTTTCTATTTGTAACTAATCATTGGGACACTATCCATGGTTCTATCATTGTTTATTCTTCATTCCTTTTGTGTCCCATCATTGGAATGCGATCTAGGTTTTATATAAGTTCATTTGTTTATTGCACACGTTTTTCTTCATTGGTACAGCATTCTAGTTTCTATCTATGCTCATTCCATTTTTCCATGTGTAGATCATTGGGACATGATCCTTTGGTTTCTCATCGTTTGCACACAATCTGGATTTTATGGAAGTTTGTTTTGTCCCCATTTGCTTTCTCTTCTTTGGGACGACATCGTTGGTTAGACTAAGGTCATTCATTCTTTCCTTTGGTTTGTCCTCATTGGGAGGCCCCTAGGACCTATCTAAGCTTAATTGTTAGTTTCTTTAATTTCTCATTGTTTGGACATTGACCTAGGTTCTATCTGTGTTTATTCTTCATCCCTTTTGTTTCCAATCATTAGAACGCGATCTAGGTTTTATCTGAGTTTATTTGTTTGTTACACTTGTTTTTCATCATTGGGACAACTTTCTAGGTTCTATCTATGCTCATTCCATTTTTCCATTTGGAACTAATCATTGGGATATGAACCTTTTGTTTCTCACTGTTTGGACACCATCTTGGTTTTGGCGGAAGTTGATTCTTTCTCCCTTTGGTTTCTCATCTTTGGGACGACATCGTAGCTTCTTTCTAAGGTCATTCATTCTTTCCTTTGGTTTGTCATCATTGGGACGCCCCGTAGGCCCTATCTAAGCATAATTTTTTGTTCCTTTATTTTCTCATCGTTTAGACACTATCCTAGGTTCTATCTATGTTTATTCTTCATCCCTTTTGGTTCCTATTAATTGAACGCGAGCAAAGATTTATCTAAATTCCTCTCGTTTTTCATCAGTGGGACAACATTCTAGGTTCTATCTAAGGTCATTCCTTTTTACCATTTGTAACTAATCATTGGGACATGAACCTTTGGTTTCTCATTGTTTGGACAGAATCTAGGTTTAATGGAAGTTTATTCTATCTCGCTTAGGTTTCACATCTTTGGGATGACATCATAGGTTTTGTCTCAAGTGATTCATTCTTTCCTTTGGTTTGACATCATTGGGACACTCCCTAGGCCCTATCTAAGCTTAATTATTTATTTCTTTAATTTGTCATCGTTTCGACACCATCCTCGGTTCTGTTTATGTTTATTCTTCATCCCTTTTGTTTCCTATGATTGGAACACGATCTAGGTTTTATCCAAATTCATTTGTTTGTTCCACCCGTTTTTCATCACTGGGACAGCTTTCTAGGTTCTGTCTAAACTCATTCCTTTTTTCCATTTCTCACTAATCATTGGGACATGATCCTTTGGTTTCTCATCGTATGGACACCATCTAGGTTTTATGGAAGCATATACGTTCTCCATTTGGTTTCTCATCTTTGGGATGACATTGTACGTTCTATCTAAGGTCATTCATTCTTTCCTGTGGTTTGTCATCATTGGCACACCCCCTAGGCCCTATCTAAGCTTAATTATTTGTTCCTACAATTTCTCATCGGTTAGACACCATCCTAGGTTCTATCTATGTTTATTCTTCATCCCTTTTGTTTCCAACCACTGGAACGCCATCTAAATTTTAGCTCAGTTCATTTATTTGTTCCACTCAGTTTTGATCATTAGGACAACATTTTGGGTTCTATCTATGCTCATTCATTTTTTGTATTCGTAACAACTCATTGGGACACGAACCTTTGGTTTCTCACAGTTTGGACACCATCTAGGTTTGATGGAAGTTTATTCTTTCTCCATTTGATTTGTCATCTTTCGGACTGCATCATGGCGTCTTTCTAAGGTCAGTCATTCTTTAGTTTGGTTTGTCATCATTGGGACGCCCCGTAGAACCTATCTAAGCTTAATTGTATGTTCCTTTAATTTCTCATCGTTTAGACACCATCCTAGGTTCAATCTATGTTGATTCTTCATCCCTTTGTTTCCTATAATTGGAACACAATCTAGGTTTAATCTATGTTCATTTGTTGGTTCCACTCGTTTTTCCTCATTGGGACAGCTTTCTAGGTTCTATCTATGCTCATTCCTTTTTTCCATTTGTAACTAATTGTTGGGACACGATCCTTTGGTTTCTCAGCTTTTGGACACCATCTAGGTTTAATGGAAGTTTATTCTTTCTCCCTTTTGTTTCTCATCTTTGGTACAACATTGTAGATTCCTTTGAAGGTCATTCATTCTTTAGTTTGGTTTGTGATCATTGGGACGCCTCGTAGTCCCTATCTGAGCTTAATTGTATGTTCCTTTAATTTCTCACCGTGTAGACACCATCGTAGGTTCTATCTATGTTTATTCTTCATCCCTTTAGTTTCCTATTAAATGAACGCGGTCTAGGCTTTATCTAAGTTCATTTCTTTGTTCCACTCGTTTTTCATCATTGGGATAGCTTTCTAGGTTCTATCTATGCTCATTCCTTTTTTCTATTTGCGACTAATCTTTGGGACACGATCCTTTGGTTTATAATAGTTTGGAAACTATCCAGGTTTTATGGAAGTTTATTCTTTCTCCATTTGGTTTCTCAGCTTTGGGATGACATCGTAGGTTCCTTCTAAGTTCAGTTATTCTTTACTTTGGTTTGTCATCATTGGAACGCCCACAGGCCTTATCTAAGCTTAATTGTTTTTTCCTTTAATTTCTCATTGTTTAGAAACCATTGTAGGTTCTATCTATGTTTATTCTTCATCCCTTTAGTTTCCTATGATTGGAACGCGATCTAGGCTTTATCTAAGTTCATTTCTTTGTTCCACTCGTTTTTTCATCATTGGGACAACTTTCTAGGTTCTATCTAAGCTGAATGCTTTTTTCCATTTGAAACTAATCATTGGGACATGATCCTTTGGTTTCTCACTGGTTGGAAACCATCTAGGTTTGATGGAAGTTTATTCTTTCTCCCTTTGGTTTCTCATCTTTGGGACGACATCATAGGTTCTATCTAAGGTCATTCATTCTTTCCTTTGGTTTGTCATAAATGGCACGCCCCTTGGGCCATATCTAAACTTAATTATTTGTTCCTTTAATTTCTCGTCGTTTACATACCATACTAGGTTCTATCTATGTTTATTCTTCATCCCTGTAGTTTTCTGTCATTGGAATGCCATCTAGATTTTATCTAAATTCATTTATTTGTTCTACTCGTTTTTTGTTATTGGGACAACTTTCTAGGGTCTATGTAAGCTCATTCCTTTTTTCCATTTGTAACTAATCATTAGGACATGATCCTTTGGTTTCTCATCTTTGGGACGACATTGTAGGTTCTAAGGTCATTCATTCTTTCCTTTGATTTGTCATCATTGGCATGACCTTTAGGCCCTATCTAAGCTCATTACTTTTTTCGATTTGTAACTAATCATTGGGACATGAACCTTTGGAGTCTCATCGTTTCAACACTGTCCCTTTGATGGAAGTTTATTCTTTCTCTATTTGGTTTCCCATTTTGGGACAACATTGTAGGTTCTTCCTAAGGTCATTCATTCTTTACTTTTGTTTGTCATCATTGGGACGCCCATTACGCCCTATCTAATTTTAAGTGTTTGTTCATTTAATTTCTCACCATTTAGACACCATACTAGGTTTTATCTATGTTTATTCTTCATCCCTTTTGTTTCCTATCATTGGAATGCCATCTAGGTTTTATCGAAGATCATTTATTTGTTCTACTCGTTTTTCATCATTGGGACGCCCATTAGGCCCATTAGGCCCTATTTTCCTTTAATTTCTCACCGTTAAACACCATCCTAGGTTCTGTCTATGTTTATTCTTCCACCCTTTTATTTGCTATCATTGGAACACAATCTAGTTTTAATCTAAGTTCATTTTTTTGTTCGACTCGTTTTTCATCATTGGGACAGCTTTCTTTGTTCTATCTAAGCTCATTCCTTTTTTCCATTTATGACTGATCATTGGGACACAATCCTTTAATTTCTCATTGTTTGGATACCATCTAGGTCTTATGGAAGTTTAGTCTTTCTCATCTTTGGGACGACACCGTAGGTTCTATCTAAGTTCATTCATTCTTTCCTGCGGTTTGTCATCATTGGAAGCCTTCTAGGTTTTATTGGAGATCATTTATTGGTTCTACTCGTTTTTGGTGATTGGGACAACTTTCTAGATTCTATCTAGGTTCATTCAATTTTTCCATTTGTAACTAATCATTGGGACATGATCCTTTGGATTCTCATCGTTTGGACACCATTTGGGTTTGACGGAAGTTTATTCTTTCTCCCCTTGGTTTCTCATCTTTAGGACAACATCGTAGGTTCTATCAAAGGTCATTCATTCCTTCCTTTGGTCTGTACTCATTGGCACGCCCCATAGGCCCTATCTAAGCTTAATTATTTGTAGATTTAGTTTCTCATCCTTTAGACACCATCCTATGTTCTATCTATGTTTATTCTTCATCCCTTTTGTATCCTATCAAAGGAACGCCATCTAGATTTTATATAAGTTCATTTATTTGTTCTACTCGTTTTTCATCACTGGGACAGCTTTCTAGGTTCTATCTATGCTCATTCCATTTTTCCATTTGCAACTAACCATTGGGACATCATCCTTTGGTTTCTCATTGTTTGGATACCATCTAGGTTTTATGGAAGTTTATTCTTTCTCCATTTGGTTTCTCATTTTGGGACAACATCGTAGGTTTTTTCTAAGGTCATGCATCCTTTACTTTGGTTTCTCATCATTGGGACGCCACATAGGCCCTATCTAAGCAAAATTGTTTGTTCCTTTAATTTTTCATCGTTTAGACACCATCCTAGGTTCTAGGTATGTTTATACTTCATCCATTTTGTATCATACCATTGGAACGCCATCTAGATTTTATCTAAGTTCATTTATTTGTTCGACTTGTTTTTCGTCATTGAGACAGCTTTTTAAGTTCTATCTATGCTCATTCCTTTTTTCCATTTGTAACAAATCTTTGGGACATGAACCTTATATTTCTTGCTGGTTGGACACTATCTAGGTTTGATGGAAGTTTATTCTTTCTCCCTTTGGTTTCTCATCTTTGGGACGATATCGTAGGATCTATCTAAGGTCATTCATTCTTTCCTGTGGTTTGTCATCATTGGCACACCCCTTAGGCCATATCTAAGTTTAATTATTTGTTCGTTTAATTTCTCATCGTTTAGACACCATACTAGGTTCTACCTATGTTTGTTCTTCATCCCTTTTGTTTCCTATCATTGGAAGCCATCTAGGTTTTATCGGTGATCATTTATTTGTTCTACTCGTTTTTCGTCATTGGGACAGCTTTCTAGATTCTATCTAGGTTCATTCAATTTTTCCATTTGTAACTAATCATTGGGACATGATCCTTTGGATTCTCATCGTTTGGACACCATTTGGGTTTGACGGAAGTTTATTCTTTCTCCCTTTGGTTTCTCATCTTTGTGACAAGATCGTAGGTTCTATCTAATGTCATTTATTCTTTCCTTTGGTCGATAGTCATTGGCACGCCCCCTAGGCCCTATCTAAGCTTAATTATTAGTAGATTTAGTTTCTCATCGTTTAGACACCATCCTATGTTTATTCTTCATCCCTTCTGTTTCCTATCACTGGAATGCCATCTAGATTTTATGTAAGTTCATTTATTTGTTCTACTCCTTTTTCATCATTGGGAGAGCTTTCTAGGTTCTATCTATGCTCATTCCATTTTTCCATTTGTAACTAACCATTGGGACATGATCCTTTGGTTTCTCATTGTTTAGACACCATCTAGGTTTTATGGAAGTTTATTCTTGGTCCATTGGGTTTCTCATTTTGGGGGACAACATCGTAGGTTCTTTCTAAGGTCATGCATCCTTAACTTTGGTTTGTCATCATTGGGACGCCCCCTAGGCCACATCTAAGCAAAATTGTTTGTTCGTTTAATTTCTCATCGTTTAGACACCATTCTGATTCTGGGTATGTTTATACTTCATCCATTTTGTTTCCTATCATTGGAACACCATCTAGGTTTAACCTAAGTTCATTTGTCTGTTCCACTCGTTTTTCATCATTTGGCCACGAACCTTTGGTTTCTCACTGGTTGGGCACCATCTAGGTTTGATGGAAGTTTATTCTTTCTCCCTTTGGTTTCTCATCTTTGGGACAACATCGTAGGTTCTATCTAAGTTCATTCATTCTTTCCTTTGGTTTGTCATGATTGGCACGCCCCTTAGGCCCTATCTAAGCTTAATTATTTGTTCCTTTAATTTCTCATCATTTAGATACCATACTAGGTTCTATCTATGTTTATTCTTCATCCCTTTTGTTTCCTATCATTGGAACGCCATATAGATTTTATCTAAGATCATTTATTAGTTTTCGACATTGGGACAACGTTCTAGGTTGTATCTAAGCTCATTCCTTTTTTCCATTCGTCACTAATCATTGGGACATGATCCTTTGGTTTCACATCGTTTGGACACCATCAAGGTTTGATGGAAGTTTATTTTTTCAGCATTTGGTTTCTCATTTTTGGACGAGATCGTAGGTTCTATCTAAGGTCATTCATTCTTTACTTTGGTTTGTCATCATGGGGACGCCCCCTAGGCGCTATCTAAGCTTAATTCTTATTTTCTATAATTTCTCACCGTTTAGAGACCATCCTAGGTTCTGCGTATGTTTATACTTCACCCATTTTGTTTCCTATCAATGGAATGCCACCTAGATTTTTTCTAAGTTCATTTATTTGTTCGACACGTTTTTCGTCAGTGGGACAACTTTCTAGGTTGAATCTAAGCTCATTCCTTTTTTCCATTTCTAACTAATCATTGGGACATGATCCTTTGGTTTCTCATCGTTTGGACACCCATCTAGGTTTGATGGATGTTTATTCTTTCTCAATTTCGTTTCTCATTTTTGGATGACATTGTAGGTTCTTTCTAAGGTCATTCATTCTTTACTTTGGTTTGTCATCATGGGGACGCCCCCTAGGCGCTATCTAAGCTTAATTGTTTATTCCTTTAATTTCTCACCGTTTGGACACCATCCTAGGTCTTGTGTATATTTATTCTTCATCCCTTTTGTTTCCTATCATTGGAACGCCATCTAGATTTTATCTAAGTTCATTTAGGTTTTCAACTCGTTTTTCGTCGTTGGGACAACTTTCTAGGTTCTGTCTAAGCTCATTCCTTTTTTCCATTTGCAACAAATCTTTAGGACATGATCCTTTGGTTTCTCAATGTTTGGACACCTTCTAGGTTTTATGGAAGTTTATTCTTTCTCCCTTTGGTTTCTCATCTTTGGGACGACATCGTAGGTTCTATCTAAGGTCATTCATTCTTTCCTTCGGTTTGTTATCATTGCCACACCCCTTACACCCTATCTAAGCTTAATTGTTTGTTCCTTTAATTTCTCAACGTTTAGACACCATACTAGGTTCTATCATTGTTTATTCCTCATCCCTTTTGTTTACTTTTATTGCAACACCATCTAGATTTTATCTAAGTTCCTTTATTTGTTCTACTCGTTTTTTGTCATTGGGACAGCTTTCTAGGTTCTATCTAAGCTCATTCCTTTTTTCCATTTCTAACTAATCATTGGGACATGATCCTTTGGTTTCTCATCGTTTGGACACCATCTACGTTTGATGGATGTTTATTCTTTCTCAATTTCGTTTCTCATTTTTGGAGGACATCGTAGGTTCTTTCTAAGGTCATTCATTCTTTACTTTGGTTTGTCATCATGGGGACGCCCCCTAGGCGCTATCTAAGCTTAATTGTTTATTCCTTTAATTTCTCACCGTTTGGACACCATCCTAGGTTCTATCTATGTTTGTTCTTCATCCCTTTTGTTTCCTATCATTGGAAGCCATCTAGGTTTTATCGGTGATCATTTATTTGTTCTACTCGTTTTTCGTCATTGGGAAAGCTTTGTAGATTCTATCTAGGTTCATTCAATTTTTCCATTTGTAACTAATCATTGGGACATGATCCTTTGGATTCTCATCGTTTGGACACCATTTGGGTTTGACGGAAGTTTATTCTTTCTCCCTTTGGTTTCTCATCTTTGGGACAAGATCGTAGGTTCTATCTAATGTCATTTATTCTTTCCTTTGGTCAGTAGTCATTGGCACGCCCCCTAGGCCCTATCTAAGCTTAATTATTAGTAGATTTAGTTTCTCATCGTTTAGACACCATCCTATGTTTATTCTTCATCCCTTCTGTTTCCTATCATTGGAACACCATCTAGATTTTATGTAAGTTCATTTATTTGTTCTACTCCTTTTTCATCATTGGGAGAGCTTTCTAGGTTCTATCTATGCTCATTCCATTTTTCCATTTGTAACTAACCATTGGGACATGATCCTTTGGTTTCTCATTGTTTGGACACCATCTAGGTTTTATGGAAGTTTATTCTTGGTCCATTTGGTTTCTCATTTTGGGGGACAACATCGTAGGTTCTTTCTAAGGTCATGCATCCTTAACTTTGGTTTGTCATCATTGGGATGCCCCCTAGGCCATATCTAAGCAAAATTGTTTGTTCGTTTAATTTCTCATTGTTTAGACACCATCCTGATTCTGGGTATGTTTATACTTCATCCATTTTGTTTCCTATCATTGGAACACCATCTAGGTTTAATCTAAGTTCATTTTTCTGTTCCACTTGTTTTTCATCATTGGGACACCTTTCTAGGTTCTTTCTATGCTCATTCCATTTTTCCATTTCTAACTATTCATTGGAACACGAACCTTTGGTGTCTCACTGGTTGGTCACCATCTAGGTTTAATGGAAGTATATTCTTTCTCGCTTTTGTTTCTCATCTTTGGGACAACATCATAGGTTCTATCTAAGGTCATTCATTCTTTCCTTCGGTTTGTCATAATTGGCACGCCCCTTAGGCGCTATCTAAGATTAATTATTTGTTCCTTTAATTTCTCATCGTTTAGACACCATACTAGGTTTTGCATATGTTTATACTTCATCCCTTTTGTTTCCTATCATTGGAACGCCATCTAGATTTTATCTAAGTTCATGTTGGTTTTCTACTCGTTTTTCGTCATTGGGACAGCTTTCTAGGTTCTATCTGAGCTTATTCCTTTTTTCCATTTGCAGCTAATCATTAGAACATGATTCTTTGGTTTCTCATCGTTTGGACACCTTCTAGATTTTATGGAAGTTTATTCTTTCTCCCTTTGGTTTCTCATCTTTGGGACGACATCATAGGTTCTATCTAAGGTCATTCATTCTTTCCTTCGGTTTGTCATCATTGGCACGCCACTTAGGCCCTATCTAAGCTTAATTATTTGTTCCTATAATTTCTTATCGTTTAGACACCATACTAGGTTCTATCCACGTTTATTCTTCATCCCTTTTGTTTCCTATCATTGGAACGCCATCTAGATTTTTTCTAAGTTCATTTATTTGTTCGACATGTTTTTCGTCATTGGGACAGCTTTCTAGGTTCTATCTAAGCTCATTCCTTTTTTCCATTTCTAACTAATCATTGGGACATGATCCTTTGGTTTCTCATCGTTTGGACACCATCTACGTTTGATGGATGTTTATTCTTTCTCATTTTTGGACGACATTGTAGGTTCTTTCTAAGGTCATTCATTCTTTACTTTGGTTTGTCATCATGGGGACGCCCCCTAGGCGCTATCTAAGCTTAATTGTTTATTCCTTTAATTTCTCACCGTTTGGACACCATCCTAGGTTCTATGTATGTTTATTCTTCATCCCTTTTGTTTCCTATCATTGGAACGCCATCTAGATTTTATCTAAGTTCATTTAGGTTTTCAACTCGTTTTTCGTTGTTGGGACAGCTTTCTAGGTTCTGTCTAAGCTCATTCCTTTTTTCCATTTGCAACAAATCATTAGGACATGATCCTTTGGTTTCTCATCGTTTGGACACCTTCTAGGTTTTATGGAAGTTTATTCTTTCTCCCTTTGGTTTCTCATCTTTGGGATGACATCGTAGGTTCTATCTAAGGTCATTCATTCTTTACTTCGGTTTGTTATCATTGCCACACCCCTTACACCCTATCTAAGCTTAATTGTTTGTTCCTTTAATTTCTCATCGTTTAGACACCATACTAGGTTCTATCATTGTTTATTCTTCATCCCTTTTGTTTACTATTATTGCAACGCCATCTAGATTTTATCTAAGTTCATTTATTTGTTCTACTCGTTTTTTGTCATTGGGACAGCTTTCTAGGTTCTATCTAAGCTCATTCCTTTTTTCCATTTCTAACTAATCATTGGGACATGATCCTTTGGTTTCTCATCGTTTGGACACCATCTACGTTTGATGGATGTTTACTCTTTCTCAATTTCGTTTCTCATTTTTGGAGGACATCGTAGGTTCTTTCTAAGGTCATTCATTCTTTACTTTGCTTTGTCATCATGGGGACGTCCCCTAGGCGCTATCTAAGCTTAATTGTTTATTCCTTTAATTTCTCACCGTTTGGACACCATCCTAGGTTCTACGTATGTTTATTCTTCATCCCTTTTGTTTCTTATCATTGGAACGCCATCTAGATTTTATCTAAATTTATTGAGGTTTTCGACTCTTTTTTCATCGTTGGGACAACTTTCTAGGTTCTATCTAAGCTCATTCCTTTTTTCCATTTGCAACAAATCATTAGGACATGATCCTTTGGTTTCTCATCGTTTGGACACCTTCTAGGTTTTATGGAAGTTTATTCTTTCTCGCTTTGGTTTCTCTTCTTTGGGACGACATCGTAGGTTCTTTCTAAGGTCATTCATTCTTTCCTTGGGCTTGTCAGCATTGGGATGCCCCCTAGGCCCTATCTAAGCTTAATTGTTTGTTCCTTTAATTTCTCATCGTTTGGACACCATCCTAGGTTTTGTCTATGTTTATTCTTCATCCCTTTTTTTCCCTATCATTGGATTGCCATCTAGGTTTTATCTAAGTTCATTTGTTTTTTCCACTTGTTTTTCATCATTGGGACAACTTTCTAGGTTCTGTCTATGCTCATTCCATTTTTCCATTTGGGACATGATCCTTTGGTTTCTCATTGTTTGGACACCATCTAGGTTTTATGGAAGTTTATTCTTTCTCCATTTGGTTTCTCATTTTGGGACGACATTGTAGGTTCTTTCTAATGTCATGCATTCTTTACTTTGGTTTGTCATCTTTGGCACGCCCCTAGGCCCTATCGAAGCTTAGTTTTTTGTTCCTTTAATTTCTCTTCGTTTAGACACCATTCTAGGTTCTGCGTATGTTTATTCTTCATCCCTTTTGTTTCCTATCATTGGAATGCGTTCTAGGTTTGATCTATGTTCATTTGTCTCTTCAACTTGTTTTTCATCATTGGGACAACTTTCTAGGTTCTATCTATGCTCATTCCATTTTTCCATTTGTAACTAATCATTGGGACACGAACCATTGGTTTCTCATTGGTTGGACACCATCTAGGTTTGATAGAAGTTTATTCTTTCTCCCTTCGGTTTCTCATCTTTGTGACGACATCGTAGCTTCTATCTAAGGTCATTCATTCTTTCTTTTGGTTTGTCCTCAGTGGCACGCCCCTTAGGCCTTATCTGAGCTTAATTATTTGTTCCTTTAATTTCTCATCGTTTAGACAACATACTAGGTTCTATCTATATTAATTCTTCATCCCTTTTGTTTCCTATCATTGGAACGCCATCTAGATTTTATCTAAGTTCATTTATTTGTTCTACTCGTTTTTCGTCATTGGGACAACTTTCTAGGTTCTTTCTAAGCTCATTCCTTTTTTCCATTTATAACAAATCATTAGGACACGAAACTTTGGTTTCTCACTGTTTGGACACCATCTAGGTTTGATCGAAGTTTATTCTTTCTCCCTTCGATTTCTCATCTTTGGGACGACATCGTACGTTCTATCTAAGGTCATTAATGCTTTCCTTTTGTTTGTCTTCATTGGCACGCCCCCTAGGCCCTATCTAAGCTTAATTATTTGTTCCTTTAATTTCTCATCGTTTAGACACTATCCTGAGTTCTAACTATGTTTATTCTTCATCCCTTTTGTTTCCTATCATTTGATTGCCCTCTAGGTTTTATCCAAGTTCATTTGTTTGTTCCACCCGTTTTTCATCACTGGGACAACTTTCTAGGTTCTATCTAAACTCATTCCTTTTTTCCATTTGTAACTAATCATTGGGACATGATCCTTTTGTTTCTCATCGTTTGGACACCGTCTAGGTTTTATGGTAGTTTCTTCTTTCTCCATTTGGTTTCTCATTTTGGGAGGACATTGTAGGTTCTTTCTAAGGTCATGAATTCTTTACTTGGGCTTGTCATCATTGGGACTCCCTCTAGGCCCTATCTAAGCTTAATTGTTTGTTCCCTTAATTTCTCATCATTTGGAGACCATCCTAGGTTTTGTCTATGTTTATTCTTCATCCCTTTTGTTTCCTATCGGTTGGAATGCCATCTAGGTTTTATCCAAGTTCATTTGTTTGTTCCACCCGTTTTTCATCACTGGGACAGCTTTCTAGGTTCTATCTAAACTCATTCATTTTTTCCATTTGTAACTAATCATTGGGACATGATCCTTTGGATTCTCATCATTTGGACACCATCTAGGTTTTATGGAAGTTTATTCCTTCTCCCTGTGGTTTCTCATCTTTGGGACGACATCATAACTTCTTTCTAAGGTCATTCATTCTTTCCTTCGGTTTGTCATCATTAGGATGCCCCCTAGGCCCTTTCTAAGCTTAATTGTTTGTTCCTTTAATTTCTCATCGTTTGGACACCATCCTAGGTTCTGTCTATGTTTATTCTTCATCCCTTTTGTTTCCTATCATTGGAATGCCATCTAGGTTTTATCTAAGTTCATTTGTTTGTTCCACTTGTTTTCAATCATTGGGACAGCTTTCTAGGTTCTATCTAAGCTCATTCCTTTTTCCCATTTGTAACTAATCATTTGATGCTTTGGTTTCTCATCGGTTGGACACCATCAAGGTTTTATGCAAGTTTATTCTTTCTCCCTTAGGTTTTTCATTGTTTGGACACCATCTAGTTTATTCTCTCCCTTTGGTTTCTCATCTTTGGGACGACATCATAGGTTCTATCTAAGGTCATTCATTCTTTCCTTTGGTTTGTCATCATTGGGATGCCCCCTAGGCCCTATCTAAGGTTAATTGTTTTTTCCTTTAATTTCTCGTCGTTTGGACACCATCCTAGGTTCTATCTATGTTTATTCTTCATCCCTTTTGTTTACTATCATTGTAACGCCATCTAGGTTTTATTCAAGTTCATTTTTTTGTTCCACCATTTTTTCATCATTGGGACAAGTTTCTAGGTTCTATCGAAGCTCATTCCTTTTTTTCCATTAATAACTAGTCATTGGGACATGATCCTTTGGTTTCTCATCAGTTGGACAACATCTAGGTTTTATGGAAGTTTATTCTTTCTCCCTTTGGTTTCTTATATTGGGGACGACATCATAGGTTTTTTCTAAGGTCATTCATTCTTTTCTTTCATTTTTCATCATTGGGACGCCCCCTAGGCCCTATCTAAGCTGAATAGTTTGTTCCTTTAATTTCTCATCGTTTGGACACCATCCTAGGTTTTATCTATGTTAATTCTTCATCCCTTTTGTTTCCTATCGTTCGAACACCATCTAGGTATTATTTAAGTTCATTTTTTTTCATCATTGGGAGAACTTTCTAGGTCCTATCAAAGCTCATTCCTTTTTTCCATTTGTAACTAATCATTGGGACATGATCCTTTGGTTTCTCATCGTTTTGACACCATCTAGGTTTTATGGAAGTTTATTCTTTCTCCCTTTGGTTTCTCATATTGGGGACGACATCATAGGTTTTTTCTAAGGTCATTCATTCTTTTCTTTCGTTTGTCATCATTGGGACGCCCCCTAAGCCCTATCTAAGCTTAATTGTTTGTTCTTTTATTTTCTCATTGTTTGGACACCATCCTAGGTTTTATCTATGTTAGTTCTTCATCCCTTTTGTTTCCTATCATTCGAACACCATCTAGGTAGTATCTAAGTTCATTTGTTTGTTCCACTTGTTTTTCATCATTGGGACAACTTTCTAGGTTCTATCTAAGCTCATTCCTTTTTTCCATTTGTAACTAATCATTGGGACATGATCCTTTGGTTTCTCATCGTTTGGACACTACCTAGGTTTTATGGAAGTTTATTCTTTCTCCCTTTGGTTTCTCATCTTTGGGACGACATTGTAGATTCTTTCTAAGGTCATTCATTCTTTCCTTTGGTTTGTCATCATTGGGATGCCCCCTAGGCCCTATCTAAGCTTAATTGTTTGTTCCTTTAATTTCTCATCGTTTGGACACCATCCTAGGTTTTGTCTATGTTTATTCTTCATCCCTTTTGTTCCCTATCATTGGATTGCCATCTAGGTTTTATTTAAGTTCATTTGTTTTTTCCACTTGTTTTTCATCATTGGGACAACTTTCTAGGTTCTATCTAAGCTCATTCCTTTTTTCCTTTTGTAACTAATCATTGGGACATGATCCTTTGGTTTCTCATCGTTTGGACACCACCTAGGTTTTATGGAAGTTTATTCTTTCTCCCTTTGGTTTCTCATCTTTGGTACGACATCGTAGCTTCTTTCTAAGGTCATTCATTCTTTCCTTGGGCTTGTCATCATTGGGATGCCCCCTAGGGCTTATCTAAGCTTAATTGTTTGTTCCTTTAATTTCTCATCGTTTGGACACCATCTTAGGTTCTATCTATGTTTATTCTTCATCCCTTTTGTTTCCTATCATTGGAACGCCATCTAGGTTTTAGCTAATTTCATTTGGTTGTTCCACTCGTTTTTCATCATTGGGACATTCCTTTGGTTTCTCATCATTTGGACACCATCTAGTTTATTCTTTCTCTCTTTGGTTTCTCATCTTTGGGACGACATCATAGGTTCTATCTAAGGTCATTCATTCTTTCCTTGGGTTTGTCATCATTGGGACGCCCCCTAGGCCCTATCTAAGGTTAATTGTTTTTTCCTTTAATTTCTCGTCGTTTGGACGCCATCCTAGGTTCTATCTATGTTTATTCGTCATCCCTTTTGTTTCCTATCATTGGAACGCCATCTAGGTTTTATCTAAGTTCATTTGTTTGTTCCACTTGTTTTTCATCATTGGGATAGCTTTCTAGGTTCTATCTAAGCTCATTCCTTTTTTCCATTTGTAACTAATCATTGGGATATGATCCTTTGGTTTCTCATCGTTTGGACACCATCCCAAGTTCTATATAAGTTTATTCTTTGTTCCTCTTGTTTCTGATTATTTTGACACCATCTTAGGTTTTATCTAAACTTAATATTTTGTTTCTTTGATTTTTTATCATTGGGACACACCATTGTAGGTTCTATGTGATATTATTTTTTGTTCCTTTGGTTTCTCATCATTCTAACATCATGATAAGTTCTATCTAAGCCTAGTCGTTTGTTCCTTTGGTTTCTCTTCCCTGGGATGCCATTCTAGGTTTTGTCTTAGTTTTTGTCTTTAGGTTTTTTTGTTTAATCATTATCTGAACTTCATTCCAATGCAAATATATTGTTTTCTTCTTTATTTAGCTTTATATAAAATATAAGAAACTATAATACACTGTGCAAATTAAGTACTCTGACCGAGGAATAATCTATGAATTAATTTGAAGTCATATTGAAATAACAAAACACCTAGCATAAACAATCCAATCATACCCAATGTAAAAACATTTGGCTGAATTATGGCAACCTAACCTTGGATTTCTAAAAATTGATAGGAACATTTGGCTGAAATGAATTTATGGTATATACGATGAGAGGTGGTTCATTGATGTATACTCATGTGTTATTTGATGCCAAGCATGATTTCAAGATTACTATATTAAGCAACATAGAATTCTTACCTGTTGAAGATGCTCACTAATCCTTAAAGCAATTACGGCCAGACATTCAAAATGAAAAGCAATCTGTTGAATGGACAGATTTGAAGCAGCAAATAAGAAACATAAGCTATAATAGCTTGAAAGAATTTTTACCTATTGAAGATGCTACAATCCTTGGAGCATCCATGCCCAAACCTTCAAAATGAAAAGTCATCTCCATTAAATAGGTAAATTTGAAGCAACAAATGAGAAACTTAAACAATAATAGCATGTTAGAATTTTTAGGAAAAAAGAGTATCACCTTTATAGTTAAAAAAAAACAAAAAAAAAAACATTGAATTGTATTATAAGTATCACTATAGTGGGAATAATATATCACTGCTCTTTGGTTTATGGTAAGATATGCAAAATTTTTAATTTTTAATAAAATTAAAAGAAAATTAATATAAATGATTAAATACAAATTCTTTGTGAAAATTGTATTTTATTTTTTATTTTATATAATAAGAAAATTAAAAATTTTAACAAATGAAAATGGTATAACCTCAACCAAGTTTTTATCTTCTTTAAAAAAAATATTAAACATTTTAATCAAGAAAAAAAGATAAAACCATGGTGAATATTAAGTAAAAAAATTCAATTTCTTTATTATATATTTATTTTTATATTTTTCTTATTAATGATTTATTATATGTTATTATTATTATTTTATATGTAAAGTGTTCATAAATATTTAATAAAAAATGAAAGAGTGAAAAAAAAATGAAATTTAAAATATTTTGAGAATGAGTAACTAGTATATTCTAAAACAAATCCAAAAGGTATAAAATGAAGAAAGAAGAAATAAAAAAAACAAAATTAATGTTGCATGTTGATCCCCACATAATATTCGAATTTTGTTTATGTTATTACTTGTCGGGGAATTTTTGGCGCTGGTTTTGGGAAGACTCGGGGGTTTCAAACAGCATTTCACAAAGGCAAAAAGGAAGACCATTTGAAAAAGGCAAATAGGGAGAGAATGCATGTGATACCTGTTAGAGAAGTACACCAAGCATGACAGGATCAGATCAGGAGGGCTTTGGGAATTCTCGAGGGTTCTTGGCAGGAGTTCTTCAGCTCATCATCCTTGATCACCAGGAATTTATCATCGTCATCGGTACATATCTGGAGTTTTTCTGGTTTTTTCCAGAAGCTAGATCTTTTCTAGAGACGTGCGTCTCCACCACTAGCAGGGAGAATCATCTTCACAGGCGCGCCATCAGTCGGAGGAGAGAAGCCTTCTCCATAGTCGTCTTCTACACATCTACACCAGGGCACCGCATCTCTCTAGAAGAATGGCAACTCATCAAAGCCACACATAGACCAGCTCTTATCATCACTGCCTTATCAGTCTCTGTAACTCATCATGATCATGACACACCGGCTGGGGATATTTGATCATTTTCAGTTCTATCACCAGATATTTAACTTCAGTTTTCACCATCCTCCCATCTCAGTATCTTATGATCATTTATTTATTAATTCGAAACTTGATTTTTGGGAAAAGTGGCATCGTATCAACGTCAAGAACATATCTACAGCAGATTCAATGATTTTATCATCAGGCATTTGGTTTAAAGGATTCTTTTTAGCATTCTGAAGAGGATAAGGAGAGATTCTGGAGGGTTCTCGTCAACAGCAACATTCCTACTCCATTGGTGCAGGATCATTAGAGCTTTGGGGAGGTACAAGACCATTGGGAAGATCATAAAAGCCACGCTATCTTGATTGGTAGTTCATCTTCCCTAGTTTATCTTCAGGAGTGCGCAGCACCAGCAGATCAGAAGACCATCACTGCACATTCATTTTGGATTATTCATCATTCATTTTTTGGTGAGGGGAGCTATCACCGACTTTGGAGGGCAATATCGAGAGGGTTCTGGACTTTTCTTTGAAGAGGAGATCATCATACACCGAGGGAGAATTCTGGACGTTCTGGGCTTTGATCTTTTCGCCGGAAAAGAAAGAAACAGAGAGGGGAGGATCGATCTTGAGAGAGGGGACCGCATCACGAATTCTGGAGGTTTTTCTTCTTGGGGGATCGATCTTGAGAGAGGGGACCGCATCACGAATTCTGGAGGTTTTTCTTCTTGGGGGATCTTTTGGCCGCTAAAGAAAGAAGCAGAGAGGGGAGGATCGATCTTGAGAGAGGAGAAGTTTACATCTAGGATTGAGGGGACCGCATCACGAATTCTGGAGGTTTTTCATCTTTGATCTTTTTGGGATCTTTTGGCCGGAAAAGAAAGAAACAGAGAGGGGAGGATGGATCTTGAGAGAGGAGAAGTTTTCATCTAGGCTTGAGGGGACTGCATGACGAATTCTGGAGGCTTTTCGTCTTTTATCTTAGGGATCTTTTGGCCGGAAAAGAAAGAAACAGATAGGGGAGGGTCGATTGAGAGAGAAGAAATTTTCATCTAGGCTTGAGGGGACTGCGTCACGGATCCAGTTGGAGGAGATCACTGCTATCGACCATGATCACCAGTTCCGAGTGGAGGAGATTGACACAGCAACAGTCTCCGGCAGAAGCAAGATTTCTGTCGGCATCACCCCTATTGCATTTGAGAGAGAGGTGCTAAAGCCATGATCATCGGACCTACGTATCACCATTCTTGCTCGCACCACAGTTCATCAACGCTGCGTCTCCCGATCAGGCACCAGACCATGCATTGGTTCGTCGCCAGCTCAAACATGAAGAGGAAGGCTCAACGGGTTTGGTTGTAAGGGAAGGAAGAAGGTGAGGAGGTAGGAAATGATCCAAAGGAGGTTTCCTTCTCTTAAAGATGGCCGAAAAGTGAACTGGATGCCTTTGGCAACTTCTTGGTAATGTCGACTAAGGGGTTCGAGCTAGAGATCATGGCCTGTATAAAAAAGATGGAGGCCAGAAAGGGGACAAAGGCTTGAGGGAAATGTAAAGAGAAAGAAGAAAATATGCTTGTCAAAATTTGGAAGAGAGCAAAAAGACTGGAGTGCTAAAAAATTTAGATGGTTGAAGGAAGGTTATTAGTGCTTTAATGCACTCTCAAAGGACAGATATAGTTTGTATTGATGAAACAAAAAGTCAATTTACTGTTAATTTATTCACCAATTGATTTATTTATTTATTTTTATGTATGTGTGTTGGTGTGTGAGTGTGGGTACTGTTGGGTGGGTGGGTGGCGTGCCGAGGGTGTTCCCCCACGTGTTTTCTTGTTTTCTTGTTTTCTTTTAGTGTCAAAGCACTGGCTTACCTATGTTGTTTACATAACTTGAGAGCTTAAATTGGTCCTTGACATTAGTAACCGACAGTGGTTTACAAAAATTATGTCAATTGATAAAATCACAACTAATTATGATTTTAATAAACTTCAATTCCAGGCAAGTTTTAATCTCCCACATTTGATGCATTTTACGAATAAAGTGTTTTTAAGAAAACCACTCATCAAATATTTATTTATTAAATATTATAAGTGATTTTTAAAAATATTTTATAAAATTTATCAAAACACTTATTGTTTTTTTTTATAGAAAAATATTTTTTAAGCTAAAAGTATTTCCTATAATTATTACTAAACAAACTCTTAAAATGTAAGTCACAATCAAATATGGTAATTGAAAAATAAAATTTTTACATGCACTTCAAAAATCTAATTTTAACTTACCGACAAAAAATGAGATAAGATTAAATTAATATTTTGTTTCCTTAAACCTTTTTATAATTTTTTTTATAATGAAAATTATGATCTTATTAGTATTTAATGATATTGTCAATAGTAATAATAAGAATAAATTTTAATGGAAGGAAAAAAAGGACTTACTACTAGTCATTAAGAAATAATTGAGAAGCCTTTTCTAGAATTAATGCCTTAAAAGTTCTTCAAACCTTATGTGTGAATAGCTGAAATCCCAGTAGAACTTATGTGTGATTTTGACATAAATTATGTCAAAATCACTAATTCAGGATGCTTACCACGGATGCTGGGCTTTCAATTTTCACCAGTCAGCAATTGCAGACTTTTAGTTATCACTGTTTGGATGTAAATATTTGCTTTATACGATTTCTTTTGTGGAATCATTTGTACGATTATTCTTTTCATTATGAACATTTGGGTATAGTATCTTGTAGCATCGGCAACATCATTTTCATCATAGTACTACTATTAATATATTTTAGTATTACTTTTTTTTTATAAAAGAGTACGAACTAATAATGACCCTCTGATGGTGAATTGATGTGATGTCGTGATGAAGCTGCGCTAATCTGAAGTGATGGTGTGCGTCTACAAAATCGGTAGGTGATGCTGAATGATGATGAAGAAGTTGATGTCCACGCGAACCCAAAGAGAGAGATGATCAAGACATCCGTGCGATGTCCAGTTTGCACGAAAGATCGAAACGGTGTTGTTATGATCCTCAGATGCTCCTCGATGCGTGGTGGTTTAGAGTTGCAGGCGGTGTTCGAGATGGCGATGAACCAATGCGTGGTCTGGTGCCTGATCCGGAGACGCAGCGTTGATGAACTGTTGTGGGCGCAAGAATGGTGATACGTGGGTCTGATGACTCCTCTCTCAGATCCAATAGGGGTGATGCCGACAGAAATCTTGCTTCTGCCGGAGACTGTCGCTGTGTCAATCTCCTCCACTCGGAACTGGTGATGATGGTCGATAGCAGTGATCTCCTCCAACTGGATCCGTGACGCAGTCCCCTATGAAAACTTTTGTCTCAAGATCGATCCTCCGCTCTCTGTTTCTTTCTTTTCCGGCATCCCCGAAAGATGAAAGATGAAAAACCTCCAGAATTCGTCGTACGGTCCCTAAAGCTTAGATGAAAACTTCTCTCTCGAGATTGATCCTTCCCTCTCTGTTTCTTTCTTTTCCGGCCAAAAGATCCCCAAAAGATGAAAGATGAAAAACCTCCAGATCGATCCTCACGCCTAGATGAAAACTTCTCCTCTCTCAAGATCGATCTTCCACTCTCTGTTTCTTTCTTTTCCGGCCAGAAGATGAAAGCCAAAAACCGCCAGAATTCTCCCTCGGTATATGATGGTATATGATGATCTCCTCTTCAAAGAAAAATCCAGAATCCTCTCGATATTGCCCTCCAAAGTCGGTGATAGCTCCCCTCACCAAAAAATGAATGACGAATGATCCAAAATGAATGTGCAGTGATGGTCTTCTGATCTGCCGGTGCTGCGCACTCCTGAAGATAAACTAATGAAGATGAACTGCCAATCAAGATAGCGTGGCCGTTATGATCTTCCCAATGGTCTTGTACCTCCCCAAAGCTCTGATGATCCCGCACCAATGAAGTGGGAGTGTTGCTGTTGACGAGAACCCTCCAGAATCTCTCCTATCCTCTTCAGAATGCTGAAAAAAAATCCCTTAAACCAAATTCGTGATGATGAAATCTGTGAAACTGCTGTGGATACGGTCTTGATGTCGATGTGATGCCACTTTTCCAAAAAAATAAAGAAAATCTGAAAAGCCGTAATTGCTCGGAAAATCTCGATACCCTAACAAAAATAAGAGGTAACCTTTGTCCTCTTCACTCT
Source organism: Vitis cinerea var. helleri x Vitis rupestris (assembly GCA_945999865.1). NCBI lineage: Eukaryota > Viridiplantae > Streptophyta > Magnoliopsida > Vitales > Vitaceae > Vitis > Vitis cinerea var. helleri x Vitis rupestris. Next base: position 14,313,397 of record OX253902.1, read on the forward strand.
GGTTTCCACTAGCGCCGACGACGGCTCCCACCTCATGCTCAGAATAACCCGGAACCCAAAGTAAGCGCGCTCTCTCTCTTGGGTTCTTTGTTTGGTTACCTAGAAAATAATAGTCAAAATTTTCTTTGAAGGATTTACTTTTTCCTCTTTGTTCTGTTTTTTCCATTACTGAGGCTGAGATCCTTTTCGTTTTTTCTACGACCTTTAGGTAATTCCTTTCATTTTCTGGGTTGCTTTCCCCTTTCCCGTTCCTTAAATTTCCCCAGAATTTTTCTAAACTTTTCCGGCTTGTTTCGTTATGGATTTGGTATGTTTTTTTACCTAATTGTCGATGATATTCATGCTATTGTTTCTTGGCCAATATTTTTTTTTAACAATCCGTGTTATGGGTTTTTGGGATTTCTGTTTGGTTGCTGGGAGAGTGGCAGCTAAGAGAAGTAAGCTGGAAGGTGGAACATTAATTTTGCCCTTTAACCACTATTGATTTGTCTTGATTTGTTTCTTTTTCTTTATGAAATCAATGTTTGATCTTTTTCTTCTTGGCAATTAGTGAGGATTATTGTTTGTTCTTTTTCTTTGGGAATATGGATTGACAGAGGAGAAATAGAGACAAAAAATAGAAAAAAAAACATTGGGAAAAGTAGCCGGAAAATGGAAACTACATGGAACCTTTTAGAAGAGAACTCTTAAGGTAAAACGTGTGCGACCTCCCTACAGTGGAGCGGAGATAGATGGATTCGGATTCGTAGAAATCTCTTGAATGTGAGTACCCAATAATCTATTCCAATTTTTGAAACTTTTGTGCTTCTCATGGCATTTTCTCAGGTCCACCCTCCCACATTCCCATCATTTCTTTCTCTTTTTCCCCAAGGAAAAAAAACTCGATTTCCATTACTTATCTTTTTTAATTCCTCTTGTCGTTGCTGTTTTATAAAGAACATAAGGAAGTTTAATTTGGGAATTCTTGTAAGACTAAAAGCAATTCATTCCATTTTTTGTATGCTTAGTGCTTTTGTTACTTTCTATTTAATTGAATTCACAATATATATATATATATATATATATATACATCTCAATGAATTTATTTGGCTGTTGCAAAACTTTTAGGGAAAGAAAATGTTTAGGTTTTTCGTTTAGAACTTATCCTCAAATTGATCCTAACACCACTCCATTTGGCTTAGTTGGGTTGAGGTTTCATTAAAATTTGTATTTATTTAGTTTTTTTCATTTTCCTTATTTGTTCTTGGCAACCAAACAGGGTGCAAAGGAAAACAAGTCATTATTTATAAGCTGCCACGAGCTGTTTAATCCTGTTACCAACCCATGGTTGCTTGCAAGTTGGCTCAATTAGTTGTGTCGCTTAGGTTTGCTTGTTATGTATGTATCGGCATGTCTTCTGTTGGAACAATGTGACTAGTTAACCACACTTAGTTTTGGAACAGTGTCTTCCTAAGGAATATTTGGGTATCTTGTTGTGTACATTCATGATATGTGAAATGCATGAAGCATTGAAATGGAGCAATAGACTCCACCATACTTTTGGTGAATATAAGTGTTTTATGATATAAAGTATAAGTTAGCCACATCCATTTTATATATATATTTTTTAATGCAATTAACTACTTGATTTATGGGATAAGGCTTTCTTCAGTTGAGTTGTGTTCCTGTGTTTTCCATATGCATATAAAATTTTTTACATGTATATCACTAATTTATACATTATATTGTAGGTAATGTTGTTGTTAGAAAAAAATAATAATAATAGGATTAGATGAAATCAGAGCACCAAAGAGGATATTTTATGATGAAGTAATGTTTTGGAACATTTGATGATGAAGTAATGTTTTGGAATATCTTTGTCTAATTTTTTTTAATTAGCTCATCTTTGATGTGCTTCAAGTTGCTTGCATCTTTGATGTCCAATTTATCCTGTTTATTATTAAATGTAGGTTGTTGTCCCTCCACTCAACCATTTATTGTATAATAATGATCTTGTATTCTAACTTATTTATCAATTCAAATGTGTTATTTGAGTAAATGATTCCAAACTTGGGGGTGTCCTTGAAGAATGAATCCAACCCCATGCCATTATATCCTCTATTTCTGGTATTTCTAGTATTCTAATTCATGGTTGATTTAAGAGCACTTTGTGTTGTTAATCCAAGTTGCAAAGGAAGGTGGTGAAAATGGAAGGCTATGATTGATGAAGTAAGTTCTGATAAAATATTTTGGAATACACTTAAAAGAGTTTTGAACTGAAGTTTTGAATATATGATTTTTTTACCCTTCAGGAAGAGAGGATTGGATTTTCATTTCTTATATTTTATATAAAAGACTAATTGGATTTTGTGTGGTTGTTCAGGAAGAGGGAAGCAAAGAACCTGATCGAGAGTTGATAGATGATTATGAGTACTTTAAGATGGGATCCTCTCAACTCAAGTGTTCTGTTTTTACTAAATTGGGTTTCGAAACCTTGTAAATTTTGAATCCTATTTAACTCATAGATGTTTGGAGTTTCTATATGTTCAGAAAGAAGTATATTCTTGTTAACCATTTAGCTCACTTTTTGCCTCCTATAGAATATTTTGTTTTCATTATCTTTATATTGATTTGAAATGAGGTCTCTTCACTATTGAAAGTAGGATAATGAAAATGGACAATGAAATTTATTCCCCTATAACAAGAAAAATGGATTTTTATTTTTTTGTTGCAGAAAGTAAAACCTACTAGCTACTACTATACGTGTAGCATGCATGAAACAATGGAATGAGTCCTCATATATATTTGTTACCGGCAGGAGAATGCAGTCAGATCTAAAAGTCGAAGAGGAAAACCACAACTTTATAGTTGTGGAGATTATTTCATCCTTTTCATATAATAATTAATTTTTTTAGTTTTACTAGTTTTTCTTTTAATTGAAAGAGCCCCAAATGGTAGCTAGCATTTTTACCCTTAACTTTACAAATATCTGCCAAATAATTAGGCACAAATTAATTTCAACCTCTTCAACAAGTGTTTCTACTAGCTGAGCATGCTGTTCCAGCTAGTTAATAGACAGTTCTATTGTTAAATACACTTTCTTTTTTCCTAACTTGGTGTTCATGTCTAATATGTATGAGATCGTATCACTAGTAATATAGCATTTAATGATTTCCTGGTGAATGGTCCATTCTTGGTGTGTATTTTTCTATCCTTAAAGCATAGATATATAAACCTTCTAAGTATGTCCCAATAAGATACAACACACCATTCTTTTTTTGACAAATTATTAGGCATGACATGCTTTTTTTTTTTTTTTTTTATCCTCCTTCCAACTAGAGACAAAAACATTGTGCTACTGATGATATAAATCAACCTCACAGATAAATATGCCATAATGCTTTCTAGATTGGTGGGTTCCAACAGTAGGATGCTCTCGGATGGACTTCCAGAGGGCTACAATTCTGGGACTTGGAGTTTTTCAGAAAGGTGGGGATGCTTACAGGACATAGCAGTGGATGATGAGACCAAATATTCCCGCAACATGTAATGGGTTAGAATCCTGGTTAAAAACAATGGTAAGGAGGTGCACGGAAAGCTGGAAGTGATAGCGGGTTTTGCTTCTTTTTCTATCCCATTGTTATGGGAAGATTCGGTGTGGTTTTCGGCCTTACAGGTAGATTATGTTATAAAGTCCAAGGGAAAACTGATGGCGGAGAGAAGGGACCCCAATTTGCAGGAAGAGGATGGTGTTATTTCACGCGCCTTGGTGCGTGTGGATGAGGGCTCGAGTGGATTAGGGGTCTCTGCCACATATTTCCCCTTAGGGCTTCTAAAGAGGGCGAGGCGGCTCACTAGGGCTCACAAAGGAAGCGTCAGCCAGGGTTCTCCAATAGATTACGACGCAAGAGATGTGCCCTCTGGCATTTGGACTTGTTCAAGCAACCACGGAGGGGTGCGAATCAGGTATGTACCCCTTTTCTACTTTAGGGGGTTACTACAGGCCTTTCTGGGACTTCTTCTTCTGGATTAGGGGATTCTGTATGAGATTCCTGGACAAGGGAGGCAGAGGAGGTGCTTAACGAACCGGTGAAGAGTGAGGTACTCACACTGATTCTACTCTTTTTCGGCACTCGCCCGATCAGTTTTTCGGTACTCGCACGGATTCTACCTGATCCGCGTACTAGCATGAATTCTACCATTTTTCGGTACTCACACTGATTCTACCCTTTTTAGGTACTCGTTCGGTCAGTTTCGATATTCGCCCAGACTCTACCTTTTCCCAGTACTAGCTCGGATTCTACCATTTTTCGGTACTCACACTGATTCTACCCTTTTCCGGGACTCGTCCGGTCAGTTTTTCGGTACTCGCACAAATTCTACCTGATCCCGATACTGGTCCGGATTCTACAATTTTTCGGTACTCACACTGATTCTATCATTTTTCGAGACTCTCCCGGTCAGTTTTTCCGTACTCGCACGGATTCTACCTGATTATGGTACTAGCTCGAATTCTACCATTTTTCGGTACTCACACTGATTCTACACTTGTTCGGGACTTGCCAGATCAGTTTTTCGGTAGTCGCACGAATTCTACATGATCCTGGTACAGGTCCGGATTCTACCATTTTTCCATACACACACAGATTTGACACTTGTCCGGGACTCTCCCGGTCAGTTTTTCGGTACTCGTACGGATTCTACCTGATCCCCGTACTAGCCCGAAGTCTACCATTTTTCGGTACTCACACTGATTCTACCATTTTTCGGTACTCGTCAGGTCAGTTTTTCGATTCACGCACGGATTCGACCTGATCCCAGTACTTGCCCGGATTCTACCATTTTTCTGTACAAACACTGATTCTACCATTTTCCGGTACTCGCCCGGTCAGATTTCGGTACTGGCCCGGATTCTACCATTTTTCAGTACTCACACTGATTCTACGCTTTTTTCGGTACTCGCCCCGGTCAGCTTTTCTCTTCTCACACGGATTCGGCCTGATCCGGTACTGGCCCGGATTCTACCATTTTTGGGTACTCACACTGATTTTACACTTTTTCGGTGCTCGCCCAGTCAAATTTCGGTACTCGCACGGATTAACCTGATCTCGGTACTGGCCCGGATTCTACCATTTTTCGGTACACACACGGATTCTACCCATTTCCGGTACACCCTCGGTCAGTTTTTCTGTACTCGGATGTATTCTATCTAATCCAGGTACTGGCCCAGATTTAACCATTTTTTGGTACTCACACTGATTCTACCCTTTTCCGGTACTTGCCCGATCAGTTTTTCGGTTCTCGCATGGATTCTACCATTTTTTGGTACTCACACTGATTCTACTATTTTCCAGTACTCATCCGGTCATATTTCGGTACTAGCACAGATTCTACCGGATCTCGGTACTGGCCCGGATTCTACCATTTTTTGTACTCACACTGATTCTACCCCTTTTTCGGTACTCATCGATCAAATTTCGGTACTCGCACGGATTCTACCGAATCCCGGTACTGGCACGGATTCTATAATTTTTCGGTACTCACACTGATTCTATCATTTTCTGGTACTCACCCGGTCAGATTTTCGGTACTCGTACGGATTCTACCTGATCTCGGTACTGGCCCGGATTCTACCATTTTCGGTACTCACACTGATTCTACCCTTTTGCAGTACTCATTCGGTCAGATTTCGGAACTCACACGGATTCGACCTGATCCCGGTACTGGCCCGGATTCTACCATGATTCGGTACTCGCCCGGTCAGTGTTTCGGTACTCGCACGGATTCTACCTGATCCCGGTACTGGCCTAGATTCTACCATTTTTCGGTACTCGTCCGGTCAGTTTTTCGGTACTCCTACGAATTCTACCTGATCCCGGTGCTGGCCCGGATTCGACCCTTTTTCGGTACTCACACTGATTCTACCCCTTTGCAGTTCTCATCCGGTCAGATTTCAGTACTCACACGGATTCTACCAGATCCCGGTACTGGCCTGGATTCTACCATTTTTTTGTACTCATACTGATTCTACCCTTTTTCGGTACTCGCCCGATCAGATTTTCGGTACTCGTACGGATTCTACCTGATCATTGTAATAGCCCGGATTCTACCATTTTTCGGAACTCATAATGATTCTACTACCCCTTTCCGGTACTCGCCCGGTCAGATTTTCGGTACTCATACGGATTCTACCAGATCCTGATACTGGCCTGAATTTTACCATTTTTCGGTACTCACACTGATTCTACCCTTTTCCGGTACTCGCCCGATCAGTTTTTTCGGTACTCGTACGGGTTCTACCGGATCCCAGTACTGGCTCGGATTCTACCATTTTTCGGTACTCACACTGATTCTACCCCTTTTTCGGCACTCATCCGATCAGATTTCGGTACTCGTACGGATTCTACATGATCGTGGTACTGGCCTGGATTCTACCTTTTTTCGGTACTCACACTGATTCTACCATTTTCCGGTACTCGCCCGGTCAGTTTTTCGGTACTCCTACGGATTCTACCTGATCTCGGTACTGGCCCGGATTCTACCATTTTTCGGTACTCACACTGATTCTACCCCTTTTTCGTTACTCATCAGGTCAGATTTCGGTACTCGCACGAATTCTACCGGATCCCGGTACTGGCCCGGATTCTACTATTTTTTGGTACTCACACTGATTCTACCCTTTTCCGGTACTCGCCTTATCAGATTTTCGGTACTCGTACGGATTCTACCTGATCATGATACTTGCCTGGATTCTCCCATTTTTCGGCACTCACATTGATACTACCCTTTTCCGGTAATCGTGTGGCCAGTTTTCGGTACTCGTACGGATTCTACCCGATCCCGGTACTGGCCCGGATTCTACCCTTTTTCGGTACTCGTCCGGTCAGATTTTCTGCACTCGTACGGATTCTACTTGATCCCGATAATGGCCCGAATTCTACCATTTTTCGGTACTCACACTAATTCTACCCTTTTTCGGTACTCATCCGGTCAGATTTCAGTACTCGCACATATTCTACCGGATCCCGGTACTGGCCCGGATTCTACCATTTTTTGGTACTCACACTGATTCTATCCTTTTCTAGTACTCACCTGGTCAGATTTTCGGTACTCGTACGGATTCTACCGGATCCCGGTACTAGCCCGGATTTTAACATTTTTTGGTACTCACACTGATTCCACCCCCTTTTCGGTACTCATCCAATAAGATTTTGGTACTTGCACGGATTCTACCGGATCCCGGTATTGGCCCGGATTTTACAATTTTTCGGTACTCACACTGATTCTACCCTATTCTGGTACTCGCCCGGTTAGATTTTCGATACTCGTACGGATTCTACCTGATCCCGGTACTGGCCCGAATTCTACATTTTTTTGGTACTCACACTGTTTCTACCCTTTTCTAGTACTCGCCCAGTCAGTTTTTCGATACTCCTACGGATTCTACTTGATCCCGGTATTGGCCCGGATTCTACCATTTTCGGTACTTACATTGATTCTACCCTTTTGCAGTACTCATCCGGTCAGATTTCGGTACTCGCACGAATTCGACCTAATCCCGGTACTGGCCCGGATTCTACCATTTTTCGGTACTCACACTGATTCTACACTTTTTCGGTACTCGTCCGGTCAGTGTTTCGGTACTCGCACGGATTCTACCTGATCCGGGTACTGGCCCGGATTCTACAATTTTTCGGTACTCACACTGATTCTACCCTTTTTCGATACTCATCCGGTGTGATTTCGGTACTCGTACGGATTCTACCCGATCCCGATACTAGCCCGGATTCTACGATTTTTCGGTACTCACACTGATTCTACCATTTTCCGATACTCGCCCGATCAGTTTTTTGGTACTCCTACGGATTCTACCTGATCCCGGTACTGGCCCGGATTCTACCATTTTTCGGTACTCACACTAATTCTATCCTTTTTTGGTAGTCATTCGGTGTGATTTCGATACTCGTACGGAATTTACCCGATCCCGATACTGCCCCGGATTCTACCATTTTTCGATACTCACACTGATTCTACCATTTTCTGGTACTCGCCCGGTTAGTTTTTCGGTACTCGTACGGATTCTACCCGATCCCGATACTGGCTCGGATTCTACCGTTTTTCGGTACTCACACTGATTCTACCCCTTTTTCGGTACTCATCAGGTCAGATTTCGGTACTCACACGGATTCTACCGGATCCTGGTACTAGCCTGGATTGTACCATTTTTTGGTACTCATACTGATTCTACTCTTTTACAGTACTCGCCCGATCAGATTTTTGGTACTCGTACGGATTCTACCTGATCATGATACTAGCCCGGATTCTACCATTTTTCGGTACTCACACTGATTCTACCCTTTTCCGGTACTAGTCCGGTCAGTTTTTCGGTACTCGTACGGATTCCACCCGATCTCGGTACTGGCCCGGATTCTATCATTTTTCGCTACTCATCAGTTCCGATTTTGGTACTCGCACGGATTCTACCGGATCCCGGTATTGGCCCGAATTCTACCCTTTTGCAGTTCTCATCCGGTTAGATTTCGGTACTCGCACGGATTCTACCGGATCCTGGTACTAGCCCGGATTCTACCATTTTTGGGTACTGATACTGATTCTACCCTTTTCCGGTACTCGCCCCGATCAGATTTTTGGTACTCGTACGGATTCTACCTGATCATGATACTAGCCCGGATTCTACCCTCTTCCGGTACTCGCCCTGTCAGTTTTTCGGTACTCGTACGGATTCCACCCGATCTCGATACTGGCCCGTATTCTACCATTTTTCGGCACTCACACTGATTCTACCCTTTTTCGGTACTCATCAGGTCAGATTTCGGTACTCGCACGGATTCTACCGGATCCCGATATTGGCCCTAATTCTACCATTTTTCGGTACTCACACTGATTCTACCCTTTTCCGGTACTCGCCCGATCAGATTTTCGGTACTCGTACGGATTCTACCTGATCATGATAATAGCCCGGATTCTACCATTTTTCGGTACTCACACTGATTCTACCCTTTTTTGGTAGTCATCCGGTGTGATTTCAGTACTCGTACAGAATCCACCCGATCCCGATACTAGCCCTGATTCTACCATTTTTCGATACTCACACTGATTCTACTCTTTTCCGGTACTCGCCCCGGTCAGTTTTTCGGTACTCTTACGAATTCCACCTGATCCCGATACTCGCCCGGATTCTACCATTTTTCGGTGCTCACACTGATTCTACCCTTTTGCAGTTCTCATCCGGTTAGATTTCGGTACACTCACGGATTCTACCAGATCCCGGTACTGGCCCGGATTCTACCATTTTTTTGTACTCATACTGATTCTACACGTTTCCGGTACTCGCCCGATCAGATTTTCGGTACTCGTACGGATTCTACCTGATCATGATAATAGCCCGGATTCTACCATTTTTCGGTACTCACACTGATTCTACCCCTTTCCGGTACTCGCCTGGTCAGTTTTTTGGTACTCCTACGGATTCTACCTGATCCAGGTATTGGCCCGGGTTCTACCATTTTTCGGTACTTACACTGATTCTACCCTTTTTCGGTAGTCATCTGGTGTGATTTCAGTACTCGTACGGAATCTACCTGATCCCGATGTTGGCCCAGATTCTACCATTTTTTGGTACTTACACTGATTCTACCCCTTTTTCGGTACTCATCCGATCAGATTTCGGTACTCCTACGAATTCTACCGGATCCCGGTATTGGCCCGGATTTTACAATTTTTCGGTACTCACACTGATTCTACCCTTTTCTGGTACTCGCCCGGTCAGATTTTTGGTACTCGTATGGATTCTACCTGATCCCGGTACTGGCTCGGATTCTACCTTTTTTCGGTACTCACACTGTTTCTACCTTTTTCTGGTACTCACCCGGTCGGTTTTTCGATACTCCTACGGATTCTACCTGATCCCGGTACTGGCCCGGATTCGACCATTTTCAGTACTCACATTGATTCTACCCTTTTTCGGTAGTCATCCGGTGTGATTTCGGTACTCGTACGGAATCTACCCGATCCCGATACTAGCTCGGATTCTACCATTTTTCGATAGTCACACTTATTCTACCCTTTTTCGGTACTCATCCGGTGTGATTTCGGTACTCGTATGGATTCTACCCGATCCCGATACTGGCCCAAATTCTACGATTTTTCGGTACTCACACTGATTCTACCCTTTTCCGGTACTCGCCCGGTCAGTTTTTTGGTACTCTTAGGATTCTACCTGATCCCGGTACTGGCCCGGATTCTACCATTTTTCGGTACTCACACTGATTCTACCCTTTTTCGGTACTCATCCGGTGTGATTTCGGTACTCATCCGGTGTGATTTCGGTACTCGTACGGAATCTACCCGATCCCGATACTGGCCCAGATTCTACCATTTTTCGATACTCACACTGATTCTACCCTTTTCCGGTACTTGCCCGATCAGATTTTCGGTACTCGTACGGATTCTACCTGATCATAATAATAGCCCGGATTCTACCATTTTTCGGTACTCACACTGATTCTACCCTTTTTCGGTAGTCATCCGGTGTGATTTCGATACTCGTACGGAATCTACCCGATCCCGATACTAGCTCGGATTCTACCATTTTTCGATACTCACACTTATTCTACCCTTTTTCGGTAGTCGTCCGGTATATTTTTTGCACTCGTACGGATTCTACTTGAACCCGATAATGGCCCGGATTTTACCATTTTTCGGTACTCACACTAATACTACCCTTTTTCGGTACTCATCCGGTCAGATTTCAGTACTCGCACAGATCCTACCGGATCCCGATACTGGCCCGGATTCTACTATTTTTGGGTACTCACACTGATTCTATCCTTTTCTGGTACTCGCCTGGTCAAATTTTCGGTATTTGTACGGATTCTACCGGATCCCGGTACTAGCCCGGATTCTACTATTTTTTGGTACTCACACTGATTCTACTCCTTTTTCGGTACTCATCCGATAAGATTTCGGTACTCGCACGGATTCTACCGGATCCCAGTATTGGCCCGGATTTTACAATTTTTCGGTACTCACACTGATTCTACCCTATTCTGGTACTCGCCCGGTCAGATTTTTGGTACTCGTACGGATTCTTCCTCATCCCGGTACTGGCCCGGATTCTACCTTTTCTCGGTACTCACACTATTTCTACCCTTTTCTGCTACTCGCCCGGTCAATTTTTCGATACTCCTACGGATTCTACCTGATCCCGGTACTGGCCCGGATTCTACCATTTTCGGTACTCACATTGATTCTACCCTTTTGCAGTACTCATCCGATCAGATTTCGGTACTCACAAGGATTCGAGCTAATGCTGGTACTGGCCCGGATTCTACCATTTTTCGGTACTCACACTGATTCTACCTTTTTCCGGTACTCGTCCGGTCAGTGTTTCGGTACTCGCACGGATTCTACCTGATCCGGGTACTGGCCCGGATTCTACAATTTTTCGGTACTCACACTGATTCTACCCTTTTCCGGTACTCGCCCCGGTCAGTTTTTTGGTACTCCTACGGATTCTACCTGATCCCGGTACTGGCCCGGATTCTACCATTTTTCGGTACTCACACTGATTCTACCCTTTTTCGGTAGTCATCCGGTGTGATTTCGGTACTCGTACGGAATCTACCCGATCCCAATACTGGCTCGAATTCTACCATTTTTCGATACTTACACTTATTCTACTCTTTTCCGGTACTCGCCCGATCAGTTTTTCGGTACTCCTACGAATTCTACCTGATCCCGGTACTGGCCCGAATTCTACCATTTTTCGGTACTCACACTGATTCTACCATTTTACAATTCTCAGCCGGTCAGATTTCGGTACTCGCACGGATTCTACCAGATCCTGGTACTGGCCCGGATTCTACCATTTTTTTGTACTCATACAGATTCTGCACTTTTCCGGTACTCGCCCGATCAGATTTTTGGTACTCGTACGGATTCTACCTGATCATGATACTAGCCTGGATTCTACCATTTTTCGGTACTCACACTGATTCTACCCTCTTCCGGTACTCGCCCTGTCAGTTTTTCGGTACTCATACGGATTCCACCCGATCCCGGTACTGGCCCGGATTCTACCGCTTTTCAGTACTCACACTGATTCTACCCCTTTTTCGGTACTCATCAGGTCAAATTTTGGTACTCGCACGGATTCTACCGGATCCGTTATTGGCCCGAATTCTACCATTTTTCGGTGCTCAGACTGATTCTACCCTTTTCCGGTACTCGCTCAATCAGATTTTCGGTATTCGTACGGATTCTACCTGATCATGATAATAGCCCGGATTCTACCATTTTTCGGTACTCACACTAATTCTACCCTTTTTCGGTAGTCATCCGGTGTGATTTCGGTACTCGTACGGAATCTACTCGATCCCGATACTGGCCCGGATTCTACCATTTTTCGATACTCACACTTACTCTACCCTTTTCCGGTACTCGCCTGGTCAGTTTTTCGGTACTCCTACAAATTCTACCTGATCCCGGTACTGACCCGGATTCTACCATTTTTTGGGTACTCACACTGATTCTACCATTTTGCAGTTCTCATCCGGTCAGATTTCAGTACTCGCACGGATTCTACCAGATCCCGGTACTGGCCCGGATTTTACCATTTTTTTATACTCATACTGATTCTACAATTTTCCGGTACTTCCCGATCAGATTTTCGGTACTCGTACGGATTCTACCTGATCCCGGTACTGGCCTGGATTCTACCATTTTTCGGCACTCACATTGATTCTAGCCTTTTGCGGTACTCATCGGGTCAAATTTCGGTACTCGCACAGATTCGACCTGATCCCGGTACTCGCCCGGATTCTACCATTTTTCGGTACTCACATTGATTCTACCCTTTTTCGGAACTCGCCCGGTTTGTTTTTCGATACTCGAACGGATTCTACCTGATCCCGGCACTGGCCTGGATTCTACCATTTTTCAGTACTCACATTGATTCTACCCTTTTCTGGAACTCGCCCCGGTCAGATTTCCGGTACTCGTACGGATTCTACCTGTTCCCGATACTAGCCCGGATTTAACCATTTTTCGGTACTCACACTGATTCTACCCTTTTCTGGTACTCACCCAGTCAGTTTTTCGGTACTCGAAGGCATTCTACCTGATCCCGGTACTGGCCCGGATTCTACCATTTGTCTGTACTCACGTTGATTCTACCCTTTTCCGGTACTCGCCCGGTCAGATTTTCGGTACTAGTACGGATTCTACCTTTTCCCGATACTGGCCCAGATTCTACCATTTTTTGGTACTCACACTGATTCTACCCTTTTCTGGTACTCACCCGGTCAGTTTTTCGGTACTCGAAGGCATTCTACCTGATCCCGGTACTGGCCCGGATTCTACCATTTGTCGGTACTCACGTTGATTCTACCATTTTCCGGAACTCGCCTAGTCAGATTTTCTGTACTCGTACGGATTCTACATGTTCCCGATGCTGGCCCGGATTCTACCATTTTTCGGTACTCACACTGATTCTATCCTTTTAAGGTACTCATCCAGTCAGATTTCAGTACTCTTACGAATTCGACTTAATCCTGGTATTGGCCCGGACTCCACCATTTTATGGTACTCACACTTATTCTACCCTTTTCCGGTACTCGCCCAGTCAGTTTTTCGGTACTCACACGGATTCTACCTGATCCCGGTACTGGCCCGGATTCTACCATTTTTCGGTACTCACACTGATTCTAGCCTTTTGCGGTACTCATCCGGTCAGATTTTGGTACTCGCACGAATTCGACCTGATCCCGGTAGTGGCCCGGATTCTACCTTTTTTCGGTACTCACATTGATTCTACCCTTTTCCGGCACTCGGCCGGTTAGATTTCCGGTACTCGTAGGATTCGACTTGATCCCGGTACTGGCTCGGACTCTACCATTTTACTTTACTCACACTTATTCTACCCTTTTCCGGTACTCGCCCGGTTAGTTTTTCGGTACTTGAACTCATTCTACCTGATCCCGGTAGTGGCCCGGATTCTACCATTTTTCGGTACTCACATTGATTCTACCCTTTTTCGGAACTCGCCCGGTTAGATTTTCGGTACTCGCACGGATTCTACCTGATCCCTGTACTGGCCCGGATTCAACCATTTTTTGGTACTCACACTGATTCTACCCTTTTACGGTACTCATCCGGTTAGATTTCGGTTCTCGCACGGATTCGACCTGATTCCGGTATTGGCTCGGATTCTACCTTTTTTCGGTACTCACACTTATTTTACCCTTTACCGGTACTCACCCGGTCAGTTTTTCTGTACTCGAACGGATTCTACCTGATCCCGGTACTGGCCCAGATTCTATCATTTTTCGGTACTCACATTGATTCTACCCTTTTCCGGAACTCGCCCGGTTAGATTTCCGGTACTCGTAAGGATTCTACCTGATCCCTATACTGGCCCGGATTCTACCATTTTTCGGTACTCGCACTGATTCTACCCTTTTGCGGTACTCATCCGTTCAGATTTCGGTACTCGTACGAATTCGACTTGATCCCGGTACTGGCCCGGACTCTACCCTTTTCCGGTACTCGCCCGGTCAGTTTTTCGGTACTTGCACGGATTCTACTGATCTCGGTACTGACCCGGATTCTACCATTTTTTGGTACTCACACTGATTCTAACCTTTTGCGGTACTCATCCGGTCAGATTTCGGTACTCGCACGGATTAGACCTGATCCTGGTATTGGCCCGGATTCTACCTTTTTTCGGTACTTACACCGATTCTACCCTTTTCCGGTACTTGTCCGGTCAGTTTTTTGGTACTCGAACGCATTCTACCTGATCCAGGTATTGGCCCAGATTCTACCATTTTTCGGTACTCACATTGATTTTACCCTTTTCCGGAACTCGCCCGGTCAGTTGTCCGGTACTCGTACCGATTCTACCTGTTCCCGATATTGGCCCGGATTCTACCATTTTTCGATACTGACACTGATTCTATCATTTTCCGGTACTCACCCAGTCAGTTTTTCGGTACTCGAACGCATTCTACCTGATCCTGGTACTGGCCCGGATTCTACCGTTTGTCGGTACTCACGTTGATCCCGGTATTGGCCCGGACTCTACCATTTTACGGTACTCACACTTATTCTACCCATTTCCGGTACTCGCCCAGTCAGTTTTTCGGTACTCACACGGATTCTACCTGATCCCGGTACTGGCCCGGATTCTACCATTTTTTGGTACTCACACTGATTCTACCCTTTTGCGGTACTCATCGGGTCAGATTTCGATACTCGCACGGATTCGACCTGATCCCGGTGCTGGCCCGGATTCTACATTTTTTCTGTACTCACACTAATTCTACCTTTTTCCAATACTCGCCCGGTAGGTTTTTCGGTACTCGCATGGATTCTACCTAATCCCAGTACTGGCCTTGATTCTACCACTTTTCGGTACTCACACTGATTCTACCCTTTTGCGGTACTCATCCGGTCAGATTTCGCTACTCGCACGGATTCGATCTGATCCCGGTACTCTCCCGGATTCTACCTTTTTTCGGTACTCATTCTGATTCTACTATTTTCCGGTATCGCCCGGTCGGTTTTTCGATACTTGAGCGGATTCTACCTGATCCCGGCACTGGCCCAGATTCTACCATTTTTCGGTACTCACATTGATTCTACCCTTTTCAGGAACTCGCCCGGTCAGATTTTCGGTACTCGTACGGATTCTACCTGTTCCCGATACTGGCCAGGATTCTACCAAATTTCGGTACTCACACTGATTCTACCCTTTTTCGGTACTCGCCCCGGTCAGATTTTCGGTACTCGTCTGGATTCTACCTGATCCCGATACTGGCCCGGATTCTACCTTTTTCCGAAACTCACACTGATTCTACCCTTTTCCGGTACTCGCTCGGTCAGTTTTTCGGTGCTCGCACGGATTGTACCGGATCCCGGTACTAGATGGATTCTACCATTTTCGGTACTCACACTGATTCTACCATTTTGCGATACCCTTCCGGTTAGATTTCGGTACTCGCACGGCTTCGACCTGATCCCGGTACTGGCTCGAATTCTACATTTTTTCGAAACTCACACTGATTCTACCCTTTTCCGGTACTCGCCCCGGTCAGTTTTTCGGTACACGCACGGATTCTACCTGATCTCGGTACTTGCCCGGATTCTACCATTTTTCGGTACTCACACTGATTCTACCCTTTTGCGGTACTCATCCGGTCAGATTTCGGTACTCGCACGGATTCGATCTGATCCCGGTTCTGGCCCGGATTCCACCATTTTTCGGTAGTCACACTGATTCTACCCTTTTCCAGTACTCGCCCCGGTCAGTTTTTCGGTACTCGTACGGATTCTACCTGATCCCGGTACTGGCCCGGATTCGACCATTTTTCGGGACTCACACTGAATCTACCCTTTTCAGGTACTCATCTGGTCAGATTTCGGTACTCGCACGGATTCGATCTGATCCCGGTTCTGACCCGGATTCCACCATTTTTCGGTACTCACACTGATTCTACCCTTTTCCAGTACTCGCCCGGTCAGGTTTTCGGTACTCGTACGGATTCTACCTGATCCCGGTACAGCCTGGATTCGACCATTTTTCGGGACTTACATTGATTATACCCTTTTGTGGTACTCATCCGGTCAGATTTCTGTACTCGCACGGATTCGATCTGATCCCGGTTCTGACCCGGATTCAACCATTTTTCGGTAGTCACACTCATTCTACCCTTTTCCAGTACTCGCCCGGTCAGTTTTTCGGTACTAGTACGGATTCTACCTGATCCCGGTACTGGCCCGGATTCGACCATTTTTCGGGACTCAAACTGAATCTACCCTTTTGAGGTACTCATCCGGTCAGATTTCGGTACTCGCACGGATTCGATCTGATCCCGGTTTTGACCCGGATTCCACCATTTTTCGGTACTCACACTGATTCTACCCTTTTCTAGTACTCGCCCGGTCAGGTTTTCGGTACTCGTACGAATTCTACCTGATCCCGGTACTGCCCGGATTCGACCATTTTTCGGGACTTACATTGATTATACCCTTTTGAGGTACTCATCCGGTCAAATTTCTGTACTCGCACGGATTCTACCTGATCCCGGTACTGGCCCGGATTCGACCATTTTTCGGGACTTAAACTGAATCTACCCTTTTGAGGTACTCATCCGGTCAGATTTCGGTACTCGCACGGATTCGATCTGATCCCGGTTTTGACCCGGATTCCACCATTTTTCGCTACTCACACTGATTCTAACCTTTTCTAGTACTCGCTCCGGTCAGGTTTTCGGTACTCGTACGGATTCTACCTGATCCCGGTACTGCCGAGATTTGACCAATTTTCGGGACTCACAGTGATTCTACCCTTTTGAGGTACTCATCCGGTCAGATTTCAGTAGTAGCAGGGATTCGATCTAATACCGGTTCCTACCCGGATTCCACCATTTTTCGGTACTCACACTGATTCTACCCTTTTCCAGTACTCGCCCGGTCAGTTTTTCGGTACTCATACCGATTCTACCTAATCCCGGTACTGGCCCGGATTAGACCATTTTTCGGGACTCACACTGAATCTACCCTTTTGAGGTACTTATTCGGTCAGATTTCGGTACTCGCACGGATTCGATCTGATCCCGGTTCTGACCCGGATTCCACCATTTTTCGGTAGTCACACTGATTCTACCCTTTTCAAGTACTCGGCCGGCCACGTTTTCGGTACTCGTACGGATTCTAGCGGATCCCGGTACTAGCCCGGATTCTACCATTTTTCGAGACTCACAATGGTTCTACCCTTTTGAGGTACTCATCTGGTCAGATTTCGTACTCGCACGGATTCGATCTGATCCCGGTTCTGGCCCGGATTCCACCATTTTTCAGTACTCACACCGATTCTACCCTTTTCTAGTACTCGCCCGATCAGTTTTTCGGTACTCGTACCGATTCTACCTGATCCCGGTACTGGCCCGGATTCGACCATTTTTCGGGACTCACACTGTATCTACCCTTTTGAGGTACTCATTCGGTTCAATTTTCGGTACTCGCACGGATTCGATCTGATCCCGGTTCTGGCCCGGATTCCACCATTTTTCGTTAGTCACACTGATTCTACCCTTTTCCAGTACTCGCCCGGTCAGGTTTTTGGTACTCGTACGGATTCTTCCTGATCCCGGTACTGGCCCGGATTCTACCATTTTTCGAGACTCACAATGATTCTACCCTTTTGAGGTACTCATCCGGTCAGATTTCGGTACTTGCACGGATTCGATCTGATCCCGGTTCTGGCCCGGATTCCACCATTTTTCGGTACTCACACTCATTCTACCCTCTTCCAGTAGTCACCCGATCAATTTTTCGGTACTCGTACGGATTCTACCTGATCCCGGTACTGCCCGGATTCTACCATATTTCGAGACTCACAATGATTCTACCCTTTCGAGGCACTCATTCGGTCAGATTTCGGTACTCGCACGGATTCGATCTGATCCCGGTTCTGGCCCGGATTCCACCATTTTTCGGTAGTCACACTGATTCTATCATTTTCTAGTACTCGCCCGGTCAGGTTTTCGGCACTCGTACGGATTCTACCTGATCCCGGTACTGGCCCGGATTCTACCATTTTTCGAGACTCACAATGATTCTACCCTTTTGAGGTACTTATCCGGTCAGATTTCGGTACTTGCACGGATTCGATCTGATCCCGGTTCTGGCCCCGATTCCACCATTTTTCGGTACTCACACTCATTCTACCCTCTTCCAGTACTCACCCGATCAGTTTTTTGGTACTCGTACCGATTCTACCTGATCCCGGTACTGGCCCGGATTCGACCATTTTTCGGGACTCACACTGTATCTACCCTTTTGAGGTACTCATTCGGTTCAATTTTCGGTACTCGCACGGATTCGATCTGATCCCGGTCCTGGCCCGGATTCCACCATTTTTCGTTAGTCACACTGATTCTACCCTTTTCCAGTACTCGCCCGGTCAGGTTTTTTGGTACTCGTACGGATTCTTCCTGATCCCGGTACTGGCCCGGATTCTACCATTTTTCGAGACTCACAATGATTCTACCCTTTTGAGGTACTCATCCGGTCAGATTTCGGTACTTGCACGGATTCGATCTGATCCCGGTTCTGGCTCGGATTCCACCATTTTTCGGTACTCACACTCATTCTACCCTCTTCCAGTAGTCACCCGATCAATTTTTCGGTACTCGTACGGATTCTACCTGATCCCGGTACTGCCCGGATTCTACCATATTTCGAGACTCACAATGATTCTACCCTTTCGAGGTAGTCATTCGGTCAGATTTCGGTACTCGCACGGATTCGATCTGATCCCGGTTCTGGCCCGGATTCCACCATTTTTCGGTAGTCACACTGATTCTATCATTTTCTAGTACTCGCCCGGTCAGGTTTTCGGCACTCGTACGGATTCTACCTGATCCCGGTACTGGCCCGGATTCTACCATTTTTCGAGACTCACAATGATTCTACCCTTTTGAGGTACTTATCCGGTCAGATTTCGGTACTTGCACGGATTCGATCTGATCCCGGTTCTGGCCCAGATTCCACCATTTTTCGGTACTCACACTCATTCTACCCTCTTCCAGTACTCACCCGATCAGTTTTTCGGTACTCGTACGGATTCTACCTGATCCCGGTACTGCCCGGATTCTACCAATTTTCGAGACTCACAATGATTCGACCCTTTTGAGGTACTCATCCGGTCAGATTTCGGTACTCGCACGGATTCGATCCTATCCCGGTTCTGGCCCGAATTCCACCATTTTTCGATACTCACACTGATTCTACCCTTTTCCAGTACTCGCCCGGTCAGGTTTTCGGTACTTGTACGGATTCTACCTGATCCCGGTACTGGCCCGGATTCTACCATTTTTCGAGACTCACAATGATTCTACCGTTTTGAGGTACTCATCCGGTCAGATTTCTGTACTCGCACGGATTCGATCTGATCCCGGTTTTGGCCCGGATTCCACCATTTTTCAGTACTCACACTGATTCTACCCTTTTCCAGTACTCGCCCGGTCAGGTTTTCGGTACTCATACGGATTCTACCTGATCCCGGTACTGCCGAGATTCAACCATTTTTCGGGACACACATTGATTCTACCCTTCTGAGGTACTCATCCGGTCAGATTTCTGTACTCGCATGGATTCGATCTGATCCCGGTTCTGGCCCGGATTCCACCATTTTTCGGTAGTCACACTGATTCTACCCTTTTCCAGTACTCGCCCGGTCAGGTTTTCGGTACTCGTACAGATTCTAGCTGATCCCGGTACTAGCCCGAATTCTACCATTTTTCGAGACTCACAATGATTCTACCCTTTTGAGGTACTCATCTGGTCAGATTTCGTACTCGCACGGATACGATCTGATCCCGGTTCTGGCCCGGATTTCACCATTTTTCGGTACTCACACCGATTCTACCATTTTCCAGTACTCGCCCGGTCAGTTTTTCGGAACTCGTACGGATTCTACCTGATCCCGGTACTGGCCCGGATTCTACCATTTTTCGAGACTCACAATGATTCGACCCTTTTGAGGTACTCATTCGGTTCAATTTTCGGTACTCGTACGGATTCGATCTGATCCCGGTTCTGGCCCGGATTCCACCATTTTTCGTTAGTCACACTGATTCTACCCTTTTCCAGTACTCGCCCGGTCAGGTTTTTGGTACTCGTACGGATTCTTCCTGATCCCGGTACTGGCCCGGATTCTACCATTTTTCGAGACTCACAATGATTCTACCCTTTTGAGGTACTCATCCGGTCAGATTTCGGTACTTGCACGGATTCGATCTGATCCCGGTTCTGGCCCGGATTCCACCATTTTTCGGTACTCACACTCATTCTACCCTCTTCCAGTAGTCACCCGATCAATTTTTCGGTACTCGTACGGATTCTACCTGATCCCGGTACTGCCCGGATTCTACCATATTTCGAGACTCACAATGATTCTACCCTTTCGAGGTACTCATTCGGTCAGATTTCGGTACTCGCACGGATTCGATCTGATCCCGGTTCTAGCCCGGATTCCACCATTTTTCGGTAGTCACACTGATTCTATCATTTTCTAGTACTCGCCCGGTCAGGTTTTCGGCACTCGTACTGATTCTACCTGATCCCGGTACTGGCCCGGATTCTACCATTTTTCGAGACTCACAATGATTCTACCCTTTTGAGGTACTTATCCGGTCAGATTTCGGTACTTGCACGGATTCGATCTGATCCCGGTTCTGGCCCAGATTCCACCATTTTTCGGTACTCACACTCATTCTACCCTCTTCCAGTACTCACCCGATCAGTTTTTCGGTACTCGTACGGATTCTACCTGATCCCGGTACTGCCCGGATTCTACCAATTTTCGAGACTCACAATGATTCGACCCTTTTGAGGTACTCATCCGGTCAGATTTCGGTACTAGCAAGGATTCGATCTTATCCCGGTTCTGGCCCGAATTCCACCATTTTTCGGTAGTCACACTGATTCTACCCTTTTCCAGTACTCGCCCGGTCAGGTTTTCGGTACTCGTACGGATTCTACCTGATACCGGTACTGGCCCGGATTCTACCATATTTCGGAACTCACAATGATTCTACCATTTTGAGGTACTCATCCGGTCAGATTTCGGTACTCGCACAGATTCGATGTGATCCCGGTTTTGGCCCGGATTCCACCATTTTTCGGTAGTCACACTGATTCTACCCTTTTCCAGTACCCGCCCAGTCAGGTTTTCGGTAGTCGTACGGATTCTACCTGATCGCGGTACTGGCCCGGATTCGACAATTTTCGCGATTCACACTGTATCTACCCTTTTGAGGTACTCAGCCGGTCAGATTTCGATACTCGCATTGATTCGATCAGATCCCGGTTCTGGCCCGGCTTCCACCATTTTTCGGTAGTCACACTGATTCTACCCTTTTCCAGTACTCGGCCGGTCAGGTTTTCGGTACTCGTACGGATTCTACCTGATCCCGGTACTGGCTCGGATTCGACCATTTTTCGGCACTCACACTGAATCTACCCTTTTGAGGTACTCATCTGGTCAGATTTCGGTACTCGCACGGATTCGATCTGATCCCGATTCTGGCCCGGCTTCCACCATTTTTCGGTAGTCACACTGATTCTACCCTTTTCCAGTACCCGCCCGGTCAGGTTTTCGGTACTCGTACGGATTCTACCTGATCACGGTACTGGCCCAGATTCGACCATTTTTCCGCACTCACACTGAATCTACCCTTTTGAGGTACTCATCCGGTCAGATTTCTGTACTCGCACAGATTTGATCTGATCTCGGTTCTGGCCCGGCTTCCACCATTTTTCGGTAGTCAAACTGATTCTACCCTTTTCCAGTACTCGCCCGGTCAGGTTTTCGGTACTCGTACGGATTCTACCTTATCCCGGTACTGGCCCGAATTCGACCATTTTTCGGGACTCACATTGTATCTACCCTTTTGAGATACTCATCCGGTCAGATTTCGGTACTCGCACGGATTCGATCTGATCCCGGTTCTGGCCCGGCTTCCACCATTTTTCGGTAGTCACACTGATTCTACCCTTTTCCACTACTCGCCCGATCAGTTTTTCGGTACTCATACGGATTCTACCTGATCCCGGTACTGGCCCGGATTCTACCATATTTCGGCACTCACAATGATTCTAGCATTTTGAGGTACTCATGCGGTCAGATTTCGGTACTCGCACTGATTCGATGTGATCCCGGTTCTGGCCCGGATTCCACCATTTTCCGGTAGTCACACTGATTCTACCCTTTTCCAGTACCAGCCCGGTCAGGTTTTCGGTACTCGTATGGATTCTACCTGATCACGGTACTGGCCCGGATTCGACCATTTTTCTGCACTCACACTGAATCTACCCTTTTGAGGTACTCATCCGGTCAGATTTCTGTACTCGCACGGATTCGATCTGATCCCGGTTCTTGCCCGGCTTCCACCATTTTTCGGTAGTCACACTGATTCTACCCTTTTCCACTACTCGCCCGATCAGTTTTTCGGTACTCGTACGGATTCTACCTGATCCCGGTACTAGCCCGGATTCTACAATTTTTCGGAACTCACAATGATTCTACCCTTTTGAGGTACTCATCCGGTCAGATTTCTGTACTCGCACGGATTCGATCTGATCCCGGTTCTGACCCGGATTCCACCATTTTTCGATACTCATACTGATTCTACCCTTTTCCAGTACTCGCCCGGTCAGGTTTTCGGTACTTGTACGGATTCTACCTCATACCGGTACTGGCCCGGATTCTACCATATTTCGGAACTCACAATGATTCTACCATTTTGAGGTACTCATCCGGTCAGATTTTGGTACTCGCACAGATTCGATGTGATCCCGGTTTTGGCCCGGATTCCACCATTTTTCGGTAGTCACACTGATTCTACCCTTTTCCAGTACCCGCCCAGTCAGGTTTTCGGTAGTCGTACGGATTCTACCTGATCGCGGTACTGGCCCGGATTCGACAATTTTCGCGATTCACACTGTATCTACCCTTTTGAGGTACTCATCCGGTCAGATTTCGATACTCGCATTGATTCGATCTGATCCCGGTTCTTGCCCGGCTTCCACCATTTTCCGGTAGTCACACTGATTCTACCCTTTTCAAGTACTCGCCCGGTCAGGTTTTCGGTACTCGTACGGATTCTACCTGATCCCGGTACTGGCTCGGATTCGACCATTTTTCGGCACTCACACTGAATCTACCCTTTTGAGGTACTCATCTGGTCAGATTTCGGTACTCGCACGGATTCGATCTGATCCCGATTCTGGCCCGGCTTCCACCATTTTTCGGTAGTCACACTGATTCTACCCTTTTCCAGTACCCGCCCGGTCAGGTTTTCGGTACTCGTACGGATTCTACCTGATCACGGTACTGGCCCAGATTCGACCATTTTTCCGCACTCACACTGAATCTACCCTTTTGAGGTACTCATCCGGTCAGATTTCTGTACTCGCACAGATTCGATCTGATCTCGGTTCTGGCCCGGCTTCCACCATTTTTCGGTAGTCACACTGATTCTACCCTTTTCCAGTACTCGCCCGGTCAGGTTTTCGGTACTCGTACGGATTCTACCTTATCCCGGTACTGGCCCGAATTCGACCATTTTTCGGGACTCACATTTAATCTACCCTTTTGAGATACTCATCCGGTCAGATTTCGGTACTCGCACGGATTTGATCTGATCCCGGTTCTGGCCCGGATTCTACCATTTTTCGGTAGTCACACTAATTCTAAACTTTTCCTGTACCCACCCGGTTAGGTTTTCGGTACTCGTACGGACTCTACCTGATCCCGGTACTGGCTCGGATTCGACCATTTTTCGGAACTCACACTGAATTTACCCTTTTGAGGTACTCATCCAATCAGATTTCGGTACTCGCACGGATTCGATCTTATCCCGGTTCTGGCCCGGATTCCAGCATTTTTCGGTAGTCACACTGATTCTACCATTTTCCCGTACCCACCCGGTCAGGTTTTCGGTACTCGTACGGATTCTACCTGATCCCGGTACTGGCTCGGATTCGACGATTTTTCGGAACTCACACTGAATCTACCCTTTTTGAGGTACTCATCCAATCAGATTTCGGTACTCGCACGGATTCGATCTGATCCCGGTTCTAGCCCGGCTTCCACCATTTTTCGATAGTCACACTGATTGTACCATTTTCTAGTACTCGCCCGGTCAGTTTTTCGGTACTCGTACGGATTCTACCTGATGCCGGTACTGGCCCGGATTCGACCATTTTTCGGGACTCACACTGAATCTACCATTTTGAGGAACTCATCCGGTCAGATTTCTGTACTCGCACGAATTCGATTTGATCCCGGTTCTGGCCCGGCTTCCACCATTTTTCGGTCGTCACACTGATTCTACCATTTTCCAGTACTCGCCCGGTCTATTTTTCGGTACTCGTACGGATTCTACCTGATCCCGGTACTGGCCCGGATTCGACCATTTTTCGGGACTCACACTGAATCTACCATTTTGAGGTACTCATCCGGTCAGATTTCTGTACTCGTACGGATTCTACCTGATCCCGGTACTGGCTCGGATTCGACGATTTGTCGGAACTCACACTGAATCTACCCTTTTTGAGGTACTCATCCAATCAGATTTCGGTACTCGCACGGATTCGATCTGATCCCGGTTCTAGCCCGGCTTCCACCATTTTTCGGTAGTCACACTCATTCTACCCTTTTCCAGTACTCGCCCGGTCAGTTTTTCGGTACTAATACGGATTCTACCTGATCCCGGTACTGGCCCTGATTCGACCATTTTTCGGGACTCACACTGAATCTACCATTTTGAGGTACTCATCCGGTCAGATTTCTGTACTCACACGAATTCGATCTGATCCCGATTCTAGCCCGGCTTCCACCATTTTTCGGTCGTCACACTGATTCTACCATTTTCCAGTACTCGCCCGGTCTATTTTTCGGTACTCGTACGGATTCTACCTGATCCCGGTACTGGCCCGGATTGGACCATTTTGAGGTACTCATCCGGTCAGATTTCTGTACTCGTACGGATTCTACCTGATCCCGGTACTGGCCCAGATTCGACCATTTTTCGCGACTCACACTGAATCTACCCTTTTGAGATACTCATCCGGTCAGATTTCGGTACTCGCACGGATTCGATCTGATCCCGGTTCTGGCCCAGCTTCCACCATTTTTCGGTAGTCACACTGATTCTACCCTTTTCCAGTACTCGCCCGGTCAGGTTTTCGGTACACGTACGGATTCTACCTGATCCCGGTACTGGCCTGGATTCGACCATTTTCGCAACTCACACCGAATCTACCCTTTTGAGGTACTCATCCGGTCAGATTTCGGTACTCGCACGGATTCGATCTGACCCCGGTTCTGGCCCGGCTTCCACCATTTTTCGGTAGTCACACTGATTCTACCATTTTCCAGTACTCTCCCGGTCAGTTTTTCGGTACTCGTACGGATTCTACCTGATCCCGGTACTTGCCCGAATTCTACCATTTTTCGGGACTCGCACTGAATCTACCATTTTAAGCTACTCATCCGGTCAGATTTGTGTCCTCGCACGGATTCAATCTGATCTCGGTTCTGGCCCGGATTCCACCATTTTTCGGTAGTCACACTGATTCTACCTTTTTCCAGTACTCGCCCGATCAGGTTTTCGGTACTGGTACGGATTCTACCTGATGCCAGTACTGGCCCGGATTCGACCATTTTTCGGGACTCACACTGAATCTACCCTTTTGAGGTACTCATCCGGTCAGATTTCGGTACTCGCACGGATTCGATCTGATCCCGGTTCTGGCCCAGCTTCCACCATTTTTCGGTAGTCACACTGATTCTACCATTTTCCAGTACTCGCCCGGTCAGGTTTTCGATACTCGCACGGATTCGATCTGATCTCGGTTCTGGCCCGGCTTCCACCATTTTTCGGTAGTCACACTGATTCTATCCTTTTCTAGTACTCGCCCGGTCAGTTTTTCGGTACTCGTACGGATTCGATCTGATCCCGGTTCTAGCCCGGATTCCACCATTTTTCGGTACTCACACTGATTATACCCTTTTCCAGTACTCACCCGGTCAGTTTTCCGGTACTCGTAACGATTCTACCTGATCCCGGTACTGGCCCGGATTCGACAATTTTTCGGGACTCACAATGATTCTACCCTTTTGAGGTACTCATCCGGTCAGATTTCGGTACTCGCACAGATTCGATCTGATCCCGGTTCTGGCCCGGATTCCACCATTTTTCGGTACTCACACTGATGCTACCCTTTTCCAGTACTCACCCGGTCAGTTTTCTGGTACTCGTACGTATTCTACCTGATCCCGGTACTGGCCCGGAATCGACAATTTTTCGGGACTCACAATGATTCTACCCTTTTGAGGTACTCATCCGGTCAGATTTCGGTACTCGCACGAATTCGATCTGATCCCGGTTCTGGCCCGGATTCCACCATTTTTCGGTACTCACACGGATTCTACCCTTTTCCACTACTCGCCCGATAAGTTTTACGGTACTCGTACGGATTCTACCTGATCCCGGTACTGGCCTGGATTCTACCATTTTTCGGGACTCACAATGATTCTACCCTTTTGAGGTACTCATCCGGTCAGATTTCGGTACTCGCACGGATTCGATCTGATCCCGGTTCTTGCCCGGATTCCACCATTTTTTGGTAGTCACACTGACTCTACCATTTTCCAGTACTCGCCCGGTCAGGTTTTCGCTACTCGTACGGATTCTTCCTGATCCCGGTAAGGGCCCGGATTCGACCATTTTTCGGGACTCACACTGAATCTACCATTTTGAGGTACTCATCCGGTCAGATTTCTGTCCTCGCACGGATTCGATCTGATCCCGGTTCTAGCCCGGATTCCACCATTTTTCGGTAGTCACACTGATTCTACCATTTTCCAGTACTCGCCCGGTCTATTTTTCGGTACTCGTACGGATTCTACCTGATCCCGGTACTTGCCCGGATTCGACCATTTTTCGGGACTCACACTGAATCTACCATTTTGAGGTACTCACCCGGTCAGATTTCGGTACTCGCACGGATTCGATCTGACCCCGGTTCTGGCCCGACTTCCACCATTTTTCGGTAGTCACACTGATTCTACCATTTTCCAGTACTCTCCCGGTCTGTTTTTCGGTACTTGTACGGATTCCATCTGATCCCGGTTCTGGCCCGGATTCCACCATTTTTCGGTAGTCACACTCATTCTACCCTTTTCCAGTACTCATCCGGTCAGATTTCTGTACTCGTACGGATTCTACCTAATCCCGGTACTGGCCCAGATTCGACCATTTTTCGCGACTCACACTGAATCTACCCTTTTGAGGTACTCATCCGGTCAGATTTCGGTACTCGCACGGATTCGATCTGATCCCGGTTCTGGCCCAGCTTCCACCATTTTTCGGTAGTCACACTGATTCTACCCTTTTCCAGTACTCGCCCGGTCAGGTTTTCGGTACACGTACGGATTCTACCTGATCCCGGTACTGGCCTGGATTCGACCATTTTCGCGACTCACATCGAATCTACGCTTTTGAGGTCCTCATCCGGTCAGATTTCGGTACTCGCACGGATTCGATCTGACCCTGGTTCTGGCCCGGCTTCCACCATTTTTCGGTAGTCACACTGATTCTACCATTTTCCAGTACTCTCCCGGTCAGTTTTTCGGTACTCGTACGGATTCTACCTGATCCCGGTACTTGCCCGAATTCTACCATTTTTCGGGACTCGCACTGAATCTACCATTTTAAGCTACTCATCCGGTCAGATTTGTGTCCTCGCACAGATTCGATCTGATCCCGGTTCTGGCCCGGATTTCACCATTTTTCGGTAGTCACACTGATTCTACCATTTTCCAGTACTCGCCCGGTCAGGTTTTCGATACTCGCACGGATTCGATCTGATCTCGGTTCTGGCCCGGCTTCCACCATTTTTCGGTAGTCACACTGATTCTATCCTTTTCTAGTACTCGCCCGGTCAGTTTTTCGGTACTCGTACGGATTCGATCTGATCCCGGTTCTAGCCCGGATTCCACCATTTTTCGGTACTCACACTGATTATACCCTTTTCCAGTACTCACCCGGTCAGTTTTCCGGTACTCGTAACGATTCTACCTGATCCCGGTACTGGCCCGGATTCGACAATTTTTCGGGACTCACAATGATTCTACCCTTTTGAGGTACTCATCCGGTCAGATTTCGGTACTCGCACAGATTCGATCTGATCCCGGTTCTGGCCCGGATTCCACCATTTTTCGGTACTCACACTGATGCTACCCTTTTCCAGTACTCACCCGGTCAGTTTTCTGGTACTCGTACGTATTCTACCTGATCCCGGTACTGGCCCGGAATCGACAATTTTTCGGGACTCACAATGATTCTACCCTTTTGAGGTACTCATCCGGTCAGATTTCGGTACTCGCACGAATTCGATCTGATCCCGGTTCTGGCCCGGATTCCACCATTTTTCGGTACTCACACGGATTCTACCCTTTTCCACTACTCGCCCGATAAGTTTTACGGTACTCGTACGGATTCTACCTGATCCCGGTACTGGCCTGGATTCTACCATTTTTCGGGACTCACAATGATTCTACCCTTTTGAGGTACTCATCCGGTCAGATTTCGGTACTCGCACGATTCGATCTGATCCCGGTTCTTGCCCGGATTCCACCATTTTTTGGTAGTCACACTGACTCTACCATTTTCCAGTACTCGCGCCGGTCAGGTTTTCGCTACTCGTACGGATTCTACCTGATCCCGGTAAGGGCCCGGATTCGACCATTTTTCGGGACTCACACTGAATCTACCATTTTGAGGTACTCATCCGGTCAGATTTCTGTCCTCGCACGGATTCGATCTGATCCCGGTTCTAGCCCGGATTCCACCATTTTTCGGTAGTCACACTGATTCTACCATTTTCCAGTACTCGCCCGGTCTATTTTTCGGTACTCGTACGGATTCTACCTGATCCCGGTACTGGCCCGGATTCGACCATTTTTCGGGACTCACACTGAATCTACCATTTTGAGGTACTCATCCGGTCAGATTTCTGTACTCGTTCGGATTCTACCTGATCCCGGTACTGGCCCAGATTCGACCATTTTTCGCGACTCACACTGAATCTACCCTTTTGAGGTACTCATCCGGTCAGATTTCGGTACTCGCACGGATTCGATCTGATCCCGGTTCTGGCCCAGCTTCCACCATTTTTCGGTAGTCACACTGATTCTACCCTTTTCCAGTACTCGCCCGGTCAGGTTTTCGGTACACGTACGGATTCTACCTGATCCCGGTACTGGCCCGGATTCGACCATTTTCGGGACTCACACTGAATCTACCCTTTTGAGGTACTCATCCGAGCAGATTTCTGTACTCGTACGGATTCGTTCTGATCCCAGTTCTGGTCCGGCTTCCACCATTTTTCGGTAGTCACACTGATTCTACCATTTTCCAGTACTCGCCCGGTCTATTTTTCGGTACTCGTACGGATTCTACCTGATCCCGGTACTGGCCCGGATTCGACCATTTTTCGGGACTCACACTGAATCTACCATTTTGAGGTACTCACCCGGTCAGATTTCGGTACTCGCACGGATTCGATCTGACCCCGGTTCTGGCCCGACTTCCACCATTTTTCGGTAGTCACACTGATTCTACCATTTTCCAGTACTCTCCCGGTCTGTTTTTCGGTACTTGTACGGATTCCATCTGATCCCGGTTCTGGCCCGGATTCCACCATTTTTCGGTAGTCACACTCATTCTACCCTTTTCCAGTACTCATCCGGTCAGATTTCTGTACTCGTACGGATTCTACCTGATCCCGGTACTGGCCCAGATTCGACCATTTTTCGCGACTCACACTGAATCTACCCTTTTGAGGTACTCATCCGGTCAGATTTCGGTACTCGCACGGATTCGATCTGATCCCGGTTCTGGCCCAGCTTCCACCATTTTTCGGTAGTCACACTGATTCTACCCTTTTCCAGTACTCGCCCGGTCAGGTTTTCGGTACACGTACGGATTCTACCTGATCCCGGTACTGGCCTGGATTCGACCATTTTCGCGACTCACATCGAATCTACGCTTTTGAGGTCCTCATCCGGTCAGATTTCGGTACTCGCACGGATTCGATCTGACCCTGGTTCTGGCCCGGCTTCCACCATTTTTCGGTAGTCACACTGATTCTACCATTTTCCAGTACTCTCCCGGTCAGTTTTTCGGTACTCGTACGGATTCTACCTGATCCCGGTACTTGCCCGAATTCTACCATTTTTCGGGACTCGCACTGAATCTACCATTTTAAGCTACTCATCCGGTCAGATTTGTGTCCTCGCACAGATTCGATCTGATCCCGGTTCTGGCCCGGATTTCACCATTTTTCGGTAGTCACACTGATTCTACCATTTTCCAGTACTCGCCCGGTCAGGT
The DNA here is from genome assembly GCA_945999865.1 of Vitis cinerea var. helleri x Vitis rupestris. Taxonomy (NCBI): domain Eukaryota; kingdom Viridiplantae; phylum Streptophyta; class Magnoliopsida; order Vitales; family Vitaceae; genus Vitis; species Vitis cinerea var. helleri x Vitis rupestris. Next base: position 14,344,368 of record OX253902.1, read on the forward strand.
TTTCGATACTCGCACGGATTCGATCTGATCTCGGTTCTGGCCCGGCTTCCACCATTTTTCGGTAGTCACACTGATTCTATCCTTTTCTAGTACTCGCCCGGTCAGTTTTTCGGTACTCGTACGGATTCGATCTGATCCCGGTTCTAGCCCGGATTCCACCATTTTTCGGTACTCACACTGATTATACCCTTTTCCAGTACTCACCCGGTCAGTTTTCCGGTACTCGTAACGATTCTACCTGATCCCGGTACTGGCCCGGATTCGACAATTTTTCGGGACTCACAATGATTCTACCCTTTTGAGGTACTCATCCGGTCAGATTTCGGTACTCGCACAGATTCGATCTGATCCCGGTTCTGGCCCGGATTCCACCATTTTTCGGTACTCACACTGATGCTACCCTTTTCCAGTACTCACCCGGTCAGTTTTCTGGTACTCGTACGTATTCTACCTGATCCCGGTACTGGCCCGGAATCGACAATTTTTCGGGACTCACAATGATTCTACCCTTTTGAGGTACTCATCCGGTCAGATTTCGGTACTCGCACGAATTCGATCTGATCCCGGTTCTGGCCCGGATTCCACCATTTTTCGGTACTCACACGGATTCTACCCTTTTCCACTACTCGCCCGATAAGTTTTACGGTACTCGTACGGATTCTACCTGATCCCGGTACTGGCCTGGATTCTACCATTTTTCGGGACTCACAATGATTCTACCCTTTTGAGGTACTCATCCGGTCAGATTTCGGTACTCGCACGATTCGATCTGATCCCGGTTCTTGCCCGGATTCCACCATTTTTTGGTAGTCACACTGACTCTACCATTTTCCAGTACTCGCCCGGTCAGGTTTTCGCTACTCGTACGGATTCTACCTGATCCCGGTAAGGGCCCGGATTCGACCATTTTTCGGGACTCACACTGAATCTACCATTTTGAGGTACTCATCCGGTCAGATTTCTGTCCTCGCACGGATTCGATCTGATCCCGGTTCTAGCCCGGATTCCACCATTTTTCGGTAGTCACACTGATTCTACCATTTTCCAGTACTCGCCCGGTCTATTTTTCGGTACTCGTACGGATTCTACCTGATCCCGGTACTGGCCCGGATTCGACCATTTTTCGGGACTCACACTGAATCTACCATTTTGAGGTACTCATCCGGTCAGATTTCTGTACTCGTTCGGATTCTACCTGATCCCGGTACTGGCCCAGATTCGACCATTTTTCGCGACTCACACTGAATCTACCCTTTTGAGGTACTCATCCGGTCAGATTTCGGTACTCGCACGGATTCGATCTGATCCCGGTTCTGGCCCAGCTTCCACCATTTTTCGGTAGTCACACTGATTCTACCCTTTTCCAGTACTCGCCCGGTCAGGTTTTCGGTACACGTACGGATTCTACCTGATCCCGGTACTGGCCCGGATTCGACCATTTTCGGGACTCACACTGAATCTACCCTTTTGAGGTACTCATCCGAGCAGATTTCTGTACTCGTACGGATTCGTTCTGATCCCAGTTCTGGTCCGGCTTCCACCATTTTTCGGTAGTCACACTGATTCTACCATTTTCCAGTACTCGCCCGGTCTATTTTTCGGTACTCGTACGGATTCTACCTGATCCCGGTACTGGCCCGGATTCGACCATTTTTCGGGACTCACACTGAATCTACCATTTTGAGGTACTCACCCGGTCAGATTTCGGTACTCGCACGGATTCGATCTGACCCCGGTTCTGGCCCGACTTCCACCATTTTTCGGTAGTCACACTGATTCTACCATTTTCCAGTACTCTCCCGGTCTGTTTTTCGGTACTTGTACGGATTCCATCTGATCCCGGTTCTGGCCCGGATTCCACCATTTTTCGGTAGTCACACTCATTCTACCCTTTTCCAGTACTCATCCGGTCAGATTTCTGTACTCGTACGGATTCTACCTGATCCCGGTACTGGCCCAGATTCGACCATTTTTCGCGACTCACACTGAATCTACCCTTTTGAGGTACTCATCCGGTCAGATTTCGGTACTCGCACGGATTCGATCTGATCCCGGTTCTGGCCCAGCTTCCACCATTTTTCGGTAGTCACACTGATTCTACCCTTTTCCAGTACTCGCCCGGTCAGGTTTTCGGTACACGTACGGATTCTACCTGATCCCGGTACTGGCCTGGATTCGACCATTTTCGCGACTCACATCGAATCTACGCTTTTGAGGTCCTCATCCGGTCAGATTTCGGTACTCGCACGGATTCGATCTGACCCTGGTTCTGGCCCGGCTTCCACCATTTTTCGGTAGTCACACTGATTCTACCATTTTCCAGTACTCTCCCGGTCAGTTTTTCGGTACTCGTACGGATTCTACCTGATCCCGGTACTTGCCCGAATTCTACCATTTTTCGGGACTCGCACTGAATCTACCATTTTAAGCTACTCATCCGGTCAGATTTGTGTCCTCGCACAGATTCGATCTGATCCCGGTTCTGGCCCGGATTTCACCATTTTTCGGTAGTCACACTGATTCTACCATTTTCCAGTACTCGCCCGGTCAGGTTTTCGATACTCGCACGGATTCGATCTGATCTCGGTTCTGGCCCGGCTTCCACCATTTTTCGGTAGTCACACTGATTCTATCCTTTTCTAGTACTCGCCCGGTCAGTTTTTCGGTACTCGTACGGATTCGATCTGATCCCGGTTCTAGCCCGGATTCCACCATTTTTCGGTACTCACACTGATTATACCCTTTTCCAGTACTCACCCGGTCAGTTTTCCGGTACTCGTAACGATTCTACCTGATCCCGGTACTGGCCCGGATTCGACAATTTTTCGGGACTCACAATGATTCTACCCTTTTGAGGTACTCATCCGGTCAGATTTCGGTACTCGCACAGATTCGATCTGATCCCGGTTCTGGCCCGGATTCCACCATTTTTCGGTACTCACACTGATGCTACCCTTTTCCAGTACTCACCCGGTCAGTTTTCTGGTACTCGTACGTATTCTACCTGATCCCGGTACTGGCCCGGAATCGACAATTTTTCGGGACTCACAATGATTCTACCCTTTTGAGGTACTCATCCGGTCAGATTTCGGTACTCGCACGAATTCGATCTGATCCCGGTTCTGGCCCGGATTCCACCATTTTTCGGTACTCACACGGATTCTACCCTTTTCCACTACTCGCCCGATAAGTTTTACGGTACTCGTACGGATTCTACCTGATCCCGGTACTGGCCTGGATTCTACCATTTTTCGGGACTCACAATGATTCTACCCTTTTGAGGTACTCATCCGGTCAGATTTCGGTACTCGCACGGATTCGATCTGATCCCGGTTCTGGCCCAGCTTCCACCATTTTTCGGTAGTCACACTGATTCTACCCTTTTCCAGTACTCGCCCGGTCAGTTTTTCGGTACTCGTACGGATTCTACCTGATCCCGGTACTTGCCCGAATTCTACCATTTTTCGGGACTCGCACTGAATCTACCATTTTAAGCTACTCATCCGGTCAGATTTGTGTCCTCGCACAGATTCGATCTGATCCCGGTTCTGGCCCGGATTTCACCATTTTTCGGTAGTCACACTGATTCTACCATTTTCCAGTACTCGCCTGGTCAGGTTTTCGATACTCGCACGGATTCGATCTGATCTCGGTTCTGGCCCGGCTTCCACCATTTTTCGGTAGTCACACTGATTCTACCCTTTTCTAGTACTCGCCCGGTCAGTTTTTCGGTACTCGTAACGATTCTACCTGATCCCGGTACTGGCCCGGATTCGACAATTTTTCGGGACTCACAATGATTCTGCCCTTTTGAGGTACTCATCCGGTCAGATTTAGGTACTCGCACGGATTCGATCTGATCCCGGTTCTTGCCCGGATTCCACCATTTTTCGGTAGTCACACTGACTCTACCATTTTCCAGTACTCGCCCGGTCAGGTTTTCGCTACTCGTACGGATTCTACCTGATCCCCGTAAGGGCCCGGATTCGACCATTTTTCGGGACTCACACTGAATCTACCATTTTGAGGTACTCATCCGGTCATATTTCTGTCCTCGCACGGATTCGATCTGATCCCGGTTCTAGCCCGAATTCCACCATTTTTCGGTAGTCACATTGATTCTACCATTTTCCAGTACTCGCCCGGTCTATTTTTCGGTACTCGTACGGATTCTACCTGATCCCGGTACTGGCCCGGATTCGACCATTTTTCGGGACTCACACTGAATCTACCATTTTGAGGTACTCATCCGGTCAGATTTCTGTACTCGTACGGATTCTACCTGATCCCGGTACTGGCCCAGATTCGACCATTTTTCGCGACTCACACTGAATCTACCCTTTTGAGGTACTCATCCGGTCAGATTTCGGTACTCGCACGGATTCGATCTGATCCCGGTTCTGGCCCATCTTCCACCATTTTTCGGTAGTCACACTGATTCTACCCTTTTCCAGTACTCGCCCGGTCAGGTTTTCGGTACACGTACGGATTCTACCTGATCACGGTACTGGCCCGGATTCGACCATTTTCGGGACTCACACTGAATCTACCCTTTTGAGGTACTCATCCGAGCAGATTTCTGTACTCGTACGGATTCGTTCTGATCCCAGTTCTGGCCCGGCTTCCACCATTTTTCGGTAGTCACACTGATTCTACCATTTTCCAGTACTCGCCCGGTCTATTTTTCGGTACTCGTACGGATTCTACCTGATCCCGGTACTGGCCCGGATTCGACCATTTTTCGGGACTCACACTGAATCTACCATTTTGAGGTACTCATCCGGTCAGATTTCGGTACTCGCACGGATTCGATCTGACCCCGGTTCTGGCCCGACTTCCACCATTTTTCGGTAGTCACACTGATTCTACCATTTTCCAGTATTCTCCCGGTCTGTTTTTCGGTACTTGTACGGATTCCATCTGATCCCGGTTCTGGCCCGGATTCCACCATTTTTCGGTAGTCACACTCATTCTACCCTTTTCCAGTACTCGCCCGGTCAGGTTTTCGGTACTCGTACGGATTCTACCTGATCCCGGTACTGGCCCGGATTCCACCATTTTTCGGGACTCACACTGTATATACCCTTTTGAGGTACTCATCTGGTCAGATTTCTGTACTCGTACGGATTCGATCTGATCCCGGTTTTGGCCCGGCTTCCACCATTTTTCGGTAGTTACACTGATTCTACCCTTTTCCAGTACTCGCCCGGTCAGGTTTTCGGTACACGTACGGATTCTACCTGATCCCGGTACTGGCCCGGATTCGACCATTTTCGGGACTCACACCGAATCTACCCTTTTGAGGTACTCATCCGGTCATATTTCATTACTCGCACGGATTCGATCTGACCCCGGTTTTGGCCCGGCTTCCACCATTTTTCGGTAGTCACACTGATTCTACCATTTTCCAGTACTCTCCCGGTCAGTTTTTCGGTACTCGTACGGATTCTACCTGATCCCGGTACTTGCCCGGATTCTGCCATTTTTCGGGACTCACACTGAATCTACCATTTTAAGCTACTCATCCGATCAGATTTGTGTCCTCGCACGGATTCGATCTGCTCCCGGTTCTGGCCCGGATTCCACCATTTTTCGGTAGTCACACTGATTCTACCATTTTCCAGTACTCGCCCAGTCAGGTTTTCGGTACTCGTACGGATTCTACTTGATCTCGATACTGGCCCGGATTCGACCATTTTTCGGGACTCACACTGAATCTACCCTTTTGAGGTACTCATCCGGTCAGATTTTCGTACTCGCACGGATTCGATCTGATCCCGGTTCTGGCCCGGATTCCACCATTTTTCGGTAGTCACACTAAATCTACCCTTTTCCAGTAGTCGCCGGGTCAGTTTTTCGGTACTCGTACGAATTCTACCTGATGCCGGTACTTGCCCGGATTCTACCATTTTTCGGGGCTCACACTGAATCTACCATTTTGAGGTACTCATCCGGTCAGATTTCTGTACTCGTACGGATTCGATCTAATCCCGGTTCTGGCCCGGATTCCACCATTTTTCGGTAGTCACACTGATTCCACCTTTTTCCAGTACTCGCCCGGTCAGGTTTTCGCTACTCGTACGGATTGTACCTGATGCCGGTACTGGCCCGGATTCGACCATTTTTCGGGACTCACACTGAATCTACCCTTTTGAGGTACTCATCCGGTCAGATTTCTGTACTCGTACGGATTCGATCTGATCCCAGTTTTGGCCCGGCTTCCACCATTTTTCGGTAGTCACACTGATTCTACTATTTTCCAGTACTCTCCCGGTCAGTTTTTCGGTAGTCGTACGGATTCGATCTGATCCCGGTTCCGGCCCGGATTCCACAATTTTTCGGTAGTCGCACTGATTCTACCCTTTTCCATTACTCGCCCGGTCAGGTTTTCGCTACTCGTACGGATTCTACCTGATCCCGGTACTGGCCGGGATTCGACCATTTCTCGGGACTCACACTGAATCTACCCTTTTGAGGTACTCATCCGGTTAGATTTCGGTAGTCGCACGGATTCGATCTGACCCCGGTTCTGGCCCGACTTCCACCATTTTTCGGTAGTCACACTGATTCTACCATTTTCAAGTACTCGCCCGGTCTGTTTTTCGGTACTCGTACGGATTCTACCCGATCCCGGTACTGGCCCGGATTCGACCATTTTTTCGGGACTCACTGAATCTACCCTTTTGAGGTACTCATCCGGTCATATAACTCTACTCGTACGGATTCGATTTGATGCCGGTTCTGGCCCGGATTCCACCATTTTTCGGTAGTCACACTGATTCTACCCTTTTCCAATACTCGACCGGTCAGGTTTTCGCTACTCGTACGGATTCTACCTGATCCCGGTACTGGCCCGGATTCGCCTATTTTTTCGGGACTCACAATGAATCTACCCTTTTGAGGTACTCATCCGGTCATATTTCTGTACTCGTACGGATTCGATCTGATCCCGGTTCTGGCCCGGCTTCCACCATTTTTCGGTAGTCTCACTCATTCTACCATTTTCCAGTACTCTCCCGGTCAGTTTTTCGGTACTCGTACGGATTCTACCCGATCCCGGTACTTGCCCGGATTCCACCATTTTTCGGGACTCACACTGAATCCACCATTTTGAGGTACTCATCCGGTCAGATTTCTGTCCTCGAACGGATTCGATCTGACCCCGGTTCTGGCCCGGATTCCACCATTTTTCGGTAGTCACACTGATTCTACCATTTTCCAATACTCGCCCGGTCTGGTTTTCGCTACTCGTACGGATTCTACCTGATCCGGGTACTGGCCCGGATTCGCCTATTTTTTCGGGACTCTTAATGAGTCTACCCTTTTGAGGTACTCATCCGGTCATATTTCTGTACTCATACGGATTCGATCTGATCCCGGTTCAGGCCCGGCTTCCACCATTTTTCGGTAGTCTCACTCATTCTACCATTTTCCAGTACTCTCCCGGTCAGTTTTTCGCTACTCGTACGGATTCTACCCGATCCCGGTACTTGCCCGGATTCCACCATTTTTCGGTAGTCACACTGATTCTACCATTTTCCAGTACTCGCCCGGTCCGTTTTTCGGTACTCGTACGGATTCGATCTGATCCCGGTTCTGGCCCGGATTCCACCATTTTTCGATAGTCACACTCATTCTACCCTTTTCCAGTAGTGGCCCGGTCAGTTTTTCGGTACTCGTACGGATTCTACCTAATCCCAGTACTTGCCCGGATTCTACCATTTTTTGGGACTCACACTGAATCTACCATTTTGAGGTACTCATCCGGTCAGATTTCTGTACTCGTACGGATTCGATCTGATCCCGGTTCTGGCCCGGATACCACCATTTTTCGGTAGTCACACTGATTCTACCATTTTCCAGTACTCACCCGGTCAGTTTTTCGGTACTCGTACGGATTCTACCCGATCCCGGTACCGGCCCGGATTCGACCATTTTTTCGTGACTCACACTGAATCTACCCTTTTGAGGTACTCATCCGGTCAGATTTCGGTACTCGCACGGATTCGATCTGACCCCCGTTCTGACCCGACTTCCACCATTTTTCGGTAGTCACACTGATTCTACCATTTTCCAGTACTCGCCCGGTCAGTTTTTCGGTACTCGTACGTATTCTACCTGATCCCGGTACTTGCCCGTATTCTATCATTTTTCGGGACTCACACTGAATCGACCATTTTGAGGTACTCATCCGGTCAGATTTCTGTACTCGCACGGATTCGATCTGATCCCGGTTCTGGCCCGGCTTCCACTATTTTTCGGTAGTCACACTGATTCTACAATTTTCCAGTACTCACCCGGTCAGTTTTTCGGTACTCGTACGGATTCTACCCGATCCCGGTACCGGCCCGGATTCGACCATTTTTTCGTGACTCACACTGAATCTACCCTTTTGAGGTACTCATCCGGTCAAATTTCGGTACTCGCACGGATTCGATCTGACCCCCGTTCTGACCCGACTTCCACCATTTTTCGGTAGTCACACTGATTCTACCATTTTCCAATACTCGCTCGGTCAGTTTTTCGGTACTCGTACGGATTCTACCTGATCCCGGTACTTGCCCGTATTCTATCATTTTTCGGGACTCACACTGAATCGACCATTTTGAGGTACTCATCCGGTCAGATTTCTGTACTCGCACGGATTCGATCTGATCCTGGTTCTGGCCCGGCTTCCACTATTTTTCGGTAGTCACACTGATTCTACCATTTTCCAGTACTCGCCCGTTCAGTTTTTCGGTACTCGTACGGATTCTACCTGATCTCGGTACTTGCCCGTATTCTATCATTTTTCGGGACTCACACTGAATCTACCATTTTGAGGTACTCATCTGGTCAGATTTCTGTACTCGCACGGATTCGATCTGATCCCGGTTCTGGCCCGGATTCCACCATTTTTCGGTAGTCACACTGATTCTACCCTTTTCTAGTACTCGCCCGGTCAGGTTTTCGCTACTCGTACGGATCTACCTGATCCCGGTACTGGCCCGGATTCGACCATTTTTCGGGACTCACACTGAATCTACCCTTTTGAGGTACTCATCCGGTCAGATTTCGGTACTCGTACGGATTCGATCTGATCCCGGTTCTGGCCCGGCTTCCACCATTTTTCGGTAGTCACACTGATTCTACCATTTTCCAGTACTCGCCCGGTCAGTTTTTCGGTACTCGTACGGATTCTACCTGATCCCGGTACGTCCTCGTATTCTATCATTTTTCGGGACTCACACTGAATCTACCATTTTGAGGTACTCATCCGGTCAGATTTCTGTACTCGTATGGATTCGATCTGATCCCGGATCTGGCCCGGATTCCACCATTTTTCGGTAGTCACACTGATTCTAGCATTTTCCAGTACTCGCCCGGTCCGTTTTTCGGTACTCGTACGGATTTGATCTGATCTCGGTTCTGGCCCGGATTCCACCATTTTTCGATAGTCACACTCATTCTACCCTTTTCCAGTACTGGCCCGGTCAGTTTTTCGGTACTCGTACGGATTCTACCTAATCCCAGTATTTGCCCGGATTCTACCATTTTTTGGGACTCACACTGAATCTACCATTTCGAGGTACTCATCCGGTCAGATTTCTGTACTCGTACGGATTCGATCTGATCCCGGTTCTGGCCCGGATTCCACCATTTTTCGGTAGTCACACTGATTCTACCTTTTTCCAGTACTCGCCCGATCAGGTTTTCGGTACTCGTACGGATTCTACCTGATGCCAGTACTGGCCCGGATTCGACCATTTTTCGGGACTCACACTGAATCTACCCTTTTGAGGTACTCATCCGGTCAGATTTCTATGCTCGTACTGATTCGATCTGATCCCGGTTCTGGCCCGGATTCCACCATTTTTCGGTAGTCACACTGATTCTACCTTTTTCCAGTACTCGCCCGATCAGGTTTTCGGTACTCGTACGGATTCTACCTGATGCCAGTACTGGCCCGGATTCGACCATTTTTCGGGACTCACACTGAATCTACCCTTTTGAGGTACTCATCCGGTCAGATTTCTATGCTCGTACGGATTCGATCTGATCCCGATTCTGGCCCGGATTCCACCATTTTTCGGTAGTCACACTGATTCTACCTTTTTCCAGTACTCGCCCGATCAGGTTTTCGGTACTCGTACGGATTCTACCTGATGCCAGTATTGGCCCGGATTCGACTATTTTTCGGGACTCACACTGAATCTACCCTTTTGAGGTACTCATCCGGTCTGATTTCTGTGCTCGTACGGATTCGATCAGATCCCGGTTCTGGCCCGGCTTCCACTATTTTTCGGTAGTCACACTGATTCTACCATTTTCCAGTACTCGCCCGGTCCGTTTTTCGGTACTCGTAGGGATTCGATCTGATCCCGGTTCTGGCCCGGATTCCACCATTTTTCGATAGTCACACTCATTCTACCCTTTTCCAGTACTGGCCCGGTCAGTTTTTCGGTACTCGTACGGATTCTACCTAATCCCAGTACTTGCCCGGATTCTACCATTTTTTGGGACTCACACTGAATCTACCATTTTGAGGTACTCATCCGGTCAGAGTTCTGTACTCGCACGGATTCGATCTGATCCCGGTTCTGGCCCAGCTTCCACTATTTTTCGGTAGTCACACTGATTCTACCATTTTCCAGTACTCGCCCGGTCAGTTTTTCGGTACTCGTACGGATTCTACCTGATCCCGGTACCGGCCCGGATTCGACCATTTCTTCGAGACTCACACTGAATCTACCCTTTTGAGGTACTCATCCGGTCATATTTCTGTACTCGTACTGATTCGATCTGATCCCGGTTCTGGCCCGGATTCCACCATTTTTCGGTAGTCACACTGATTCTAGCATTTTCCAGTACTCGCCCGTTCAGTTTTTAGGTACTCGTACGGATTCTACCAGATCCCGGTACTTCCCCGTATTCTATCATTTTTCGGGACACACACTGAATCTACCATTTTGAGGTACTCATCCGGTCAGATTTCTGTACTCACACGATTCGATCTGATCCCGGTTCTGGCGCGGATTCCACCATTTTTCGATAGTCACACTGATTCTACCCTTTTCCAGTACTCGCCTGGTCAGACTTTCGCTACTCGTACGGATTCGATCTGATCCCGGTTCTAGCCCGGCTTCCACTATTTTCCGGTAGTCACACTGATTCTACCATTTTCCAGTACTCGCCCGTTCAGTTTTTCGGTACTCGTACGGATTCTACCTGATCCCGGTACTTGCCGGGATTCTACCATTTTTCGGGACTCACACTGAATCTACCATTTTGAGATACTTATCCGGTCAGATTTCTATACTCGCACGGATTCGATCTGATCCCGGTTCTGGCCCGGCTTCCACTATTTTTCGGTAGTCACACTGATTCTACCATTTTCCAGTACTCGCCCGTTCAATTTTTCGGTACTCGTACGGATTCTACCTGATCCCGGTACTTGCCCGTATTCTATCATTTTTCGGGACTCACAGTGAATCTACCATTTTGAGATACTCATCCGGTCAGATTTCTATACTCGCACGGATTCGATCTAATCCCGGTTCTGGCCCGGCTTCCACCATTTTTCGGTAGTCACACTGATTCTACCATTTTCCAGTACTCGCCCGGTCAGTTTTTCGGTACTCGTACGGATTCTACCTGATCCCGGTACTTGCCGAGATTCTACCATTTTTCGGGACTCACACTGAATCTACCATTTTGAGATACTTATCCGATCAGATTTCTATACTCGCACGGATTCGATCTGATCCCGGTTCTGGCCCGGCTTCCACTATTTTTCGGTAGTCACACTGATTCTACCATTTTCCAGTACTTGCCCGTTCAGTTTTTCGGTACTCGTACGGATTCTACCTGATCCCGGTACTTGCCCGTATTCTATCATTTTTCGGGACTCACACTGAATCTACCATTTTGAGGTACTCATCCGGTCAGATTTCTGTACTCGCACGGATTCGATCCGATCCCGGTTCTGGCCCGGCTTCCACTATTTTTTGGTAGTCACACTGATTCTACCATTTTCCAGTACTCGCCCGGTCAGTTTTTAGGTACTCGTACGGATTCTACCTGATCCCGGTACTTGCCCGTATTCTATCATTTTTCGGGACTCACAGTGAATCTACCATTTTGAGGTACTCATCCGGTATGATTTCTGTACTCGCACGGATTCGATCTGATCCCGGTTCTGGCCCGGATTCCACCATTTTTCGATAGTCACACTCCTGCTACCCTTTTCCAGTACTGGCCCGGTCAGTTTTTCGGTACTCGTACGGATTCTACCTGATCCCGGTACTGGCCCGGATTCGACCTTTTTTCGGGACTCACACTGAATCTACCATTTTGAGGTACTCATCCGGTCAGATTTCTGTCCTCGCACGGATTCGATCTGATCCCGGTTCTGGCCCCGATTCCACCATTTTTCGGTAGTCATACCGATTCTACCCTTTTCCAATACTTGCCCGGTCAGGTTTTCGCTACTCGTACGGATTCTACTTGATCCCGGTACTGGCCCGGATTCGACCATTTTTCGGGGCTCACACTGAATCTACCTTTTTGAGATACTCATCCGGTCAGATTTCTATACTTGCACGGATTCGATCTAATCCCGGTTCTGGCCCGGCTTCCACCATTTTTCGGTAGTCACACTGATTCTACCATTTTCCAGTACTCGCCCGGTCAGTTTTTCGGTACTCGTACGGATTCTACCTGATCCCGGTACTTGCCCGTATTCTATCATTTTTCGGGACTCACACTGAATCTACCATTTTGAGGTACTCATCCGGTATGATTTCTGTACTCGCACGGATTCGATCTGATCCCGGTTTTGGCCCGGCTTCCACTATTTTTCGGTAGTCACACTGATTCTACCATTTTCCAGTACTCGCCCGTTCAGTTTTTCGGTACTCGTACGGATTCTACCTGATCCCGGTACTTGCCCGTATTCTATCATTTTCGGGACTCACACTGAATCTACCATTTTGAGGTACTCATCCGGTCATATTTCTGTACTCGCAGGGATTCGATCTGATCCCGGTTCTGGCCCGGATTCCACCATTTTTCGGTAGTCACACTGATTCTTCCCTTTTCCAGTACTCGCCCGGTCAAGTTTTCGGTATTCGTACGGATTCTACCTGATCCCGGTACTGGCCTGGATTCGACCATTTTTCGGGACTCACACTGAATCTACCCTTTTGAGGTACTCATCCGGTCAGATTTCGGTACTCGTACGGATTCGATCTGATCCCGGTTCTGGCCCGGATTCCACCCTTTTTCGGTAGTCACACTGATTCTTCCCTTTTCCAGTACTCGCCCGGTCAAGTTTTCGGTACTCGTACGGATTCTACCTGATCCCGGTACTGGCCCGGATTCGACCATTTTTCGGGGCTCACACTGAATATACCATTTTGAGCTACTCATCCGGTCAGATTTCTATACTCGCACGGATTCGATCTAATCCCGGTTCTGGCCGGGCTTCCACCATTTTTCGGTAGTCACACTGATTCTACCATTTTCCAGTGCTCGCCCGGTCAGTTTTTCGGTACTCGTACGGATTCTACCTGATCCCGGTACTTGCCCGTATTCTATCATTTTTCGGAACTCACACTGAATCTACCATTTTGAGGTACTCATCCGGTATGATTTCTGTACTCGCACGGATTCGATCTGATCCCGGTTCTGGCCCGGCTTCCACTATTTTTCGGTAGTCACACTGATTCTACCATTTTCCAGTACTCGCCCGTTCAGTTTTTCGGTACTCGTACGGATTCTACCTGATCCCGGTACTTGCCCGTATTCTATCATTTTCGGGACTCACACTGAATCTACCATTTTGAGGTACTCATCCGGTCATATTTCTGTACTCGCACGGATTCGATCTGATCCCGGTTCTGGCCCGGATTCCACCATTTTTCGGTAGTCACACTGATTCTTCCCTTTTCCAGTACTCGCCCGGTCAAGTTTTCGGTACTCGTACGGATTCTACCTGATCCCGGTACTGGCCCGGATTCGACCATTTTTCGGGACTCACACTGAATCTACCCTTTTGAGGTACTCATCCGGTCAGATTTCGGTACTCGTACGGATTCGATCTGATCCCGGTTCTGGCTCGGCTTCCACCATTTTTCGGTAGTCTCACTGATTCTACCATCTTCCAGTAGTTTCCCGGTCAATTTTTGGGTACTCGTACGGATTCTACCTGATCCCGGTACTGGCCCAGATTCGACCATTTTTCGAGACTCACACTGAATCTACCCTTTTGAGGTACTCATCCGGTGAGATTTCGGTACTCGCACGGATTCGATCTGATCCCGGTTCCGGCCCAGCTTCCACCATTTTTCGGTAGTCACACTGATTCTACCATTTTCCAGTACTCGCCCGGTCAGTTTTTCGGTACTTGTACGAATTCTACCTGATCCCGGTACTTGCCCGTATTCTATCATTTTTCGGGACTCACACTGAATCTTCCATTTTGAGGTACTCATCCGGTATGATTTCTGTACTCGCACGGATTCCATCTGATCCCGGTTCTGGCCCGGATTCCACCATTTTTCGATAGTCACACTCATTCTACCCTTTTCCAGTACTGGCCCGGTCAGTTTTTCGGTACTCGTACGGATTCTACCTAATCCCAGTACTTGCCCGGATTCTACCATTTTTCGGGACTCACACTGAATCTACCATTTTGAGGTACTCATCCGGTCAGATTTCTGTACTCGCACGGATTGGATCTGATCCCGGTTCTGGCCCGGATTCAACCTTTTTTCGATAGTCACACTGATTCTACCCATTTCCAGTACTCGCCCGGTCTGGTTTTCGGTACTCGTACGGATTCTACCTGATCCCGGTACTGGCCCGGATTCGACCTTTTTTCGGGACTCACACTGAATCTACCATTTTGAGGTACTCATCCGGTCAGATTTCTGTCCTCGCACGGATTCGATCTGATCCCGGTTCTGGCCCCGATTCCACCATTTTTCGGTAGTCATACCGATTCTACCCTTTTCCAATACTTGCCCGGTCAGGTTTTCGCTACTCGTACGGATTCTACCTGATCCCGGTACTGGCCCGGATTCGACCATTTTTCGATAGTCACACTCATTCTACCCTTTTCCAGTACTGGCCCGGTCAGTTTTTCGGTACTCGTACAGATTCTACCTAATCCCAGTACTTGCCCGGATTCTACCATTTTTTGGGACTCACACTGAATCTACCCTTTTGAGGTACTCATCCGATCAGATTTCGTTACTCGTACGGATTCGATCTGATCCCGGTTCTGGCCCGGCTTCCACCATTTTTCGTTAGTCACACTGATTGTACCATTTTCCAGTACTCGCCCGGTCCGTTTTTCGGTACTCGTACGATTCGATCAGATCCCGGTTCTGGCCCGGATTCCACCATTTTTCTATAGTCACTCTCATTCTACCCTTTTCCAGTACTGGCCCGGTCAGTTTTTCGGTACTCGTACGGATTCTACCTAATCCCAGTACTTGCCCGGATTCTACCATTTTTTGGGACTCACACTGAATCTACCATTTTGAGGTACTCATCCGGTCAGATTTCTGTACTCGCACGGATTGGATCTGATCCCGGTTCTGGCCCGGATTCCACCTTTTTTCGATAGTCACACTGATTCGACCGTTTTCCAGTACTCGCCCGGTCAGGTTTTCGGTACTCGTACGGATTCTACCTGATCCCGGTACTGGCCTGGATTTGACCATTTTTCGGGACTCACAGTGAATCTACCATTTTGAGGTACTCATCCGGTCAGATTTCTGTCCTCGCACGGATTCGATCTGATCCCGGTTCTGGCCCCGATTCCACCATTTTTCGGTAGTCATACCGATTCTACCCTTTTCCAATACTCGCCCGGTCAGGTTTTCGCTACTCGTACGGATTCTACCTGATCCCGGTACTGGCCCGGATTCGACCATTTTTCGGGACTCACACTGAATCTACCATTTTGAGATACTCATCCGGTCAGATTTCTATACTCGCACGGATTCGATCTAATCCCGGTTCTGGCCCGGCTTCCACCATTTATCGGTAGTCACACTGATTCTACCAATTTGCAGTACTCGCCCGGTCAGGTTTTCGGTACTCGTACGGATTCTACCTGATCCCGGTACTAGCCCGGATTCGACCATTTTTCGGGACTCACACTGAATCTACCATTTTGAGGTACTCATCCGGTCAGATTTCTGTCCTCGCACGGATTCGATCTGATCCCGGTTCTGGCCCCGATTCCACCATTTTTCGGTAGTCATACCGATTCTACCCTTTTCCAATACTCGCCCGGTCAGGTTTTCGCTACTCGTACGGATTCTACCTGATCCCGGTACTGGCCCGGATTCGACCATTTTTCTGGACTCACACTGAATCTACCATTTTGAGATACTCATCCGGTCAGATTTCTATACTCGCACGGATTCGATCTAATCCCGGTTCTGGCCCGGCTTCCACCATTTATCGGTAGTCACACTGATTCTACCAATTTCCAGTACTCGCCCGTTCAGTTTTTAGGTACTCGTACGGATTCTACCTGATCCCGGTACTTGCCCGTATTCTATCATATTTCGGGACTCACACTGAATCTACCATTTTGAGGTACTCATCCGATCAGATTTCTGTACTCGCACGGATTCGATCTGATCCCGGTTCTGGCCCGGATTCCACCATTTTTCGGTAGTCACACCGATTCTACCCTTTTCCAGTACTCGCCCAGTCAGGTTTTCGGTACTCGTACGGATTCTACCTGATCCCGGTACTAGCCCGGATTCGACCATTTTTCGGGACTCACACTGAATCTACCCTTTTGAGGTACTCATCCGGTCAGATTTCGGTACTCGTACGGATTCAATCTGATCCCGGTTCTGGCCCGGCTTCCACCATTTTTCGGTAGTCACACTGATTCTACCATCTTCCAGTATTCTCCCGGTCAGTTTTTGGGTACTCGTACGGATTCTACCTGATCCCGGTACTGGCCCGGATTCGACCATTTTTCGCGACTCACATTGAATCTACCCTTTTGAGGTACTCATCCGGTGAGATTTCGGTACTCGTACGGATTCGATCTGATCCCGGTTCTGGCCCAGCTTCCACCATTTTTCGGTAGTCACACTGATTCTACCCTTTTCCAGTACTCGCCCGGTCAGGTTTTCGGTACTCGTACGGATTCTACCTGATCCCGGTACTGGCCCGGATTCGACCATTTTTCGGGACTCACACTGAATCTACCCTTTTGAGGTACTCATCCGGTCAGATTTCGGTACTCGTACGGATTCAATCTGATCCCGGTTCTGGCCCGGCTTCCACCATTTTTCGGTAGTCACACTGATTCTACCATCTTCCAGTATTCTCCCGGTCAGTTTTTGGGTACTCGTACGGATTCTACCTGATCTCGGTACTGGCCCGGATTCGACCATTTTTCGCGACTCACACTGAATCTACCCTTTTGAGGTACTCATCCGGTGAGATTTCGGTACTCGTACGGATTCGATCTGATCCCGGTTCTGGCCCAGCTTCCACCATTTTTCGGTAGTCACACTGATTCTACCCTTTTCCAGTACTCGCCCGGTCAGGTTTTCGGTACTCGTACGGATTCTACCTGATCCCGGTACTGGCCCGGATTCGACCATTTTTCGGGACTCACACTGAATCTACCCTTTTGAGGTACTCATCCGGTCAGATTTCGGTACTCGTACGGATTCAATCTGATCCCGGTTTTGGCCCGGCTTCCACCATTTTTCGGTAATCACACTGATTCTACCATCTTCCAGTATTCTCTCGGTCAGTTTTTTGGTACTCGTACGGATTCTACCTGATCCCGGTACTGGCCCGGATTCGACCATTTTTCGCGACTCACACTGAATCTACCCTTTTGAGGTACTCATCCAGTGAGATTTCGGTACTCGTACGGATTCGATCTGATCCCGGTTGTGGCCCAGCTTCCACCATTTTTCGGTAGTCACACTGATTCTACCCTTTTCCAGTACTCGCCCGGTCAGGTTTTCGGTACTCGTACGGATTCTACCTGATCCCGGTACTGGCCCGGATTCGACCATTTTTCGGGACTCACACTGAATCTACCCTTTTGAGGTACTCATCCGGTCAGATTTCGGTACTCGTACGGATTCAATCTGATCCCGGTTCTGGCCCGGCTTCCACCATTTTTCGGTAGTCACACTGATTCTACCATCTTCCAGTATTCTCTCGGTCAGTTTTTGGGTACTCGTACGGATTCTACCTGATCCCGGTACTGGCCCGGATTCGACCATTTTTCGGGACTCACACTGAATCTACCCTTTTGAGGCACTCATCCGGTCAGATTTCGGTACTCGCACGGATTCGACTGACCCCGGTTCTGGCCCGGCTTCCACCATTTTTCGGTAATCACACTGATTCTACCATTTTCCAGTACTCGCCCGGTCCCTTTTTCGGTACTCGTACGGATTCGATCTTATCCCGGTTCTGGCCCGGATTCCACCATTTTTCTGTAGTCACACTCATTCTACTCTTTTCCAGTACTGGCCCGATCAGTTTTTCGATACTCGTACGGATTCTACCTAATCCTAGTACTTGCCCGGATTCTACCATTTTTTGGGACTCACACTGAATCTACCATTTTGAGGTACTCATCCGGTCAGATTTCTGTACTTGCACGGATTGGATCTGATCCCGGTTCTGGCCCGGATTCCACCTTTTTTCGATAGTCACACTGATTCTACCATCTTCCAGTATTCTCCCGGTCAGTTTTTGGGTACTCTTACGGATTCTACCTGATCCCGGTACTAGCCCGGATTCGACCATTTTTCGGGACTCACACTGAATCTACCATTTTGAGGTACTCATCCGGTCAGATTTCTGTACTCGCACGGATTCGATCCGATCCCGGTTCTGGCCCGGCTTCCACTATTTTTTGGTAGTCACACTGATTCTACCATTTTCCAGTACTCGCCCGGTCAGTTTTTAGGTACTCGTACGGATTCTACCTGATCCCGGTACTTGCCCGTATTCTATCATTTTTCGGGACTCACACTGAATCTACCATTTTGAGGTACTCATCCGGTCAGATTTCTGTCCTCGCACGGATTCGATCTGATCCCGGTTCTGGCCCTGATTCCACGATTTTTCGGTAGTCACACCGATTCTACCCTTTTCCAATACTCGCCCGGTTAGGTTTTCGCTACTCGTACGGATTCTACCTGATCCCGGTACTGGCCCGGATTCGACCATTTTTCGGGGCTCACACTGAATCTACCATTTTGAGATACTCATCCGGTCAGATTTCTATACTCGCACGGATTCGATCTAATCCCGGTTCTGGCCCGGCTTCCACCATTTTTCGGTAGTCACACTGATTCTACCATTTTCCAGTACTCGCCCGGTCAGTTTTTCGGTACTCGTACGGATTCTACCTGATCCCGGTACTTGCCGAGATTCTACCATTTTTCGGGACTCACACTGAATCTACCATTTTGAGATACTTATCCGATCAGATTTCTATACTCGCACGGATTCGATCTGATCCCGGTTCTGGCCCGGCTTCCACTATTTTTCGGTAGTCACACTGATTCTACCATTTTCCAGTACTTGCCCGTTCAGTTTTTCGGTACTCGTACGGATTCTACCTGATCCCGGTACTTGCCCGTATTCTATCATTTTTCGGGACTCACACTGAATCTACCATTTTGAGGTACTCATCCGGTCAGATTTCTGTACTCGCACGGATTCGATCTGATCCCGGTTCTGGCCCGGATTCCACCATTTTTCGGTAGTCACACTGATTCTACGCTTTTCCAGTACTCACCCGGTCAGGTTTTTGGTAGTCGTACGGATTCTACCTGATCCCGGTATTGGCCCGGATTCGACCATTTTTCGGGACTCACACTGAATCTACCCTTTTGGGGTACTCATCCGGTCAGATTTTGGTACTCGCACGGATTCGATCTGACCCCGGTTTTGGCCCAGCTTCCACCATTTTTTGGTAGTCACACTGATTCTACCATTTTCCAGTACTCGCCCGGTCAGTTTTTCGATACTCGTACGGATTCTACCATGATAGTGAAGTCCCAAGACAGGACAGATCACTTAGCAGCCTTACAAAGTTTTTTTGAGAGGATCAGACAGTTCAGGCTGAGATTGAATCCCAAGAAGTGCACCTTTAAGGTGACTTCTAGAAAATTGCTGGGACACATTGTTAGTGAGAGAGGTATAGAGGTTGATCCAGAGAAAATCAGAGCCATACTTGACATGCCTGCCCCGAGGACTGAGAAAGAGATTAAGGGATTCCTAGGCAGATTGCAGTACATCAGTCGTTTCATTGCTAGACTGACAGACATTTGTGAGCCTATCTTCCACCTTCTGAGGAAGAATCAACCTACAGTTTGGAATGATGATTGTCAGCGCGCTTTTGAGAGAATTAAGGAGTGTCTCCTTTCTCCTCCGGTTTTACTGCC
This sequence comes from Vitis cinerea var. helleri x Vitis rupestris, assembly GCA_945999865.1. Taxonomy (NCBI): domain Eukaryota; kingdom Viridiplantae; phylum Streptophyta; class Magnoliopsida; order Vitales; family Vitaceae; genus Vitis; species Vitis cinerea var. helleri x Vitis rupestris. Next base: position 14,364,815 of record OX253902.1, read on the forward strand.
TCCCACACCGGGGCGTCCTTTGCTTCTGTACTTATCAGTTTCAGACATGGCCTTAGGATGCATGTTAGCTCAGCTTGATGATTTGGGGAAGGAGCGTGGCATCTATTATTTGAGTAAGAGGATGCTTGAGTATGAGTGCAAGTACATTATGATTGAGCGCCTTTGCTTGGCATTGGTTTGGGCCACTAGGAGACTTAGACATTACATGACAGAGTATTCCATGCTCTTGGTCTCACGATTGGACCCGTTGAGGTATCTATTTGACAGGCCTATTCTGAACGGTAGGCTCATGAGATGGCTGGTATTGTTGACAGAGTTTGATATTCATTATGTCACACAGAAGTCAGTAAAAGGAAGCATTGTTGCAGATCATCTAGCTTCTTATCCAATATTCGATCACAGATCGGTTGATGATGATTTCCCTGATGAGCAGATCGTTTCGATGACTAGTATTACGGGATGGCGGTTGTACTTTGATGGTGCCGCCAATCAGTCGGGGTTTGGCATTGGTATCTTATTGATATCACCACAAGGTGATCATATCCCCAGATCAGTCCGGTTAGCCTTTTCTGATCATCACCGATTGACGAATAATATTGTAGAGTATGAGGCTTGCATTACAGGTTTGGAGACTGCACTTGATCTTGGCATTAGACAGTTGGAGATCCACGGGGATTCCAACTTGGTTATAAAGCAGACTCAGGGTATCTGGAGGACATGGGATGAGAAGCTGAAACCCTACCATGCTTACTTGGACCTATTAATTGATAGATTCAATGTGTTAAGGTATATACATCTGCCCAGGGCGGAGAATCAATTTGCCGATGCATTAGCCACCTTGGCTTCTTTGATTGTGATCCCTGCGGGGGTGAATGTTAGGCCATTGCTGATTGAGACTAGGTCTGCACCAGCTTACTGTTGTCTGATTGGAGAGATAGAGGATCAGATTGAGCTGCCATGGTATCACGATATTTATCAGTTTCTGTCATGCGGCGCTTACCCAGAGTCTGCCTCGGCCAAGGATAGGAGAGCATTGAGACAGTTGGCCACCAGATTTGTTGTTTGCGGGGATGCGCTGTATAGGAGATCACCTGATGGCTTGTTATTATTATGTCTAGACCGTGCATCTGCAGATCGAGTGATGAGAGAGGTTCATGCAGGGGTCTGTGGCCCACACATGGGAGGTCATATGCTAGCACGTAAGATCATGAGGACTGGCTACTTTTGGTTGACCATGGAGACAGATTGTTGCCAATTTGTACAGAGATGTTAGGAGTGTCAGATGCATGGAGACTTGATACACGTGCCACCTTCTGAGTTGCATGCACTTGCATCCCCTTGGCCGTTTTCAGTATGGGGTATTGATATTATTGGGAAGATCTCGCCCAAGTCTTCTAGCGGGCATGAGTACATTTTGGTTGCCATTGACTATTTCACCAAGTGGGTGGAAGTTGCTTCTTATGCTAGGTTGACAGCGGCCAGAGTGGCGAAGTTCATCAGATCGCATATTATCTGCCGATACGGGGTCCCTCATGAGCTGATCTCAGACAGAGGGGTGCATTTTAAGGGCGAGGTGGACACGTTGATTCAAAAGTATGGCATTCAGCATCATAGATCGTCTGCGTACAGGCCGCAGACTAACGGGGCAGTTGAGGCCGCAAATAATAATATCAAGAGGATTTTAAGAAAGATGGTCGAGACTTCTCGGGATTGGTCAGAAAAGCTCCCTTTCGCATTGTGGGCTTATCGTACATCTTTTCGTACCTCTACTGGAGCTACCCCATATTCTTTGGTGTATGGTATGGAGGTAGTGTTACCTGTTGAGATTGAGATGGGATCTTTGAGAGTAGCACTAGAGCAGCATATATCCGAGGCCGAGTGGGCCCAGTCTCTTTATGATCAGCTTAGCCTGTTGGATGAGAAGAGATTGACTGCGGCAGATCATGTTCAGGCCTATCAGAGGAAGATGACCCGTGCATTCAGAAAGAGGGTCAGGCCTAGGAAATTCCAGAGAGGTGACCTAGTCTTGAAAGTCCTTAGGGGATTGATCAGTGACCCTAGAGGCAAGTTTAGACCAAGTTGGAGTGGGCCTTATGTCATCTGAGATCTGACTCGAGAGAGAGCTGCCTGGTTGACAGACCTAGACGGAAATCAGTTCACAGAGCCAGTTAATGTGGATCAGCTGAAGAAGTTTTATGCGTGAGATCATGGTCAGAGGATGGGTGGCCGTCACTTCGAGTAGCCATATTCCCTATTGCACACCCGTACATTGATATATACTATTGCCAACCCTTTGAGCCTCACGTGGTTTATTATGGCCTTTTCTTTCATTCAGCCTTGCATACCTTTTCTGACCTAGGTTGGGGACCTACCCTTGTGCGCTTTGTATTTATTGATTGGATCTATGAGCATTGTGGGCATGGTGTCATTCTTCGTTTGTTCTTTCTTACATCATTGTCTGTTTCTTTTCATCTCCATTTTGCATCTTCCCATCGTCTACCTGTTAGTCCAGTTTCTATCATCTTTATTCACTTCACTTCTGTTTTCCCTTATGTGATGATGATACGCTCTCGTCCCAGAGCTACCAGTCAGGTTTGTCACACCCTTCGTTCCGCCTGTAGGCTTTGATTCAGGATTCTTAGGTTGAAGGGGCCGGTCAAGATTGGAGGTTTGGGGTTCTTTTTGTTGGATTGTGATAGTATGGAATTCGGCAAAAAAAAAAAAAAAAAAAAAAAAAAAAAAAAGGAAAAAATAAAATAAAATGAAAAAAAGAAAAAGAAAAAAATTGTGCTTGTTTGGTATTCGTTGATATACTTGGGATCATCAGAGGTGATTTTGGGTTTGAGAGATTTCTTTTTCCTTTAAGAGTCGGATGAGAGCATTGTACGATCCTTCTCACCATGGATCTGGGCGACACATTGGGAGTGAGGTTTGGGTTTCCTTGGCACTAGGCCTTTGGATCATTGTCTACATCACCATTCCCATCATATAGTGACTTGCTTTGATTTGGCGTTCTTAGGATGAGTTGTTCGTCGTTGTCACATATTGCTATATTCGTATCCCAGTTGGTTTCTCCATTTTCTTCTACACCCATTCATCATTCATCTTATCCCTTTTCGTCTGCTTCTATCCTCGTCGATCGTCGTTTCACTTCATGAAGGATGAGTTCTTTGGTGCATGTCACCTATTGTTTGTTTTTTATTTGGATGTAGGATTGAGTCACCTTGCTCACATGGTTCTGCGATATTGACATTGCGCACACAGGGGTTTGGCATTATCTATTGGGAGATTTGGGCCTTTGTTTCCCATCGTTTCATTCACCTTTTACCTCTGGCCTACATTACGGTCCGAGTCGTAAGACCACCCTTAGGCCATGAGATCTCATGTCTACTTCGACGCGGTTCATTCGAACAAGCTCCGTCTACTGATTGAGTATGGGATGTTGACAGGTCTCCATTGCTTCGGGGGATATCAAGGGTCACATATTGCCTTTCCATTCAGTTTGCTTGCCTCAGGTCCATGATCAGAGATAGATGATACAGAGAGTTGGGACCGTTGAGGGCGCCTTTGCCTGATGTTTTGACACGTTTATACTAGGGCATGCCCCCATCCTTGCATGCTGGCTTTGGCTCTTTATACATGTACACAAGCATTCCGTTTCACCTAGCGATGTTATGGACATCAAAGTTTTAAGCCCCGCATTCAGCTCAGTTTCTTCATATATCAGAGTGCTTCTGGGGGTCTGACCCGAGATCAGATTCACGGTATTCATCGACCCAGTAGGGGTGCATACCTCATTCATTGTCTTGTTCGTTAGTTCAAATGAGTGGGTCTTCAGTGATGTATTCCAAAGTTTTCATTAAGATATATGAGTTTCAGATGTACACACTGGGGCATATCCCCTATCAGTTTTTGTGGATATTGGATGTTATGGATTAGAGTGGAGGGTTTTTTCCCTAGAAATGGATGATTGTGATATTTTCAGCTCTCTGACTTTAACCATATGTGTGGTTATGGGATTCTGACATGATATTGATATCTTAGACTGGGGCATAACTCCTTCCTTTCACCCTTGGTCACATTTATGAGTTTGTCCTATAGGGGCATACCCCCTTCTTTCCATTTGTTAGGGGTGATTGTGATTTCTCGCTTGTCATTTATCGGCATTTTCTGGTGTTACACCGGGGCATACCCCTTTCTTTGTCATGATGAAGGTGTTTGATTTTTGGCTTCTTCGAGTCATTTGTTGGCAGTCCCTGGACGTAATACTGGGGCATACGCCTTTGTTATCAAGGTTAGTATATCAGCGGTTGCATCTTGAGTCCCCCTATTTTGCTCTGAGTTTTGTTTTAAGGCATCCCCTGTCTGTTTAGGTGTTTTGAGCCTTAGTAATGGCATCCCTACCCCTTTTAGTTCAGTGGTTCCTCGGCATCGTGCCCGAGTTCGATCCCCGATTTCACACTTTTTCTGGTACTCGCCCGGATTCCATCATTTTCCGATACTCGCCCGGATTCCATCATTTTCCGGTACTCGCCCGGATTTCACCATTTTTCGGTACTCGCCCGGATTTCACACTTTTCTGGTACTCGCCCGGATTCCATCATTTTCCGGTACTCGCCCGGATTTCACACTTCTTCGGTACTCGCCCGGATTCCACCATTTTCCGGTACTCGCCCGGATTTCACACTTTTCCGGTACTCGCCCGGATTTCACACTTCTTCGGTACTTGCCCGAATTCCACCATTTTTCGGTACTCGCCCGGATTTCACACTTTTCCGGTACTCGCTCGGATTCCATCATTTTCCGGTACTCGCCCGGATTTCACACTTCTTCGGTACTCGCCCGGATTCCACCATTTTCCGGTACTCGCCCGGATTTCACACTTTTCCGGTACTCGCCCGGATTTCACACTTCTTCGGTACTTGCCCGAATTCCACCATTTTTCGGTACTCGCCCGAATTTCACACTTTTCTGGTACTCGCCCGGATTCCATCATTTTCCGGTACTCGCCCGGATTTCACACTTTTTCGGTACTCGCCCGGATTCAACCATTTTTCGGTACTCGCCCGGATTTCACACTTTTTCGGTACTCGCCCGGATTTCACACTTTTTCGGTACTCGCCCGGATTCCATCATTTTTCGGTACTCGCCCGGATTTCACCATTTACCGGTACTCGCCCGGATTTCACACTTTTCCAGTACTCGCCCGGATTTCACACTTTTCCGGTACTCGCCCGGATTCTATCATTTTCCGGTACTCGCCCAGATTTCACCGTTTTCCTGTACTTGCCCGAACCTTTCTTCGGTACTCGCCCGGATTCCACCATTTTCCTGTACTCGCCCGAATTTCACACTTTTTCGGTACTCGCCCGGATTTCACACTTTTTCGGTACTCGCCCGGATTTCACACTTCTTCGGTACTTGCCCGAATTCCACCATTTTTCGGTACTCGCCCGGATTTCACACTTTTCCGGTACTCGCCCGGATTTCACACTTTTCCGGTACTCGCCCGGATTTCACACTTTTCCGGTACTCACCCGGATTCCACCATTTTCCGGTACTCGCCATGATTTTACACTTTTACGGTACTTGCCCGGATTCAACCATTTTCCGGTACTCGCCCGGATTCCACCATTTTCCTGCATTCTCTCGGACCCTTCTCCGGTACTTGCCGGATTTCACACTTTTCCGGTACTCGCCCAGATTCCATCATTTTTCGGTACTCGCCCGGATTTCACACTTTTTCGGTACTCGACCGAATTCCATCATTTTCCGGTACTCGCCCGGATTTCACCATTTTTCGGTACTTGCCTGAGCCCTTCTCCGGTACTCGCCCGAATTTTACCCGTTTTCGGTACTCGCCCGGATTCCACCATTTTTCGGTACTTGCCGGAACCCTTTTCCGGTACTTGCCCGGATCAAATCCCTAATCTTTCCTGACATCGTGATCAGGTCTTCTTTTATCTTTCTCCGGCATTGTGCCTAGATCCCATAGTTCATTCGGTTAGCATGACTTATTTCCCTTAGCCTTCTTTATTGTTGGGTCGGGACAAAATTGTTAGTCATTTGGCTTCTTCACTAGAGTTCATTTCACTCTTGCATTACATGCACTTCGCACTCACAATTCACTCGTTCATTCACTCTACTGAAGAGGGGCATATTTGTAGACCCTCAATTTTGTCCCTCGACATTGGCATTTATCCTTCGGATGTCACATCCACCCATCGTTCGCATATGGCACCACTAGGGCCCCTTTTGGGCTTAGTCAGTGTCCGAGCCTCGTGTGGGTTTGTCTGTGGTCCATTGTGGTGCATATGTGGTTCATTTTGGAGTGTCACCATGGCCATTTTCCTAGTCATTCACATCACGCTATAGGAAGGAAGTGGGGTCATCCCAATGTTTTAGCTTAGTTGGAGTTTATAGGGGCATGTTGAGGTTCGGAGCACTTGGGCTTGTTTTGATCGTATCTCCCTCATCCAAACTTGGAATCAAGAACCGTTTCTTTTTATGGATTCCTTATTCTTCCAGGAACATTCTGTAAAATTTTCAAAATTTTTTGCAACCGGTCGGCTGGTTGGCAGCCGGTTCAGCCGGTTCATCGAGTCAGCCGGTGTAGAACACTGATTTTTGGTAATTGTTTTGATCATATCTCCCTCTTCCGAACTTGGAATCATGTACCATTTTTTTTCATGGATTCCTTACTCTTCTAGGAACATTACGTCAAATTTTCAAAATTTTTTGCCATCGGTTCAACCGGTGGGCATCCGGTTCGGCCGGTTCAGCCGGTTCATTGAGTCAGCTGAGGTAAAACACTAATTCTAGTAATTTTGGGGCCCAAATCCTACATGGCTCAGGCTCGTAAGCTCCAGATTGGTTTTGGGCAATGTTGTGGGTCCATTTTGGGCCTTGGTTTGGGTTCCTTGCAGCCCACCACGAATCCATATGGATTCTTGGTGGTGAAGCAAGCTGAAAGCTGAAGGGAGTGAGCTGGCCTTGTAAGTTTAAGAGAAGTAATGAGGGGTGTGGTTCCCATGCTGATGAAGGGGATTTCGGTGCTGAAGGGGAAGGAACCTAGGAGGCTCAAATGCTGAGAGGGGTATGAGTATAAAAGGTGGGAAGAGAGGAGAGCAAAGGACCTTTTGGCATTTTCAGAGAGAGGGGAAATTTTGCTGGTGAGAGAAACAAAAAGGTCAGGAGCATCTTCTGAGTTGAGGGTGTGGGGGAAAGCTTCAGCACTGTGGTTTCTTTGAAGAGGAGAATGATAGCATCTTAGTTTTTGGAGTCATCATTGGCATACACGGATCTATTTGGTGGAGATTCTGAGGTAAGCATGCTGAATTTTCTTTGTTGACAGTTTATCTTCCTCGTCTTCATATGTTTTTCTCCTTCCTCATCATCTTTTCTTCCCTTTGATATGAATATTGTATTGCTTGGGTGTGGATAACAAAGGCCACACATGATTTTTGTTGATTGGTTATGAATGGTTTAGGAACTTTCTAACTAAATTTGGGATTTTTTTTATCAACCGGATGAACCGGTTCAACCGGTTCAGCCCCATAACTGGCTGCCTCTGTCAGCCATGGGGAACACCTACCTTTCTTGGTCTGGTTCTCACTCATCCAGGCTCGGAATTGAGAACCGTTTCTTTTGTTTGCTTCCTTAATCCCTTAGGAACTTTCTGACCAAATTTGGGATTTTTTATCAACCGGATGGACCAGTTGGGAACCGGTTCAGCCCATAACTGGCTGCCTCTGTCAGCCATGAGGAACACCTGCCTTTCTTGGTCTGGTTCTCACTCATCCGGGCTCAGAATTGAGAACTGTTTCTTTATTTTGATTCCTTAAGCCCTTAGGAAATTTCTGACCAAATTTGGGTTTTTTTATCAACCGGATGGACCAGTTGGGAACCGGTTCAACCAGTTCAGCCCCATAACTGGCTGCCTCTATCAGCCATGAGGAACACCTGCCTTTCTTGGTCTGGTTCTCACTCATCCGGGCTCGGAATTGAGAACCGTTTCTTTTGTTTGCTTCCTTAATCACTTAGGAACTTTCTGACCAAATTTGGGATTTTTTATCAACCAGCTGAACCAGTTGGGAACAGGTTCAACCGGTTCAGCCCCATAAGTGGCTGCCTCTATCAGCCATGAGGAGCACCTGCCTTTCTTGGTCTGGTTCTCACTCATCCGGGCTCGGAATTGAGAACCGTTTCTTTCTTTTTCTTCCTTAATCACTTAGGAACTTTCTGACCAAATTTGGGATTTTTTATCAACCGGATGGACTAGTTGGGAACCGGTTCAACCGGTTCAGCACCATAACTGGCTGCCTCTATCAGCCATGAGGAACACCTGCCTTTCTTGGTCCGGTTCTCACTCATCCGGGCTCGGAATTGAGGACCGTTTCTTTCGTTTGAATCCTCACTCATTTAGGAGTTTTATAGAAAAATTTGGGAATTCTTCTCAATAGGTTGTACCAGTTGAGAACCAGTTCAACTTGTTCTGCTGAAGGACTTTAGGTAGCCCTCATTTTTGGCATTTTTCGAGCCCTTATCCATTGGGGCTCAAACCCATTTTGCTATAGGGCACTTGTGAGCCATCTTGAAGGTTTAAGTCAGTGTTTGATTTCAGTTAGTATGGGAAATTTTGAAGTTATGGGTGGGGTGGTCTAGGTAAGTCTAGTTTGATTTGTATGACATTTGGGGAGTCCATTACCTGATCTCAACCAGCCTTCTTCCTTTTTGGCACAAAATTTGATGCTTGATTCTGAATACATGTTGCGTGGCTGACTCACCCTCTGCTGTAGCACATGGCTAGGGACCACAGGTACGCATCGTTGGTTTTGATTGTTGAATCATATGCATGCATGGTGCCTAATCCTGAATTTTTGTTACATGTTTATCTGTGTTTGGCTGACCTTTTATGCAGCGCACGGCTGAGGACCACAGGTACGCACCCATTGTTTTGGGTTGGTTGAATTCATATACATGCCAAATACCAATTAGGATTGTGTGATTCATGACATCTATTTAGCCTAGGGTTCCATCTTTGACCCATATGCTCCCACATACCCCAATTCATTAGTAGAGACCGAGTTCCAGGCCTAGAGGGGTGCTACCTCGCATGAGGTACCTTCCCAATGGGTAACCTGATCCCCGGACCCAGAATCTAGTTTTCACAGACCGTTTTTTTTTCCATACTGGGGTCATTAGGGGTTTTGGTTCTTACTTAATTTTCCCCTTTTTAAAAAATAAAAATAAAAAGTAAGTGGCGACTCCATACAACACCGTTCCTCACCGGGGGCGGGTTTTTCAAAACTGGAAAACTCCAACTTTTTCATTCCTTCTTTTCTATTAATAGCAAGTTGCGTCGGTCCAATGGATCGGGTGAGGGTCTACAGGTACTCATCGGGTCAGATTTCGGTACTCGCACGGATTCGATCTGATCCCGGTTCTGGCCCGGATTCCACCATTTTTCGGAACTCACACTGATTCTACCCTTTGCCAGTACTCGCCCGGTCAGTTTTCCGGCACTCGTAAAGATTCTAATTGATCCCGGACCTGTCCCGGATTCTACCATTTTTCGGGACTCACATTGATACTACCATTTTGAGGTACTCATCCGGTCAGATTTCGGTAGTCGCACGGATTCGATCTGATCCCGGTTCTGGCCCGGATTCCACCATTTTTCGGTACTCACACTGATTCTACCCTTTTCCAGTACTCGCCCGGTGAGTTTTTCGGTACTCGAACGGATTCTACCTGATCCCGGCACTGGCCCGGATTCTACCATTTTTCGGGACTCACAATGATTCTACCCTTTTGAGGTACTCATCCCGTCAGATTTCGGTACTCGCACGGATTCAATCTGATCCCGGTTCTGGCCAGGATTCCACCATTTTTCGGTACTCACACTGATTCTACCCTTTTCCAGTACTCGCCCGGTCAGTTTTTCGGCACTCGTAAGGATTCTACCTGATCCCCGTACTGGCCCAGATTCTACCATTTTTCGGGACTCACAATGATTCTACCCTTTTGAAGTACTCATCCGGTCAGATTTCGGTACTCGGACGGATGCGATCTGATCCCGATTCTGGCCCGGATTCCACCATTTTTCGGTACTCACACTAATTCTACCCTTTTCCAGTACTCGCCCGGTCAGTTTTTCGGGATTCGTACGGATTCTACCTGATCCCGGTACTGGCCCGGATTCTACCATTTTTCGGGACTCACAATGATTCTACCCTTTTGAGGTACTCATCCGGTCAGATTTCGGTACTCGCACGGAATCGATCTGATCTCGGTTCTGGCCCGGATTCCACCATTTTTTGGTACTCACACTGATTCTACCCTTTTCCATACTCGCCCGGTCAGTTTTTCGGTACTCGTACGGATTCTACCTGATCCCGGTACTGGCCCGGATTCTACCATTTTTCGGGACTCACAATGATTCTACCCTTTTGAGGTACTCATCCGGTCAGATTTCGGTACTCGCACGGATTCGATCTGATCCCGGTTCTGGCCCGGATTCCACCATTTTTCGGTACTCACACTGATTCTACCATTTTCCAATACTCGCCCGGTCAGTTTTCGTGCACTCGTAAGGATTCTACCTGATCCCGGTACTGGCCCGGATTCTACCATTTTTCGGGACTCACAATGATTCTACCCTTTTGAGGTATTCATCCGGTCAGATTTTGGTACTCGCACGGATTCGTTCTGATCCCGGTTCTGGCTCGGATTCCACCATTTTTCGGTACTCAAACTGATGCTACCCTTTTTGCAGTACTCGCCCGATCAGTTTTTCGGCACTCGTACGGATTCTACCTGATCCCGGTACTGGCCCGGATTCTCCCATTTTTCGGGACTCACAATGATTCTACCCTTTTGAGGTACTCATCCGGTCAGATTTTCGTACTCGCACGGATTCGATCTGATCCCGGTTCTGGACCGGATTCCACCATTTTTCGGTGCTCACAATGATTCTACCCTTTTCCTGTACTCGCTTGGTCAGTTTTTCGGCACTCGTAAGGATTCTACCATTTTTCGGGACTCACAATGATTCTACCCTTTTGAGGTACTCATCCGGTCAGATTTCCGTACTGGCACGGATTCGATCTGATCCCGGTTCTGGACCGGATTCCACCATTTTTCGGTACTCACACTGATTCTACCCTTTGCCAGTACTCGCCTGGTCAGTTTTCCGGCACTCGTAAGGAGTCTACCTGATCCCGGTACTGGCCCGGATTGTCCCATTTTTCGGGACTCACAATGATTCTACTCTTTTGAGGTACTCATCCGGTCAGATTTCGGCACTCGCACGGATTCGATCTGATCCCGGTTCTGGACCGGATTCCACCATTTTTCGGTACTCACACTGATTCTACCCTTTGCCAGTACTCGCCTGGTCAGTTTTCCGGCACTCGTAAGGAGTCTACCTGATCCCGGTACTGGCCCGGATTGTCCCATTTTTCGGGACTCACAATGATTCTACTCTTTTGAGGTACTCATCCGGTCAGATTTCCGTACTCGCACGGATTCGATCTGATCCCGGTTCTGGACCGGATTCCACCATTTTTCGGTACTCACACTGATTCTACCCTTTGCCAGTACTCGCCTGGTCAGTTTTCCGGCACTCGTAAGGAGTCTACCTGATCCCGGTACTGTCCCGGATTATACCATTTTTCGGCACTCACAATGATTCTACCCTTTTGAGGTACTCATCCGGTCAGATTTCAGTACTCGCACGGATTCGATCTGATCCCGGTTCTGGCCCGGTTTCCACCATTTTTCGGGACTCACAATGATTCTACCCTTTTGAGGTACTCATCCGGTCAGATTTGGGTCCTCGCACAGATTCGATCTGATCCCGGTTCTGGCCCGGATTCAACCATTTTTCGGTACTCACACTGATGCTACCCTTTTCCAGTACTCACTCGGTCAGTTTTCCGGCACTCGTACGTATTCTACCTGATCCCGGTACTGGCCCGGATTCGACAATTTTCTGGGACTCACAATGATTCTACCCTTTTGAGGTACTCATCCGGTCAGATTTCGGTACTCGCACGGATTCGATCTGATCCCGGTTCTGGCCCGGATTCCACCATTTTTCGGTACTCACACTGATGCTACCCTTTTCCAGTACTCACCCGGTCAGTTTTCTGGTACTCGTACGTATTCTACCTGATCCCTGTACTGGCCCGGAATCGACAATTTTTCTGGGCTCACAATGATTCTACCATTTTAACGTACTCATCCGGTCAGATTTTGGTACTCGCACGGATTCAATCTTATCCCGATTCTGGCCCGGATTCCACCATTTTTCGGTACTCACACTGATGCTACCCTTTTCCAGTACTCACTCGGTCAGTTTTCCGGCACTCGTACGTATTCTACCTGATCCCGGTACTGGCCCGGATTCGACAATTTTCTGGGACTCACAATGATTCTACCCTTTTGAGGTACTCATCCGGTCAGATTTCGGTACTCGCACGGATTCGATCTGATCCCGGTTCTGGCCCGGATTCCACCATTTTTCGGTACTCACACTGATTCAACCCTTTTCCAGTACTCGCCCAGTCAGTTTTTCGGCACTCGTAAGGATTCTACCTGATCCCGGTACTGGCCCGGATTTTACCATTTTTTGGGACTCACATTGATTCTACCATATTGAGGTACTCATTCGGTCAGATTTCGGTACTGGCACGGATTCGATCTGATCCCGGTTCTGGACCGGATTCCACCATTTTTCGGTGCTCACAATGATTCTACCATTTTCCTGTACTCGCTTGGTCAGTTTTTCGGCACTCGTAAGGATTCTACCATTTTTCGGGACTCACAATGATTCTACCCTTTTGAGGTACTCATCCGGTCAGATTTCGGTACTCGCACGGATTCGATCTGATCCCGGTTCTGGCCCGGATTCAACCATTTTTCGGTACTCACACTGATGCTACCCTTTTGAGGTACTCATCCGGTCAGATTTCGGTACTCGCACGGATTCGATCTGATCCCGGTTTTGGACCGGATTCCACCATTTTTCGGTGCTCACAATGATTCTACCCTTTTCCTGTACTCGCTTGGTCAGTTTTTCGGCACTCGTAAGGATTCTACCATTTTTCGGGACTCACAATGATTCTACCCTTTTGAGGTACTCATCCGGTCAGATTTTGGTACTCGCACGGATTCGATCTGATCCCGGTTCTGGCCCGGATTCAACCATTTTTCGGTACTCACACTGATGCTACCCTTTTCCAGTACTCACCCGGTCAGTTTTCCGGCACTCGTAAGTATTCTACCTGATCCCGGTACTGGCCCGGATTCGACAATTTTCTGGGACTCACAATGATTCTGCCCTTTTGAGGTACTCATCCGGTCAGATTTCGGTACTCGCACGGATTCGATCTGATCCCGGTTCTGGCCCGGATTCCACCATTTTTCGGTACTCACACTGATTCAACCCTTTTCCAGTACTCGCCCAGTCAGTTTTTCGGCACTCGTAAGGATTCTACCTGAACCCGGTACTGGCCCGGATTTTACCATTTTTTGGGACTCACATTGATTCTACCATATTGAGGTACTCATCCGATCAGATTTCGGTACTGGCACGGATTCGATCTGATCCCGGTTCTGGACCGGATTCCACCATTTTTCGGTGCTCACAATGATTCTACCCTTTTCCTGTACTCGCTTGGTCAGTTTTTCGGCACTCGTAAGGATTCTACCATTTTTCGGGACTCACAATGATTCTACCCTTTTGAGGTACTCATCCGGTCAGATTTCAGTACTCGCACGAATTCGATCTGATCCCGGTTCTGGCCCGGATTCCACCATTTTTCGGTGCTCACAATGATTCTACCATTTTCCTGTACTCGCTCGGTCAGTTTTTCGGCACTCGTAAGGATTCTACCTGATCCCGGTACTGTCCCGGATTCTCCCATTTTTCGGGACTCACAATGATTCTAACCTTTTGAGGTACTCATCCGGTCAGATTTCGGTACTCGCACGGATTAGATCTGATCCCGGTTCTGGCCCGGATTCCACCATTTTTCGGTACTCACACTGGTGTTACCCTTTTCCAGTACTCGCCCGATCAGTTTTTCGGCACTCGTACGGATTCTACCTGATCCCGGTACTGGCCCGGATTCTCCCATTTTTCGGGACTCACAATGATTCTACCCTTTTGAGGTATTCATCCGGTCAGATTTTGGTACTCGCACGGATTCGTTCTGATCCCGGTTCTGGCTCGGATTCCACCATTTTTCGGTACTCAAACTGATGCTACCCTTTTTGCAGTACTCGCCCGATCAGTTTTTCGGCACTCGTACGGATTCTACCTGATCCCGGTACTGGCCCGGATTCTCCCATTTTTCGGGACTCACAATGATTCTACCCTTTTGAGGTACTCATCCGTTCAGATTTTCGTACTCGCACGGATTCGATCTGATCCCGGTTCTGGACCGGATTCCACCATTTTTCGGTGCTCACAATGATTCTACCCTTTTCCTGTACTCGCTTGGTCAGTTTTTCGGCACTCGTAAGGATTCTACCATTTTTCGGGACTCACAATGATTCTACCTTTTTGAGGTACTCATCCGGTCAGATTTCCGTACTGGCACGGATTCGATCTGATCCCGGTTCTGGACCGGATTCCACCATTTTTCGGTACTCACACTGATTCTACCCTTTGCCAGTACTCGCCTGGTCAGTTTTCCGGCACTCGTAAGGAGTCTACCTGATCCCGGTACTGGCCCGGATTGTCCCATTTTTCGGGACTCACAATGATTCTACTCTTTTGAGGTACTCATCCGGTCAGATTTCGGCACTCGCACGGATTCGATCTGATCCCGGTTCTGGACCGGATTCCACCATTTTTCGGTACTCACACTGATTCTACCCTTTGCCAGTACTCGCCTGGTCAGTTTTCCGGCACTCGTAAGGAGTCTACCTGATCCCGGTACTGGCCCGGATTGTCCCATTTTTCGGGACTCACAATGATTCTACTCTTTTGAGGTACTCATCCGGTCAGATTTCCGTACTCGCACGGATTCGATCTGATCCCGGTTCTGGACCGGATTCCACCATTTTTCGGTACTCACACTGATTCTACCCTTTGCCAGTACTCGCCTGGTCAGTTTTCCGGCACTCGTAAGGAGTCTACCTGATCCCGGTACTGTCCCGGATTATACCATTTTTCGGCACTCACAATGATTCTACCCTTTTGAGGTACTCATCCGGTCAGATTTCAGTACTCGCACGGATTCGATCTGATCCCGGTTCTGGCCCGGTTTCCACCATTTTTCGGGACTCACAATGATTCTACCCTTTTGAGGTACTCATCCGGTCAGATTTGGGTCCTCGCACAGATTCGATCTGATCCCGGTTCTGGCCCGGATTCAACCATTTTTCGGTACTCACACTGATGCTACCCTTTTCCAGTACTCACTCGGTCAGTTTTCCGGCACTCGTACGTATTCTACCTGATCCCGGTACTGGCCCGGATTCGACAATTTTTCGGGACTCACAATGATTCTGCCCTTTTGAGGTACTCATCCGGTCAGATTTCGGTACTCGCACGGATTCGATCTGATCCCGGTTCTGGCCCGGATTCCACCATTTTTCGGTACTCACACTGATGCTACCCTTTTCCAGTACTCACCCGGTCAGTTTTCTGGTACTCGTACGTATTCTACCTGATCCCTGTACTGGCCCGGAATCGACAATTTTTCTGGGCTCACAATGATTCTACCATTTTAACGTACTCATCCGGTCAGATTTTGGTACTCGCACGGATTCAATCTTATCCCGATTCTGGCCCGGATTCCACCATTTTTCGGTACTCACACTGATGCTACCCTTTTCCAGTACTCACTCGGTCAGTTTTCCGGCACTCGTACGTATTCTACCTGATCCCGGTACTGGCCCGGATTCGACAATTTTCTGGGACTCACAATGATTCTACCCTTTTGAGGTACTCATCCGGTCAGATTTCGGTACTCGCACGGATTCGATCTGATCCCGGTTCTGGCCCGGATTCCACCATTTTTCGGTACTCACACTGATTCAACCCTTTTCCAGTACTCGCCCAGTCAGTTTTTCGGCACTCGTAAGGATTCTACCTGATCCCGGTACTGGCCCGGATTTTACCATTTTTTGGGACTCACATTGATTCTACCATATTGAGGTACTCATTCGGTCAGATTTCGGTACTGGCACGGATTCGATCTGATCCCGGTTCTGGACCGGATTCCACCATTTTTCGGTGCTCACAATGATTCTACCATTTTCCTGTACTCGCTTGGTCAGTTTTTCGGCACTCGTAAGGATTCTACCATTTTTCGGGACTCACAATGATTCTACCCTTTTGAGGTACTCATCCGGTCAGATTTCGGTACTCGCACGGATTCGATCTGATCCCGGTTCTGGCCCGGATTCAACCATTTTTCGGTACTCACACTGATGCTACCCTTTTGAGGTACTCATCCGGTCAGATTTCGGTACTCGCACGGATTCGATCTGATCCCGGTTTTGGACCGGATTCCACCATTTTTCGGTGCTCACAATGATTCTACCCTTTTCCTGTACTCGCTTGGTCAGTTTTTCGGCACTCGTAAGGATTCTACCATTTTTCGGGACTCACAATGATTCTACCCTTTTGAGGTACTCATCCGGTCAGATTTTGGTACTCGCACGGATTCGATCTGTTCCCGGTTCTGGCCCGGATTCAACCATTTTTCGGTACTCACACTGATGCTACCCTTTTCCAGTACTCACCCGGTCAGTTTTCCGGCACTCGTAAGTATTCTACCTGATCCCGGTACTGGCCCGGATTCGACAATTTTCTGGGACTCACAATGATTCTGCCCTTTTGAGGTACTCATCCGGTCAGATTTCGGTACTCGCACGGATTCGATCTGATCCCGGTTCTGGCCCGGATTCCACCATTTTTCGGTACTCACACTGATTCAACCCTTTTCCAGTACTCGCCCAGTCAGTTTTTCGGCACTCGTAAGGATTCTACCTGAACCCGGTACTGGCCCGGATTTTACCATTTTTTGGGACTCACATTGATTCTACCATATTGAGGTACTCATCCGATCAGATTTCGGTACTGGCACGGATTCGATCTGATCCCGGTTCTGGACCGGATTCCACCATTTTTCGGTGCTCACAATGATTCTACCCTTTTCCTGTACTCGCTTGGTCAGTTTTTCGGCACTCGTAAGGATTCTACCATTTTTCGGGACTCACAATGATTCTACCCTTTTGAGGTACTCATCCGGTCAGATTTCAGTACTCGCACGAATTCGATCTGATCCCGGTTCTGGCCCGGATTCCACCATTTTTCGGTGCTCACAATGATTCTACCATTTTCCTGTACTCGCTCGGTCAGTTTTTCGGCACTCGTAAGGATTCTACCTGATCCCGGTACTGTCCCGGATTCTCCCATTTTTCGGGACTCACAATGATTCTAACCTTTTGAGGTACTCATCCGGTCAGATTTCGGTACTCGCACGGATTGGATCTGATCCCGGTTCTGGCCCGGATTCCACCATTTTTCGGTACTCACACTGGTGTTACCCTTTTCCAGTACTCGCCCGATCAGTTTTTCGGCACTCGTACGGATTCTACCTGATCCCGGTACTGGCCCGGATTCTCCCATTTTTCGGGACTCACAATGATTCTACCCTTTTGAGGTATTCATCCGGTCAGATTTTGGTACTCGCACGGATTCGTTCTGATCCCGGTTCTGGCTCGGATTCCACCATTTTTCGGTACTCAAACTGATGCTACCCTTTTTGCAGTACTCGCCCGATCAGTTTTTCGGCACTCGTACGGATTCTACTTGATCCCGGTACTGGCCCGGATTCTCCCATTTTTCGGGACTCACAATGATTCTACCCTTTTGAGGTACTCATCCGTTCAGATTTTCGTACTCGCACGGATTCGATCTGATCCCGGTTCTGGACCGGATTCCACCATTTTTCGGTGCTCACAATGATTCTACCCTTTTCCTGTACTCGCTTGGTCAGTTTTTCGGCACTCGTAAGGATTCTACCATTTTTCGGGACTCACAATGATTCTACCTTTTTGAGGTACTCATCCGGTCAGATTTCCGTACTGGCACGGATTCGATCTGATCCCGGTTCTGGACCGGATTCCACCATTTTTCGGTACTCACACTGATTCTACCCTTTGCCAGTACTCGCCTGGTCAGTTTTCCGGCACTCGTAAGGAGTCTACCTGATCCCGGTACTGGCCCGGATTGTCCCATTTTTCGGGACTCACAATGATTCTACTCTTTTGAGGTACTCATCCGGTCAGATTTCGGCACTCGCACGGATTCGATCTGATCCCGGTTCTGGACCGGATTCCACCATTTTTCGGTACTCACACTGATTCTACCCTTTGCCAGTACTCGCCTGGTCAGTTTTCCGGCACTCGTAAGGAGTCTACCTGATCCCGGTACTGGCCCGGATTGTCCCATTTTTCGGGACTCACAATGATTCTACTCTTTTGAGGTACTCATCCGGTCAGATTTCCGTACTCGCACGGATTCGATCTGATCCCGGTTCTGGACCGGATTCCACCATTTTTCGGTACTCACACTGATTCTACCCTTTGCCAGTACTCGCCTGGTCAGTTTTCCGGCACTCGTAAGGAGTCTACCTGATCCCGGTACTGTCCCGGATTATACCATTTTTCGGCACTCACAATGATTCTACCCTTTTGAGGTACTCATCCGGTCAGATTTCAGTACTCGCACGGATTCGATCTGATCCCGGTTCTGGCCCGGTTTCCACCATTTTTCGGGACTCACAATGATTCTACCCTTTTGAGGTACTCATCCGGTCAGATTTGGGTCCTCGCACAGATTCGATCTGATCCCGGTTCTGGCCCGGATTCAACCATTTTTCGGTACTCACACTGATGCTACCCTTTTCCAGTACTCACCCGGTCAGTTTTCCGGCACTCGTACGTATTCTACCTGATCCCGGTACTGGCCCGGATTCGACAATTTTCTGGGACTCACAATGATTCTACCCTTTTGAGGTACTCATCCGGTCAGATTTCGGTACTCGCACGGATTCGATCTGATCCCGGTTCTGGCCCGGATTCCACCATTTTTCGGTACTCACACTGATTCAACCCTTTTCCAGTACTCGCCCAGTCAGTTTTTCGGCACTCGTAAGGATTCTACCTGATCCCGGTACTGGCCCGGATTTTACCATTTTTTGGGACTCACATTGATTCTACCATATTGAGGTACTCATTCGGTCAGATTTCGGTACTGGCACGGATTCGATCTGATCCCGGTTCTGGACCGGATTCCACCATTTTTCGGTGCTCACAATGATTCTACCATTTTCCTGTACTCGCTTGGTCAGTTTTTCGGCACTCGTAAGGATTCTACCATTTTTCGGGACTCACAATGATTCTACCCTTTTGAGGTACTCATCCGGTCAGATTTCGGTACTCGCACGGATTCGATCTGATCCCGGTTCTGGTCCGGATTCAACCATTTTTCGGTACTCACACTGATGCTACCCTTTTGAGGTACTCATCCGGTCAGATTTCGGTACTCGCACGGATTCGATCTGATCCCGGTTCTGGACCGGATTCCACCATTTTTCGGTGCTCACAATGATTCTACCCTTTTCCTATACTCGCTTGGTCAGTTTTTCGGCACTCGTAAGGATTCTACCATTTTTCGGGACTCACAATGATTCTACCCTTTTGAGGTACTCATCCGGTCAGATTTCGGTACTCGCACGGATTCGATCTGATCCCGGTTCTGGCCCGGATTCAACCATTTTTCGGTACTCACACTGATGCTACCCTTTTCCAGTACTCACCCGGTCAGTTTTCTGGTACTCGTACGTATTCTACCTGATCCCTGTACTGGCCCGGATTCCACCATTTTTCGGTGCTCACAATGATTCTACCATTTTCCTGTACTCGCTCGGTCAGTTTTTCGGCACTCGTAAGGATTCTACCTGATCCCGGTACTGTCCCGGATTCTCCCATTTTTCGGGACTCACAATGATTCTAACCTTTTGAGGTACTCATCCGGTCAGATTTCGGTACTCGCACGGATTTGATCTGATCCCGGTTCTGGCCCGGATTCCACCATTTTTCGGTACTCACACTGGTGTTACCCTTTTCCAGTACTCGCCCGATCAGTTTTTCGGCACTCGTACGGATTCTACCTGATCCCGGTACTGGCCCGGATTCTCCCATTTTTCGGGACTCACAATGATTCTGCCCTTTTGAGGTACTCATCCGGTCAAATTTCGGTACTCGCACGGATTCGATCTGATCCCGGTTCTGGCCCGGATTCCACCATTTTTCGGTACTCACACTGATTCAACCCTTTTCCAGTACTCGCCCGGTCATTTTTTCGGCACTCGTAAGGATTCTACCTGATCCCGGTACTGGCCCGGATTTTACCATTTTTTGGGACTCACATTGATTCTACCATATTGAGGTACTCATCCGGTCAGATTTCGGTACTGGCACGGATTCGATCTGATCCCGGTTCTGGCCCGGATTCCACCATTTTTCGGTACTCACACTGATTCAACCCTTTTCCAGTACTCGCCCAGTCAGTTTTTCGGCACTCGTAAGGATTCTACCTGAACCCGGTACTGGCCCGGATTTTACCATTTTTTGGGACTCACATTGATTCTACCATATTGAGGTACTCATCCGATCAGATTTCGGTACTGGCACGGATTCGATCTGATCCCGGTTCTGGACCGGATTCCACCATTTTTCGGTGCTCACAATGATTCTACCCTTTTCCTGTACTCGCTTGGTCAGTTTTTCGGCACTCGTAAGGATTCTACCATTTTTCGGGACTCACAATGATTCTACCCTTTTGAGGTACTCATCCGGTCAGATTTCAGTACTCGCACGAATTCGATCTGATCCCGGTTCTGGCCCGGATTCCACCATTTTCGGTGCTCACAATGATTCTACCATTTTCCTGTACTCGCTCGGTCAGTTTTTCGGCACTCGTAAGGATTCTACCTGATCCCGGTACTGTCCCGGATTCTCCCATTTTTCGGGACTCACAATGATTCTAACCTTTTGAGGTACTCATCCGGTCAGATTTCGGTACTTGCACGGATTTGATCTGACCCCGGTTCTGGCCCGGATTCCACCATTTTTCGGTACTCACACTGGTGCTACCCTTTTTGCAGTACTCGCCCGATCAGTTTTTCGGCACTCGTACGGATTCTACCTGATCCCGGTACTGGCCCGGATTCTCCCATTTTTCGGGACTCACAATGATTCTACCCTTTTGAGGTACTCATCCGGTCAGATTTCCGTACTCGCACGGATTCGATCTGATCCCGGTTCTGGACCGGATTCCACCATTTTTCTGTACTCACACTGATTCTAGCCTTTTGCAGTACTCGCCCGGTCAGTTTTCCGGTACTCGTAACGATTCTACCTGATCCCGGTACTGGCCCGGATTCGACAATTTTTCGGGACTCACAATGATTCTGCCCTTTTGAGGTACTCATCCGGTCAGATTTCGGTACTCGCACGGATTCGATCTGATCCTGGTTCTGGCTCGGATTCCACCATTTTTCGGTACCCACACTGATGCTACCCTTTTCCAGTACTCGCCTGATCAGTTTTTCGGCACTCGTACGGATTCTACCTGATCCCGGTACTGGCCCGGATTCTCCCATTTTTCGGGACTCACAATGATTCTACCCTTTTGAGGTACTCATCCGGTCAGATCTCAATACTCGCACGGATTCGATCTGATCCCGGTTCTGGCCCGGATTCCACCATTTTTCGGTACTCACACTGATGCTACCCTTTTCCAGTACTCACCCGGTCAGTTTTCCGGCACTCGTACGTATTCTACCTGATCCCGGTACTGGCCCGGATTCGACAATTTTCTGGGACTCACAATGATTCTGCCCTTTTGAGGTACTCATCCGGTCAAATTTCGGTACTCGCACGGATTCGATCTGATCCCGGTTCTGGCCCGGATTCCACCATTTTTCGGTACTCACACTGATTCAACCCTTTTCCAGTACTCGCCCGGTCAGTTTTTCGGCACTCGTAAGGATTCTACCTGATCCCGGTACTGGCCCGGATTTTACCATTTTTTGGGACTCACATTGATTCTACCATATTGAGGTACTCATCCGGTCAGATTTCGGTACTGGCACGGATTCGATCTAATCCCGGTTCTGGCCCGGATTCCACCATTTTTCGGTGCTCACAATGATTCTACCCTTTTCCTGTACTCGCTCGGTCAGTTTTTCGGCACTCGTAAGGATTCTACCATTTTTCGGGACTCACAATGATTCTACCCTTTTGAGGTACTCATCCGGTCAGATTTCAGTACTCGCACGAATTCGATCTGATCCCAGTTCTGGCCCGGATTCCACCATTTTTCGGTGCTCACAATGATTCTACCATTTTCCTGTACTCGCTCGGTCAGTTTTTCGGCACTCGTAAGGATTCTACCTGATCCCGGTACTGTCCCGGATTCTCCCATTTTTCGGGACTCACAATGATTCTAACCTTTTGAGGTACTCATCCGGTCAGATTTCGGTACTCGCACGGATTAGATCTGATCCCGGTTCGGCCCCGGATTCCACCATTTTTCGGTACTCACACTGATGCTACCCTTTTCCAGTACTCGCCCGATCAGTTTTTCGGCACTCGTACGGATTCTACCTGATCCCGGTACTGGCCCGGATTCTCCCATTTTTCGGGACTCACAATGATTCTACCCTTTTGAGGTACTCATCCGGTCAGATTTCCGTACTCGCACGGATTCGATCTGATCCCGGTTCTGGACCGAATTCCACCATTTTTCGGTACTCACACTGATTCTAGCCTTTTGCAGTACTCGCCCGGTCAGTTTTTCGGTACTCGTAACGATTCTACCTGATCCCGGTATTGGCCCGGATTCGAAAATTTTTCGGGACTCACAATGATTCTGCCCTTTTGAGGTACTTATCCGGTCAGATTTCGGTACTGGCACGGATTCGATCTGATCCTGGTTCTGGCTCGGATTCCACCATTTTTCGGTACCCACACTGATGCTACCCTTTTCCAGTACTCGCCCGATCAATTTTTCGGCACTCGTACGGATTCTACCTGATCCCGGTACTGGCCCGGATTCTCCCATTTTTCGGGACTCACAATGATTCTACCCTTTTGAGGTACTCATCCGGTCAGATTTCAGTACTCGCACGGATCTGATCTGATCCCGGTTCTGGCCCGGATTCCACCATTTTTCGGTACTCACACTGATGCTACCCTTTTCCAGTACTCACCCGGTCAGTTTTCCGGCACTCGTACGTATTCTACCTGATCCCGGTACTGGCCCGGATTCGACAATTTTCTGGGACTCACAATGATTCTGCCCTTTTGAGGTACTCATCCGGTCAAATTTCGGTACTCGCACGGATTCGATCTGATCCCGGTTCTGGCCCGGATTCCACCATTTTTCGGTACTCACACTGATTCAACCCTTTTCCAGTACTCGCCCGGTCAGTTTTTCGGCACTCGTAAGGATTCTACCTCATCCCGGTACTGGCCCGGATTCTCCCATTTTTCGGGACTCACAATGATTCTACCCTTTTGAGGTACTCATCCGGTCAGATTTCGGTACTCGCACGGATTCGATCTGATTCCCATTCTGGCCCGGATTCCACCATTTTTCGGTACTCACACTGATGCTACCCTTTTCCAATACTCACCCGGTCAGTTTTTCGGTACACGTACGGATTCTACCTGATCCCGGTACTGGCCCGGATTCTACCATTTTTTGGGACTCACATTGATTCTACCATATTGAGGTACTCATCCGGTCAGATTTCGGTACTCGCACGTATTCGATCTGATCCCGGTTCTGGCCCGGATTCCACCATTTCTCGGTACTCACACTGATGCTACCCTTTTCCAGTACTCGCCCGATCAGTTTTTCGGCACTCGTACGGATTCTACCTCATCCCGGTACTGGCCCGGATTCTCCCATTTTTCGGGACTCACAATGATTCTACCCTTTTGAGGTACTCATCCGGTCAGATTTCGGTACTCGCACGGATTCGATCTGATTCCCATTCTGGCCCGGATTCCACCATTTTTCGGTACTCACACTGATGCTACCCTTTTCCAGTACACACCCGGTCAGTTTTTCGGTACACGTACGGATTCTACTTGATCCCGGTACTGGCCCGGATTCTACCATTTTTTGGGACTCACATTGATTCTACCATATTGAGGTACTCCTCCGGTCAGATTTCGGTACTCGCACGGATTCGATCTGATCCCGGTTCTGGACCGGATTCCACCATTTTTCGGTGCTCACAATGATTCTACCCTTTTCCTGTACTCGCTCGGTCAGTTTTTCGGCACTCGTAAGGATTCTACCATTTTTCGGGACTCACAATGATTCTACCCTTTTGAGGTACTCATCCGGTCAGATTTCAGTACTCGCACGAATTCGATCTGATCCCGGTTCTGGCCCGGATTCCACCATTTTTCGGTGCTCACAATGATTCTACCATTTTCCTGTACTCGCTCGGTCAGTTTTTCGGCACTCGTAAGGATTCTACCTGATCCCGGTACTGTCCCGGATTCTCCCATTTTTCGGGACTCACATTGATTCTAACCTTTTGAGGTACTCATCCGGTCAGATTTCGGTACTCGCACGGATTAGATCTGATCCCGGTTCTGCCCCGGATTCCACCATTTTTTGGTACTCAAACTGATGCTACCTTTTCCAGTACTCGCCCGATCAGTTTTTCGGCACTCGTACGGATTCTACCTGATCCCGGTACTGGCCCGGATTCTCCCATTTTTCGGGACTCACAATGATTCTACCCTTTTGAGGTACTCATCCGGTCAGATTTCCGTACTCGCACGGATTCGATCTGATCCCGGTTCTGGACCGGATTCCACCATTTTTCGGTACTCACACTGATTCTAGCCTTTTGCAGTACTCGCCCGGTCAGTTTTCCGGTACTCGTAACGATTCTACCTGATCCCGGTACTGGCCCGGATTCGACAATTTTTCGGGACTCACAATGATTCTGCCCTTTTGAGGTACTCATCCGGTCAGATTTCGGTACTCGCACGGATTCGATCTGATCCTGGTTCTGGCTAGGATTCCACCATTTTTCGGTACCCACACTGATCCTACCCTTTTCCAGTACTCGCCCGATCAGTTTTTCGGCACTCGTACGGATTCTACCTGATCCCGGTACTGGCCCGGATTCTCCCATTTTTCGGGACTCACAATGATTCTACCCTTTTGAGGTACTCATCCGGTCAGATTTCAGTACTCGCACGAATTCGATCTGATCCCGGTTCTGGCCCGGATTCCACCATTTTTCGGTGCTCACAATGATTCTACCCTTTTCCTGTACTCGCTCGGTCAGTTTTTCGGCACTCGTAAGGATTCTACCTGATCCCGGTACTGTCCCGGATTCTACCATTTTTCGGGACTCACAATGATTCTACCCTTTTGAGGTACTCATTCGTTCAGATTTCGGTACTTGCACGGATACGATCTGATCCCGGTTCTGGCCCGGATTCCACCATTTTTCGGTGCTCACAATGATTCTACCCTTTTCCTGTACTCGCTCGGTCAGTTTTTCGGCACTCGTAAGTATTCTACCTGATCCCGGTACTGGCCCGGATTCTACCATTTTTCGGGACTCACAATGATTCTACCCTTTTGAGGTACTCATCCGGTCAGATTTCGGTACTCGCACGGATTCGATCAGATCCCGGTTCTAGCCCGGATTCCACCATTTTTCGGTACTCACACTGATTCTACCCTTTTCCAGTACTCGCCCGGTCAGTTTTTCGGTACACATACGGATTCTACCTGATCCCGGTACTGGCCCGGATTTTACCATTTTTCGGGACTCACAATGATTCTACCCTTTTGAGGTACTCATCCGGTCAGATTTTGGTACTCGCACGGATTCGATCTGATCCCGGTTCTGGCCCGGATTCCACCATTTTTCGATACTCACACTGATGCTACCCTTTTCCAGTACTCACCCGGTCAGTTTTTCGGTACACGTACGGATTCTACCTGATCACGGTACTGGCCCGGATTCTACCATTTTTCGGGACTCACAATGATTCTACCCTTTTGAGGTACTCATCCGGTCAGATTTTGGTACTCGCATGGAGTCGATCTGATCCCGGTTCTGGCCCGGATTCCACCATTTCTCGGTACTCACACTGATTCTACCCTTTTCCAGTACTCGCCCGGTCAGTTTTCCGGTACTCGTAACGATTCTACCTGATCCCGGTACTGGCCCGGATTCGACAATTTTTCGGGACTGACAATGATTCTGCCCTTTTGAGGTACTCATCCGGTCAGATTTCGGTACTCGTACGGATTCGATCTGATCCCGGTTCTGGCCCGGATTCCACCATTTTTCGGTACTCACACTGATGCTACCCTTTTCCAGTACTCACCCGGTCAGTTTTCTGGTACTCGTACGTATTCTACCTGATCCCGGTACTGGCCCGGAATCGACAATTTTTCGGGACTCACAATGATTCTACCCTTTTGAGGTACTCATCCGGTCAGATTTCGGTACTCGCACGGATTCGATCTGATCCCGGTTCTGGCCCGGATTCCACCATTTTTCGGTACTCACACTGATTCTACCCTTTTCCAGTACTCGCGCCGGTCAGTTTTTCGGTACTCGTAACGATTCTACCTGATCCCGGTACTGGCCCGGATTCGACAATTTTTCGGGACTGACAATGATTCTGCCCTTTTGAGGTACTCATCCGGTCAGATTTCGGTACTCGTATGGATTCGATCTGATCCCGGTTCTGGCCCGGATTCCACCATTTTTCGGTACTCACACTGATGCTACCCTTTTCCAGTACTCACCCGGTCAGTTTTCTGGTACTCGTACGTATTCTACCAGATCCCGGTACTGGCCCCGAATCGACAATTTTTCGGGGCTCACAATGATTCTACCCTTTTGAGGTACTCATCCGGTCAGATTTCGGTACTCGCACGGATTCGATCTGATCCCTGTTCTGGCCCGGATTCCACCATTTTTCGGTACTCACACTGATGCTACCCTTTTCCAGTACTCACCCGGTCAGTTTTTCGGTACACGTACGGATTCTACCTGATCCCGGTACTGGCCCGGATACTACCATTTTTCGGGACTCACAATGATTCTACCCTTTCGAGGTACTCATCCGGTCAGATTTTGGTACTCTCACGGATTCAATCTTATCCCGATTCTGGCCCGGATTCCACCATTTTTCGGTACTCACACTGATGCTACCCTTTTCCAGTACTCACCCGGTCGGTTTTTCGGCACTCGTACGTATTCTACCGGATCCCGGTACTGGGCCGGATTCGACAATTTTTCGGGACTCACAATGATTCTACCCTTTTGACGTACTCATCCGGTCAGATTTTGGTACTCGCACGGATTCGATCTTATCCCGATTCTGGCCCGGATTCCACCATTTTTCGGTACTCACACTGATGCTACCCTTTTCCAGTACTCACCCGGTCAGTTTTTCGGTACACGTACGGATTCTACCTGATCCCGGTACTGGCCCGGATTCTAACATTTTTCGGGACTCACAATGATTCTACCCTTTTGAGGTACTCATTCGGTCAGATTTTGGTACTCGCACGGAGTCGATCTGATCCCGGTTCTGGCCCGGATTCCACCATTTTTCGATACTCACACTGTTTCTACCCTTTTCCAGTACTCGCCCGGTCAGTTTTTCGGTACACATACGGATTCTACCTGATCCCGGTACTGGCCCGGATTTTACCATTTTTCGGGACTCACAATGATTCTACCCTTTTGAGGTACTCATCCGGTCAGATTTTGGTACTCGCACGGATTCGATCTGATCCCGGTTCTGGCCCGGATTCCACCATTTTTCGATACTCACACTGATGCTACCCTTTTCCAGTACTCACCCGGTCAGTTTTCTGGCACTCGTACGTATTCTACCTGATCCCGGTACTGGCCCGGAATCGACAATTTTTCGGGACTCACAATGATTCTACCCTTTTGAGCTACTCATCCGGTCAGATTTCGGTACTCGCACGGATTCGATCTGATCCCGGTTCTGGCCCGGATTCCACCATTTTTCGGTACTCACACTGATTCTACCCGTTTCCAGTACTCACCCGGTCAGTTTTCCGGTACTCGTAACGATTCTACCTGATCCCGGTACTGGCCCGGATTCGACAATTTTTAGGGACTCACAATGATTCTGCCCTTTTGAGGTGCTCATCCGGTCAGATTTCGGTACTTGCACGGATTCGATCTGATCCCGGTTCTGGCCGGATTCCACCATTTTTCGGTACTCACACTGTTGCTACCCTTTTCCAGTACTCACCCGGTCAGTTTTCTGGTACTCGTACGTATTCTACCTGATCCCGGTACTGGCCCGGAATCGACAATTTTTCGGGACTCACAATGATTCTACCCTTTTGAGCTACTCATCCGGTCAGATTTCGGTACTCGCACGGATTCGATCTGATCCCGGTTCTGGCCCGGATTCCACCATTTTTCGGTACTCACACTGATTCTACCCTTTTCCAGTACTCGCCCGGTCAGTTTTCCGGTACTCGTAACGATTCTACCTGATCCCGGTACTGGCCCGGATTCGACAATTTTTCGGGACTAACAATGATTCTGCCCTTTTGAGGTACTCATCCGGTCAGATTTCGGTACTTGCACGTATTCGATCTGGTCCCGGTTCTGGCCGGATTCCACCATTTTTCGGTACTCACACTGATGCTACCCTTTTCCAGTACTCACCCGGTCAGTTTTCTGGTACTCGTACGTATTCTACCTGATCCCTGTACTGGCCCGGAATCGACAATTTTTCTGGGCTCACAATGATTCTACCATTTTAACGTACTCATCCGGTCAGATTTTGGTACTCGCACGGATTCAATCTTATCCCGATTCTGGCCCGGATTCCACCATTTTTCGGTACTCACACTGATGCTACCCTTTTCCAGTACTCACCCGGTCAGTTTTCCGGCACTCGTACGTATTCTACCTGATCCCGGTACTGGGCCGGATTCTACAATTTTTCGGGACTCACAATGATTCTACCCTTTTGAGGTACTCATCCGGTCAGATTTTGGTACTCGCACGGATTCAATCTTATCCCGATTCTGGCCCGGATTCCACCATTTTTCGGTACTCACACTGATGCTACCCTTTTCCAGTACTCACCCGGTCAGTTTTTCGGTACACGTACGGATTCTACCTGATCCCGGTACTGGCCCGGATTCTAACATTTTTCGGGACTCACAATGATTCTACCCTTTTGAGGTACTCATTCGGTCAGATTTTGGTACTCGCACGGAGTCGATCTGATCCCGGTTCTGGCGCGGATTCCACCATTTTTCGATACTCACACTGTTTCTACCCTTTTCCAGTACTCGCCCGGTCAGTTTTTCGGTACACATACGGATTCTACCTGATCCCGGTACTGGCCCGGATTTTACCATTTTTCGGGACTCACAATGATTCTACCCTTTTGAGGTACTCATCCGGTCAGATTTTGGTACTCGCACGGATTCAATCTTATCCCGATTCTGGCCCGGATTCCACCATTTTTCGGTACTCACACTGATGCTACCCTTTTCCAGTACTCACCCGGTCAGTTTTTCGGTACACGTACGGATTCTACCTGATCCCGGTACTGGCCCGGATTCTAACATTTTTCGGGACTCACAATGATTCTACCCTTTTGAGGTACTCATCCGGTCAGATTTCGGTACTCGCACGGATTCGATCTGATCCCGGTTCTGGCCCGGATTCCACCATTTTTCGGTACTCACACTGATTCTACCCTTTTCCAGTACTCGCCCGGTCAGTTTTTCGGTACTCGTAACGATTCTACCTGATCCCGGTACTGGCCCGGATTCGACAATTTTTCGGGACTGACAATGATTCTGCCCTTTTGAGGTACTCATCCGGTCAGATTTCGGTACTCGTATGGATTCGATCTGATCCCGGTTCTGGCCCGGATTCCACCATTTTTCGGTACTCACACTGATGCTACCCTTTTCCAGTACTCACCCGGTCAGTTTTCTGGTACTCGTACGTATTCTACCTGATCCCGGTACTGGCCCCGAATCGACAATTTTTCGGGGCTCACAATGATTCTACCCTTTTGAGGTACTCATCCGGTCAGATTTCGGTACTCGCACGGATTCGATCTGATCCCTGTTCTGGCCCGGATTCCACCATTTTTCGGTACTCACACTGATGCTACCCTTTTCCAGTACTCACCCGGTCAGTTTTTCGGTACACGTACGGATTCTACCTGATCCCGGTACTGGCCCGGATACTACCATTTTTCGGGACTCACAATGATTCTACCCTTTCGAGGTACTCATCCGGTCAGATTTTGGTACTCTCACGGATTCAATCTTATCCCGATTCTGGCCCGGATTCCACCATTTTTCGGTACTCACACTGATGCTACCCTTTTCCAGTACTCACCCGGTCGGTTTTTCGGCACTCGTACGTATTCTACCGGATCCCGGTACTGGGCCGGATTCGACAATTTTTCGGGACTCACAATGATTCTACCCTTTTGAGGTACTCATCCGGTCAGATTTTGGTACTCGCACGGATTCGATCTTATCCCGATTCTGGCCCGGATTCCACCATTTTTCGGTACTCACACTGATGCTACTCTTTTCCAGTACTCACCCGGTCAGTTTTTCGGTACACGTACGGATTCTACCTGATCCCGGTACTGGCCCGGATTCTAACATTTTTCGGGACTCACAATGATTCTACCCTTTTGAGGTACTCATTCGGTCAGATTTTGGTACTCGCACGGAGTCGATCTGATCCCGGTTCTGGCCCGGATTCCACCATTTTTCGATACTCACACTGTTTCTACCCTTTTCCAGTACTCGCCCGGTCAGTTTTTCGGTACACATACGGATTCTACCTGATCCCGGTACTGGCCCGGATTTTACCATTTTTCGGGACTCACAATGATTCTACCCTTTTGAGGTACTCATCCGGTCAGATTTTGGTACTCGCACGGATTCGATCTGATCCCGGTTCTGGCCCGGATTCCACCATTTTTCGATACTCACACTGATGCTACCCTTTTCCAGTACTCACCCGGTCAGTTTTCTGGCACTCGTACGTATTCTACCTGATCCCGGTACTGGCCCGGAATCGACAATTTTTCGGGACTCACAATGATTCTACCCTTTTGAGCTACTCATCCGGTCAGATTTCGGTACTCGCACGGATTCGATCTGATCCCGGTTCTGGCCCGGATTCCACCATTTTTCGGTACTCACACTGATTCTACCCGTTTCCAGTACTCACCCGGTCAGTTTTCCGGTACTCGTAACGATTCTACCTGATCCCGGTACTGGCCCGGATTCGACAATTTTTAGGGACTCACAATGATTCTGCCCTTTTGAGGTGCTCATCCGGTCAGATTTCGGTACTTGCACGGATTCGATCTGATCCCGGTTCTGGCCGGATTCCACCATTTTTCGGTACTCACACTGTTGCTACCCTTTTCCAGTACTCACCCGGTCAGTTTTCTGGTACTCGTACGTATTCTACCTGATCCCGGTACTGGCCCGGAATCGACAATTTTTCGGGACTCACAATGATTCTACCCTTTTGAGCTACTCATCCGGTCAGATTTCGGTACTCGCACGGATTCGATCTGATCCCGGTTCTGGCCCGGATTCCACCATTTTTCGGTACTCACACTGATTCTACCCTTTTCCAGTACTCGCCCGGTCAGTTTTCCGGTACTCGTAACGATTCTACCTGATCCCGGTACTGGCCCGGATTCGACAATTTTTCGGGACTCACAATGATTCTGCCCTTTTGAGGTACTCATCCGGTCAGATTTCGGTACTTGCACGTATTCGATCTGGTCCCGGTTCTGGCCGGATTCCACCATTTTTCGGTACTCACACTGATGCTACCCTTTTCCAGTACTCACCCGGTCAGTTTTCTGGTACTCGTACGTATTCTACCTGATCCCTGTACTGGCCCGGAATCGACAATTTTTCTGGGCTCACAATG
Source organism: Vitis cinerea var. helleri x Vitis rupestris (assembly GCA_945999865.1). Lineage (NCBI taxonomy): Eukaryota > Viridiplantae > Streptophyta > Magnoliopsida > Vitales > Vitaceae > Vitis > Vitis cinerea var. helleri x Vitis rupestris. The sequence goes on from OX253902.1 coordinate 14,396,905, forward strand.
ATTCTACCATTTTAACGTACTCATCCGGTCAGATTTTGGTACTCGCACGGATTCAATCTTATCCCGATTCTGGCCCGGATTCTACCATTTTTCGGTACTCACACTGATGCTACCCTTTTCCAGTACTCACCCGGTCAGTTTTCCGGCACTCGTACGTATTCTACCTGATCCCGGTACTGGGCCGGATTCTACAATTTTTCGGGACTCACAATGATTCTACCCTTTTGAGGTACTCATCCGGTCAGATTTTGGTACTCGCACGGATTCAATCTTATCCCGATTCTGGCCCGGATTCCACCATTTTTCGGTACTCACACTGATGCTACCCTTTTCCAGTACTCACCCGGTCAGTTTTTCGGTACACGTACGGATTCTACCTGATCCCGGTACTGGCCCGGATTCTAACATTTTTCGGGACTCACAATGATTCTACCCTTTTGAGGTACTCATTCGGTCAGATTTTGGTACTCGCACGGAGTCGATCTGATCCCGGTTCTGGCGCGGATTCCACCATTTTTCGATACTCACACTGTTTCTACCCTTTTCCAGTACTCGCCCGGTCAGTTTTTCGGTACACATACGGATTCTACCTGATCCCGGTACTGGCCCGGATTTTACCATTTTTCGGGACTCACAATGATTCTACCCTTTTGAGGTACTCATCCGGTCAGATTTTGGTACTCGCACGGATTCGATCTGATCCCGGTTCTGGCCCGGATTCCACCATTTTTCGATACTCACACTGATGCTACCCTTTTCCAGTACTCACCCGGTCAGTTTTCCGGCACTCGTACGTATTCTACCTGATCCCGGTACTGGCCCGGAATCGACAATTTTTCGGGACTCACAATGATTCTACCCTTTTGAGCTACTCATCCGGTCAGATTTCGGTACTCGCACGGATTCGATCTGATCCCGGTTCTGGCCCGGATTCCACCATTTTTCAGTACTCACACTGATTCTACCCGTTTCCAGTACTCACCCGGTCAGTTTTCCAGTACTCGTAACGATTCTACCTGATCCCGGTACTGGCCCGGAATCGACAATTTTTCGGGGCTCACAATGATTCTACCATTTTGACGTACTCATCCGGTCAGATTTCAGTACTCGCACGGATTCGATCTGATCCCGGTTCTAGCCCGTATTCCACCATTTTTCGGTACTCACACGGAATCTACCCTTTTCCAGTACTCGCCCGATAAGTTTTTCGGCACTCGTACGGATTCTACCTGATCCCGGTACTGGCACGAATTCTACCATTTTTCGGGACTCACAATGATTCTACCCTTTTGAGGTACTCACTCTGTCAGATTTCGGTACTCGTACGGATTCGATCTGATCCCGGTTCTGGCCCGGATTCCACCATTTTTCGGTACTCACACTGATTCTACCCTTTTCCAGTACTCGCCCGATCAGTTTTTCGGTACTCGTACGGATTCTACCTGATCCCGGTACTGGCCTAAATTCTACCATTTTTCGGGACTCACAATGATTCTACCCTTTTGAGGTACTCATCCGGTCAGATTTCGGTACTCGCACGGATTCGATCTGATCCCGGTTCTGGCCCGGATTCCACCATTTTTCGGTACTCACACTGATTCTACCCTTTTCCAGTACTCGCCCGATCAGTTTTTCGGTACTCGTACGGATTCTACCTGATCCCGGTACTGGCCTAAATTCTACCATTTTTCGGGACTCACAATGATTCTACCCTTTTGAGGTACTCATCCGGTCAGATTTCGGTACTCGCACGGATTCGATCTGATCCCGGTTCTGGCCCGGATTCCACCATTTTTCGGTACTCACACTGATTCTACCCTTTTCCAGTACTCGCCCGGTCAGTTTTCCGGCACTCGTACGTATTCTACCTGATCCCGGTACTGGCCCGGATTCTACCATTTTTCGGGACTCACAATGATTCTACCCTTTTGAGGTACTCATCCGGTCAGATTTTGGGTACTCGCACGGATTCGATCTGATCCCGGTTCTGGCCCGGATTCCACCATTTTTCGGAACTCACACTGATGCTACCCTTTTCTAGTACTCACCGGGTCAGTTTTCCAGCACCCGTCCGTATTCTACCTGATCCCGGTACTGGCCCGGATTCGACAATTTTCCGGGCCTCACAATGATTCTACAATTTTGAGGTACTCATCCGGTCAGATTTCGGTACTCGTACGGATTCGATCTGATCCCTGTTCTGGCCCGGATTCCACCATTTTTCGGTACTTACACTGATTCTACCCTTTTCCAGTACTCGCCCGGTCAGTTTTCCGGTACTCGTAACGATTCTACCAGATCCCGGTACTGGCCCGGATTCGACAATTTTTCGGGACTCACAATGATTCTGCCCTTTTGAGGTACTCATCCGGTCAGATTTCGGTACTTGCACGGATTCGATCTGATCCCGGTTCTGGCCGGATTCCACCATTTTTTGGTACTCACACTGATGCTACCCTTTTCCAGTACTCACCCGGTCAGTTTTCTGGTACTCGTTCGTATTCTACCTGATCCCGGTACTGGGCCGGATTCGACAATTTTCCGGGACTCACAATGATTCTACCCTTTTGAGGTAATCATCCGTTCAGATTTTGGTACTCGCACGGATTCGATCTGATCCCTGTTCTGGCCCGGATTCCACCATTTTTCGATACTCACACTGTTTCTACCCTTTTCCAGTACTCGCCCGGTCAGTTTTTCGGTACACATACGGATTCTACCTGATCCCGGTACTGGCCCGGATTTTACCATTTTTCGGGACTCACAATGATTCTACCCTTTTGAGGTACTCATCCGGTCAGATTTTGGTACTCGCACGGATTCGATCTGATCCCGGTTCTGGCCCGGATTCCACCATTTTTCGATACTCACACTGATGCTACCCTTTTCCAGTACTCACCCGGTCAGTTTTCCGGCACTCGTACGTATTCTACCTGATCCCGGTACTGGCCCGGAATCGACAATTTTTCGGGACTCAAAATGATTCTACCCTTTTGAGGTACTCATCCGGTCAGATTTCGGTACTCGCACGGATTCGATCTGATCCCGGTTCTAGCCCGGATTCCACCATTTTTCGGTACTCACACTGATTCTACCCTTTTCTAGTACTCGCCCGGTCAGTTTTTCAGTACTCGTACGGATTCTACCTGATCCCGGTACTGGCCCGGATTCTACCATTTTTCGGGACTCACAATGATTCTACCCTTTTGAGGTACTCATCCGGTCAGATTTCGGTACTCGCACGGATTCGATCTGATCCCGGTTCTAGCCCGGATTCCACCATTTTTCGGTACTCACACTGATTCTACCCTTTTCCAGTACTCGCCCGATCAGTTTTTCGGTACTCGTACGGATTCTACCTGATCCCGGTACTGGCCTAAATTCTACCATTTTTCGGGACTCACAATGATTCTACCCTTTTGAGGTACTCATCCGGTCAGATTTCGGTACTCGCACGGATTCGATCTGATCCCGGTTCTGGCCCGGATTCCACCATTTTTCGGTACTCACACTGATTCTACCCGTTTCCAGTACTCACCCGGTCACTTTCCGGTACTCGTAACGATTCTACCTGATCCCGGTACTGGCCCGGATTCGACAATTTTTCGGGACTCACAATGATTCTGCCCTTTTGAGGTGCTCATCCGGTCAGATTTCGGTACTTGCACGGATTCGATCTGATCCCGGTTCTGGCCGGATTCCACCATTTTTCGGTACTCACACTGTTGCTACCCTTTTCCAGTACTCACCCGGTCAGTTTTCTGGTACTCGTACGTATTCTACCTGATCCCGGTACTGGCCCGGAATCGACAATTTTTCGGGACTCACAATGATTCTGCCCTTTTGAGGTACTCATCCGGTCAGATTTCGGTACTTGCACGTATTCGATCTGGTCCCGGTTCTGGCCGGATTCCACCATTTTTCGGTACTCACACTGATGCTACCCTTTTCCAGTACTCACCCGGTCAGTTTTCTGGTACTCGTACGTATTCTACCTGATCCCTGTACTGGCCCGGAATCGACAATTTTTCGGGGCTCACAATGATTCTACCATTTTGACGTACTCATCCGGTCAGATTTTGGTACTCGCACGGATTCGATCTGATCCCGGTTCTAGCCCGTATTCCACCATTTTTCGGTACTCACACGGAATCTACCCTTTTCCAGTACTCGCCCGATAAGTTTTTCGGTACTCGTAAGGATTCTACCTGATCCCGGTACTGGCACGAATTCTACCATTTTTCGGGACTCACAATGATTCTACCCTTTTGAGGTACTCACTCTGTCAGATTTCGGTACTCGTACGGATTCGATCTGATCCCGGTTCTGGCCCGGATTCCACCATTTTTCGGTACTCACACTGATTCTACCCTTTTCCAGTACTCTCCCGATCAGTTTTTCGGTACTCGTACGGATTCTACCTGATCCCGGTACTGGCCTAAATTCTACCATTTTTCGGGACTCACAATGATTCTACCCTTTTGAGGTACTCATCCGGTCAGATTTCGGTACTCGCACGGATTCGATCTGATCCCGGTTCTGGCCCGTATTCCACCATTTTTCGGTACTCACACTGATTCTACCCTTTTCCAGTACTCGCGCGGTCAGTTTTTCGGTACTCGTAAGGATCCTACCTGATTCCGGTACTGGCCCGGATTCAACAATTTTTCGGGACTCACAATGATTCTACCCTTTTGAGGTACTCATCCGGTCAGATTTCGGTACTCGCACGGATTCGATCTGATCCCGGTTCTAGCCCGGATTCCACCATTTTTCGGTACTCACACTGATTCTACCCTTTTCTAGTACTCGCCCGGTCAGTTTTTCAGTACTCGTACGGATTCTACCTGATCCCGGTACTGGCCCGGATTCTACCATTTTTCGGGACTCACAATGATTCTACCCTTTTGAGGTACTCATCCGGTCAGATTTCGGTACTCGCACGGATTCGATCTGATCCCGGTTCTAGCCCGGATTCCACCATTTTTCGGTACTCACACTGATTCTACCCTTTTCTAGTACTCGCCCGGTCAGTTTTTCAGTACTCGTACGGATTCTACCTGATCCCGGTACTGGCCCGGATTCTACCATTTTTCGGGACTCACAATGATTCTACCCTTTTGAGGTACTCATCCGGTCAGATTTTGGTACTCGCACGGATTCGATCTTATCCCGATTCTGGCCCGGATTCCACCATTTTTCGGTACTCACACTGATGCTACACTTTTCCAGTACTCACCCGGTCAGTTTTTCGGTACACGTACGGATTCTACCTGATCCCGGTACTGGCCCGGATTCTACCATTTTTCGGGACTCACAATGATTCTACCCTTTTGAGGTACTCATCCGGTCAGATTTTGGTACTCGCACGGAGTCGATCTGATCCCGGTTCTGGCCCGGATTCCACCATTTTTCGATACTCACACTGTTTCTACCCTTTTCCAGTACTCGCCCGGTCAGTTTTTCGGTACACATACGGATTCTACCTGATCCCGGTACTGGCCCGGATTTTACCATTTTTCGGGACTCACAATGATTCTACCCTTTTGAGGTACTCATCCGGTCAGATTTTGGTACTCGCACGGATTCGATCTGATCCCGGTTCTGGCCCGGATTCCACCATTTTTCGATACTCACACTGATGCTACCCTTTTCCAGTACTCACCCGGTCAGTTTTCCGGCACTCGTACGTATTCTACTTGATCCCGATACTGGCCCGGAATCGACAATTTTTCGTGACTCACAATGATTCTACCCTTTTGAGCTACTCATCCGGTCAGATTTCGGTACTCGCACGGATTCGATCTGATCCCGGTTCTGGCCCGGATTCCACCATTTTTCGGTACTCACACTAATTCTACCCATTTCCAGTACTCACCCGGTCAGTTTTCCGGTACTCGTAACGATTCTACCTGATCCCGGTACTGGCCCGAATTCGACAATTTTTCGGGACTCACAATGATTCTGCCCTTTTGAGGTGCTCATCCGGTCAGATTTCGGTACTTGCACGGATTCGATCTGATCCCGGTTCTGGCCGGATTCCACCATTTTTCGGTACTCACACTGATGCTACCCTTTTCCAGTACTCACCCGGTTAGTTTTCTGGTACTCGTACGTATTCTACCTGATCCCGGTACTGGCCCGGAATCGACAATTTTTCGGGACTCACAATGATTCTACCCTTTTGAGGTACTCATCCGGTCAGATTTCGGTACTCGCACGGATTCGATCTGATCCCGTTTCTGGCCCGGATTCCACCATTTTTCGGTACTCACACTGATTCTACCCTTTTCCAGTACTCGCCCGGTCAGTTTTCCGGTACTCGTAACGATTCTACCTGTTCCCGGTACTGGCCCGGATTCGACAATTTTTCGGGACTCACAATGATTCTTCCCTTTTGAGGTGCTCATCCGGTCAGATTTCGGTACTCGCACGGATTCTACCCGACCCCGGTTTAGGCCCGGATTCCACCATTTTTCGGTACTCACACTGATGCTACCCTTTTCCAGTACTCACCCGGTGAGTTTTCCGGCACTAGTACGTATTCTACCTGATCCCGGTACTGGCCCAGATTCTACCATTTTTCGGGACTCACAATGATTCTACCCTTTTGAGGTACTCATCAGGTCAGATTTCGGTACTCGCACGGATTCGATCTGATCTCGGTTCTGGCCCGGATTCCACCATTTCTCGGTACTCACACTGATGCTGCCATTTTCCACTACTCACCCGGTCAGTTTTCCGGCACTCGTACGTATTCTACCTGATCCCGGTACTGGCCCGGAATCGATAATTTTTCGGGACTCACAATGATTCTACCCTTTTGAGCTACTCATTCGGTCAGATTTCGGTACTCGCACGGATTCGATCTGATCCCGGTTCTGGCCCGGATTCCACCATTTTTCGGTACTCACACTGATTCTACCCTTTTCCAGTACTCGCGCCGGTCAGTTTTCCGGTACTCGTAACGATTCTACCTGTTCCCGGTACTGGCCCGGATTCGACAATTTTTCGGGACTCACAATGATTCTGCCCTTTTGAGGTGCTCATCCGGTCAGATTTCGGTACTCGCACGGATTCGATCTGATCCCGGTTCTGGCCCGTATTCCACCATTTTTCGGTACTCACACTGATTCTACCCTTTTCCAGTACTCGCGCGGTCAGTTTTTCGGTACTCGTAAGGATCCTACCTGATTCCGGTACTGGCCCGGATTCAACAATTTTTCGGGACTCACAATGATTCTACCCTTTTGAGGTACTCATCCGGTCAGATTTCGGTACTCGCACGGATTCGATCTGATCCCGGTTCTGGCTCGGATTCCACCATTTTTCGGTACTCACACTGATTCTACCATTTTCCTGTACTCGCCCGGTCAGTTTTCGGGCACTCGTAAGGATTCTACCTGATCCCGGTACTGGCCCGGATTCTACCATTTTTCGGGACTCACAATGATTCTACCCTTTTGAGGTACTCATCCGGTCAGATTTTGGGTACTCGCACGGATTCGATCTGATCCCGTTTCTGGCCCGGATTCCACCATTTTTCGGTACTCACACTGATTCTACCCTTTTCCAGTACTCGCCCGGTCAGTTTTCCGGTACTCGTAACGATTCTACCTGTTCCCGGTACTGGCCCGGATTCGACAATTTTTCGGGACTCACAATGATTCTGCCCTTTTGAGGTGCTCATCCGGTCAGATTTCGGTACTCGCACGGATTCTACCCGACCCCGGTTCAGGCACGGATTCCACCATTTTTCGGTACTCACACTGATGCTACCCTTTTCCAGTACTCACCCGGTGAGTTTTCCGGCACTAGTACGTATTCTACCTGATCCCGGTACTGGCCCAGATTCTACCATTTTTCGGGACTCACAATGATTCTACCCTTTTGAGGTACTCATCAGGTCAGATTTCGGTACTCGCACGGATTCGATCTGATCCCGGTTCTGGCCCGGATTCCACCATTTCTCGGTACTCACACTGATGCTGCCATTTTCCACTACTCACCCGGTCAGTTTTCCGGCACTCGTACGTATTCTACCTGATCCCGGTACTGGCCCGGAATCGACAATTTTTCGGGACTCACAATGATTCTACCCTTTTGAGCTACTCATCCGGTCAGATTTCGGTACTCGCACGGATTCGATCTGATCCCCTTTCTGGCCCGGATTCCACCATTTTTCGGTACTCACACTGATTCTACCCTTTTCCAGTACTCGCCCGGTCAGTTTTTCGGTACTCGTAACGATTCTACCTGTTCCCGGTACTGGCCCGGATTCGACAATTTTTCGGGACTCACAATGATTCTGCCCTTTTGAGGTGCTCATCCGGTCAGATTTCGGTACTCGCACGGATTCTACCCGACCCCGGTTCAGGCCCGGATTCCACCATTTTTCGGTACTCACACTGATTCTACCATTTTCCAGTACTCACCCGGTCAGTTTTCTGGTACTCGTACGTATTCTACCTGATCCCGGTACTGGCCCCGAATCGACAATTTTTCGGGACTCACAATGATTCTACCCTTTTGAGCTACTCATCCGGTCAGATTTCGGTACTCGCACGGATTCTACCCGACCCCGGTTCAGGCCCGGATTCCACCATTTTTCGGTACTCACACTGATGCTACCCTTTTCCAGTACTCACCCGGTCAGTTTTTCGGCACTAGTACGTATTCTACCTAATCCCGGTACTGGCCCGGATTCGACAATCTTTCGGGACTCACGATGATTCTACCCTTTTGAGGTACTCATCCTGTCAGATTTCGGTACTCGCACGGATTCGATCTGATCCCGGTTCTGGCCCGGATTCCACCATTTTTCGGTACTCACACTGATTCTACCCTTTTCCAGTACTCGCCCGGTCAGTTTTCCGGTACTCGTAACGATTCTACCTGTTCCCGGTACTGGCCCGGATTCGACAATTTTTCGGGACTCACAATGATTCTGCCCTTTTGAGGTGCTCATCCGGTCAGATTTCGGTACTCGCACGGATTCTACCCGACCCCGGTTCAGGCCCGGATTCCACCATTTCTCGGTACTCACACTGATGCTGCCATTTTCCACTACTCACCCGGTCAGTTTTCCGGCACTCGTACGTATTCTACCTGATCCCGGTACTGGCCCGGAATCGACAATTTTTCGGCACTCACAATGATTCTACCCTTTTGAGCTACTCATCCGGTCAGATTTCGGTACTCGCACGGATTCGATCTGATCCCGGTTCTGGCCCGGATTCCACCATTTTTCGGTACTCACACTGATTCTACCCTTTTCCAGTACTCGCCCGGTCAGTTTTCCGGTACTCGTAACGATTCTACCTGTTCCCGGTACTGGCCCGGATTCGACAATTTTTCGGGACTCACAATGATTCTGCGCTTTTGAGGTGCTCATCCGGTCAGATTTCGGTACTCGCACGGATTCTACCCGACCCCGGTTCAGGCCCGGATTCCACCATTTTTCGGTACTCACCCGGTGAGTTTTCCGGCACTAGTACGTATTCTACCTGATCCCGGTACTGGCCCGGATTCGAAAATTTTTCGGGACTCACAATGATTCTACCCTTTTGAGGTACTCATCCTGTCAGATTTCGGTACTCGCACGGATTCGATCTGATCCCGGTTCTGGCCCGGATTCCACCATTTTTCGGTACTCACACTGATTCTACCCTTTTCCAGTACTCGCCCGGTCAGTTTTTGGGCACTCGTAAGGATTCTACCTGATCCCGGTACTGGCCCGGATTCTACCATTTTTCGGGACTCACAATGATTCTACCCTTTTGAGGTACTCATCAGGTAGAATTTCAGTACTCGCACGGATTCGATCTGATCCCGGTTCTGGCCCGGATTCCACCATTTCTCGGTACTCACACTGATGCTGCCATTTTCCACTACTCACCCGGTCAGTTTTCCGGCACTCGTACGTGTTCTACCTGATCCCGGTACTGGCCCGGAATCGACAATTTTTTGGGACTCACAATGATTCTACCCTTTTGAGCTACTCATCCGGTCAGATTTCGGTACTCGCACGGATTCGATCTGATCCCGGTTCTGGCCCGGATTCCACCATTTTTCGGTACTCACACTGATTCTACCCTTTTCCAGTACTCACCCGGTCAGTTTTCTGGTACTCGTACGTATTCTACCTGATCCCGGTACTGGCCCGGATTCTACCATTTTTCGGGACTCACAATGATTCTACCCTTTTAAGGTACTCATCCGGTCAGATTTCGGTACTCGCACGGATTCTACCCGACCCCGGTTCAGGCCCGGATTCCACCATTTTTCGGTACTCACACTGATGCTACCCTTTTCCAGTACTCACCCGGTCAGTTTTCCGGCACTAGTAAGTATTCTACCTGATCCCGGTACTGGCCAAGATTCGACAATCTTTCGGGACTCACAATGATTCTACCCTTTTGAGGTACTCATCCTGTCAGATTTCGGTACTCGCACGGATTCGATCTGATCCCGGTTCTGGCCCGGATTCCACCATTTTTCGGTACTCACACTGATTCTACCCTTTTCCAGTACTCGCCCGGCCAGTTTTCGGGCACTCGTAAGGATTCTACCTGATCCCGGTACTGGCCCGGATTCTACCATTTTTCGGGACTCACAATGATTCTACCCTTTTGAGGTACTCATCCGGTCAGATTTTGGTACTCGCACGGAGTCGATCTGATCCCGGTTCTGGCCCGGATTCAACCATTTTTCGATACTCACACTGTTTCTACCCTTTTCCAGTACTCGCCCGGTCGGTTTTTCGGTACACATACGGATTCTACCTGATCCCGGTACTGGCCCGGATTTTACCATTTTTCGGGACTCACAATGATTCTACCCTTTTGAGGTACTCATCCGGTCAGATTTTGGTACTCGCACAGATTCGATCTGATCCCGGTGCTGGCCCGGATTCCACCATTTTTCGATACTCACACTGATGCTACCCTATTCCAGTACTCACCCGGTCAGTTTTCCGGCACTCGTACGTATTCTACCTGATCCCGGTACTGGCCCGGAATCGACAATTTTTCGGGACTCACAATGATTCTACCCTTTTGAGCTACTCATCCGGTCAGATTTCGGTACTCGCACGGATTCGATCTGATCCCGGTTCTGGCCCGGATTCCACCATTTTTCGGTACTCACACTGATTCTACCCATTTCCAGTACTCACCCGGTCAGTTTTCCGGTACTCGTAACGATTCTACCTGATCCCGGTACTGGCCCGGATTCGACAATTTTTCGGGACTCACAATGATTCTGCCCTTTTGAGGTGCTCATCCGGTCAGATTTCGGTACTTGCACGGATTCGATCTGATCCCGGTTCTGGCCGGATTCCACCATTTTTCGGTACTCACACTGATTCTACCATTTTCCAGTACTCACCCGGTCAGTTTTCTGGTACTCGTACGTATTCTACCTGATCCCGGTACTGGCCCCGAATCGACAATTTTTCGGGACTCACAATGATTCTACCCTTTTGAGCTACTCATCCGGTCAGATTTCGGTACTCGCACGGATTCTACCCGACCCCGGTTCAGGCCCGGATTCCACCATTTTTCGGTACTCACACTGATGCTACCCTTTTCCAGTACTCACCCGGTCAGTTTTTCGGCACTAGTACGTATTCTACCTAATCCCGGTACTGGCCCGGATTCGACAATCTTTCGGGACTCACGATGATTCTACCCTTTTGAGGTACTCATCCTGTCAGATTTCGGTACTCGCACGGATTCGATCTGATCCCGGTTCTGGCCCGGATTCCACCATTTTTCGGTACTCACACTGATTCTACCCTTTTCCAGTACTCGCCCGGTCAGTTTTCGGGCACTCGTAAGGATTCTACCTGATCCCGGTACTGGCCCGGATTCTACCATTTTTCGGGACTCACAATGATTCTACACTTTTAAGGTACCCATCCGGTCAGATTTCGGTACTCGCACGGATTCTACCCGACCCCGGTTCAGGCCCGGATTCCACCATTTTTCGGTACTCACACTGATGCTACCCTTTTCCAGTACTCACCCGGTCAGTTTTCCGGCACTAGTAAGTATTCTACCTGATCCCGGTACTGGCCCAGATTCGACAATCTTTCGGGACTCACAATGATTCTACCCTTTTGAGGTACTCATCCTGTCAGATTTCGGTACTCACACTGATGCTACCCTTTTCCAGTACTCACCCGGTCTGTTTTCTGGTACTCGTACATATTCTACCTGATCCCGGTACTGGCCCGGAATCGACAATTTTTCGGGACTCACAATGATTCTACCCTTTTGAAGTACTCATCCGGTCAGATTTCGGTACTCGCACGGATTCGATCTGATCCCGGTTCTGGCCCGGATTCCACCATTTTTCGGTACTCACACTGATTCTACCCTTTTCCAGTACTCGCCCGGTCAGTTTTCGGGCACTCGTAAGGATTCTACCTGATCCCGGTACTGGCCCGGATTCTACCATTTTTCGGGACTCACAATGATTCTATCCTTTTGAGGTACTCATCCGGTCAGATTTTGGTACTCGCACGGAGTCGATCTGATCCCGGTTCTGGCCCGGATTCAACCATTTTTCGATACTCACACTGTTTCTACCCTTTTCCAGTACTCGCCCGGTCAGTTTTTCGGTACACATACGGATTCTACCTGATCCCGGTACTGGCCCGGATTTTACCATTTTTCGGGACTCACAATGATTCTACCCTTTTGAGGTACTCATCCGGTCAGATTTTGGTACTCGCACAGATTCGATCTGATCCCGGTGCTGGCCCGGATTCCACCATTTTTCGATACTCACACTGATGCTACCCTATTCCAGTACTCACCCGGTCAGTTTTCCGGCACTCGTACGTATTCTACCTGATCCCGGTACTGGCCCGGAATCGACAATTTTTCGGGACTCACAATGATTCTACCCTTTTGAGCTACTCATCCGGTCAGATTTCGGTACTCGCACGGATTCGATCTGATCCCGGTTCTGGCCCGGATTCCACCATTTTTCGGTACTCACACTGATTCTACCCATTTCCAGTACTCACCCGGTCAGTTTTCCGGTACTCGTAACGATTCTACCTGATCCCGGTACTGGCCCGGATTCGACAATTTTTCGGGACTCACAATGATTCTGCCCTTTTGAGGTGCTCATCCGGTCAGATTTCGGTACTTGCACGGATTCGATCTGATCCCGGTTCTGGCCGGATTCCACCATTTTTCGGTACTCACACTGATTCTACCATTTTCCAGTACTCACCCGGTCAGTTTTCTGGTACTCGTACGTATTCTACCTGATCCCGGTACTGGCCCCGAATCGACAATTTTTCGGGACTCACAATGATTCTACCCTTTTGAGCTAGTCATCCGGTCAGATTTCGGTACTCGCACGGATTCTACCCGACCCCGGTTCAGGCCCGGATTCCACCATTTTTCGGTACTCACACTGATGCTACCCTTTTCCAGTACTCACCCGGTCAGTTTTTCGGCACTAGTACGTATTCTACCTAATCCCGGTACTGGCCCGGATTCGACAATCTTTCGGGACTCACGATGATTCTACCCTTTTGAGGTACTCATCCTGTCAGATTTCGGTACTCGCACGGATTCGATCTGATCCCGGTTCTGGCCCGGATTCCACCATTTTTCGGTACTCACACTGATTCTACCCTTTTCCAGTACTCGCCCGGTCAGTTTTCGGGCACTCGTAAGGATTCTACCTGATCCCGGTACTGGCCGGGATTCTACCATTTTTCGGGACTCACAATGATTCTGCCCTTTTGAGGTACTCATCCGGTCAGATTTCGGTACTTGCACGGATTCGATCTGATCCCGGTTCTGGCCCGGATTCCACCATTTTTCGGTACTCACACTGATTCTACCCTTTTCCAGTACTCGCCCGGTCAGTTTTCGGGCACTCGTAAGGATTCTACCTGATCCCGGTACTGGCCCGGATTCTACCATTTTTCGGGACTCACAATGATTCTACACTTTTAAGGTACCCATCCGGTCAGATTTCGGTACTCGCACGGATTCTACCCGACCCCGGTTCAGGCCCGGATTCCACCATTTTTCGGTACTCACACTGATGCTACCCTTTTCCAGTACTCACCCGGTCAGTTTTTCGGCACTAGTACGTATTCTACCTGATCCCGGTACTGGCCCGGATTCGACAATCTTTCGGGACTCACGATGATTCTACCCTTTTGAGGTACTCATCCTGTCAGATTTCGGTACTCGCACGGATTCGATCTGATCCCGGTTCTGGCCCGGATTCCACCATTTTTCGGTACTCACACTGATTCTACCCTTTTCCAGTACTCGCCCGGTCAGTTTTCGGGCACTCGTAAGGATTCTACCTGATCCCGGTACTGGCCCGGATTCTACCATTTTTCGGGACTCACAATGATTCTACCCTTTTGAGGTACTCATCAGGTCAGATTTCGGTACTCGCACGGATTCGATCTGATCCCGGTTCTGGCCCGGATTCCACCATTTTTCGGTACTCACACTGATTCTACCCTTTTCCAGTACTCACCCCGGTCAGTTTTCTGGTACTCGTACGTATTCTACCTGATCCCGGTACTGGCCCGGATTCGACAATCTTTCGGGACTCACGATGATTCTACCCTTTTGAGGTACTCATCCTGTCAGATTTCGGTACTCGCACGGATTCGATCTGATCCCGGTTCTGGTCCGGATTCCACCATTTTTCGGTACTCACACTGATTCTACCCTTTTCCAGTACTCGCCCGGTCAGTTTTTGGGCACTCGTAAGGATTCTACCTGATCCCGGTACTGGCCCGGATTCTACCATTTTTCGGGACTCACAATGATTCTGCCCTTTTGAGGTACTCATCCGGTCAGATTTCGGTACTTGCACGGATTCGATCTGATCCCGGTTCTGGCCCGGATTCCACTATTTTTCGGTACTCACACTGATGCTACCCTTTTCCAGTACTCACCCGGTCAGTTTTCTGGTACTCGTACGTATTCTACCTGATCCCGGTACTGGCCCGGAATCGACAATTTTTCGGGACTCACAATGATTCTACCCTTTTGAGGTACTCATCCGGTCAGATTTCGGTACTCACACTGATTCTTCGCTTTTCCAGTACTCGCCCGATAAGTTTTACGGTACTTGTACGGATTCTACCTGATCCCGGTACTGGCCCGGATTCTACCATTTTTCGGGACTCACAATGATTCTACCCTTTTGAGGTACTCATCCGGTCAGATTTCGGTACTCGCACGGATTCGATCTGATCCCGGTTCTGGCCCGGATTCCACCATTTTTCGGTACTCACACTGATTCTACCCTTTTCCAGTACTCTCCCGATCAGTTTTTCGGTACTCGTACGGATTCTACCTGATCCCGGTACTGGCCCGGATTCTACCATTTTTCGGGACTCACAATGATTCTACCCTTTTGAGGTACTCATCCGATCAGATTTTGGTACTCGCACGGAATCGATCTGATCTCGGTTCTGGCCCGGATTCCACCATTTTTCGGTACTCACACTGATTCTACCCTTTTCCAGTACTCGCCCGGTCAGTTTTCGGGCACTTGTAAGGATTCTACCTGATCCCGGTACTGGCCCGGATTCTACCATTTTTCGGGACTCACAATGATTCTACCCTTTTAAGGTACTCATCCGGTCAGATCTCGGTACTCGCACGGATTCTATCCGACCCCGGTTCAGGCCCGGATTCCACCATTTTTTGGTACTCACACTGATGCTACCCTTTTCCAGTACTCACCCGGTCAGTTTTCCGGCACTAGTACGTATTCTACCTGATCCCGGTACTGGCCCGGATTCGACAATCTTTCGGGACTCACAATGATTCTACCCTTTTAAGGTACTCATCCGGTCAGATTTCGGTACTCGCACGGATTCTATCCGACCCCGGTTCAGGGTCGGATTCCACCATTTTTCGGTACTCACACTGATGCTACCCTTTTCCAGTACTCGCCCGGTCAGTTTTTCGTTACTCGTACGGATTCTACCTGATCCCGGTACTGGCCCGGATTCTACCATTTTTCGGGACTCACAATGATTCTACCCTTTTGAGGTACTCATCCGGTCAGATTTCGGTACTCGCACGGATTCGATCTGATCCCGGTTCTGGCCCGGATTCCACCATTTTTCGGTACTCACACTGATTCTACCCTTTTCCAGTACTCTCCCGATCAGTTTTTCGGTACTCGTACGGATTCTACCTGATCCCGGTACTGGCCCGGATTCTACCATTTTTCGGGACTCACAATGATTCTACCCTTTTGAGGTACTCATCCGATCAGATTTTGGTACTCGCACGGAATCGATCTGATCTCGGTTCTGGCCCGGATTCCACCATTTTTCGGTACTCACACTGATTCTACCCTTTTCCAGTACTCGCCCGGTCAGTTTTCGGGCACTCGTAAGGATTCTACCTGATCCCGGTACTGGCCCGGATTCTACCATTTTTCGGGACTCACAATGATTCTACCCTTTTAAGGCACTCATCCGGTCAGATCTCGGTACTCGCACGGATTCTATCCGACCCCGGTTCAGGCCCGGATTCCACCATTTTTTGGTACTCACACTGATGCTACCCTTTTCCAGTACTCACCCGGTCAGTTTTCCGGCACTAGTACGTATTCTACCTGATCCCGGTACTGGCCCGGATTCGACAATCTTTCGGGACTCACAATGATTCTACCCTTTTAAGGTACTCATCCGGTCAGATTTCGGTACTCGCACGGATTCTATCCGACCCCGGTTCAGGGTCGGATTCCACCATTTTTCGGTACTCACACTGATGCTACCCTTTTCCAGTACTCGCTCGGTCAGTTTTTCGGTACTCGTACGGATTCTACCTGATCCCGGTACTGGCCCGGATTCTACCATATTTCGGGACTCACAATGATTCTACCCTTTTGAGGTACTCATCCGGTCAGATTTCGGTACTCGCACGGATTTGATCTGATCCCCGTTCTGGCCCGGATTCCACCATTTCTCGGTACTCACACTGATGTTGCCCTTTTCCAGTACTCACCCGGTCAGTTTTCCGGCACTCGTACGTATTCTACCTGATCCCGGTACTGGCCCGGAATCGACAATTTTTCGGGACTCACAATGATTCTACCCTTTTGAGCTACTCATCCGGTCAGATTTCGGTACTCGCACGGATTCGATCTGATCCCGGTTCTGGCCCGGATTCCACCATTTTTCGGTACTCACACTGATTCTACCCTTTTCCAGTACTCGCCCGGTCAGTTTTTGGGCACTCGTTAGGATTCTACCTGATCCCGGTACTGGCCCGGATTCTACCATTTTTCGGGACTCACAATGATTCTACCCTTTTATGGTACTCATCCGGTCAGATTTCGGTACTCGCACGGATTCTATCCGACCCCGGTTCAGGCCCGGATTCCACCATTTTTCGGTACTCACACTGATGGTACCCTTTTCCAGTACTCACCCGGTGAGTTTTCCGGCACTAGTACGTATTCTACCTGATCCCGGTACTGGCCCGGATTCGACAATCTTTCGGGACTCACAATGATTCTACCCTTTTGAGGTACTCATCCTGTCAGATTTCGGTACTCGCACGGATTCTATCCGACCCCGGTTCTGGCCCGGATTCCACCATTTTTCGGTACTCACACTGATGGTACCCTTTTCCAGTACTCACCCGGTCAGTTTTCCGGCACTCGTACGTATTCTACCTGATCCCGGTACTGGCCCGGAATCGACAATTTTTTGGTACTCACACTGTTTCTACCCTTTTCCAGTACTCGCGCGATCAGTTTTTCGGTACTCGTAAGGATCCTACCTGATCCCGGTATTGGCCCGGATTCAACAATTTTTCGGGACTCACAATGATTCTACCCTTTTGAGGTACTCATCCGGTCAGATTTCGGTACTCGCACGGATTCGATCTGATCCCGGTTCTGGCCCGGATTCCACCATTTTTCGGTACTCACACTGATTCTACCCTTTTCCAGTACTCGCCCGGTCAGTTTTCCGGCACTCGTAAGGATTCTACCTGATCCCGGTACTGGCCCGGATTCTACCATTTTTTGGGACTCACAATGATTCTACCCTTTTGAGGTACTCATCTGGTCAGATTTCGGTACTCGCACGGATTCGATCTGATCCCGGTTCTGGGCCGGATCCCACCATTTTTCGGTACTCACACTGATTCTACCCTTTTCCAGTACTCGCCGGGTCAGTTTTTCGGTACTCGTACGGATTCTACCTGATCCCGGTACTGGCCCGGATTCTACCATTTTTCGGGACTCACAATGATTCTCCTCTTTTGAGGTACTCATCCGGTCAGATTTCGGTACTCGTACGGATTCTACCTGATCCCGGTACTGTCCCCGATTCTACCATCTTTCGGGACTCACAATGATTCTACCCTTTTGAGGTACTCATCCGGTCAGATTTCGGTACTCGCACGGATTCGATCTGATCCCGGTTCTGTCCCGGATCCCACCATTTTTCGGTACTCACACTGATTCTACCCTTTTCCAGTACTCGCCCGGTCAGTTTTCCGGCACTCGTAAGGATTCTACCTGATCCCGGTACTGGCCCGGATTCTACCATTTTTCGGGACTCACAATGATTCTACCCTTTTGAGGTACTCATCCGGTCAGATTTTGGTACTCGCACGGATTCGATCCGATCCCGGTTCTGGCCCGGATTCCACCATTTTTCGGAACTCACACTGATGCTATCCTTTTCCAGTACTCACCGGGTCAGTTTTCCAACACTCGTACGTATTCTACCTGATCCAGGTACTGGCCCGGATTCGACAATTTTCCGGGACTCACAATGATTCTACAATTTTGAGGTACTCATCCAGTCAGACTTCGGTACTCGCGCGGATTCGATCTGATCCCGGTTCTGGCCTGGATTCCACTATTTTTCGGTACTCACACTGATGCTAGCCTTTTCCAGTACTCACCCGGTCTGTTTTCTGGTACTCGTACATATTCTACCTGATCCCGGTACTGGCCCGGAATCGACAATTTTTCGGGACTCACAATGATTCTACCCTTTTGAGGTACTCATCCGGTCAGATTTCGGTACTCGCACGGATTCCATCTGATCCCGGTTCTGGCCCGGATTCCACCATTTTTCGGTACTCACACTCATTCTACCCTTTTCCAGTACTCGCCCGGTCAGTTTTCCGGCACTCGTAAGGATTCTATCTGATCCCGGTACTGGCCCGGATTCTACCATTTTTCG
The DNA here is from genome assembly GCA_945999865.1 of Vitis cinerea var. helleri x Vitis rupestris. NCBI lineage: Eukaryota > Viridiplantae > Streptophyta > Magnoliopsida > Vitales > Vitaceae > Vitis > Vitis cinerea var. helleri x Vitis rupestris. The sequence continues at coordinate 14,416,133 of OX253902.1, forward strand.
GGACTCACAATGATTCTACCCTTTTGAGGTACTCATCCGGTTAGATTTCGGTACTCGCACGGATTCGATCTGATCCCGGTTCTGGCCCGGATTCCACCATTTTTCGGAACTCACACTGATGCTACCCTTTTCCAGTACTCACCGGGTCAGTTTTCCAGCACTCGTACGTATTCTACCTGATCCCGGTACTGGCCCGGACTCGACAATTGTCCGGGACTCACAATGATTCTGCAATTTTGAGGTACTCATCCGGTCAGATTTCGGTACTCGCGCGGATTCGATCTGATCCCGGTTCTGGCCCGGATTCCACCATTTTTCGGTACTCACACTGATGCTACCCTTTTCTAGTACTCACCCGGTCTGTTTTCTGGTACTCGTACATATTCTACCTGATCCCGGTACTGGCCCAGAATCGACAATTTTTCGGGACTCACAATGATTCTACCCTTTTGAGGTACTCATCCGGTCAGATTTCGGTACTCGAACGGATTCGATCTGATCCCGGTTCTGGCCCGGATTCCACCATTTTTCGGTACTCACACTGATTCTACCCTATTCCAGTACTCGCCCGGTCAGTTTTCCGGCACTTGTAAGGATTCTACCTGATCCCGGTACTGGCCCGGATTCTACCATTTTTCGGGACTCACAATGATTCTACCCTTTTGAGGTACTCATCTGGTCAGATTTCGGTACTCGCACGGATTCGATCTGATCCCGGTTCTGGGCCGGATCCCACCATTTTTCGGTACTCACACTGATTCTACCCTTTTCCAGTACTCGCCGGGTCAGTTTTTCGGTACTCGTACGGATTCTACCTGATCCCGGTACTGGCCCGGATTCTACCATTTTTCGGGACTCACAATGATTCTCCCCTTTTGAGGTACTCATCCGGTCAGATTTCGGTACTCGTACGGATTCTACCTGATCCCGGTACTGTCCCGGATTCTACCATTTTTCGGGACTCACAATGATTCTACCCTTTTGAGGTACTCATCCGGTCAGATTTCGGTACTCGCACGGATTCGATCTGATCCCGGTTCTGTCTCGGATCCCACCATTTTTCGGTACTCACACTGATTCTACCCTTTTCCAGTACTCGCCCGGTCAGTTTTCCGGCACTCGTAAGGATTCTACCTGATCCCGGTACTGGCCCGGATTCTACCATTTTTCGGGACTCACAATGATTCTACCCTTTTGAGGTACTCATCCGGTCAGATTTCGGTACTCGCACGGATTCGATCTGATCCCGGTTCTGGCCCGGATTCCACCATTTTTCGGAACTCACACTGATGCTACCCTTTTCCAGTACTCACCGGGTCAGTTTTCCAGCACTCGTACGTATTCTACCTGATCTCGGTACTGGCCCGGATTCGACAATTTTCCGGGACTCACAATGATTCTGCAATTTTGAGATACTCATCCGGTCCGATTTCTGTACTCGCGCGGATTCAATCTGATGCCGGTTCTGGCCCGGATTCCACCATTTTTCGGTACTCACACTGATGCTACCCTTTTCCAGTACTCACCCGGTCTGTTTTCTGGTACTCGTACATATTCTACCTGATCCCGGTACTGGCCCGGAATCGACAATTTTTCGGGACTCACAATGATTCTACCCTTTTGAAGTACTCATCCGGTCAGATTTCGGTACTCGCACGGATTCGATCTGATCCCGGTTTTGGCCCGGATTCCACCATTTTTCGGTACTCACACTGATTCTACCCTTTTCCAGTACTCGCCCGGTCAGTTTTCCGGCACTCGTAAGGATTCTACCTGATCCCGGTACTGGCCCGGATTCTACCATTTTTCGGGACTCACAATGATTCTACCCTTTTGAGGTACTCATCGGGTCAGATTTCGGTACTCGCACGGATTCGATTTGATCCCGGTTCTGGGCCGGATCCCACCATTTTTCGGTACTCACACTGATTCTGCCCTTTTCCAGTACTCGCCGGGTCAGTTTTTCGGTACTCGTACGGATTCTACCTGATCCCGGTACTGGCCCGGATTCTACCATTTTTCGGGACTCACAATGATTCTCCCCTTTTGAGGTACTCATCCGGTCAGATTTCGGTACTCGTACGGATTCTACCTGATCCCGGTACTGTCCCGGATTCTACCATTTTTCGGGACTCACAATGATTCTACCCTTTTGAGGTACTCATCCGGTCAGATTTTGGTACTCGCACGGATTCGATCTGATCCCGGTTCTGGCCCGGATTCCACCATTTTTCGGTACTCACACTGATTCTACCCTTTTCCAGTACTCGCCCGGTCAGTTTTCCGGCACTCGTAAGGATTCTACCTGATCCCGGTACTGGCCCGGATTCTACCATTTTTCGGGACTCACAATGATTCTCCACTTTTGAGGTCCTCATCCGGTCAGATTTTGGTACTCGCACGGATTCGATCTGATCCCGGTTCTGGCTCGGATTCCACCATTTTTCGGTACTCACACTGATGCTACCGTTTTCCTGTACTCACCCGGTCAGTTTTCCGGCACTCGTACGTATTCTACCTGATACCGGTACTGGCCCGAATTCGATAATTTTTCGGGACTCACATTGATTCTGCCCTTTTGAGGTACTCATCCGGTCAGATTTCGGTACTCGTACGGATTCTACCTGATCCCGGTACTGGCCCGGATTCTACCATTTTTCGGGACTCACAATGATTCTACCCTTTTGAGGTACTCATCCGGTCAGATTTCGGTACTCACACTGATCCTACCCTATTCCAGTACTCACCCGGTCTGTTTTCTGGTACTCGTACATATTCTACCTGATCCCGGTACTGGCCCGGAATCGACAATTTTTCGGGACTCACAATGATTCTACCCTTTTGAAGTACTCATCCGGTCAGATTTCGGTACTCGCACGGATTCGATCTGATCCCGGTTCTGGCCCGCATTCCACCATTTTTCGGTACTCACACTGATTCTACCCTTTTCCAGTACTCGCCCGGTCAGTTTTCCGGCACTCGTAAGGATTCTACCTGATCCCGGTACTGGCCCGGATTCTACCATTTTTCGGGACTCACAATGATTCTACCCTTTTGAGGTACTCATCGGGTCAGATTTCGGTACTCGCACGGATTCGATTTGATCCCTGTTCTGGGCCGGATCCCACCATTTTTCGGAACTCACACTGATGCTACCCTTTTCCAGTACTCACCGGGTCAGTTTTCCAGCACTCGTACGTATTCTACCTGATCTCGGTACTGGCCCGGATTCGACAATTTTCCGGGACTCACAATGATTCTGCAATTTTGAGGTACTCACACTGATGCTACCCTTTTCCAGTACTCACCCGGTATGTTTTCTGGTACTCGTACATATTCTACCTGATCCCGGTACTGGCCCGGAATCGACAATTTTTCGGGACTCACAATGATTCTACCCTTTTGAGGTACTCATCCGGTGAGATTTCGGTACTCGCATGGATTCGATCTGATCCCGGTTCTGGCCCGGATTCCACCATTTTTCGGTACTCACACTGATTCTACCCTTTTCCAGTACTCGCCCGGTCAGTTTTCCGGCACTCGTAAGGATTCTACCTAATCCCGGTACTGGCCCGGATTCTACCATTTTTCGGGACTCACAATGATTCTCCCCTTTTGAGGTCCTCATCCGGTCAGATTTCGGTACTCGCACGGATTCGATCTGATCCCGGTTCTGGCTCGGATTCCACCATTTTTCGGTACTCACACTGATGCTACCGTTTTCCTGTACTCACCCGGTCAGTTTTTCGGCACTCGTACGTATTCTACCTGATACCGGTACTGGCCCGAATTCGATAATTTTTCGGGACTCACAATGATTCTGCCCTTTTGAGGTACTCATCTGGTCAGATTTCGGTACTCGTACGAATTCTACCTGATCCCGGTACTGGCCCGGATTCTACCATTTTTCGGCACTCACAATGATTCTACCCGTTTGAGGTACTCATCCGGTCAGATTTCGGTACTCACACTGATGCTACCCTTTTCCAGTACTCACACGGTCTGTTTTCTGGTACTCGTACATATTCTACCTGATCCCGGTACTGGCCCGGAATCGACAATTTTTCGGGACTCACAATGATTCTACCCTTTTGAAGTACTCATCCGGTCAGATTTCGGTACTCGCACGGATTCGATCTGATCCCGGTTCTGGCCCGGATTCCACCATTTTTCGGTACTCACACTGATTCTACCCTTTTCCTGTACTCGCCCGGTCAGTTTTCCGGCACTCGTAAGGATTCTACCTGATCCCGGTACTGGCCCGGATTCTACCATTTTTCGGGACTCACAATGATTCTACCCTTTTGAGGTACTCATCGGGTCAGATTTCGGTACTCGCACGGATTCGATCTGATCCCGGTTCTGACCCGGATTCCACCATTTTTCGGAACTCACACTGATGCTACCCTTTTCCAGTACTCACCGGGTGAGTTTTCCAGCACTCGTACGTATTCTACCTGATCCCGGTACTGGCCCGGACTCGACAATTTTCCGGGACTCACAATGATTCTGCAATTTTGAGGTACTCATCCGGTCAGATTTCGGTACTCGCGCGGATTCAATCTGATCCCGGTTCTGCCCCGGATTCCACCATTTTTCGGTACTCACACTGATGCTACCCTTTTCCAGTACTCACCCGGTCTGTTTTCTGGTACTCGTACATATTCTACCTGATCCCGGTACTGGCCCAGAATCGACAATTTTTCGGGACTCACAATGATTCTACCCTTTTGAGGTACTCATCCGGTCAGATTTCGGTACTCGCACGGATTCGATCTGATCCCGGTTCTGCCCCGGATTCCACCATTTTTCGGTACTCACACTGATTCTACCCTATTCCAGTACTCGCCCGGTCAGTTTTCCGGCACTCGTAAGGATTCTACCTGATCCCGGTACTGGCCCGGATTCTACCATTTTTCGAGACTCACAATGATTCTACCCTTTTGAGGTACTCATCTGGTCAGATTTCGGTACTCGCACGGATTCGATCTGATCCCGGTTCTGGGCCGGATCCCACCATTTTTCGGTACTCACACTGATTCTACCCTTTTCCAGTACTCGCCGGGTCAGTTTTTCGGTACTCGTACGGATTCTACCTGATCCCGGTAGTGGCCCGGATTCTACCATTTTTCGGGACTCACAATGATTCTCCCCTTTTGAGGTACTCATCCGGTCAGATTTCGGTACTCGTACGGATTCTACCTGATCCCGGTACTGTCCCGGATTCTACCATTTTTCGGGACTCACAATGATTCTACCCTTTTGAGGTACTCATCCGGTCAGATTTCGGTACTCGCACGGATTCGATCTGATCCCGGTTCTGTCCCGGATCCCACCATTTTTTTGTACTCACACTAATTCTACCCTTTTCCAGTACTCGCCCGGTCAGTTTTCCGGCACTCGTAAGGATTCTACCTGATCCCGGTACTGGCCCGGATTCTACCATTTTTCGGGACTCACAATGATTCTCCACTTTTGAGGTCCTCATCCGGTCAGATTTTGGTACTCGCACGGATTCGATCTGATCCCGGTTCTGGCTCGGATTCCACCATTTTTCGGTACTCACACTGATGCTACCGTTTTCCTGTACTCACCCGGTCAGTTTTCCGGCACTCGTACGTATTCTACCTGATACCGGTACTGGCCCGAATTCGATAATTTTTCGGGACTCACAATGATTCTGCCCTTTTGAGGTACTCATCCGGTCAGATTTCGGTACTCGTACGGATTCTACCTGATCCCGGTACTGGCCCGGATTCTACCATTTTTCGGGACTCACAATGATTCTACCCTTTTGAGGTACTCATCCGGTCAGATTTCGGTACTCACACTGATGCTACCCTTTTCCAGTACTCACCCGGTCTGTTTTCTGGTACTCGTACATATTCTACCTGATCCCGGTACTGGCCCGGAATCGACAATTTTTCGGGACTCACAATGATTCTACCCTTTTGAAGTACTCATCCGGTCAGATTTCGGTACTCGCACGGATTCGATCTGATCCCGGTTCTGGCCCGGATTCCACCATTTTTCGGTACTCACACTGATTCTACCCTTTTCCAGTACTCGCCCGGTCAGTTTTCCGGCACTCGTAAGGATTCTACCTGATCCCGGTACTGGCCCGGATTCTACCATTTTTCGGGACTCACAATGATTCTACCCTTTTGAGGTACTCATCGGGTCAGATTTCGGTACTCGCACGGATTCGATTTGATCCCGGTTCTGGGCCGGATCCCACTATTTTTCGGTACTCACACTGATTTTGCCCTTTTCCAGTACTCGCCGGGTCAGTTTTTCGGTACTCGTACGGATTCTACCTGATCTCGGTACTGGCCCGGATTCTACCATTTTTCGGGACTCACAATGATTCTCCCCTTTTGAGGTACTCATCCGGTCAGATTTCGGTACTCGTACGGATTCTACCTGATCCCGGTACTGTCCCGGATTCTACCATTTTTCGGGACTCACAATGATTCTACCCTTTTGAGGTACTCATCCGGTCAGATTTCGGTACTCGCACGGATTCGATCTGATCTCGGTTCTGTCCCGGATCCCACCATTTTTCGGTACTCACACTGATTCTACCCTTTTCCAGTACTCGCCCGGTCAGTTTTCCGGCACTCGTAAGGATTCTACCTGATCCCGGTACTGGCCCGGATTCTACCATTTTTCGGGACTCACAATGATTCTACCCTTTTGAGGTACTCATCCGGTCAGATTTCGGTACTTGCACGGATTCGATCTGATCCCGGTTCTGGCCCGGATTCCACCATTTTTCGGAACTCACACTGATGCTACCCTTTTCCAGTACTCACCGGGTCAGTTTTCCAGCACTCGTACGTATTCTACCTGATCTCGGTATTGGCCCGGATTCGACAATTTTCCGGGACTCACAATGATTCTGCAATTTTGAGGTACTCATCCGGTCAGATTTCGGTACTCTCGCGGATTCGATCTGATCCCGGTTCTGGCCCGGATTCCACCATTTTTCGGTACTCACACTGATGCTACCCTTTTCCAGTACTCACCCGGTATGTTTTCTGGTACTCGTACATATTCTACCTGATCCCGGTACTGGCCCGGAATCGACAATTTTTCGGGACTCACAATGATTCTACCCTTTTGAGGTACTCATCGGGTGAGATTTCGGTACTCGCATGGATTCGATCTGATCCCGGTTCTGGCTCGGATTCCACCATTTTTCGGTACTCACACTGATTCTACCCTTTTCCAGTACTCGCCCGGTTTGTTTTTCGGTACTCTTAAGTATTCTACCTCATCCCGGTACTGGCCCGGATTCTACCATTTTTCGGGACTCACAATGATTCTCCCCTTTTGAGGTCCTCATCCGGTCAGATTTCGGTACTCGCACGGATTCGATCTGATCCCTGTTCTGGCTCGGATTCCACCATTTTTCGGTACTCACACTGATGCTACCGTTTTCCTGTACTCACCCGGTCAGTTTTTCGGCACTCGTACGTATTCTACCTGATACCGGTACTGGCCCGAATTCGATAATTTTTCGGGACTCACAATGATTCTGCCCTTTTGAGGTACTCATCCGGTCAGATTTCGGTACTCATACGGATTCTACCTTATCCCGGTACTGGCCCGGATTCTACCATTTTTCGGGACTCACAATGATTCTACCCTTTTGAGGTACTCATCCGGTCAGATTTCGGTACTCACACTGATGCTACCCTTTTCCAGTACTCACCCGGTCTGTTTTCTGGTACTCGTACATATTCTACCTGATCCCGGTACTGGCCCGGAATCGACAATTTTTCGGGACTCACAATGATTCTACCCTTTTGAAGCACTCATCCGGTCAGATTTCGGTACTCGCACGGATTCGATCTGATCCCGGTTCTGGCCCGGATTCCACCATTTTTCGGTACTCACACTGATTCTACCCTTTTCCAGTACTCGCCCGGTAAGTTTTCCGGCACTCGTAAGGATTCTACCTGATCCCGGTACTGGCCCGGATTCTACCATATTTCGGGACTCACAATGATTCTACCCTTTTGAGGTACTCATCGGGTCAGATTTCGGTACTCGCACGGATTCGATCTGATCCCGGTTCTGGCCCGGATCCCACCATTTTTCGGTACTCACACTGATTCTACCCTTTTCCAGTACTCGCCGGGTCAGTTTTTAGGTACTCGTACGGATTCTACCTGATCCCGGTACTGGCCCGGATTCTACCATTTTTCGGGACTCACAATGATTCTCCCCTTTTGAGGTACTCATCCGGTCAGATTTCGGTCCTCGTACGGATTCTACCTGATCCCGGTACTGTCCCGGATTCTACCATTTTTCGGGACTCACAATGATTCTACCCTTTTGAGGTACTCATCCGGTCAGATTTCGGTACTCGCACGGATTCGATCTGATCCCGGTTCTGTCCCGGATCCCACCATTTTTCGGAACTCACACTGATTCTACCCTTTTCCAGTACTCGCCCGGTCAGTTTTCCGGCACTCGTAAGGATTCTACCTGATCCCGGTACTGGCCCGGATTCTACCATTTTTCGGGACTCACAATGATTCTACCCTTTTGAGGTACTCATCTGGTCAGATTTCGGTACTCGCACGGATTCGATCTGATCCCGGTTCAAGCACGGATCCCACCATTTTTCGGTACTCACACTGATTCTACCCTTTTCCAGTACTCGCCGGGTCAGTTTTTCGGTACTCGTACGGATTCTACCTGATCCCGGTACTGGCCCGGATTCTACCATTTTTCGGGACTCACAATGATTCTCTCCTTTTGAGGTACTCATCCGGTCAGATTTCGGTACTCGCACGGATTCGATCTGATCTCGGTTCTGTCCCGGATCCCACCATTTTTCGGAACTCACACTGATTCTACCCTTTTCCAGTACTCGCCCGGTCAGTTTTCCGGCACTCGTAAGGATTCTACCTGATCCCGGTACTGGCCCGGATTCTACCATTTTTCGGGACTCACAATGATTCTACCCTTTTGAGGTACTCATCCGGTCAGATTTCGGTACTCGCACGGATTCGATCTGATCCCGGTTCTGGCCCGGATTCCACCATTTTTCGGAACTCACACTGATGCTACCCTTTTCCAGTACTCACCGGGTCAGTTTTCCAGCACTCGTACGTATTCTACCTGATCCCGGTACTGGCCCGGATTCGACAATTTTCCGGGACTCACAATGATTCTGCAATTTTGAGGTACTCATCCGGTCAGATTTCGGTACTCGCGCGGATTCGATCTGATCTCGGTTCTGGCCCGGATTCCACAATTTTTCGGTACTCACACTGATGCTACCCTTTTCCAGTACTCACCCGGTCTGTTTTCTGGTACTCGTACATATTCTACCTGATCCCGGTACTGGCCCGGAATCGACAATTTTTCGGGACTCACAATGATTCTACCCTTTTGAGGTACTCATCCGGTCAGATTTCGGTACTCGCACCGATTCGATCTGATCCCGGTTCTGGCCCGGATTCCACCATTTTTCGGAACTCACACTGATGCTACCCTTTTCCAGTACTCACCGGGTCAGTTTTCCAGCACTCGTACGTATTCTACCTGATCCCGGTACTGGCCCGGATTCGACAATTTTCCGGGACTCACAATGATTCTGCAATTTTGAGGTACTCATCCGGTCAGATTTCGGTACTCGCGCGGATTCGATCTGATCTCGGTTCTGGCCCGGATTCCACAATTTTTCGGTACTCACACTGATGCTACCCTTTTCCAGTACTCACCCGGTCTGTTTTCTGGTACTCGTACATATTCTACCTGATCCCGGTACTGGCCCGGAATCGACAATTTTTCGGGACTCACAATGATTCTACCCTTTTGAGGTACTCATCCGGTCAGATTTCGGTACTCGCACCGATTCGATCTGATCCCGGTTTTGGCCCGGATTCCACCATTTTTCGGTACTCACACTAATTCTACCCTTTTCCAATACTCACCCGGTCAGTTTTCCGGCACTCGTAAGGATTCTACCTGATCCTGGTACTAGCCCGGATTCTACCATTTTTTGGGACTCACAATGATTCTACCCTTTTGAGGTACTCATCCGGTCAGATTTCGGTACTCGCACGGATTCGATCTAATCCCGGTTCTGGCCCGGATCCCACCATTTTTCGGTACTCACACTGATTCTACCCTTTTCCAGTATTCGCCCGGTCAGTTTTCGGGCACTCGTAAGGATTCTACCTGATCCCGGTACTGGCCCGGATTCTACCATTTTTTGGGACTCACAATGATTCTACCCTTTTGAGGTACTCATCCGGTCAGATTTCGGTACTCGCACGGATTCGATCTGATCCCGGTTCTGGCCTGGATTCCACCATTTTTCGGTACTCACACTGATACTACCCTTTTCCAGTACTCGCCCGGTCAGTTTTCCGGCACTCGTAAGGATTCTACCTGATCCCGGTACTGGCCCGGATTCTACCATTTTTCGGGACTCACAATGATTCTACCCTTTTGAGGTACTCATCTGGTCAGATTTCGGTACTCGCACGGATTCGATCTGATCCCGGTTCTGGCCCGGATCCCACCATTTTTCGGTACTCACACTGATTCTACCCTTTTCCAGTACTCGCCGGGTCAGTTTTTCGGTGCTCATACGGATTCTACCTGATCCCGGTACTGGCCCGGATTCTACCATTTTTCGGGACTCACAATGATTCTCCCCTTTTGAGGTACTCATCCGGTCAGATTTCGGTACTCGTACGGATTCTACCTGATCCCGGTACAGTCCCGGATTCTACCATTTTTCGGGACTCACAATGATTCTACCCTTTTGAGGTACTCATCCGGTCAGATTTCGGTACTCGCACGGATTCGATCTGATCCCGATTCTGTCCCGGATCCCACCATTTTTCGGTACTCACACTGATTCTACCCTTTTCCAGTACTCGCCCGGTCAGTTTTCCGGCACTCGTAAGGATTCTACCTGATCCCGGTACTGGCCCGGATTCTACCATTTTTCGGGACTCACAATGATTCTACCCTTTTGAGGTACTCATCTGGTCAGATTTCGGTACTCGCACGGATTCGATCTGATCCCGGTTCTGGCCCGGATCCCACCATTTTTCGGTACTCACACTGATTCTACCCTTTTCCAGTACTCGCCGGGTCAGTTTTTCGGTGCTCATACGGATTCTACCTGATCCCGGTACTGGCCCGGATTCTACCATTTTTCGGGACTCACAATGATTCTCCCCTTTTGAGGTACTCATCCGGTCAGATTTCGGTACTCGTACGGATTCTACCTGATCCCGGTACTGTCCCGGATTCTACCATTTTTCGGGACTCACAATGATTCTACCCTTTTGAGGTACTCATCCGGTCAGATTTCGGTACTCGCACGGATTCGATCTGATCTCGGTTCTGTCCCGGATCCCACCATTTTTCGGTACTCACACTGATTCTACCCTTTTCCAGTACTCGCCCCGGTCAGTTTTCCGGCACTCGTACGTATTCTACCTGATCCCGGTACTGGCCCGGATTCTACCATTTTTCGGGACTCACAATGATTCTACCCTTTTGAGGTACTCATCCGGTCAGATTTCGGTACTCGCGCGGATTCGATCTGATCCCGGTTCTGGCCCGGATTCCACCATTTTTCGGTACTCACACTGATGCTACCCTTTTCCAGTACTCACCCGGTCTGTTTTCTGGTACTCGTACATATTCTACCTGATCCCGGTACTGGCCCGGAATCGACAATTTTTCGGGACTCACAATGATTCTACCCTTTTGAGGTACTCATCCGGTCAGATTTCGGTACTCGCACGGATTCGATCTGATCCCGGTTCTGGCCCGGATTCCACCATTTTTCGGTACTCACACTCATTCTACCCTTTTCCAGTACTCCCCCGGTCAGTTTTCCGGCACTCGTAAGGATTCTACCTGATCCCGGTACTAGCCCGGAATCTACCATTTTTTGGGACTCACAATGATTCTACCCTTTTGAGGTACTCATCCGGTCAGATTTCGGTACTCGCACGGATTCGATCTAATCCCGGTTCTAGCCCGGATCCCACCATTTTTCGGTACTCACACTGATTCTACCCTTTTCCAGTAGTCGCCCGGTCAGTTTTCGGGCACTCGTAAGGATTCTACCTGATCCCGGTACTGGCCCGGATTCTACCATTTTTTGGGACTCACAATGATTCTACCCTTTTGAGGTACTCATCCGGTCAGATTTCGGTACTCGCACGGATTCGATCTGATCCCGGTTCTGGCTCGGATTCCACCATTTTTCGGTACTCACACTGATGCTACCGTTTTCCTGTACTCACCCGGTCAGTTTTCCGGCACTCGTACGTATTCTACCTGATACCGGTACTGGGCCGAATTCGATAATTTTCCAGGACTCACAATGATTCTGCCCTTTTGAGGTACTCATCCGGTCAGATTTCAGTACTCGTACGGATTCTACCTGATCCCGGTACTGGCCCGGATTCTACCATTTCTCGGGACTTACAATGATTCTACCCTTTTGAGGTACTCATCCGGTCAGATTTCGGTACTCACACTGATGCTACACTTTTCCAGTACTCACCCGGTCTGTTTTCTGGTACTCGTACATATTCTACCTGATCCCGGTACTGGCCCGGATTCTACCATTTTTCGGGACTCACAATGATTCTCCCCTTTTGAGGTCCTTATTCGGTCAGATTTCGGTACTCGCACGGATTCGATCTGATCCCGGTTCTGGCCCGGATTCCACCATTTTTCGATACTCACACTAATTCTACCCTTTTCCAGTACTCGCCCGGTCAGTTTTCGGGGACTCGTAAGGATTCTACCTGATCCCGGTACTGGCCCGGATTCTACCATTTTTCGGGACTCACAATGATTCTACCTTTTTGTGGTACTCATCCGATCAGATTTCGGTACTCGCACGGATTCGATCTGATCCCGGTTCTGGCCCGGATTCCACCATTTTTCGGTACTCACACTAATTCTACCCTTTTCCAGTACTCACCCGGTCAGTTTTCCGGCACTCGTAAGGATTCTACCTGATCCCGGTACTAGCCCGGATTCTACCATTTTTTGGGACTCACAATGATTCTACCCTTTTGAGGTACTCATCCGGTCAGATTTCGGTACTCGCACGGATTCGATCTGATCCCGGTTCTGGCCCGGATCCCACCATTTTTCGGTACTCACACTGATTCTACCCTTTTCCAGTACTCGCCGGGTTAGTTTTTCGGTACTCGTACGGATTCTACCTGATCCCGGTACTGGCCCGGATTCTACCATTTTTCGGGACTCACAATGATTCTCCCCTTTTGAGGTACTCATCCGGTCAGATTTCGGTACTCGCGCGGATTCGATCTGATCTCGGTTCTGGCCCGGATTCCACAATTTTTCGGTACTCACACTGATGCTACCCTTTTCCAGTACTCACCCGGTCTGTTTTCTGGTACTCGTACATATTCTACCTGATCCCGGTACTGGCCCGGAATCGACAATTTTTCGGGACTCACAATGATTCTACCCTTTTGAGGTACTCATCCGGTCAGATTTCGGTACTCGCACCGATTCGATCTGATCCCGGTTTTGGCCCGGATTCCACCATTTTTCGGTACTCACACTAATTCTACCCTTTTCCAATACTCACCCGGTCAGTTTTCCGGCACTCGTAAGGATTCTACCTGATCCTGGTACTAGCCCGGATTCTACCATTTTTTGGGACTCACAATGATTCTACCCTTTTGAGGTACTCATCCGGTCAGATTTCGGTACTCGCACGGATTCGATCTAATCCCGGTTCTGGCCCGGATCCCACCATTTTTCGGTACTCACACTGATTCTACCCTTTTCCAGTATTCGCCCGGTCAGTTTTCGGGCACTCGTAAGGATTCTACCTGATCCCGGTACTGGCCCGGATTCTACCATTTTTTGGGACTCACAATGATTCTACCCTTTTGAGGTACTCATCCGGTCAGATTTCGGTACTCGCACGGATTCGATCTGATCCCGGTTCTGGCCTGGATTCCACCATTTTTCGGTACTCACACTGATACTACCCTTTTCCAGTACTCGCCCGGTCAGTTTTCCGGCACTCGTAAGGATTCTACCTGATCCCGGTACTGGCCCGGATTCTACCATTTTTCGGGACTCTCAATGATTCTACCCTTTTGAGGTACTCATCCGGTCAGATTTCGGTACTCGCACGGATTCGATCTGATCCCGGTTCTGTCCCGGATCCCACCATTTTTCGGAACTCACACTGATTCTACCCTTTTCCAGTACTCGCCCGGTCAGTTTTCCGGCACTCGTAAGGATTCTACCTGATCCCGGTACTGGCCCGGATTCTACCATTTTTCGGGACTCACAATGATTCTACCCTTTTGAGGTACTCATCCGGTCAGATTTCGGTACTCGCACGGATTCGATCTGATCCCGGTTCTGGCCCGGATTCCACCATTTTTCGGTACTCACACGGATTCTACCCTTTTCCAGTACTCGCCCGATCAGCTTTTCGGTACTCGTACGGATTCTACCTGATCCCGGTACTGGCCCGGATTCTACCATTTTTCGGGACTCACAATGATTCTCCCCTTTTGAGGTACTCATCCGGTCAGATTTCGGTTCTCGTACGGATTCTACCTGATCCCGGTACTGTCCCGGATTCTACCATTTTTCGGGACTCTCAATGATTCTACCCTTTTGAGGTACTCATCCGGTCAGATTTTGGTACTCGCACGGATTCGATCTGATCCCGGTTCTGTCCCGGATCCCACCATTTTTCGGAACTCACACTGATTCTACCCTTTTCCAGTACTCGCCCGGTCAGTTTTCCGGCACTCGTAAGGATTCTACCTGATCCCGGTACTGGCCCGGATTCTACCATTTTTCGGGACTCACAATGATTCTACCCTTTTGAGGTACTCATCCGGTCAGATTTCGGTACTCGCACGGATTCGATCTGATCCCGGTTCTGGCCCGGATTCCACCATTTTTCGGTACTCACACGGATTCTACCCTTTTCCAGTACTCGCCCGATCAGCTTTTCGGTACTCGTACGGATTCTACCTGATCCCGGTACTGGCCCGGATTCTACCATTTTTCGGGACTCACAATGATTCTACCCTTTTGAGGTACACATCCGGTCAGATTTCGGTGCTCGCACGGATTCGATTTGATCCCGGTTCTGGCCCGGATTCCACCATTATTCGGTACTCACACTGATTCTACCCTTTTCCAGTACTCGCCCGATCAGCTTTTCGGTACTCGTACGGATTCTACCTGATCCCGGTACTGGCCCGGATTCTACCATTTTTCGGGACTCACAATGATTCTACCCTTTTGAGGTACACATCCGGTCAGATTTCGGTGCTCGCACGGATTCGATTTGATCCCGGTTCTGGCCCGGATTCCCCCATTTTTCGGTACTCACACTGATTCTACCCTTTTCCAGTACTCGCCCGGTCCGTTTTCCGGCACTCGTAAGGATTCTACTTGATCCCGGTACTGGCCCGGATTCTCCCATTTTTCGGGACTCACAATGATTCTACCCTTTTGAGCTACTCATCCGGTCAGATTTCGGTACTCGCACGGATTCGATCTGATCGAGGTGCTGGCCCGGATTCCACCATTTTTCGGTACTCACACTGATTCTACCCTTTTCCAGTACTTGCCCGGTCAGTTTTTCGGTACTCGTACGGATTCTACCTGATCCCGGTACTGGCCCGGATTCTACCATTTTTCGGGACTCACAATGATTCTACCCTTTTGAGGTACTCATCCGGTCAGATTTCGGTACTCGCACGGATTCTATCCGACCCCGGTTCTGGCCCGGATTCCACCATTTTTCGGTACTCACACTGATGCTACCCTCTTCCAGTACTCACCCGGTCAGTTTTCCGGCACTAGTACGTATTCTACCTGATCCCGATACTGGCCCGGATTCGACAATTATTCGGGACTCACAATGATTCTACCCTTTTGAGGTACTCATCCGGTCAGATTTCGGTACTCGCACGGATTCGATCTGATCCCGGTTCTGGCCCGGATTCCACCATTTTTCGGTACTCACACTGATGCTACCCTTTTCCAGTACTCGCCCGGTCAGTTTTTCGGTACTCGTACGGATTCTACCTGATCCCGGTACTGGCCCGGATTCTACCATTTTTCGGGACTCACAATGATTCTACCCTTTTGAGGTACTCATCCGGTCAGATTTCGGTACTCGCACGGATTCTATCCGACCCCGGTTCTGGCCCGGATTCCACCATTTTTCGGTACTCACACTGATGCTACCCTTTTCCAGTACTCACCCGGTCAGTTTTCCGGCACTAGTACGTATTCTACCTGATCCCGGTACTGGCCCGGATTCGACAATTATTCGGGACTCACAATGATTCTACCCTTTTGAGGTACTCATCCGGTCAGATTTCGGTACTCGCACGGATTCGATCTGATCCCGGTTCTGGCCCGGATTCCACCATTTTTCGGTACTCACACTGATTCTACCCTTTTCCAGTACTCTCCCGATCAGTTTTTCGGTACTCGTACGGATTCTACCTGATCCCGGTACTGGCCTGGATTCTACCATTTTTCGGGACTCACAATGATTCTACCCTTTTGAGGTACTCATCCGGTCAGATTTCGGTACTCGCACGGATTCGATCTGATCCCGGTTCTAGCTCGTATTCCACCATTTTTCGGTACTCACACTGATTCTACCCTTTTCCAGTACTCGCCCGGTCAGTTTTTCGGTACTCGTAAGGATCCATCCTGATACCGGTACTCGCCCGGATTCGACAATTTTTCGGGACTCACAATGATTCTACCCTTTTGAGGTACTCATCCGGTCAGATTTCGGTACTCGCACGGATTCTATCCGACCCCGGTTCTGGCCCGGATTCCACCATTTTTCGGTACTCACACTGATGCTACCCTCTTCCAGTACTCACCCGGTCAGTTTTCCGGCACTAGTACGTATTCTACCTGATCCCGATACTGGCCCGGATTCGACAATTATTCGGAACTCACAATGATTCTACCCTTTTGAGGTACTCATCCGGTCAGATTTCGGTACTCGCACGGATTCGATCTGATCCCGGTTCTGGCCCGGATTCCACCATTTTTCGGTACTCACACTGATGCTACCCTTTTCCAGTACTCGCCCGGTCAGTTTTTCGGTACTCGTACGGATTCTACCTGATCCCAGTACTGGCCCGGATTCTACCATTTTTCGGGACTCACAATGATTCTACCCTTTTGGGGTACTCATCCGGTCAGATTTCGGTACTCGCACGGATTCGATCTGATCCCGGTTCTGGCCCGGATTCCACCATTTTTCGGTACTCACACGATTCTACCATTTTCCAGTACTCGCCCGATCAGCTTTTCGGTACTCGTACGGATTCTACCTGATCCCGGTACTGGCCCGGATTCTACCATTTTTCGGGACTCACAATGATTCTACCCTTTTGAGGTACTCATCCGGTCAGATTTCGGTACTCGCACGGATTCGATCTGATCCCGGTTCTGGCCCGAATTCCACCATTTTTCGGTACTCACACGGATTCTACCCTTTTCCAATACTCGCCCGATCAGCTTTTCGGTACTCGTACGGATTCTACCTGATCCCGGTACTGGCCCGGATTCTACCATTTTTCGGGACTCACAATGATTCTACCCTTTTGAGGTACACATCCGGTCAGATTTCGGTGCTCGCACGGATTCGATTTGATCCCGGTTCTGGCCCGGATTCCACCATTATTCGGTACTCACACTGATTCTACCCTTTTCCAGTACTCGCCCGATCAGCTTTTCGGTACTCGTACGGATTCTACCTGATCCCGGTACTGGCCCGGATTCTACCATTTTTCGGGACTCACAATGATTCTACCCTTTTGAGGTACACATCCGGTCAGATTTCGGTACTCGCACGGATTCGATTTGATCCCGGTTCTGGCCCGGATTCCCCCATTTTTCGGTACTCACACTGATTCTACCCTTTTCCAGTACTCGCCCGGTCCGTTTTCCGGCACTCGTAAGGATTCTACTTGATCCCGGTACTGGCCCGGATTCTCCCATTTTTCGGGACTCACAATGATTCTACCCTTTTGAGCTACTCATCCGGTCAGATTTCGGTACTCGCATGGATTCGATTTGATCCCGGTTCTGGCCCGGATTCCTCCATTTTTCGGTACTCACACTGATTCTACCCTTTTCCAGCACTCGCCCGATCAGCTTTTCGGTACTCGTACGGATTCTACCTGATCCCGGTACTGGCCCGGATTCGACAATTTTTCGGGACTCACAATGATTCTACCCTTTTGAGGTACTCATCCGGTCAGATTTCGGTACTCGCACGGATTCGATCTCATCCCGGTTTTGGCCCGGATTCCACCATTTTTCGGTACTCACACGGATTCTACCCTTTTCCACTACTCGCCCGATAAGTTTTACGGTACTCGTACGGATTCTACCTGATCCCGGTACTGGCCCGGATTCTACCATTTTTCGGGACTCACAATGATTCTACCCTTTTGAGGTACTCATCCGGTCAGATTTCGGTACTCGCACGGATTCGATCTGATCCCGGTTCTGGCCAGGATTCCACCATTTTTCGGTACTCACACTGATTCTACCATTTTCCAGTACTCGCCCGATCAGCTTTTCGGTACTCGTACGGATTCTACCTGATCCCGGTACTGGCCCGGATTCTACAATTTTTCGGGACTCACAATGATTCTACCCTTTTGGGTACTCATCCGGTCAGATTTCGGTACTCGCACGGATGCGATCTGATCCCGGTTCTGGCCCGTAGTCCACCATTTTTCGGTACTCACACTGATTCAACCCTTTTCCAGTACTCGCCCGGTCAGTTTTTCGGTACTCGTAAGGATCCTACCTGATCCCGGTACTCGCCCGGATTCGACAATTTTTGGGTACTCACAATGATTCTACCCTTTTGAGGTACTCATCCGGTCAGATTTTGGTACTCGCACGGATTCGATCTGATCCCGGTTCTGGCCAGGATTCCACCATTTTTCGGTACTCACACTGATTCTACCCTTTTCCAGTACTCGCCGGGTCAGTTTTTCGGTACTCGTACGGATTCTACCTGATCCCGGTACTGGCCTGGATTCTACCATTTTTCGGGACTCACAATGATTCTACCCTTTTGAGGTACTCATCCGGTCAGATTTCGGTACTCGCACGGATTCGATCTGATCCCGGTTCTAGCTCGTATTCCTCCATTTTTCGGTACTCACACTGATTCTACCCTTTTCCAGTACTCGCCCGATCAGCTTTTCGGTACTCGTACGGATTCTACCTGATCCCGGTACTGGCCCGGATTCTACCATTTTTCGGGACTCACAATGATTCTACCCTTTTGAGGTTCTCATCCGATCAGATTTCGGTACTCGCACGGATTCGATCTGATCCCGGTTCTGGCCAGGATTCCACCATTTTTCGGTACTCACACTGATTTTACCCTTTTCCAGTACTCTCCCGATAAGTTTTACGGTACTCGTACGGATTCTACCTGATCCCGGTACTGGCCCGGATTCAACAATTTTTCGGGACTCACAATGATTCTACCCTTTGGTGGTACTCATCCGGTCAGATTTCGGTACTCGCACGGATTCGATTTGATCCCGGTTCTGGCCCGGATTCCTCCATTTTTCGGTACTCACACTGATTCTACCCTTTTCCAGTACTCGCCCGATCAGCTTTTCGGTACTCGTACGGATTCTACCTGATCCCGGTACTGGCCCGGATTCTACCATTTTTCGGGACTCACAATGATTCTACCCTTTTAGGTACTCATCCGGTCAGATTTCGGTACTCGCACGGATTCTATCCGACCCCGGTTCTGGCCCGGATTCCACCATTTTTCGGTACTCACACTGAGGCTACCCTTTTCCAGTACTCACCCGGTCAGTTTTCCGGCACTAGTACGTATTCTACCTGATCCCGGTACTGGCCCGGATTCGACAATTATTCGGGACTCACAATGATTCTACCCTTTTGATGTACTCATCCGGTCAGATTTCGGTACTCGCACGGATTCGATCTGATCCCAGTTCTGGCCCGGATTCCACCATTTTTCGGTACTCACACTGATGCTACCCTTTTCCAGTACTCCCCTGGTCAGTTTTCCGGCACTAGTACGTATTCTACCTGATCCCGGTACTGGCCCGGATTCTACAATTTTTCGGGACTCACAATGATTCTACCCTTTTGAGGTACTCATCCGGTCAGATTTCGGTACTCGCACGGATTCGATCTGATCCCGGTTCTGGCCAGAATTCCACCATTTTTCGGTACTCACACTGATTCTACCCTTTTCCAGTACTCGCCCGATCAGTTTTTCGGTACTCGTACGGATTCTACCTGATCCCGGTACTGGCCTGGATTCTACAATTTTTCGGGACTCACAATGATTCTACCCTTTTGAGGTACTCATCCGGTCAGATTTCGGTACTCGCACGGATTCGATCTGATCCCGGTTCTAGCTCGTATTCCACCATTTTTCAGTACTCACACTGATTCTACCCTTTTCCAGTACTCGCCCGGTCAGTTTTTCGGTACTCGTAAGGATCCATCCTGATCCTGGTACTCGCCCGGATTCGACAATTTTTCGGGACTCACAATGATTCTACCCTTTTGAGGTACTCATCCGGTCAGATTTCGGTACTCGGACGGATTCGATCTGATCCCGGTTTTGGCCCGGATTCCACCATTTTTCGGTACTCACAATGATTCTACCCTTTTGAGGTACTCATCCGGTCAGATTTCGGTACTCGCACGGATTCGATCTGATCCCGGTTCTGGCCCGGATTCCACCATTTTTCGGTACTCACACGGATTCTACCCTTTTCCAGTACTCGCCCGATCAGCTTTTCGGTACTCGTACGGATTCTACCTGATCCCGGTACTGGCCCGGATTCTACCATTTTTCGGGACTCACAATGATTCTACCCTTTTGAGGTACTCATCCGGTCAGATTTCGGTACTCGCACGGATTCGATCTGATCCCGGTTCTGGCCAGGATTCCACCATTTTTCGGTACTCACACTGATTCTACCCTTTTCCAGTACTCGCCCGGTCAGTTTTTCGGTACTCGTACGGATTCTACCTGATCCCGGTACTAGCCTGGATTCTACCATTTTTCGGGACTCACAATGATTCTACCCTTTTGAGGTACTCATCCGGTCAGATTTCGGTACTCGCACGGATTCGATCTGATCCCGGTTCTGGCCCGGATTCCACCATTTTTCGGTACTCACACGGATTCTACCCTTTTCCACTACTTGCCCGATAAGTTTTACGGTACTCGTACGGATTCTACCTGATCCCGGTACTGGCCCGGATTCTACAATTTTTCGGGACTCACAATGATTCTACCCTTTTGACGTACTCATCCGGTCAGATTTCGGTACTCGCACGGATTCGATCTGATCCCGGTTCTGGCCCGGATTCCACCATTTTTCGGTACTCACACGGATTCTACCCTTTTCCACTACTCGCCCGATAAGTTTTACGGTACTCGTACGGATTCTACCTGATCCCGGTACTGGCCCGGATTCTACCATTTTTCGGGACTCACAATGATTCTACCCTTTTGAGGTACTCATCCGGTCAGATTTCGGTACTCGCACGGATTTGATTTGATCCCGGTTCTGGCCCGGATTCCACCATTTTTCGGTACTCACACTGATTCTACCCTTTTCCAGTACTCTCCCGATCAGTTTTTCGGTACTCGTACGGATTCTACCTGATCCCGGTACTGGCCCGGATTCTACCATTTTTCGGGACTCACAATGATTCTACCCTTTTGAGGTACTCATCCGGTCAGATTTCGGTACTCGCACGGATTCGATCTGATCCCGGTTCTGGCCAGGATTCCACCATTTTTCGGTACTCACACTGATTCTACCCTTTTCCACTACTCGCCCGATAAGTTTTACGGTACTCGTACGGATTCTACCTGATCCCGGTACTGGCCCGGATTCTACCATTTTTCGGGACTCACAATGATTCTACCCTTTTGAGGTACTCATCCGGTCAGATTTCGGTACTCGCACGGATTCGATCTGATCCCGGTTCTGGCCAGGATTCCACCATTTTTCGGTACTCACACTGATTCTACCCTTTTCCAGTACTCGCCCGGTCAGTTTTTCGGTACTCGTACGGATTCTACCTGATCCCGGTACTAGCCTGGATTCTACCATTTTTCGGGACTCACAATGATTCTACCCTTTTGAGGTACTCATCCGGTCAGATTTCGGTACTCGCACGGATTCGATCTGATCCCGGTTCTGGCCCGGATTCCACCATTTTTCGGTACTCACACGGATTCTACCCTTTTCCACTACTTGCCCGATAAGTTTTACGGTACTCGTACGGATTCTACCTGATCCCGGTACTGGCCCGGATTCTACAATTTTTCGGGACTCACAATGATTCTACCCTTTTGACATACTCATCCGGTCAGATTTCGGTACTCGCACGGATTCGATCTGATCCCGGTTCTGGCCCGGATTCCACCATTTTTCGGTACTCACACGGATTCTACCCTTTTCCACTACTCGCCCGATAAGTTTTACGGTACTCGTACGGATTCTACCTGATCCCGGTACTGGCCCGGATTCTACCATTTTTCGGGACTCACAATGATTCTACCCTTTTGAGGTACTCATCCGGTCAGATTTCGGTACTCGCACGGATTTGATTTGATCCCGGTTCTGGCCCGGATTCCACCATTTTTCGGTACTCACACTGATTCTACCCTTTTCCAGTACTCTCCCGATCAGTTTTTCGGTACTCGTACGGATTCTACCTGATCCCGGTACTGGCCCGGATTCTACCATTTTTCGGGACTCACAATGATTCTACCCTTTTGAGGTACTCATCCGGTCAGATTTCGGTACTCGCACGGATTCGATCTGATCCCGGTTCTGGCCAGGATTCCACCATTTTTCGGTACTCACACTGATTCTACCCTTTTCCAGTACTCGCCCGGTCAGTTTTTCGGTACTCGTACGGATTCTACCTGATCCCGGTACTAGCCTGGATTCTACCATTTTTCGGGACTCACAATGATTCTACCCTTTTGAGGTACTCATCCGGTCAGATTTCGGTACTCGCACGGATTCGATCTGATCCCGGTTCTGGCCCGGATTCCACCATTTTTCGGTACTCACACGGATTCTACCCTTTTCCACTACTTGCCCGATAAGTTTTACGGTACTCGTACGGATTCTACCTGATCCCGGTACTGGCCCGGATTCTACAATTTTTCGGGACTCACAATGATTCTACCCTTTTGACGTACTCATCCGGTCAGATTTCGGTACTCGCACGGATTCGATCTGATCCCGGTTCTGGCCCGGATTCCACCATTTTTCGGTACTCACACGGATTCTACCCTTTTCCACTACTCGCCCGATAAGTTTTACGGTACTCGTACGGATTCTACCTGATCCCGGTACTGGCCCGGATTCTACCATTTTTCGGGACTCACAATGATTCTACCCTTTTGAGGTACTCATCCGGTCAGATTTCGGTACTCGCACGGATTTGATTTGATCCCGGTTCTGGCCCGGATTCCACCATTTTTCGGTACTCACACTGATTCTACCCTTTTCCAGTACTCTCCCGATCAGTTTTTCGGTACTCGTACGGATTCTACCTGATCCCGGTACTAGCCTGGATTCTACCATTTTTCGGGACTCACAATGATTCTACCCTTTTGAGGTACTCATCCGGTCAGATTTCGGTACTCGCACGGATTCGATCTGATCCCGGTTCTGGCCCGGATTCCACCATTTTTCGGTACTCACACGGATTCTACCCTTTTCCACTACTTGCCCGATAAGTTTTACGGTACTCGTACGGATTCTACCTGATCCCGGTACTGGCCCGGATTCTACAATTTTTCGGGACTCACAATGATTCTACCCTTTTGACGTACTCATCCGGTCAGATTTCGGTACTCGCACGGATTCGATCTGATCCCGGTTCTGGCCCGGATTCCACCATTTTTCGGTACTCACACGGATTCTACCCTTTTCCACTACTCGCCCGATAAGTTTTACGGTACTCGTACGGATTCTACCTGATCCCGGTACTGGCCCGGATTCTACCATTTTTCGGGACTCACAATGATTCTACCCTTTTGAGGTACTCATCCGGTCAGATTTCGGTACTCGCACGGATTTGATTTGATCCCGGTTCTGGCCCGGATTCCACCATTTTTCGGTACTCACACTGATTCTACCCTTTTCCAGTACTCTCCCGATCAGTTTTTCGGTACTCGTACGGATTCTACCTGATCCCGGTACTGGCCCGGATTCTACCATTTTTCGGGACTCACAATGATTCTACCCTTTTGAGGTACTCATCCGGTCAGATTTCGGTACTCGCACGGATTCGATCTGATCCCGGTTCTGGCCAGGATTCCACCATTTTTCGGTACTCACACTGATTCTACCCTTTTCCAGTACTCGCCCGGTCAGTTTTTCGGTACTCGTACGGATTCTACCTGATCCCGGTACTAGCCTGGATTCTACCATTTTTCGGGACTCACAATGATTCTACCCTTTTGAGGTACTCATCCGGTCAGATTTCGGTACTCGCACGGATTCGATCTGATCCCGGTTCTGGCCCGGATTCCACCATTTTTCGGTACTCACACGGATTCTACCCTTTTCCACTACTTGCCCGATAAGTTTTACGGTACTCGTACGGATTCTACCTGATCCCGGTACTGGCCCGGATTCTACAATTTTTCGGGACTCACAATGATTCTACCCTTTTGACGTACTCATCCGGTCAGATTTCGGTACTCGCACGGATTCGATCTGATCCCGGTTCTGGCCCGGATTCCACCATTTTTCGGTACTCACACGGATTCTACCCTTTTCCACTACTCGCCCGATAAGTTTTACGGTACTCGTACGGATTCTACCTGATCCCGGTACTGGCCCGGATTCTACCATTTTTCGGGACTCACAATGATTCTACCCTTTTGAGGTACTCATCCGGTCAGATTTCGGTACTCGCACGGATTTGATTTGATCCCGGTTCTGGCCCGGATTCCACCATTTTTCGGTACTCACACTGATTCTACCCTTTTCCAGTACTCTCCCGATCAGTTTTTCGGTACTCGTACGGATTCTACCTGATCCCGGTACTGGCCCGGATTCTACCATTTTTCGGGACTCACAATGATTCTACCCTTTTGAGGTACTCATCCGGTCAGATTTCGGTACTCGCACGGATTCGATCTGATCCCGGTTCTGGCCAGGATTCCACCATTTTTCGGTACTCACACTGATTCTACCCTTTTCCACTACTCGCCCGATAAGTTTTACGGTACTCGTACGGATTCTACCTGATCCCGGTACTGGCCCGGATTCTACCATTTTTCGGGACTCACAATGATTCTACCCTTTTGAGGTACTCATCCGGTCAGATTTCGGTACTCGCACGGATTCGATCTGATCCCGGTTCTGGCCAGGATTCCACCATTTTTCGGTACTCACACTGATTCTACCCTTTTCCAGTACTCGCCCGGTCAGTTTTTCGGTACTCGTACGGATTCTACCTGATCCCGGTACTAGCCTGGATTCTACCATTTTTCGGGACTCACAATGATTCTACCCTTTTGAGGTACTCATCCGGTCAGATTTCGGTACTCGCACGGATTCGATCTGATCCCGGTTCTGGCCCGGATTCCACCATTTTTCGGTACTCACACGGATTCTACCCTTTTCCACTACTTGCCCGATAAGTTTTACGGTACTCGTACGGATTCTACCTGATCCCGGTACTGGCCCGGATTCTACAATTTTTCGGGACTCACAATGATTCTACCCTTTTGACGTACTCATCCGGTCAGATTTCGGTACTCGCACGGATTCGATCTGATCCCGGTTCTGGCCCGGATTCCACCATTTTTCGGTACTCACACGGATTCTACCCTTTTCCACTACTCGCCCGATAAGTTTTACGGTACTCGTACGGATTCTACCTGATCCCGGTACTGGCCCGGATTCTACCATTTTTCGGGACTCACAATGATTCTACCCTTTTGAGGTACTCATCCGGTCAGATTTCGGTACTCGCACGGATTCGATTTGATCCCGGTTCCGGCCCGGATTCCTCCATTTTTCGGTACTCACACTGATTCTACCCTTTTCCAGTACTCACCCGATCAGCTTTTCGGTACTCGTACGGATTCTACCTGATCCCGGTACTGGCCCGGATTCTACCATTTTTCGGGACTCACAATGTTTCTACCCTTTTGAGGTACTCATCCGGTCAGATTTCGGTACTCGCACGGATTCGATCTGATCCCGGTTCTGGCCCGGATTCCACCATTTTTCGGTAGTCACACGGATTCAACCCTTTTCCACTACTCGCCCGATAAGTTTTACGGTACTCGGACGGATTCTACCTGATCCCGGTACTGGCCCGGATTCTACCATTTTTCGGGACTCACAATGATTCTACCCTTTTGAGGTACTCATTCGGTCAGATTTCGGTACTCGCACGGATTCGATTTGATCCCGGTTCTTGCCCGGATTCCTCCACTTTTCGGTACTCACACTGATTCTACCCTTTTCCAGTACTCGCCCGATCAGCTTTACGGTACTCGGACGGATTCTACCTGATCCCGGTACTGGCCCGGATTCTACAATTTTTCGGGACTCACAATGATTCTACCCTTTTGAGGTACTCATCCGGTCATATTTCGGTACTCGCACGGATTCGATCTGATCCCGGTTCTGGCCAGGATTCCACCATTTTTCGGTACTCACACGGATTCTACCCTTTTCCACTACACGACCGATAAGTTTTACGGTACTCGTACGGATTCTACCTGATCCCGGTACTGGCCCGGATTCTACCATTTTTCGGGACTCACAATGATTCTACCCTTTTGAGGTACTCATCCGGTCAGATTTCGGTACTCGCACGGATTCGATCTGATCCCGGTTCTGGCCCGGATTCCACCATTTTTCGGTACTCACACGGATTCTACCATTTTCCTGTACTCGCCCGATAAGTTTTACGGTACTCGTACGGATTCTACCTGATCCCGGTACTGGCCCGGATTCTACCATTTTTCGGGACTCACAATGATTCTACCCTTTTGAGGTACTCATCCGGTCAGATTTCGGTACTCGCACGGATTCGATCTGATCCCGGTTCTAGCTCGTATTCCACCATTTTTCAGTACTCACACTGATTCTACCCTTTTCCAGTACTCGCCCGGTCAGTTTTTCGGTACTCGTAAGGATCCATCCTGATCCTGGTACTCGCCCGGATTCGACAATTTTTCGGGACTCACAATGATTCTACCCTTTTGAGGTACTCATCCGGTCAGATTTCGGTACTCGCACGGATTCGATCTGATCCCGGTTTTGGCCCGGATTCCACCATTTTTCGGTACTCACAATGATTCTACCCTTTTGAGGTACTCATCCGGTCAGATTTCGGTACTCGCACGGATTTGATTTGATCCCGGTTCTGGCCCGGATTCCACCATTTTTCGGTACTCACACTGATTCTACCCTTTTCCAGTACTCGCCCGATCAGTTTTTTGGTACTCGTACGGATTCTACCTGATCCCGGTACTGGCCCGGATTCTACCATTTTTCGGGACTCACAATGATTCTACCCTTTTGAGGTACTCATCCGGTCAGATTTCGGTACTCGCACGGATTCGATCTGATCCCGGTTCTGGCCAGGATTCCACCATTTTTCGGTACTCACACTGATTCTACCCTTTTCCAGTACTCGCCCGGTCAGTTTTTCGGTACTCGTACGGATTCTACCTGATCCCGGTACTAGCCTGGATTCTACCATTTTTCGGGACTCACAATGATTCTACCCTTTTGAGGTACTCATCCGGTCAGATTTCGGTACTCGCACGGATTCGTTCTGATCCCGGTTCTGGCCCGGATTCCACCATTTTTCGGTACTCACACGGATTCTACCCTTTTCCACTACTTGCCCGATAAGTTTTACGGTACTCGTACGGATTCTACCTGATCCCGGTACTGGCCCGGATTCTACAATTTTTCGGGACTCACAATGATTCTACCCTTTTGACGTACTCATCCGGTCAGATTTCGGTACTCGCACGGATTCGATCTGATCCCGGTTCTGGCCCGGATTCCACCATTTTTCGGTACTCACACGGATTCTACCCTTTTCCACTACTCGCCCGATAAGTTTTACGGTACTCGTACGGATTCTACCTGATCCCGGTACTGGCCCGGATTCTACCATTTTTCGGGACTCACAATGATTCTACCCTTTTGAGGTACTCATCCGGTCAGATTTCGGTACTCGCACGGATTTGATTTGATCCCGGTTCTGGCCCGGATTCCACCATTTTTCGGTACTCACACTGATTCTACCCTTTTCCAGTACTCTCCCGATCAGTTTTTCGGTACTCGTACGGATTCTACCTGATCCCGGTACTGGCCCGGATTCTACCATTTTTCGGGACTCACAATGATTCTACCCT
This sequence comes from Vitis cinerea var. helleri x Vitis rupestris, assembly GCA_945999865.1. Classification (NCBI taxonomy): domain Eukaryota; kingdom Viridiplantae; phylum Streptophyta; class Magnoliopsida; order Vitales; family Vitaceae; genus Vitis; species Vitis cinerea var. helleri x Vitis rupestris. The sequence goes on from OX253902.1 coordinate 14,444,649, forward strand.
TTTGAGGTACTCATCCGGTCAGATTTCGGTACTCGCACGGATTCGATCTGATCCCGGTTCTGGCCAGGATTCCACCATTTTTCGGTACTCACACTGATTCTACCCTTTTCCACTACTCGCCCGATAAGTTTTACGGTACTCGTACGGATTCTACCTGATCCCGGTACTGGCCCGGATTCTACCATTTTTCGGGACTCACAATGATTCTACCCTTTTGAGGTACTCATCCGGTCAGATTTCGGTACTCGCACGGATTCGATCTGATCCCGGTTCTGGCCAAGATTCCACCATTTTTCGGTACTCACACTGATTCTACCATTTTCCAGTACTCGCCCGGTCAGTTTTTCGGTACTCGTACGGATTCTACCTGATCCCGGTACTAGCCTGGATTCTACCATTTTTCGGGACTCACAATGATTCTACCCTTTTGAGGTACTCATCCGGTCAGATTTCGGTACTCGCACGGATTCGATCTGATCCCGGTTCTGGCCCGGATTCCACCATTTTTCGGTACTCACACGGATTCTACCCTTTTCCACTACTTGCCCGATAAGTTTTACGGTACTCGTACGGATTCTACCTGATCCCGGTACTGACCCGGATTCTACAATTTTTCGGGACTCACAATGATTCTACCCTTTTGACGTACTCATCCGGTCAGATTTCGGTACTCGCACGGATTCGATCTGATCCCGGTTCTGGCCCGGATTCCACCATTTTTCGGTACTCACACGGATTCTACCCTTTTCCACTACTCGCCCGATAAGTTTTACGGTACTCGTACGGATTCTACCTGATCCCGGTACTGGCCCGGATTCTACCATTTTTCGGGACTCACAATGATTCTACCCTTTTGAGGTACTCATCCGGTCAGATTTCGGTACTCGCACGGATTCGATTTGATCCCGGTTCCGGCCCGGATTCCTCCATTTTTCGGTACTCACACTGATTCTACCCTTTTCCAGTACTCACCCGATCAGCTTTTCGGTACTCGTACGGATTCTACCTGATCCCGGTACTGGCCCGGATTCTACCATTTTTCGGGACTCACAATGATTCTACCCTTTTGAGGTACTCATCCGGTCAGATTTCGGTACTCGCACGGATTCGATCTGATCCCGGTTCTGGCCCGGATTCCACCATTTTTCGGTACTCACACGGATTCAACCCTTTTCCACTACTCGCCCGATAAGTTTTACGGTACTCGGACGGATTCTACCTGATCCCGGTACTGGCCCGGATTCTACCATTTTTCGGGACTCACAATGATTCTACCCTTTTGAGGTACTCATCCGGTCAGATTTCGGTACTCGCACGGATTCGATTTGATCCCGGTTCTGGCCCGGATTCCTCCACTTTTCGGTACTCACACTGATTCTACCCTTTTCCAGTACTCGCCCGATCAGCTTTACGGTACTCGGACGGATTCTACCTGATCCCGGTACTGGCCCGGATTCTACAATTTTTCGGGACTCACAATGATTCTACCCTTTTGAGGTACTCATCCGGTCATATTTCGGTACTCGCACGGATTCGATCTGATCCCGGTTCTGGCCAGGATTCCACCATTTTTCGGTACTCACACGGATTCTACCCTTTTCCACTACACGACCGATAACTTTTACGGTACTCGTACGGATTCTACCTGATCCCGGTACTGGCCCGGATTCTACCATTTTTCGGGACTCACAATGATTCTACCCTTTTGAGGTACTCATCCGGTCAGATTTCGGTACTCGCACGGATTCGATCTGATCCCGGTTCTGGCCCGGATTCCACCATTTTTCGGTACTCACACGGATTCTACCATTTTCCTGTACTCGCCCGATAAGTTTTACGGTACTCGTACGGATTCTACCTGATCCCGGTACTGGCCCGGATTCTACCATTTTTCGGGACTCACAATGATTCTACCCTTTTGAGGTACTCATCCGGTCAGATTTCGGTACTCGCACGGATTCGATCTGATCCCGGTTCTGGCCCGGATTCCACCATTTTTCGGTACTCACACGGATTCAACCCTTTTCCACTACTCGCCCGATAAGTTTTACGGTACTCGGACGGATTCTACCTGATCCCGGTACTGGCCCGGATTCTACCATTTTTCGGGACTCACAATGATTCTACCCTTTTGAGGTACTCATCCGGTCAGATTTCGGTACTCGCACGGATTCGATTTGATCCCGGTTCTGGCCCGGATTCCTCCACTTTTCGGTACTCACACTGATTCTACCCTTTTCCAGTACTCGCCCGATCAGCTTTACGGTACTCGGACGGATTCTACCTGATCCCGGTACTGGCCCGGATTCTACAATTTTTCGGGACTCACAATGATTCTACCCTTTTGAGGTACTCATCCGGTCATATTTCGGTACTCGCACGGATTCGATCTGATCCCGGTTCTGGCCAGGATTCCACCATTTTTCGGTACTCACACGGATTCTACCCTTTTCCACTACACGACCGATAACTTTTACGGTACTCGTACGGATTCTACCTGATTCCGGTACTGGCCCGGATTCTACCATTTTTCGGGACTCACAATGATTCTACCCTTTTGAGGTACTCATCCGGTCAGATTTCGGTACTCGCACGGATTCGATCTGATCCCGGTTCTGGCCCGGATTCCACCATTTTTCGGTACTCACACGGATTCTACCATTTTCCTATACTCGCCCGATAAGTTTTACGGTACTCGTACGGATTCTACCTGATCCCGGTACTGGCCCGGATTCTACCATTTTTCGGGACTCACAATGATTCTACCCTTTTGAGGTACTCATCCGGTCAGATTTCGGTACTCGCACGGATTCGATCTGATCCCGGTTCTGGCCCGGATTCCACCATTTTTTCGGTACTTACACGGATTCTACCCTTTTCCACTACTCGCCCGATAAGTTTTACGGTACTCGGACGGATTCTACCTGATCCCGGTACTGGCCCGGATTCTACCATTTTTCGGGACTCACAATGATTCTAACCTTTTGAGGTACTCATCCGGTCAGATTTCGGTACTCTCACGGATTCGATTTGATCCCGGTTCTGGCCCGGATTCCTCCATTTTTCGGTACTCACACTGATTCTACCCTTTTCCAGTACTCGCCCGATCAGCTTTTCGGTACTCGTACGGATTCTACCTGATCCCGGTACTGGCCTGGATTCTACCATTTTTCGGGACTCACAATGATTCTACCCTTTTGAGGTACTCATCCGGTCAGATTTCGGTACTCGCACGGATTCGATCTGATCCCGGTTCTGGCCCGGATTCCTCCATTTTCGGTACTCACACTGATTCTACCCTTTTCCAGTACTCGCCCGATCAGCTTTTCGGTACTCGTACGGATTCTACCTGATCCCGGTACTGGCCCGGATTCTACCATTTTTCGGGACTCACAATGATTCTACCCTTTTGAGGTTCTCATCCGATCAGATTTCGGTACTCGCACGGATTCAATCTGATCCCGGTTCTTGCCAGGATTCCACCATTTTTCGGTACTCACACTGATTTTACCCTTTTCCAGTACTCTCCCGATAAGTTTTACGGTACTCGTACGGATTCTACCTGATCCGGGCACTGGCCCGGATTCAACAATTTTTCGGGACTCACAATGATTCTACCCTTTGGTGGTACTCATCCGGTCAGATTTCGGTACTCGCACGGATTCGATTTGATCCCGGTTCTGGCCCGGATTCCTCCATTTTTCGGTACTCACACTGATTCTACCCTTTTCCAGTACTCGCCCGATCAGCTTTTCGGTATTCGTACGGATTCTACCTGATCCCGGTACTGGCCCGGATTCTACCATTTTTCGGGACTCACAATGATTCTACCCTTTTGAGGTACTCATCCGGTCAGATTTCGGTACTCGCACGGATTCGATTTGATCCCGGTTCTGGCCCGGATTCCTCCATTTTTCGGTACTCACACTGATTCTACCCTTTTCCAGTACTCGCCCGATCAGCTTTTCGGTACTCGTACGGATTCTACCTGATCCCGGTACTGGCCCGGATTCTACCATTTTTCGGGACTCACAATGATTCTACCCTTTTGAGGTACTCATCCGGTCAGATTTCGGTACTCGCACGGATTCGATTTGATCCCGGTTCTGGCCCGGATTCCTCCATTTTTCGGTACTCACACTGATTCTACCCTTTTCCAGTACTCGCCCGATCAGCTTTTCGGTACTCGTACGGATTCTACCTGATCCCGGTACTGGCCCGGATTCTACCATTTTTCGGGACTCACAATGATTCTACCCTTTTGAGGTACTCATCCGGTCAGATTTCGGTACTCGCACGGATTCGATCTGATCCCGGTTCTGGCCAGGATTCCACCATTTTTCGGTACTCACACTGATTCTACCCTTTTCCAGTACTCGCCCGGTCAGTTTTTCGGTACTTGTACGGATTCTACCTGATCCCGGTACTAGCCTGGATTCTACCATTTTTCGGGACTCACAATGATTCTACCCTTTTGAGGTACTCATCCGGTCAGATTTCGGTGCTCGCACGGATTCGATTTGATCCCGGTTCTGGACCGGATTCCTCCATTTTTCGGTACTCACACTGATTCTACCCTTTTCCACTACTCGCCCGATCAGCTTTTCGGTACTCGTACGGATTCTACCTGATCCCGGTACTGGCCCGGATTCTACCATTTTTCGGGACTCACAATGATTCTACCCTTTTGAGGTACTCATCCGGTCAGATTTCGGTACTCGCACGGATTCGATCTGATCCCGGTTCTGGCCAGGATTCCACCATTTTTCGATACTCACACTGATTCTACCCTTTTCCAGTACTCGCCCGATCAGTTTTTCGGTACTCGTACGGATTCTACCTGATCCCGGTACTGGCCTGGATTCTACCATTTTTCGGGACTCACAATGATTCTACCCTTTTGGGGTACTCATCCGGTCAGATTTCGGTACTCGCACGGATTCGATCTGATCCCGGTTCTGGCCCGTATTCCACCATTTTTCGGTACTTACACTGATTCTACCCTTTTCCAGTACTCGCAGCGGTCAGTTTTTCGGTACTCGTAAGGATCCTACCTGATCCCGGTACTGGCCCGGATTCAACAATTTTTCGGGACTCACAATGACTCTACCCTTTTGAGGTACTCATCCGGTCAGATTTCGGTACTCGCACCGATTCGATCTGATCCCGCTTCTGGCCCGGATTCCACCATTTTTCGGTACTCACACGGATTCTACCCTTTTCCACTACTCGCCCGATAAGTTTTACGGTACTCGTACGGATTCTACCTGATCCCCGTACTGGCCCGGATTCTACCATTTTTTGGGACTCACAATGATTCTACTCTTTTGAGGTACTCATCCGGTCAGATTTCGGTACTCGCACGGATTCGATTTGATCCCGGTTCTGGCCAAGATTCCACCATTTTTCGGTACTCACACTGATTGTACCATTTTCCAGTACTCGCCCGATCAGCTTTTCGGTACTCGTACGGATTCTACCTGATCCCGGTACTGGCCCGGATTCTACAATTTTTCGGGACTCACAATGATTCTACCCTTTTGGGTACTCATCCGGTCAGATTTCGGTACTCGCACGGATTCGATCTGATCCCGGTTCTGGCCCGTAGTCCACCATTTTTCGGTACTCACACTGATTCTACCCTTTTCCAGTACTCGCCCGATCAGCTTTTCGGTATTCGTACGGATTCTACCTGATCCCGGTACTGGCCCGGATTCTACCATTTTTCGGGACTCACAATGATTCTACCCTTTTGAGGTACTCATCCGGTCAGATTTCGGTACTCGCACGGATTCGATTTGATCCCGGTTCTGGCCCGGATTCCTCCATTTTTCGGTACTCACACTGATTCTACCCTTTTCCAGTACTCGCCCGATCAGCTTTTCGGTACTCGTACGGATTCTACCTGATCCCGGTACTGGCCCGGATTCTACCATTTTTCGGGACTCACAATGATTCTACCCTTTTGAGGTACTCATCCGGTCAGATTTCGGTACTCGCACGGATTCGATCTGATCCCGGTTCTGGCCAGGATTCCACCATTTTTCGGTACTCACACTGATTCTACCCTTTTCCAGTACTCGCCCGGTCAGTTTTTCGGTACTTGTACGGATTCTACCTGATCCCGGTACTAGCCTGGATTCTACCATTTTTCGGGACTCACAATGATTCTACCCTTTTGAGGTACTCATCCGGTCAGATTTCGGTACTCGCACGGATTCGATTTGATCCCGGTTCTGGACCGGATTCCTCCATTTTTCGGTACTCACACTGATTCTACCCTTTTCCACTACTCGCCCGATCAGCTTTTCGGTACTCGTACGGATTCTACCTGATCCCGGTACTGGCCCGGATTCTACCATTTTTCGGGACTCACAATGATTCTACCCTTTTGAGGTACTCATCCGGTCAGATTTCGGTACTCGCACGGATTCGATCTGATCCCGGTTCTGGCCAGGATTCCACCATTTTTCGATACTCACACTGATTCTACCCTTTTCCAGTACTCGCCCGATCAATTTTTCGGTACTCGTACGGATTCTACCTGATCCCGGTACTGGCCTGGATTCTACCATTTTTCGGGACTCACAATGATTCTACCCTTTTGGGGTACTCATCCGGTCAGATTTCGGTACTCGCACGGATTCGATCTGATCCCGGTTCTGGCCCGTATTCCACCATTTTTCGGTACTCACACTGATTCTACCCTTTTCCAGTACTCGCGCGGTCAGTTTTTCGGTACTCGTAAGGATCCTACCTGATCCCGGTACTGGCCCGGATTCAACAATTTTTCGGGACTCACAATGACTCTACCCTTTTGAGGTACTCATCCGGTCAGATTTCGGTACTCGCACGGATTCGATCTGATCCCGCTTCTGGCCCGGATTCCACCATTTTTCGGTACTCACACGGATTCTACCCTTTTCCACTACTCGCCCGATAAGTTTTACGGTACTCGTACGGATTCTACCTGATCCCCGTACTGGCCCGGATTCTACCATTTTTTGGGACTCACAATGATTCTACTCTTTTGAGGTACTCATCCGGTCAGATTTCGGTACTCGCACGGATTCGATTTGATCCCGGTTCTGGCCAAGATTCCACCATTTTTCGGTACTCACACTGATTGTACCATTTTCCAGTACTCGCCCGATCAGCTTTTCGGTACTCGTACGGATTCTACCTGATCCCGGTACTGGCCCGGATTCTACAATTTTTCGGGACTCACAATGATTCTACCCTTTTGGGTACTCATCCGGTCAGATTTCGGTACTCGCACGGATTCGATCTGATCCCGGTTCTGGCCCGTAGTCCACCATTTTTCGGTACTCACACTGATTCAACCCTTTTCCAGTACTCGCCCGGTCAGTTTTTCGGTACTCGTAAGGATCCTACCTGATCCCGGTACTCGCCCGGATTCGACAATTTTTGGGTACTCACAATGATTCTACCCTTTTGAGGTACTCATCCGGTCAGATTTTGGTACTCGCACGGATTCGATCTGATCCCGGTTCTGGCCCGGATTCCACCATTTTTCGGTACTCACACTGATTCTACCCTTTTCCAGTACTCGCCCGATCAGCTTTTCTGTACTCGTACGGATTCTACCTGATCCCGGTACTGGCCCGGATTCTACCTTTTTCGGGACTCAAAATGATTCTACCCTTTTGAGGTACTAATTCGGTCAGATTTCGGTACTCGCACGGATTCGATCTTATCCCGGTTCTGGCCAGGATTCCACCATTTTTCGGTACTCACACTGATTCTACCCTTTTCCAGTACTCTCCCGATCAGTTTTTCGGTACTCGTACGGATTGTACCTGATCCCGGTACTGGCCTGGATTCTACCATTTTTCGGGACTCACAATGATTCTACCCTTTTGAGGTACTCATCCGGTCAGATTTCGGTACTCGCACGGATTCGATTTGATCCCGGTTCTGGCCCGGATTCCTCCATTTTTCGGTACTCACACTGATTCTACCCTTTTCCACTACTCGCCCGATCAGCTTTTCGGTACTCGTACGGATTCTACCTGATCCCGGTACTGGCCTGGATTCTACCATTTTTCGGGACTCACAATGATTCTACCCTTTTGAGGTACTCATCCGGTCAGATTTCGGTACTCGCACGGATTCGATCTGATCCCGGTTCTGGCCCGGATTCCTCCATTTTTCGGTACTCACACTGATTCTACCCTTTTCCAGTACTCGCCCGATCAGCTTTTCGGTACTCGTACGGATTCTACCTGATCCCGGTACTGGCCCGGATTCTACCATTTTTCGGGACTCACAATGATTCTACCCTTTTGAGGTTCTCATCCGATCAGATTTCGGTACTCGCACGGATTCGATCTGATCCCGGTTCTTGCCAGGATTCCACCATTTTTCGGTACTCACACTGATTTTACCCTTTTCCAGTACTCTCCCGATAAGTTTTACGGTACTCGTACGGATTCTACCTGATCCGGGCACTGGCCCGGATTCAACAATTTTTCGGGACTCACAATGATTCTACCCTTTGGTGGTACTCATCCGGTCAGATTTCGGTACTCGCACGGATTCGATTTGATCCCGGTTCTGGCCCGGATTCCTCCATTTTTCGGTACTCACACTGATTCTACCCTTTTCCAGTACTCGCCCGATCAGCTTTTCGGTATTCGTACGGATTCTACCTGATCCCGGTACTGGCCCGGATTCTACCATTTTTCGGGACTCACAATGATTCTACCCTTTTGAGGTACTCATCCGGTCAGATTTCGGTACTCGCACGGATTCGATTTGATCCCGGTTCTGGCCCGGATTCCTCCATTTTTCGGTACTCACACTGATTCTACCCTTTTCCAGTACTCGCCCGATCAGCTTTTCGGTACTCGTACGGATTCTACCTGATCCCGGTACTGGCCCGGATTCTACCATTTTTCGGGACTCACAATGATTCTACCCTTTTGAGGTACTCATCCGGTCAGATTTCGGTACTCGCACGGATTCGATCTGATCCCGGTTCTGGCCAGGATTCCACCATTTTTCGGTACTCACACTGATTCTACCCTTTTCCAGTACTCGCCCGGTCAGTTTTTCGGTACTTGTACGGATTCTACCTGATCCCGGTACTAGCCTGGATTCTACCATTTTTCGGGACTCACAATGATTCTACCCTTTTGAGGTACTCATCCGGTCAGATTTCGGTACTCGCACGGATTCGATTTGATCCCGGTTCTGGACCGGATTCCTCCATTTTTCGGTACTCACACTGATTCTACCCTTTTCCACTACTCGCCCGATCAGCTTTTCGGTACTCGTACGGATTCTACCTGATCCCGGTACTGGCCCGGATTCTACCATTTTTCGGGACTCACAATGATTCTACCCTTTTGAGGTACTCATCCGGTCAGATTTCGGTACTCGCACGGATTCGATCTGATCCCGGTTCTGGCCAGGATTCCACCATTTTTCGATACTCACACTGATTCTACCCTTTTCCAGTACTCGCCCGATCAGTTTTTCGGTACTCGTACGGATTCTACCTGATCCCGGTACTGGCCTGGATTCTACCATTTTTCGGGACTCACAATGATTCTACCCTTTTGGGGTACTCATCCGGTCAGATTTCGGTACTCGCACGGATTCGATCTGATCCCGGTTCTGGCCCGTATTCCACCATTTTTCGGTACTCACACTGATTCTACCCTTTTCCAGTACTCGCGCGGTCAGTTTTTCGGTACTCGTAAGGATCCTACCTGATCCCGGTACTGGCCCGGATTCAACAATTTTTCGGGACTCACAATGACTCTACCCTTTTGAGGTACTCATCCGGTCAGATTTCGGTACTCGCACGGATTCGATCTGATCCCGCTTCTGGCCCGGATTCCACCATTTTTCGGTACTCACACGGATTCTACCCTTTTCCACTACTCGCCCGATAAGTTTTACGGTACTCGTACGGATTCTACCTGATCCCCGTACTGGCCCGGATTCTACCATTTTTTGGGACTCACAATGATTCTACTCTTTTGAGGTACTCATCCGGTCAGATTTCGGTACTCGCACGGATTCGATTTGATCCCGGTTCTGGCCAAGATTCCACCATTTTTCGGTACTCACACTGATTGTACCATTTTCCAGTACTCGCCCGATCAGCTTTTCGGTACTCGTACGGATTCTACCTGATCCCGGTACTGGCCCGGATTCTACAATTTTTCGGGACTCACAATGATTCTACCCTTTTGGGTACTCATCCGGTCAGATTTCGGTACTCGCACGGATTCGATCTGATCCCGGTTATGGCCCGTAGTCCACCATTTTTCGGTACTCACACTGATTCAACCCTTTTCCAGTACTCGCCCGGTCAGTTTTTCGGTACTCGTAAGGATCCTACCTGATCCCGGTACTCGCCCGGATTCGACAATTTTTGGGTACTCACAATGATTCTACCCTTTTGAGGTACTCATCCGGTCAGATTTTGGTACTCGCACGGATTCGATCTGATCCCGGTTCTGGCCCGGATTCCACCATTTTTCGGTACTCACACTGATTCTACCCTTTTCCAGTACTCGCCCGATCAGCTTTTCTGTACTCGTACGGATTCTACCTGATCCCGGTACTGGCCCGGATTCTACCTTTTTCGGGACTCAAAATGATTCTACCCTTTTGAGGTACTAATTCGGTCAGATTTCGGTACTCGCACGGATTCGATCTTATCCCGGTTCTGGCCAGGATTCCACCATTTTTCGGTACTCACACTGATTCTACCCTTTTCCAGTACTCTCCCGATCAGTTTTTCGGTACTCGTACGGATTGTACCTGATCCCGGTACTGGCCTGGATTCTACCATTTTTCGGGACTCACAATGATTCTACCTGATTACTACCAAAAAGTGCTATTTTGTAGACCTAATTATAATGGTTTTAAGCACCTTTGTGTAGTAATCATATTCATTTAACCCAATTAATTCATTAAGGTCCTTAGTAATTGGTTTTAACCATTTTGTGGCAAGTTTACATGTTTTTATCAGCTTATGAATCAATTCAAGCATGCCAAATGATGGAGGAGCTAATTGGACAAGTTAAAGCAAGGATTTTGGAAGTTTACAGGCTTGAATTTCAAGTGGAAACACGAGCACAAGCAAAGAGAATGCAAAGAGGAAAAACAAGCAAAGTGAAGAGGAAAACAGAGGACAGCAGCTGCAGTCTTCTCTCGAACTTTTGGAGCACTTCCCGAAGTCCATTTTCTACATGCTATATACCATTTCAAAGCTCAGGAAGTCAAGAATCCAACGCTTCAAACCGTGTACAATTTGGAGCTGAAATGAGGAAGATATGGCCTTCGGAAGACAACTGCATCAAATCTTGTGAAAATTTCGCAAGGTGAATTTCTCCTTGCGAAATTTCGCAAGGAGAAATTCACATTGCGAAAATGCCAAATCTCCTCTGTTTCTCCACGCACGCACCACCGACTTTTGAGATATTTTTAGCTTGATATTTTCTCATGTAAATTCCTTTTGTAACCTTGTATTCAGCCATCATAAGGCTTTATCTTGTAATTTTGCTATATATAGAGGTGCACAACACCTCCAAAAAGGGAGATTTGAAAAATAGACGGATGGGGTGATCGATCCTTTGTAGATTAAATTAGAATTATATAAAGCTCTGTTTTCCTTCTTTCTTTTCTCTTTTCTTTCTCATTTTCTTAGTAGCCAAACAGCCTCTGAGGACTTTTCCTCAGAGGATGGTTGGCTAAAACCTTTAAGTTTCTCAAAGTATGGATGTTATGTGATGGCTTGGATGCAATCCCATGGAAATTTCTCGCACCCGGAAGGTAAGGTAGTCGTTTTTCATTAATGGTTCATTAATGTAAATTTTGGTTTTTATTTCCTTTGGACAACTTCCAACGGCCAATACTTGATAAGCTTTTGGATTTCTATCCATTAGTTATCTCCTACGAGCTATTGGAAGGTGAGGTTTTCAATTCCAAGTTTTGCATTAATCCGTTAGAACCAATTTCAATGGCCATTGAAAGGTGAGTTTATCACCTGGAATGACTTTGAGTTGTCAATATTTGGTAAGCTTTTGGCTTTAGACCATTAGTTATCTCTTACGAGCCATTCAAAGGAAGTCTAAGGTGAATAACCATTGATAAAATTCACTACCATCTGTTTTGCCATTTTAAAGGATTAAAACTTGATTTGCTAAATCCATACCGGTTCGGGAAGCAAGCATCACCATAGTTGCAACCCCAACGCGAGGAGCCTATCCTGAGATTTCCAATTTGCATAAGAGTCAGAGCATAGCTATCCTATCTTTGAGAAACTTGTTTTTACACCCTTTCATTTTAGTCTTTAATGTTAGCTTAAATTAGTTTAAATCTTTCTAAAACATTTTCATCTTCTTTTAAAGCTAACATCCATAAGAAAACCACCTATTTTCCTAATTTGAATATCACTTGTGTTTGCGAAAACCCTTCCCAGTGAACGATCCTAGAACCACTATGCTATAGTAGCTTGGCTACTTTAGTAATAGTATTTAAGGTATAAATTTTGTTGATACGCCTTTAAAGCTAAGCTACCATGAGTCGCATCAAATGGCGCCGTTGCCGGGGAAGGTGCCACAAGCACAGTGAAGCAACCATTAAGGGTAACTTGTGATCTTCATCACAAGTTTGGTGAGTTTTCTTCTAATTTTTTTTTAGTTTAGTTTTTATTTAGTTAAATTTTTTATTCTCTTTTCTTTTATTTTTGTTTTAATTTCAATTTGTGCATTCCTTGTTGGATTCGAGACCAAGAGGGAACCTTGGTACAAGTTGAAGAAAAGAGCCTTCATTCAATATCATTTTTTTAGAAATGGAAATTCCACATGAAGATCAAAGCTCTCATTATGATAATGAGAAGGACAAATTTGCATATTTATCCATGAGGGATCGGATTGAATTAGGGAAAAGGCAGGTTCAACAAAGCCAATGGGGTAGTAAGTATGCTTTGAATGGAGATGATTCATATGAGCATACGGTAGGGGAGTGCCCTACCATTCCAACTATGAGAGAAATGCGCGGTTACCAAAGATCCTACACCTCAAGTTGGAATAAACATCCCAACCTTACAACCCAACCTCAACCTCAACCATCAATGAGTACATCTTCATTGGAGCAAGCCATTTTGAAGATAAGCAAAGTCATGGAGGACTTTGTAGGTGAGCAACAAAAGATCAACTCTCATCTTAATGAAAAGATTGATAATTTGGAGAGTTCAATAAATGTAAGAATGGAGGAGGTTTATAATGATCTATCACTAAGGATAGAAAAAATTCAAGACTCCATTGAGAAGCTCACCAATCTCGACATAGCAAGGGGGAAAAGGAAGCTTCCTCCTCAACCCCACCATAACCTTCAAGGAACCAATGCAAAAAGATCAAGGAAAGTGTTGATGATCGACATTTTGGTGGGGGATTGCTATGACAACTCTATGGACCAACCTTTCATTGAAAATCATAAGGTTCAAGATGATAAAGGGTTACTTGAACCCTTTAAAGCATCCACTTCTCCAGGGAAGAGAAGAGAAACGAATTCCCTTGGACCAAATGGGAAGGATGCCAATTTTGTTTGGGATCCAGGGGGATTTCAGCATGAAGTGGGTGTGTGAGTGAGGATGAGCTAAATAGTTCATCTTCTTTTTGGGGTACATGCTATCAGCTTCATTTAAATTCTATGCTTTTTTTAAAATTATGCATGTTTTAGTTTGAATTCTTAGCTTTAATTTAGTTTTAATATGTTTTTAAGATGAGTTTTGAAGTGTTCATGCAGGTACGAAAGCTCACAAGCTCACAAATGTGGAGAAAAAGGTGAAATAGGGGAGAAATATATCTAAGTCCAAGCTTAAAACCCCATTTCGCAACTTAACAAGTGAGTTGCAAAAATTTTCGCAAGGTGAATTTCACATTGCGAAAATTTCGCAAGGTGAATTTCACATTGCGAAAATTTCGCAAGGTGAATTTCACATTGCGAAATGCACATTTTGGCAAGATGCAAAATGCAACCTCTCGGGATTGCACTTTCGCAAGGGGAGTAACCAGTGCGAAAATTTCGCAAGGTGAATTTCTCCTTGCGAAATTTCGCAAGGAGAGTAACCAGTGCGAAAATTTCGCAAGGTGAATTTCACCTTGCGAAATTGTTTTCAAAGCCAAAAATCTCCAATTTTAACACCCCTGCAAGCTACATTCAAATGCCATTGCAACTTATATGAGTATACCATCATGGCATGGACCCTTTGAGCCTTGTCCTCAGCTGCTCAAAGTGGGGCCCACTCATCATTTTTGTAAATATTTAGTATAAATTCCTCTCTCATTCAATTTTTGAATTTTGAAAAAGGTGGTTCAACCTTCTCAACTCCAAGTCCACATCACATGAGGTACCACTTCCTTCCTCCTTATTTTCGATTCAAACATTGAGGACAATGTTCATCTCGGTTGGGGGGAGAGATGAGGAAGTAAGTATTAGTTTAAATTTTTATCATACTTAGTTAACTTAGCTACTTTTTATTTAAATTTTAAATTTTTGCTTTAAACTCCATGGATATTAGGGATTAACTCTCAAAATTAAATGAGAGAAGTCGAGTTTCAACTTGATTACATGAGTCTTAGAGTTTGTATTATGCTCTTCTAAAAGTTGATGAATTGTTGAAACTCCCATTGCATGCAAACTTATCTCTTCCACCTTAAGCTATTCGCACACACATACATTAGATTCCGGTTATAAGATGTGAAACTATCTCACCCTCTAAGCTTGAGAAATCATAATTTGACACCTTTAACCTCTCTTTAATAGTGTTGGGACACCTCATAAAGACCAATGAGTCTTTGAAAAAATAGAAAAAAAAAGAAAAAGAAAAAAAGAAAAAGAAAAAAAATATAGAATAAACTTCTTTGCTTGCCTTGAAACCTGAGCATGGTCCGAAGGGGTGGCGAAAGCCTTTAAAGCCTGGTGCCCTAAGCCTTTATTGGTTGGGAGTCACCGATCCTCTGCTTGTTACATGGGTGAATTGGTTAAGTTTAGTAAGTGAAAAGAATTGTGAATAAGAGGTGCGTTCCTAGCCTATCAAGAGATGGTTAATTTTGCTAAGCTTAAAGAAAGACTTAGGTTGGGGGGAGATGATAGTTATCCATACTATACTCGGAAGCTAATCACATTAACACTTAGCTTTTAGTGGAAGAATTTGATTTGGATCTTTTGAGAGTGGAAATTCTTTTGATGCTTAAACTTGCATAATATCCATTCTTTGTACTCTATGATCAAGTGAATGCTTTGACAACTCTTATTATAGGTTGAGTTTCACATCTTTATTGATCCATGGATGTCCATCATGCCACTCATATCATTTTTTGGAGTGATTTGCATGATCCCTTTTATGTATATTATTATAGTTTACTTAGTTTTTATCTCCTCCATTGCTAAGGGACTAGCAATGAGTCGGTTGGGGGGTGTGATTACTACCAAAAAGTGCTATTTTGTAGACCTAATTATAATGGTTTTAAGCACCTTTGTGTAGTAATCATATTCATTTAACCCAATTAATTCATTAAGGTCCTTAGTAATTGGTTTTAACCATTTTGTGGCAAGTTTACATGTTTTTATCAGCTTATGAATCAATTCAAGCATGCCAAATGATGGAGGAGCTAATTGGACAAGTTAAAGCAAGGATTTTGGAAGTTTACAGGCTTGAATTTCAAGTGGAAACACGAGCACAAGCAAAGAGAATGCAAAGAGGAAAAACAAGCAAAGTGAAGAGGAAAACAGAGGACAGCAGCTGCAGTCTTCTCTCGAACTTTTGGAGCACTTCCCGAAGTCCATTTTCTACATGCTATATACCATTTCAAAGCTCAGGAAGTCAAGAATCCAACGCTTCAAACCGTGTACAATTTGGAGCTGAAATGAGGAAGATATGGCCTTCGGAAGACAACTGCATCAAATCTTGTGAAAATTTCGCAAGGTGAATTTCTCCTTGCGAAATTTCGCAAGGAGAAATTCACATTGCGAAAATGCCAAATCTCCTCTGTTTCTCCACGCACGCACCACCGACTTTTGAGATATTTTTAGCTTGATATTTTCTCATGTAAATTCCTTTTGTAACCTTGTATTCAGCCATCATAAGGCTTTATCTTGTAATTTTGCTATATATAGAGGTGCACAACACCTCCAAAAAGGGAGATTTGAAAAATAGACGGATGGGGTGATCGATCCTTTGTAGATTAAATTAGAATTATATAAAGCTCTGTTTTCCTTCTTTCTTTTCTCTTTTCTTTCTCATTTTCTTAGTAGCCAAACAGCCTCTGAGGACTTTTCCTCAGAGGATGGTTGGCTAAAACCTTTAAGTTTCTCAAAGTATGGATGTTATGTGATGGCTTGGATGCAATCCCATGGAAATTTCTCGCACCCGGAAGGTAAGGTAGTCGTTTTTCATTAATGGTTCATTAATGTAAATTTTGGTTTTTATTTCCTTTGGACAACTTCCAACGGCCAATACTTGATAAGCTTTTGGATTTCTATCCATTAGTTATCTCCTACGAGCTATTGGAAGGTGAGGTTTTCAATTCCAAGTTTTGCATTAATCCGTTAGAACCAATTTCAATGGCCATTGAAAGGTGAGTTTATCACCTGGAATGACTTTGAGTTGTCAATATTTGGTAAGCTTTTGGCTTTAGACCATTAGTTATCTCTTACGAGCCATTCAAAGGAAGTCTAAGGTGAATAACCATTGATAAAATTCACTACCATCTGTTTTGCCATTTTAAAGGATTAAAACTTGATTTGCTAAATCCATACCGGTTCGGGAAGCAAGCATCACCATAGTTGCAACCCCAACGCGAGGAGCCTATCCTGAGATTTCCAATTTGCATAAGAGTCAGAGCATAGCTATCCTATCTTTGAGAAACTTGTTTTTACACCCTTTCATTTTAGTCTTTAATGTTAGCTTAAATTAGTTTAAATCTTTCTAAAACATTTTCATCTTCTTTTAAAGCTAACATCCATAAGAAAACCACCTATTTTCCTAATTTGAATATCACTTGTGTTTGCGAAAACCCTTCCCAGTGAACGATCCTAGAACCACTATGCTATAGTAGCTTGGCTACTTTAGTAATAGTATTTAAGGTATAAATTTTGTTGATACGCCTTTAAAGCTAAGCTACCATGAGTCGCATCACTACCCTTTTGAGGTACTCATCCGGTCAGATTTCGGTACTCGCACGGATTCGATTTGATCCCGGTTCTGGCCCGGATTCCTCCATTTTTCGGTACTCACACTGATTCTACCCTTTTCCAGTACTCGCCCGATCAGCTTTTCGGTACTCGTACGGATTCTACCTGATCCCGGTACTGGCCCGGATTCTACCATTTTTCGGGACTCACAATGATTCTACCCTTTTGAGGTACTCATCCGGTCAGATTTCGGTACTCGCACGGATTCGATTTGATCCCGGTTCTGGCCCGGATTCCTCCATTTTTCGGTACTCACACTGATTCTACCCTTTTCCAGCACTCGCCCGATCAGCTTTTCGGTACTCGTACGGATTCTACCTGATCCCGGTACTGGCCCGGATTCTACCATTTTTCGGGACTCACAATGATTCTACCCTTTTGAGGTACTCATCCGGTCAGATTTCGGTACTCGCACGGATTCGATCTGATCCCGGTTCTGGCCCGGATTCCACCATTTTTCGGTACTCACACGGGTTCTACCCTTTTCCACTACTCGCCCGATAAGTTTTACGGTACTCGGACGGATTCTACCTGATCCCGGTACTGGCCCGGATTCTACAATTTTTCGGGACTCACAATGATTCTACCCTTTTGACGTACTCATCCGGTCAGATTTCGGTACTCGCACGGATTCGATCTGATCCCGGTTCTGGCCCGGATTCCACCATTTTTCGGTACTCACACGGATTCTACCCTTTTCCACTACTCGCCCGATAAGTTTTACGGTACTCGGACGGATTCTACCTGATCCCGGTACTGGCCCGGATTCTACCATTTTTCGGGACTCACAATGATTCTACCCTTTTGAGGTACTCATCCGGTCAGATTTCGGTACTCGCACGGATTCGATTTGATCCCGGTTCTGGCCCGGATTCCTCCATTTTTCGGTACTCACACTGATTCTACCCTTTTCCAGTACTCGCCCGATCAGCTTTTCGGTACTCGTACGGATTCTACCTGATCCCGGTACTGGCCCGGATTCTACCATTTTTCGGGACTCACAATGATTCTACCCTTTTGAGGTACTCATCCGGTCAGATTTCGGTACTCGCACGGATTCGATTTGATCCCGGTTCTGGCCCGGATTCCTCCATTTTTCGGTACTCACACTGATTCTACCCTTTTCCAGCACTCGCCCGATCAGCTTTTCGGTACTCGTACGGATTCTACCTGATCCCGGTACTGGCCCGGATTCTACCATTTTTCGGGACTCACAATGATTCTACCCTTTTGAGGTACTCATCCGGTCAAATTTCGGTACTCGCACAGATTCGATCTGATCCCGGTTCTGGCCCGTATTCCACCATTTTTCGGTACTCACACTGATTCTACCCTTTTCCAGTACTCGCCCGGTCAGTTTTTCGGTACTCGTAAGGATCCTACCTGATCCCGGTACTCGCCCGGATTCGACAATTTTTGGGTACTCACAATGATTCTTCCCTTTTGAGGTACTCATCCGGTCAGATTTCGGTACTCGCACGGATTCGATTTGATCCCGGTTCTGGCCCGGATTCCTCCATTTTTCGGTACTCACACTGATTCTACCCTTTTCCAGTACTAGCCCGATCAGCTTTTCGGTACTCGTACGGATTCTACCTGATCCCGGTACTGGCCCGGATTCTACCATTTTTTGGGACTCACAATGATTCTACCCTTTTGAGGTACTCATCCGGTCAGATTTCGGTACTCGCACGGATTCGATCTGATCCCGGTTCTGGCCCGGATTCCACCATTTTTCGGTACTCACACGGATTCTACCCTTTTCCACTACTCGCCCGATAAGTTTTACGGTACTCGGACGGATTCTACCTGATCCCGGTACTGGCCCGGATTCTACCATTTTTCGGGACTCACAATGATTCTACCCTTTTGAGGTACTCATCCGGTCAGATTTCGGTACTCGCACGGATTCGATTTGATCCCGGTTCTGGCCCGGATTCCTCCATTTTTCGGTACTCACACTGATTCTACCCTTTTCCAGTACTCGCCCGATCAGCTTTTCGGTACTCGTACGGATTCTACCTGATCCCGGTACTGGCCCGGATTCTACCATTTTTCGGGACTCACAATGATTCTACCCTTTTGAGGTACTCATCCGGTCAGATTTCGGTACTCGCACGGATTCGATTTGATCCCGGTTCTGGCCCGGATTCCTCCATTTTTCGGTACTCACACTGATTCTACCCTTTTCCAGTACTCGCCCGATCAGCTTTTCGGTACTCGGACGGATTCTACCTGATCCCGGTACTGGCCCGGATTCTACCATTTTTCGGGACTCACAATGATTCTACCCTTTTGAGGTACTCATCCGGTCAGATTTCGGTACTTTCGCGGATTCGATTTGATCCCGGTTCTGGCCCGGATTCCTCCATTTTTCGGTACTCACACTGATTCTACCCTTTTCCAGTACTCGCCCGATCAGCTTTTCGGTACTCGGACGGATTCTACCTGATCCCGGTACTGGCCCGGATTCTACCATTTTTCGGGACTCACAATGATTCTACCCTTTTGAGGTACTCATCCGGTCAGATTTCGGTACTTTCGCGGATTCGATTTGATCCCGGTTCTGGCCCGGATTCCTCCATTTTTCGGTACTCACACTGATTCTACCCTTTTCCAGCACTCGCCCGATCAGCTTTTCGGTACTCGTACGGATTCTACCTGATCCCGGTACTGGCCCGGATTCTACCATTTTTCGGGACTCACAATGATTCTACCCTTTTGAGGTACTCATCCGGTCAGATTTCGGTACTCGCACGGATTCGATTTGATCCCGGTTCTGGCCCGGATTCCTCCATTTTTCGGTACTCACACTGATTCTACCCTTTTCCAGTACTCGCCCGATCAGCTTTTCGGTACTCGTACGGATTCTACTTGATCCCGGTACTGGCCCGGATTCTACCATTTTTCGGGACTCACAATGATTCTACCCTTTTGAGGTACTCATCCGGTCAGATTTCGGTACTCGCACGGATTCGATTTGATCCCGGTTCTGGCCCGGATTCCTCCATTTTTCGGTACTCACACTGATTCTACCCTTTTCCAGTACTCGCCCGATCAGCTTTTCGGTACTCGTACGGATTCTACCTGATCCCGGTACTGGCCCGGATTCTACCATTTTTCGGGACTCACAATGATTCTACCCTTTTGAGGTACTCATCCGGTCAGATTTCGGTACTCGCACGGATTCGATTTGATCCCGGTTCTGGCCCGGATTCCTCCATTTTTCGGTACTCACACTGATTCTACCCTTTTCCAGCACTCGCCCGATCAGCTTTTCGGTACTCGTACGGATTCTACCTGATCCCGGTACTGGCCCGGATTCTACCATTTTTCGGGACTCACAATGATTCTACCCTTTTGAGGTACTCATCCGGTCAGATTTCGGTACTCGCACGGATTCGATTTGATCCCGGTTCTGGCCCGGATTCCTCCATTTTTCGGTACTCACACTGATTCTACCCTTTTCCAGTACTCGCCCGATCAGCTTTTCGGTACTCGTACGGATTCTACCTGATCCCGGTACTGGCCCGGATTCTACCATTTTTCGGGACTCACAATGATTCTACCCTTTTGAGGTACTCATCCGGTCAGATTTCGGTACTCGCACGGATTCGATTTGATCCCGGTTCTGGCCCGGATTCCTCCATTTTTCGGTACTCACACTGATTCTACCCTTTTCCAGCACTCGCCCGATCAGCTTTTCGGTACTCGTACGGATTCTACCTGATCCCGGTACTGGCCCGGATTCTACCATTTTTCGGGACTCACAATGATTCTACCCTTTTGAGGTACTCATCCGGTCAGATTTCGGTACTCGCACGGATTCGATCTGATCCCGGTTCTGGCCCGGATTCCACCATTTTTCGGTACTCACACGGATTCTACCCTTTTCCACTACTCGCCCGATAAGTTTTACGGTACTCGGACGGATTCTACCTGATCCCGGTACTGGCCCGGATTCTACCATTTTTCGGGACTCACAATGATTCTACCCTTTTGAGGTACTCATCCGGTCAGATTTCGGTACTCGCACGGATTCGATTTGATCCCGGTTCTGGCCCGGATTCCTCCATTTTTCGGTACTCACACTGATTCTACCCTTTTCCAGTACTCGCCCGATCAGCTTTTCGGTACTCGTACGGATTCTACCTGATCCCGGTACTGGCCCGGATTCTACCATTTTTCGGGACTCACAATGATTCTACCCTTTTGAGGTACTCATCCGGTCAGATTTCGGTACTCGCACGGATTCGATTTGATCCCGGTTCTGGCCCGGATTCCTCCATTTTTCGGTACTCACACTGATTCTACCCTTTTCCAGCACTCGCCCGATCAGCTTTTCGGTACTCGTACGGATTCTACCTGATCCCGGTACTGGCCCGGATTCTACCATTTTTCGGGACTCACAATGATTCTACCCTTTTGAGGTACTCATCCGGTCAGATTTCGGTACTTTCGCGGATTCGATTTGATCCCGGTTCTGGCCCGGATTCCTCCATTTTTCGGTACTCACACTGATTCTACCCTTTTCCAGTACTCGCCCGATCAGCTTTTCGGTACTCGTACGGATTCTACTTGATCCCGGTACTGGCCCGGATTCTACCATTTTTCGGGACTCACAATGATTCTACCCTTTTGAGGTACTCATCCGGTCAGATTTCGGTACTCGCACGGATTCGATTTGATCCCGGTTCTGGCCCGGATTCCTCCATTTTTCGGTACTCACACTGATTCTACCCTTTTCCAGTACTCGCCCGATCAGCTTTTCGGTACTCGTACGGATTCTACTTGATCCCGGTACTGGCCCGGATTCTACCATTTTTCGGGACTCACAATGATTCTACCCTTTTGAGGTACTCATCCGGTCAGATTTCGGTACTCGCACGGATTCGATTTGATCCCGGTTCTGGCCCGGATTCCTCCATTTTTCGGTACTCACACTGATTCTACCCTTTTCCAGTACTCGCCCGATCAGCTTTTCGGTACTCGTACGGATTCTACCTGATCCCGGTACTGGCCCGGATTCTACCATTTTTCGGGACTCACAATGATTCTACCCTTTTGAGGTACTCATCCGGTCAGATTTCGGTACTCGCACGGATTCGATTTGATCCCGGTTCTGGCCCGGATTCCTCCATTTTTCGGTACTCACACTGATTCTACCCTTTTCCAGCACTCGCCCGATCAGCTTTTCGGTACTCGTACGGATTCTACCTGATCCCGGTACTGGCCCGGATTCTACCATTTTTCGGGACTCACAATGATTCTACCCTTTTGAGGTACTCATCCGGTCAGATTTCGGTACTCGCACGGATTCGATTTGATCCCGGTTCTGGCCCGGATTCCTCCATTTTTCGGTACTCACACTGATTCTACCCTTTTCCAGTACTCGCCCGATCAGCTTTTCGGTACTCGTACGGATTCTACCTGATCCCGGTACTGGCCCGGATTCTACCATTTTTCGGGACTCACAATGATTCTACCCTTTTGAGGTACTCATCCGGTCAGATTTCGGTACTCGCACGGATTCGATTTGATCCCGGTTCTGGCCCGGATTCCTCCATTTTTCGGTACTCACACTGATTCTACCCTTTTCCAGCACTCGCCCGATCAGCTTTTCGGTACTCGTACGGATTCTACCTGATCCCGGTACTGGCCCGGATTCTACCATTTTTCGGGACTCACAATGATTCTACCCTTTTGAGGTACTCATCCGGTCAGATTTCGGTACTCGCACGGATTCGATCTGATCCCGGTTCTGGCCCGGATTCCACCATTTTTCGGTACTCACACGGATTCTACCCTTTTCCACTACTCGCCCGATAAGTTTTACGGTACTCGGACGGATTCTACCTGATCCCGGTACTGGCCCGGATTCTACCATTTTTCGGGACTCACAATGATTCTACCCTTTTGAGGTACTCATCCGGTCAGATTTCGGTACTCGCACGGATTCGATTTGATCCCGGTTCTGGCCCGGATTCCTCCATTTTTCGGTACTCACACTGATTCTACCCTTTTCCAGTACTCGCCCGATCAGCTTTTCGGTACTCGTACGGATTCTACCTGATCCCGGTACTGGCCCGGATTCTACCATTTTTCGGGACTCACAATGATTCTACCCTTTTGAGGTACTCATCCGGTCAGATTTCGGTACTCGCACGGATTCGATTTGATCCCGGTTCTGGCCCGGATTCCTCCATTTTTCGGTACTCACACTGATTCTACCCTTTTCCAGCACTCGCCCGATCAGCTTTTCGGTACTCGTACGGATTCTACCTGATCCCGGTACTGGCCCGGATTCTACCATTTTTCGGGACTCACAATGATTCTACCCTTTTGAGGTACTCATCCGGTCAGATTTCGGTACTTTCGCGGATTCGATTTGATCCCGGTTCTGGCCCGGATTCCTCCATTTTTCGGTACTCACACTGATTCTACCCTTTTCCAGTACTCGCCCGATCAGCTTTTCGGTACTCGTACGGATTCTACTTGATCCCGGTACTGGCCCGGATTCTACCATTTTTCGGGACTCACAATGATTCTACCCTTTTGAGGTACTCATCCGGTCAGATTTCGGTACTCGCACGGATTCGATCTGATCCCGGTTCTGGCCAGGATTCCACCATTTTTCGGTACTCAAACTGATTCTACCCTTTTCCAGTACTCGCCCGATCAGTTGTTGGTACTCGTACGGATTCTACCTGATTCCGGTACTGGCCTGGATTCTACCATTTTTCGGGACTCACAATGATTCTACCCTTTTGAGGTACTCATCCGGTCAGATTTCGGTACTCGCACGGATTCGATTTGATCCTGGTTCTGGCCCGGATTCCTCCATTTTTCGGTACTCACACTGATTCTACCCTTTTCCAGCACTCGCCCGATCAGCTTTTCGGTACTCGTACGGATTCTACCTGATCCCGGTACTGGCCCGGATTCTACCATTTTTCGGGACTCACAATGATTCTACCCTTTTGAGGTACTCATCCGGTCAGATTTCGGTACTCGCACGGATTCGATCTGATCCCGGTTCTGGCCAGGATTCCACCATTTTTCGGTACTCACACTGATTCTACCCTTTTCCAGTACTCGCCCGATCAGTTTTTCGGTACTCGTACGGATTCTACCTGATCCCAGTACTGGCCTGGATTCTACCATTTTTCGGGACTCACAATGATTCTACCCTTTTGAGGTACTCATCCGGTCAGATTTCGGTACTCGCACGGATTCGATCTGATCCCGGTTCTGGCCCGTATTCCACCATTTTTCGGTACTCACACTGATTCTACCCTTTTCCAGTACTCGCGCGGTCAGTTTTTCGGTACTCGTAAGGATCCTACCTGATTCCGGTACTGGCCCGGATTCAACAATTTTTCGGGACTCACAATGATTCTACCCTTTTGAGGCACTCATCCGGTCAGATTTCGGTACTCGCACGGATTCGATCTGATCCCGGTTCTTGGTCGAATTCCACCATTTTTCGGTACTCACACGGATTCTACCCTTTTCCACTACTCGCCCGATAAGTTTTACGGTACTCGTACGGATTCTACCTGATCCCGGTACTGGCCCGGAGTCTACCATTTTTCGGGACTCACAATGATTCTACCCTTTTGAGGTACTCATCCGGTCAGATTTCGGTACTCGCACGGATTCGATTTGATCCCGGTTCTGGCCCGGATTCCTCCATTTTTCGGTACTCACACTGATTCTACCCTTTTCCAGCACTCGCCCGATCAGCTTTTCGGTACTCGTACGGATTCTACCTGATCCCGGTACTGGCCCGGATTCTACCATTTTTCGGGGCTCACAATGATTCTACCCTTTTGAGGTACTCATCCGGTCAGATTTCGGTACTCGCACGGATTCGATCTGATCCCGGTTCTGGCCAGGATTCCACCATTTTTCGGTACTCACACTGATTCTACCCTTTTCCAGTACTCGCCCGATCAGTTTTTCGGTACTCGTACGAATTCTACCTGATCCCAGTACTGGCCTGGATTCTACCATTTTTCGGGACTCACAATGATTCTACCCTTTTGAGGTACTCATCCGGTAAAATTTCGGTACTCGCACGGATTCCACCATTTTTCGGTACTCACACTGATTCTACCCTTTTCCAGTACTCGCCCGATAAGTTTTACGGTACTCGTACGGATTCTACCTGATCCCGGTACTGGCCCGGATTCTACCATTTTTTGGGACTCACAATCATTGTACCCTTTTGAGGTACTCATCCGGTCAGATTTCGGTACTCGCACGGATTCGATCTGATCCCGGTTCTGGCCAGGATTCCACCATTTTTCGGTACTCACACTGATTCTACCCTTTTCCAGTACTCGCCCGATCAGTTTTCGGTACTCGTACGGATTCTACCTGATCCCGGTACTGGCCTGGATTCTACCATTTTTCGGGACTCACAATGATTCTACCCTTTTGAGGTACTCATCCGGTCAGATTTCGGTACTCGCACGGATTCGATCTGATCCCGGTTCTGGCCCGGATTCCACCATTTTTCGGTACTCACACGGATTCTACCCTTTTTCCAGTACTCGCCCGATAAGTTTTACGGTACTCGTACGGATTCTACCTGATCCCGGTACTGGCCCGGATTCTACCATTTTTTGGGACTCACAATGATTCTACCCTTTTGAGGTACTCATCCGGTCAGATTTCGGTACTCGCACGGATTCGATCTGATCCCGGTTCTGGCCCGGATTCCACCATTTTTCGGTACTCACACGGATTCTACCCTTTTTCCAGTACTCGCCCGATAAGTTTTACGGTACTCGTACGGATTCTACCTGATCCCGGTACTGGCCCGGATTCTACCATTTTTTGGGACTCACAATGATTCTACCCTTTTGAGGTACTCATCCGGTCAGATTTCGGTACTCGCACGGATTCGATCTGATCCTGGTTCTGGCCAGGATTCCACCATTTTTCGGTACTCACACGGATTCTACCCTTTTCCAGTACTCGCCCGATAAGTTTTACGGTACTCGTAAGGATCCTACCTGATCCCGGTACTCGCCCGGATTCGACAATTTTTCGGGACTCACAATGATTCTACCCTTTTGAGGTACTCATCCGGTCAGATTTCGGTACTCGCACGGATTCGATCTGATCCCGGTTTTGGCCCGGATTCCACCATTTTTCGGTACTCACACTGATTCTACCCTTTTCCAGTACTCGCCCGATAAGTTTTACGGTACTCGTACGGATTCTACCTGATCCCGGTACTGGCCCGGATTCTACCATTTTTTGGGACTCACAATCATTGTACCCTTTTGAGGTACTCATCCGGTCAGATTTCGGTACTCGCACGGATTCGATCTGATCCCGGTTCTGGCCAGGATTCCACCATTTTTCGGTACTCACACTGATTCTACCCTTTTCCAGTACTCGCCCGATCAGTTTTCGGTACTCGTACGGATTCTACCTGATCCCGGTACTGGCCTGGATTCTACCATTTTTCGGGACTCACAATGATTCTACCCTTTTGAGGTACTCATCCGGTCAGATTTCGGTACTCGCACGGATTCGATTTGATCCTGGTTCTGGCCCGGATTCCTCCATTTTTCGGTACTCACACTGATTCTACCCTTTTCCAGCACTCGCCCGATCAGCTTTTCGGTACTCGTACGGATTCTACCTGATCCCGGTACTGGCCCGGATTCTACCATTTTTCGGGACTCACAATGATTCTACCCTTTTGAGGTACTCATCCGGTCAGATTTCGGTACTCGCACGGATTCGATCTGATCCCGGTTCTGGCCAGGATTCCACCATTTTTCGGTACTCACACTGATTCTACCCTTTTCCAGTACTCGCCCGATCAGTTTTTCGGTACTCGTACGGATTCTACCTGATCCCAGTACTGGCCTGGATTCTACCATTTTTCGGGACTCACAATGATTCTACCCTTTTGAGGTACTCATCCGGTCAGATTTCGGTACTCGCACGGATTCGATCTGATCCCGGTTCTGGCCCGTATTCCACCATTTTTCGGTACTCACACTGATTCTACCCTTTTCCAGTACTCGCGCGGTCAGTTTTTCGGTACTCGTAAGGATCCTACCTGATTCCGGTACTGGCCCGGATTCAACAATTTTTCGGGACTCACAATGATTCTACCCTTTTGAGGCACTCATCCGGTCAGATTTCGGTACTCGCACGGATTCGATCTGATCCCGGTTCTTGGTCGAATTCCACCATTTTTCGGTACTCACACGGATTCTACCCTTTTCCACTACTCGCCCGATAAGTTTTACGGTACTCGTACGGATTCTACCTGATCCCGGTACTGGCCCGGAGTCTACCATTTTTCGGGACTCACAATGATTCTACCCTTTTGAGGTACTCATCCGGTCAGATTTCGGTACTCGCACGGATTCGATTTGATCCCGGTTCTGGCCCGGATTCCTCCATTTTTCGGTACTCACACTGATTCTACCCTTTTCCAGCACTCGCCCGATCAGCTTTTCGGTACTCGTACGGATTCTACCTGATCCCGGTACTGGCCCGGATTCTACCATTTTTCGGGGCTCACAATGATTCTACCCTTTTGAGGTACTCATCCGGTCAGATTTCGGTACTCGCACGGATTCGATCTGATCCCGGTTCTGGCCAGGATTCCACCATTTTTCGGTACTCACACTGATTCTACCCTTTTCCAGTACTCGCCCGATCAGTTTTTCGGTACTCGTACGAATTCTACCTGATCCCAGTACTGGCCTGGATTCTACCATTTTTCGGGACTCACAATGATTCTACCCTTTTGAGGTACTCATCCGGTAAAATTTCGGTACTCGCACGGATTCCACCATTTTTCGGTACTCACACTGATTCTACCCTTTTCCAGTACTCGCCCGATAAGTTTTACGGTACTCGTACGGATTCTACCTGATCCCGGTACTGGCCCGGATTCTACCATTTTTTGGGACTCACAATCATTGTACCCTTTTGAGGTACTCATCCGGTCAGATTTCGGTACTCGCACGGATTCGATCTGATCCCGGTTCTGGCCAGGATTCCACCATTTTTCGGTACTCACACTGATTCTACCCTTTTCCAGTACTCGCCCGATCAGTTTTCGGTACTCGTACGGATTCTACCTGATCCCGGTACTGGCCTGGATTCTACCATTTTTCGGGACTCACAATGATTCTACCCTTTTGAGGTACTCATCCGGTCAGATTTCGGTACTCGCACGGATTCGATCTGATCCCGGTTCTGGCCCGGATTCCACCATTTTTCGGTACTCACACGGATTCTACCCTTTTTCCAGTACTCGCCCGATAAGTTTTACGGTACTCGTACGGATTCTACCTGATCCCGGTACTGGCCCGGATTCTACCATTTTTTGGGACTCACAATGATTCTACCCTTTTGAGGTACTCATCCGGTCAGATTTCGGTACTCGCACGGATTCGATCTGATCCCGGTTCTGGCCCGGATTCCACCATTTTTCGGTACTCACACGGATTCTACCCTTTTTCCAGTACTCGCCCGATAAGTTTTACGGTACTCGTACGGATTCTACCTGATCCCGGTACTGGCCCGGATTCTACCATTTTTTGGGACTCACAATGATTCTACCCTTTTGAGGTACTCATCCGGTCAGATTTCGGTACTCGCACGGATTCGATCTGATCCTGGTTCTGGCCAGGATTCCACCATTTTTCGGTACTCACACGGATTCTACCCTTTTCCAGTACTCGCCCGATAAGTTTTACGGTACTCGTAAGGATCCTACCTGATCCCGGTACTCGCCCGGATTCGACAATTTTTCGGGACTCACAATGATTCTACCCTTTTGAGGTACTCATCCGGTCAGATTTCGGTACTCGCACGGATTCGATCTGATCCCGGTTTTGGCCCGGATTCCACCATTTTTCGGTACTCACACTGATTCTACCCTTTTCCAGTACTCGCCCGATAAGTTTTACGGTACTCGTACGGATTCTACCTGATCCCGGTACTGGCCCGGATTCTACCATTTTTTGGGACTCACAATCATTGTACCCTTTTGAGGTACTCATCCGGTCAGATTTCGGTACTCGCACGGATTCGATCTGATCCCGGTTCTGGCCAGGATTCCACCATTTTTCGGTACTCACACTGATTCTACCCTTTTCCAGTACTCGCCCGATCAGTTTTCGGTACTCGTACGGATTCTACCTGATCCCGGTACTGGCCTGGATTCTACCATTTTTCGGGACTCACAATGATTCTACCCTTTTGAGGTACTCATCCGGTCAGATTTCGGTACTCGCACGGATTCGATCTGATCCCGGTTCTGGCCCGGATTCCACCATTTTTCGGTACTCACACGGATTCTACCCTTTTTCCAGTACTCGCCCGATAAGTTTTACGGTACTCGTACGGATTCTACCTGATCCCGGTACTGGCCCGGATTCTACCATTTTTTGGGACTCACAATGATTCTACCCTTTTGAGGTACTCATCCGGTCAGATTTCGGTACTCGCACGGATTCGATCTGATCCCGATTCTGGCCCGGATTCCACCATTTTTCGGTACTCACACGGATTCTACCCTTTTTCCAGTACTCGCCCGATAAGTTTTACGGTACTCGTACGGATTCTACCTGATCCCGGTACTGGCCCGGATTCTACCATTTTTTGGGACTCACAATGATTCTACCCTTTTGAGGTACTCATCCGGTCAGATTTCGGTACTCGCACGGATTCGATCTGATCCCGGTTCTGGCCAGGATTCCACCATTTTTCGGTACTCACACTGATTCTACCCTTTTCCAGTACTCGCCCGATCAGTTTTTCGGTACTCGTACGGATTCTACCTGATCCCGGTACTGGCCTGGATTCTACCATTTTTCGGGACTCACAATGATTCTACCCTTTTGAGGTACTCATCCGGTCAGATTTCGGTACTCGCACGGATTCGATCTGATCCCGGTTCTGGCCCGTATTCCACCATTTTTCGGTACTCACACTGATTCTACCCTTTTCCAGTACTCGCGCGGTCAGTTTTTCGGTACTCGTAAGGATCCTACCTGATTCCGGTACTGGCCCGGATTCAACAATTTTTCGGGACTCACAATGATTCTACCCTTTTGAGGCACTCATCCGGTCAGATTTCGGTACTCGCACGG